>BMAU01000871.1:0-646400 GCA_019973935.1 Trichonephila clavipes | reverse complement strand
CTTTTCTATTGCTCAAGTACTTTGATACAGGCGCACTCAGGACTAGCAACGTCAGTGATAAAGATATATATTTTTATATGCGACCTGTGGGACTATAGTGTTTTTCCGAAGTGGCCCGATTGTTGGTCATCCCTCGCTTTAGTTCATTCCAACCAACCGTACAATCTTTTGTCCTGATAATTAAATTACTTAAATACTTGATATTAATCTTGAAAAATTCATACTTCAAGATTGCGAGTAAAGTTTAACTATACGCACATGATATATTAATTATCAGTACTTTAATTTGATAGGGCGTTGATTTAATTTATTGATACAGATGATACTTTAAACTAAGAACTCTTTAGTGAGTTTAAAAAATACAACATTCTTTAAAAATTAATCTTTTAGAAATAAATATTAAAAATTATACAGGGCTTATATGTAAAAGCATTTGTTCATTTTTACTTCTTTATCCTCGCCTTCAAGAACCATAATTTTATCTTGACCGTTTTGATTCATATACATATGCAAAAAATCCCATACTCTTCAGCATCCGAAAAAAAAGTGGAGGGAAAACCCGTTGATTCCCCGGGCTACCTGAAAAGATTTATGACTCTTTCTCAAACATTAATTTACCTTGTTCTGTTCTGAGAATTCTTTTCTCATAGTTCGCTGGCAGAAATCGATGTTACATTAAATAGCAGAATTGAAGAACAAACTAAAAATATATTCCTTTTGCGGGGAAGGAATATTATTGATAAGGGTCCTGCTGAAAACGTGGAGAAAAGTGGAGGAACATTAATTTCCTCTTGCACATCATGCCGTGAAGCACGTCATGTTACTTTCTTTCGGGATGTGAAAATGGCAAAGGGAGCCTCCGCTTTTTCAAAAGTCACGTCGCTGCCCTTCGATTTCGGGAATCCTCCCTTTCGAACCCGGATTTTTGAATTTGAATTCCCGGAGAAGGCATCAGGAATAAGAGAGAAATTGAAAATAGCTTCCTTTGAAGTGTGAGAGAAATTCCATGATATTTACGTGTCTTCAAGAACGTAAATAAAAAGAAAGAAATGGGTTATTAGGAGGCGTTGTTTTGTTAAAAATCAGTAAAATAAAAGTATCCTTCAAAACGATGTAATATGCAAAGTTTGTTTTATACTGACTTTTTGGTCTTTCTATGCTGTTTAAAGTCCTCTTCAACAGTTCTAAAACAATATTGCTTTATAACGTTATAACGAAAAATCACTGATGTCATGTATTTAATATATTAAATAAAACCATATGCTTTATGTTCTTCCGTGATATGGTTTTTGAATAGAAAAAGAGGTGGTTTAAGTTTTATTATCGTTAACAAATGAACTTTTTCAAAAAACATTTACCGATTAGCTGCAGAAATTAATCTTTTTTGGATAATAAGTCCTATTCCCCTTTAATGCAATATGAATTTCTTTTTGGAGTGGTCCCGAAGATACCGTCCCTTTTTAAGAATTTATTTAGATTAAAATTTTTTATACAATATTCTTTCATTACTTATATTTTATACAATATTTTTCCATTATTTATATTTTATACAAATTTTATTTTCTTAGTTATTTTGCATAATTTTATTTTGTTACTTGTTATGCAATTTTATTTTATAATTCATTTGATAGGCTCTTTCGGCGTAATTTTCTTCCGACATTCGTTTATTTTTTATAAGTAAGCTTCATTAAGTAATTACCTTTATTTTTCAGAACAAGGTTTTAAAGAATAGTTTTGAGAATAATATTTTTAAGATATATATATATATTTAAGATATATATATATATATATATATATATATATATATATATATATTTAAATATATAAAATCCATCACAATATCAATTTACCTGAAAATGGTGAATCTTATAATACTAAATCCCATTTCAAAATATCAATGGTAGATATAAAAGATAAAATTCCATCGTTTTCAAACAAAATTAAAAAATTTACAAAATAAAAAAAATAAAAATTTATAAAATATCCAAGTGCAATCTCGGACTTAGGACCGATAAGTGGGGTTAAACTAGTTTGATGGCGCCAACCTTCCCTATTTGCAACTTGGTAAGATAATTGGGAAATATCCAAATTTAAAAATTTAAAAATTAAAAATTAAAAGTTAAAATTAAACCATTATACTTGAAAAAAAAACTATTCGCCATCGCATTCTGAAAGATATTAAAATATTAAAATTTAGAAACAATTTAGTGCATAATATAAGTGAACCATCAAACACCTAAGATAATGCACCCATCTTTAAAAATAGTTGTATATGTGTATAAAAAAATATTTGAGATCCGGAAGTTCAAATTAAAAATATTTGAGATCCGAAAGTTCAAAT
This sequence comes from Trichonephila clavipes, assembly GCA_019973935.1. Lineage (NCBI taxonomy): Eukaryota > Metazoa > Arthropoda > Arachnida > Araneae > Nephilidae > Trichonephila > Trichonephila clavipes. Next base: position 644,059 of record BMAU01000871.1, on the reverse strand, counting down.
TCAAAATATCTAAATTCAAAAATTTCATACAAAAACTGAAAGTTCAAACAAAAAATCCGAAAGTTCAAACTAAAAATCCGAAAGTTCAAACTAAAATATCCGAAAGTTCAAACTAAAATATCCGAAAGTTCAAACTAAAATATCCGAAAGTTCAAAACTAAAAAAACTGAAAAGTTCAAACTAAAAATCCGAAAGTTCAAACTAAAAAAATCCGAAAGTTCAAACTAAAAAGTCCGAAAGTTCAAACTAAAAAAATCCGAAAGTTCAAACTAAAAAATACGAAAGTTCAAACTAAAAAAATACGAAAGTTCAAATTAAAAATATCTAAAAACCAAATGTTCAAATTAAAAACGCAGTATATTCACAAATGTGTGAATAGCGTAAATCATTAAAAACTCACCAAAGAGAGTATCCTATCAGGAATTCATTCCATATCTTATAGAACGACTTTTCATATTTAATATATCAATTACCACATCCATATTTTGCTCATAACATCTACCAATGCCATGTCAATCAAAACGATTCATGATCTAACACTAGAGTTTTAGCCACTTGGCATTAGATGCAAACCAGAGAGACCGCATGTAAAAAACTTGCTTGATTGGTCATAAATGTGTGATTGGACATAAATGTTTAATTGGTCATAAATAATTTTAAAGTGTATTCGTGTAAATATTGGTCTAAGTGTGTATTAAAATGTATCCTGTGTGTGGAATGCACAAATACTTCACAGCTGGACCACTAACAAGCTGACTTTGTGGACCTAATGTTGTGTGGTGGATTTGTGCGTTTACGAGTTTAAAAATATTTTAAAGAAATATTTCTGATCTATATATTTTCTCAGGAAGTTGATGGGATAATCATTCTGTATGCAACACAATATAAATTTCTGGATATTCTTGAATTTATCAATATTTTGTGCGTAGTTAAATTATTATTTTTCATCAAAAAATTTAAAATTATGTTTCTAAATACTGATATATGTAGACAACTATTGAAGTTTGGTAACTTTATGACATTGAATTTAAATGCGCTTCCCTTTTATCATATATATTTCTATATAATTTGTTGTCAATATAATAGTTAAATCTAAATCTAAAAATTCAACTTTGTTTGAGTTAAAATTCGTCCGTATTAATTTTAGGTATTCCGGATAAAAATTAATGCTAGGTTTAAATTCCCTATCACGACCTATAACAATTAAATCATCTATGTATCTTAATAAGAGGCAAGATGGTTCCTTTCTTCGAATTGATTCATAGTGGTGTAAATACAGGTTAGCGAGACTATTACTGGCTGGGCCACCCTGAGGCAATCCTTTGATTTGTTTGTAAAGTTTGTTATCAAAAATAAAATGAAGTTCTCCTGTAATTACAAAACGAATAACTGTATTGAACTTTTCAAAACTAATGTAATTATTCAAATCATATTTCTCATATGCATCTGAAAGTACCTGAATTATATCTTCTATTTTAATGGAGTTAAATAAATCTTCGAAATCGAACCCATTCACAGAAAATACCTTTTGTTGATCAAATTTCTTTATTACATCATGGCTGTTTTTTATAATAGAAGTATCCTTAAATTTGTCTATTGTATCTTGTAATATGGTCTGTAAAATTCTTCCCGATTTGGATATATAAGTATTGAACCCATTTGTTACACTGTGGAATTTGACTGGATTCTTATGAAATTTAGGAGTCAGAAATATATGGGGATATTTAATTTTATTGCTAGAAATATTTAATTGTTTACAAAATGCCAATAATCTGTTGTTAATTTCTTTCATACTAAATTTACTTACATCATATGCATTATTATCTTGTATATGATCATTTATTAATTTACTATAATAATATTTACACATAATTGCATAATTTCCTGGGACTTTATCTACATAGACAATCACAAAGTGTTTTTGTAAGTTTTCTATTGGTCCCCTAATTTTTCGATAACAATCTTCATTCTTTGTTCTAAAATTAAAATTCATTAAGTCCTTGAGGACATGAAAACCATATTCTTTAAAAAAGCCTAAGTAGGTAAATTATATTTAATTGCAACATTTAGAATAAATTTATTAATATCTTCTGATAGTTGCTTTCTCACATTTAAATTGCTATTTGAAATAGTCAATCGATAACCAGTACCTTTGCTCATAATTTCTCTTAATTTCTGTGTGTGGGTGTGTGTGTGTGTGATCCTGTACTATTTCTAAGTTGCCAGTTATTACGTGCCCATGATATTCGTCTACGTAATTCTGGTATTCATTGCAACTACATTCTTTTTTATTTACCAATTCCTTAATAAATACTATTATAGTTAAAAATTGATCTACTAATTTTTTTATTATACCTGAACGCTCGTTTTATTAACACATTTTTCATCGGGTATAAATCCATGTGTTTCCCAAATATTTTAGAAAATTGTATCCCATTATATGATTTATTCATGTATAGCAAAGTACAATATTCTATATTATAAACCTCCTTAGAGTCTATTTTTATTTTTAATCTATTTGTAATATATTTGCATAGATCCATTACCAAGAGTGATCCATGATTATCTTTTAATCTAATACTTTTTAATAAATTTAAAACTATTATTATTTCCTTTTTATTCAGTCCAAATAAAAAATACTTTATTTTTCCAACACTAAAATTATTCTCAGTCTTGTAATAAATTATTTACTTCTTTTTTAAATTGTATCTATATCTCTATTTTCTCTCTTTTTGCGTCCACCTTTCCAACCCTTTTAGTCTTATTACTATTATTTCTACTATAATATATAGATTCCTTATCATTTTGTTTCACTGCCTGGATTAAATTTTTGTTGTTCCACATTAGATTCAATCCGTAAGGATACATAGCATTATAAATACCGATGTAAACATTTTCATACTAGTCTATTTATCTTATTTGGAACAATTTTAATAATATTTAACACAACACCTTCAAAACCATGTTTATTAAAATGTTGTATTTCTATCCTACCTATATTTTTTGTTGATGTATTTTTTCCAATGTCGGATCTATGTTGGTTAATTCTCAGGTTCATAGCTCCTGATATGTTTGACCTACATATTTAAAGCCGCAGACACCGCATGTCAACATATATATGCAGTTGAATGTTTTACAGAACTTAAATTCTGATTCTTCATTATTCTGTTCACGTTGCATCATGGGGCAGGTTTTGCATCTTTTATCCCCACATTTTCTAAATCTCAATTTTAAATTATCTGAATCACTATGAAACTTATCAAATGTTTCGTCATATTTAAAATAATTACATTTCGATTCATAATTCCTCCACTTCGATACATCATAGTAATTCCCTACAAATCCAGTATTCCAAATAATACGCGTTTTATATCTCTTAATGTTTTCATTATCATGTACTCGAAACTTCGAAAATTTCTCATTAACCAACAAACAAGAAGCTAACGTTTTTTTTTTATTTTTTATTTTATTTATAATTTTTTTGCATGCTGTCTCATATTGTCTGTGCCCTCTATCTTCCTCCAAATCACTCTTATGTAACTGTCTCATTTTATCACATTCCATCTTAACCCAAAAGTATCAGTCTCATTTTTTTCTAATAATAATTGATTGACGATAGCACAAACACCATCATATTGTACCACCGAGCAATGACAATCAAAATTGAAAGCCAAGTTGCCAGTCTTTAAAAATATACAAATCTTTAATATCATTATGTTTGAGTTAATACATATAAAAATTTCATTAAAATTACTTTATATTCTCCTCATCCACACACTCAGAACTAAACTCTCAAATCTCAAAAAAATCGCACACCATGAGATTAACATATGAATTTTCATGTCAAACACATGAATCAAAACTAAATGCTAAATCGATCTTCGTGAAATCTTCTCTCTCTATATATATTTAAAAAAAGTTTTTACTGAAAGAAAATTAATTTTTTCTGAATTTACTTCTAATTTCTGCTGTAAGATTTGTTTTTTCAAAGAGTTGTAACAATCTCTAAGCGTAAATTGGCCCCTATAGTTACTATTATTAATACATTTAAGAGATTTATTCATTTGTAAAGAGGTAATTGTTTCATAATTTTATGGCAAATGAAGCTTTACAAAGTTTACAAATTTACGAAATTTATTACAAATTAAATTAACTTATCCTACTGTTTTTTCCATCTTACCGAGACAACATAAGTGATAAGATAAAAATGATCACGTCATCATCAACCTTTTGGGATGTTTTTAACTATATTCACCAATAAAAATAACAAGTTACTTTACGCTGCGTTTTAATTTATGTTTTATGCAACTAAGTTATGCTTGAAACTTTTTTTATGTGTTTATAAAATATTAATAGTAAATATATTCAATTATGAAATACTAGCTGGTATACCCGTTCTTCGCACGGGTGAACTGAAAAATTAAACAACATAGATTGAAGGATAAAGAAGTTTTTAATGAGTTAATTTTACGTGAATTGCAAATTAAACAAAAAACGCTTTTTTGCGTAGCTCAGCTAAAAAAGAGAGAGAGAGAAACAAAACACCTTTGTTAAATTTTAAGTATGTAGATCTAATAGCTGATAAAAAGGATATTTTTTTTTATTTATAAATCCCCGTAACACTCTTGAGGGTCGATTTTTGAAAATACCTTCCTAAGCTGATCTCTGCTCAGCAAAAGAAACACATTGTTAAAGTTTTGTGTAATGAACGCTTAAAATAGTGTAAATAATTTTTATCTGAAAGTATAATACATTAATATTACTTTCTGTAGTATTTATTTTATGTTAAAATTGTAATATTCGCAAGCAATGCCGTTTATTAAATTATAATGACGATTCAATAAAAAGCATAGCGAAATGTTAACGATAGAGTAAAGTTGGCACAAATGCCTAGCTACTTTCATAACTCGAGCTTTATTAGAGCTTTGTAAGACCCACCGTGTAGGGGAGCGATGCACGTTAATACTTTATCCAACTGCATTATGATTTACTGCATTTTTCATACAATATTTTTTTGGATCACTACATTTAAAATTTAAGGATATACATAAACAAATACTCCACTTTGTAAAATTTAATCCGTTAGAGCTAATAAATTAATTAGAGATATATTCCACTGTAAAATTAATTATATATACCGTTCATTTAAAATAAGTAGTCAAATAATTTTCTAAGGTCTTCATTAACATACAAAAAATAAGACACTTAAATTTTGACAAACTATTTTTTCAAACTATCATGGAATCCGTGCTGCTATATATCTTAGAAGAGTGGATTTCAAAGAATATTCCAGCTAAGTATTGATAGAATATTCCTTCTAAGTTGGTGTGGTGTCGTAGTTAGGAGAAGAGGGTGCCAGCTCAGGTGTCGTCCACGTCACTTGATCATGGTTCAAAATTACGTGATCCGTTGCCAAAAGCTCTCATGCAGCTGAACAGTGCGACGTTAATATTCACTCGTCCCAAAAGATACAGTACAGTAGTTTTAATTATTTTTACACTTAAAAATGCAATATTTGCCTATTCAATTAAAATTATAGTGTTATAATTAACTACTAATCACAAACAAATTTTGAAAATTTGTCCAAATGATGCAGTGTGAAAGAGAAAGTTTATTTACTTTAAGTATCAGAATTGATAAAATCATTTATTTGGAAAAAATATCAATTTCTTATTACCAAATATGCATAATAAAAAATGTTAAAAAAAACATTAAAATAAAGAGAGATTTATAACAATCTCTCCCTTCAAAACTTAGTTTGATTCTGAAATAAAAAAAATAGGCATTATATCAGAGGAATTAATTAGAAGCGAACACCTTGCGTAGCCAAAACAAAAAAGGTTTTTCACAAACAAAAGATAGATATATGCAGACGTGGTTTTTTTTTTTTTTTTTTTTTGCAGCGCATGCCAGAAATGCTAGCAGATGACAGAATTTTTTCCTTCTTATTTGACAAATATCGTTATATGTGTTGGACACTTCATACAATATCTTTATAAATTATAGTCTATGCTATAAATTATAGCCTATGTGCTGTGACAAATCTATACGGAACCTTATCACTAACCTTCTGAGACGTCTTTTTTAGGGAAATTTAATTCCCTACCTATTTCCAATCAACTCCAAAAAGAGGACAGGGATTCCTTATTATGCAGATTAGATAAAGTATTTAAGTCAAACGGAATAGTAAAGTGAGAGGCAGTAGGAGAAAGAGATTGAAGCAGGAAGTTATAATAGTGAAGTTAGAGATTTATTATTAAAGATTTCTAGGTGGATAAATTAGGCACAGGAAGAGCTGAGATTCAGTGTGGTATAAATATTGATTTATAATTAAAGCCTTATTAAAGTTTTATATTAGGAGTGAGATTAAAGTTAAATGTTCAGTAGGAACATTATTGAATATAATTCTGGGATCTCTTATTGCTGTAATCTCTGCGTGATCGATATTCTAATTGTTAATTAATTGGATCATTAAATATTTAAGTTAATATAAAGGAAAGTCCCTTTTAAACCTCATAAAGCTATTTTGATTTATTTGTTATTAAAAGTCTTTGATTCTATTTGGGAAAGATAACCAAATAAAGTTATTTATAAAAATGGCTACTGGTTCTTTGACTCAAAATTATTCTCGTTCTCAAAGTGAGATCCAAGGGGATCTTCACAGTGCTATTCTGATGTATAAGCTATATTACTGTAAAGTTTCATTAAAATCCATTCAGTAGTTTTTGCGTGAAAGAGATACTCACAAACTTTCGCATTTATAATATATATTAGATAAACTAAAATATCTAAAATTTTCATTGTTCCTGAATGTGAAATAATGTACAATTAGCATTCATTGCCATCAAATCAATTAATAGAGAATTTTGATGAAATAAATTATTTCCTAAAAATACCAAAAAATGGAATATCTGATTAGAATAAGAATTTTCAATTAAATATATACATAAATCAACCACGAATATTAGAACATCACACAAAGGAAGGTTCATAACTTCAGATCTTTCAATAAGAAAATACTACACTTGTCAATTTTCAACCACAACTAATCTAAGTCTAAGAACTAATTCAGAAGAACAATATCTCTAATATTTGTTGCATAAAATCACGGATATCGGACGAACTTTTTCCCGCATATAAATGTTTTATGCATGTAATATATATTTTGTTGGTAGACATCAAAGATACACGTAAAAAGACAAAATATTTAATCTATATAATTCATGTAGTTAACGCACATATATTGATCATGGAACCTCTTGATTAATAGCGTATTATTTTACCAATAAAGTTGACAAAACTATTAGTACAAGGAAATTTATAGGCAATATTCACCAATAATCAGAATGTCCTGTTTTAACAGAAACCAATGATGTGTTAAATGATATTTAATAGATGGGGCTATAGTCTGTGTATTAGTATAATAGATTAATTGTAGTACTTTAACGAAGAGTAAAATTATAAATAGAATTGGCGAAACCCATTTTTAAAAATAAACACTTTATTCGATTTTACAATTATATATGATTAATTAGCGTAATTAAGTACCAAAAATGCCTTCTTAAAAATATTTCTGAAGGCTCATTAATTGCAAATTTACATACAAATGAATAGTACACCCAAATAGTGATTAAGTTCATTTTCCAATCTTATTTGAAATATTAAGAACAGAAAAAGAACCTTGAAAGTAAAAAAGAGAATTAAAGGGAAATGTAGGTGTGTAAATGATGTGTGTAAACTGTTATGTATAAGTAATTGTAAATGACTTGATGCATAATCGCATTACTGTGGTTATTCTACTTTGTCCCGTACTTTCTAACCGAATATTGTTAAGCATTAAATTATAACTAAAACAATTTAGTATATATATGATGAATAATCTTTCACTAAAATCCCACAAATCTAATAATGCAATAAGTAGAAATATATCGAGACAGTATAGGTCAAAAATAAGCTTCAGTTGTACAATCAAACCTTAGGAACTGAGATTGTAAAATTAAACACATTTTTAAGACCATCCAACCTTCCCATATATTTGCATATATCATAAGGAGCAAGGAAGAAGAAATAGTGTAAGAATAAGATAAATACTAAAGACAAAAAAAAATTCCTAACTAACCAACTACAAAAAGAGCTAATATTTAGCGCTAGAAACAATGCCGGGACTAAATCCCGCTATTCTTTTTAAAATGAAAATTTTTAATAGAGTGTTTTTTTTTGCCAATAAGAAGTGTTCATTCTGTAGACCATCACATTTACACGTTGAAGGGCATAATTGATTAAATTGAATTATATATGAACAAGCGTTTTTTTTTTTGTTATAGTTGACCAGAAAATATCCACCAGGCTTTTAAATAAATTCCAAGCAAAGTGTACAACATTATAGTTATAGCATTTTTAAATAATTCCTGAAATGGTGGTCAAGTCTACACTTATTACCATAATGTAACAATTTTTTTAAAATTCACTGCAATGATAGTAATTTCATTTTTTTTCCGATGAAGAAAAAAACGCAGTAGGTCATGGTCCTGATTTTTTTTTGTCAAAAATGAGTTGATTTAAATAAAAATCACGGTATCATTGCCAGGTACGTCTTAAGATTTATTGAGGCCCTGGACCCCTACCCAAATATAGATCCCACCTCCGATCCTAAAAAGTAGACAGTCCATAGCATACGTTGTCAAATATTCGCACAAACAATAACAAGAAAAAATAAATGTGCATGACTTACAATCACACAAATCGGCTGAACCGACTGTCGTCTTTTGACTGAATGGGTAATGATGGTGTATGATCGTAGGTCTAGGTCAAAACATGGACGACGGTCATCACAGGGACAGAATCGTACGAATTTTCAGTTTTTCGGAGAAAACAACCGTTGAAATTATTCGAATCATGATCTTTTTAAGGCTGAGTTGAGAACGAGACAAGGTCCCCAATGTGGTCGAGGCCCCGGGCCCGATCCCAGTTGGCCCATTGCCTTAAGGCGTCCCGATCATTGCGGTTAGTTGCAATCAATGCCTGAAATTTTGCTGATTCGATTGTGGTCGATTTCAACGAGCACTTTAAATCTGTAGAAGAGGTACAGGTGATAAAGGTCATGTGCAAGCGCCAAACATGATATCTTAGTTGCATTATTTATTAAGCTTACGCGAGAACTTTGAAGTTCAGTTCCCTCCAACGATAGGAAAACACTAGTTCTTTAATTGGAAAGACCATATTTATATGGAATGAACAGGGTATGGATGTAACATTCTTTTTTGAATTGTTTTTTTAGCATGGACCTTAAGATACACCTGCGGGAATCTCGACTTTATTATTGGATATTGATGAAATTTTTCAGCAACACTGTTTTGAAAGTTCGAATATCACCCTCTTCGTTGCCGTTTAAAAGTTACGCGATTCCTTCCCCAATGCCACCGTTTTTCACATAGGAATGCATGTGCGGTGTATGGGGGGGAGGCACAAATGAGGAAATTTTTCTACGAAATAAATAAATTCTTCACCCGCACTTTCAAAGTCATTTTATTGGATTTCAAAGCCATAGGAATATTTTTACTGATAGCAGCGCAAAGATAAGAATCATATTTCGGAAGGACGGATGTATACGTCTGGAGCACATAACGCAGCGATTGAGCGAGACGAATATATACGCCGGTGTAACTTAAGGAGTTAACGTAATTAAATAATTTTGCGAGTAGTTATAGCAATTTATTTCGTTTTCATTGATTAAGTATTCATTAATGGAGTAAAAAAAGTTTCGCCATTAACACAAAAAAATTTAATTCATTTCATCCGTTTTTCATTTCTGTATTTTTAGGAAAATGAACTGTATAAGAAGATATTGATGTTCATGGGGAGTATTCTGTATTTTCTCTTGAAAATAATTTGTTTATAACCTAGGGAAATTTTTTTAAATTTCTATTTTTGTCAACGAATGAACTGAGTTTTTCATGAAGAGGATAACGATTTAGTACCTCTAACTTATTAATTGCTGAGTATTAGACTATAACATCATGATGAAATTAATCAATATAAAATAAATATGTCCACATGAAATAATTTAAAAAATAGTAACTGATTGCAATTGATTTACATATTTAAGCATGATATGATTTCTGAATGAGGTGGCCTTTTTCATAAAAAATAGTGTAACAAAAGTTGTCTCCTTTTGTTACATTCGACAGCATTTTAATTTAAAAATACATATTTAACGTTCATCATTGGAATTATTTTTATATTTCTTGATCATCTTGAAAGAATAATCATAAGAATATTCCTTGTAATAAATGAGATTGTAAAAGAGAAGAGATTTTTATGTTTTATCTCAAGGGTGTTAATTTTGTCTCGAGAGCTGAAAACACAAACAATTTTCGCGATTAGTGAATTCGATTTAATTCTTTCAGGGGAAAATTAAATAATTCTAATCTTTTACACATTATTTATAAGTGAACGAGTTTTCAAAAAACTGTAAAATGTTTAAATTATAATCATAATTTTAAAATTATAAGCATATGAAAATAAGAAACATTTCTTTAAGAAATGTTTAAGCATTATATTTTCTATCGTAATAGCTTTAACTACCAGGAATAATTTGATTTATTATAAGTTAAATCCATCCTTAGTACACTGTAGCATTTTTGTAGAAATAGAATAATTAATATAATTTCTTAAAAAATAAAAAAAAAATACATTTTTTAATTTTCCATTTTTAAAATTTCAATATTTTTCAAATTTTTTGAAACAAAAATGCTATATAATACTAAAATTAAGTAGGGTTTAAAAGGTAAGACACATTTTATAATTCTATAAAGTTTTATACCTCAAAACTACTATTTTAGAAAATAGCTTGCGCGATGTAAAATTTACATAATATTTCTTACAGAAATGTTTCTTGTTTTCATACGTTTATAATTTTCAAAAATTATGATTATAATTTAAACATTTTACACTTTTTTGAAACTTCATTCCCTTATAATTAATGTGTAAAGGAATTGAATTATTTAATTTTAACTACAAAGAAATATATCTCGTCGAAAATTGTTTATATTTTCAGCTCTCGAGACAGACTTAACACCCGAGACCTCTTTTAAACACTAGAAACCGAAAATATAATGCTAATTATTATTACGCAATACATAATCTATGATTGTATGGCGATGCATTATATGAGCAATATTCGGTTTTGTGTGAGTGACAAGTAAATTCAGTCACAACATTATTAGCATTGTGTGCAACAAATATCTTCAGTATTTAGGGTGTCTCCGAATCGACAACCCTCGAGAGTGCGGAGCGCACATCCCCGTCGTCCTGTCTCAGTTCGCCCCAGCGAGGGGCAGGAAGCGACATGTGCACAGATGAGGGACATGTTTCCTTACGCCTCAACCCAGAGGATGCTGAAACTGATTCAGAAATGCCTTGCAATTGAGAGAGATGGAAATACAAGAGAAGGAAACATAGAGTTGCAAAACTAAAACATAAAAAAATAATACTTTCTATGCATTTTTTAGTGTACCTCAGACAAAATACTTTGATATTTTAATTAAAAACTGCATGTCATGTTGTATTACTTCAACTGGATACTCAATGTTTTCTAATACTAACTCTGTACAAGTACGACTTTTATTGTTAGATAATATATTTTTTATTTAATATAAATTGAACAAATTTGAATTCACTTTATTGCCAGAAGTTTGCCATATATCATTACATCATCCCACAAATATATTTTGAAAATGAATTAAGACTATACTGGAGAGTCTTAGTTTTCTAATTTTCAGTCTTAATGAGGAATTCTAGAAATCTGTGTCAGATAACAACAACAACAAAAAAAAAATGAGAGTAAATTTTTCTATTAAAAGACACGATTTTCTCCTCACAGTGTCTCTTGTGTTGTAAATCTCACTTTCAGGTAAACGGCTGCTGTTCAAGATCCATTGTCAGGACGAAAGGAAAAAAAATAAAGGAAATCATATAAATAAAAAGCATCATTTGCCGGATAGCTTTCCGGAAGAATGGATACCGGATAGGACAGGAAAGATTCATCATTTTTTTTTCACTTTTCACCCTCCCCCCTCTTTCCAACAGTGATTGCATAAAAAAAAGGAAAACTATAAATAAGGGAACGATAAGAAGAATTTGGCGGTTTTAATTATTCCTGGGCGACGGCATCCTTGGTTTATTTGTTTACTTTTTTTGCCCTCCCCCCTATCCGGGGAGGCCGGAGAAGCTTTTAATGAAATCGCATCTCTCGAGTGAATTGTCCGGGGGACCGGAGTCCGGCGATGATGCGGAGGAGAAAACACCTCGTTCCTCAAGCTGCCCATCAATAACGAAAACGGAAGACGGGAAAAAGGGATCGGGCACCAATTGAGGAAAATTAGTTTTTCGGTGCGAATTGATCTTGGTCCCCTTTATAAAAATAGCATTTGCAGTCGTGCTTTCATTAAAATAGATTGATGAAAGCCATATTTTTGTTCATAATTATGTTGATGTCCATCGATAAAGGATCGTGGTGGTCAAAGAGTGGGGTCACGAGTTCGAGTCCAGATCTACCGTGCAAAGGAGACAATGTTCGTTAAATCTGTCAAGATTCTCGTGCTGGCGTGGAGTGGAAATTTGAAGAATAGGTTGCCAGATTAGCTTTCGTCCTCGTCACTTGACCGTAGTTCAAAACGACGAGATTCTTGTGTTGCTTCAAACTACTGTATAAAATTCAGTCAATCAAATCAGCGTTAAAACGAGACTAAGTAATATTCGTATTAGTATTCATTTTAGTTTGAAAACATATTTTCCAATGACACAAGACATGTATTAACTTAAATGGTTTAACGTGCATAATTTTGTCCCCTTTCACCATACATACTATATTTCAGAGTCAAGTAAAATGAGAAGGAATTAATATGTTGAAACATTTAATTTTTTAGATGACCAACATAGAGAAACAGTATTTATATTTATAACCCAAAGTTTGGATATATATATACATATAAATAGTTTATTCTAAGCTATTTTCTTTTTCAAACATTTTCATAACTTGAGATTTAAGTATTCATAAATTTTTATTCAAGAATCAAGGATCTGAGCACCAATATTAGTTGAAAATTATAAAAATTTGCGGATTTCTTTTTTCACCATTTAATTTTTTTTCACAGTTCAAATGAACTTGAAAATCACAATCATCCGATAATAAGCTTCATGCTTTTTTAATGCAGGAGATATGATCAAAATAATTTTAATCATTGTTTTTCTTTTTTTTTTCTTCCTAAAAATTGTTTTTCTTTTCATTATAATCTTGTAGAATAATATTGAAGTTTATCTTAATTACTTCTCTACAGATAATTTCTTTTTTCAAAATTTTAAACACTGTAGGATGTAAGTAATACGGGTTCCGGTCACCTGAATTAGAATAGATATATAAACAAAGTCAAAAATAATATAGATAAATACTTTGTATAATAAAAATAACGTGTATTAAGAAATTAAGACTAAGTAAAATTACACTGCTCAAAATAATTAAAGGATATTGTGGTTTTAGGTGGATCTTGTGGCTTGGAAACTTTTTAGCTCATTGATACATGGTCCACAGCCGTAGTAGGTTATATGAGAAAAAATTACACATGTTTGGCAGAAAAAATGCATTTTATTGTGCATTTGTGTACAAAAGGAAAAAAACACAATTTGTGCATATGAGAAAAAAAGAATAAGAAAATGTGTTTTCTTCAAAGGAAATCATTTTCAGTAGGGGGTATGGTTTCCACGGACGGCCAGCAACGTTGAGCACCTTTGAGGCATGGAGTCAATGAGGCTATTAATCACGAGTTGGGAAATTCTGTCCCACTCTTCCAGAAGAGCTCTTTCCTGTTCTTGGAGAGTTTGTGGCGGTGGTTGGCGGCCAGCAATTTGTCTTCCTAGAGCGTCCCAAACGTGCTCTATTGGATTCATGTCTGGAGAACACGCTGACCATTCCATTCGTACGATTCCTTCCTCGAAATAAATCCTCCATCAGGTTAGCACGATGTGGCCTGCAGTTATCGTCAATTAAAAGGGAGTCATCTCCGATTGCTGCAGCGTAAGGGACTTCAATAGCTCTGAGGATCTCATCCCTATATCGGCGAGCAGTCAGAGGTCCATCTCGAATGATGTAGGGGTCTGTGCGCCCGTCAATGGAGATGCCACCATACACCAACACTCCCCCACCGCCAAATCTGGCACTTTCGTGCACGAACGCAGGATTATTCCTACTGCCAGGTCTCTCCAGATGAAAATACGCCTATTATCCGGATGAACAGAAAAACGGGACTCGTCAGAAAAAAGAACAATCCTCCATTCATTTCTCCACCAGTTCACATGCTCTGTTGCCCACTCCCTGCGGTCGTGACGATGCCTTGATGTTAGTCTGACACATACCATCGATCGGCGAGCATACAGACCTACACCATAGAGCCGGTTTCAGATAATCTGAATTGAAACCGTGGTGACAGTAGCCGAGCGAAGGTGTTGTTGGAGAAGAGTAGCGTTCATATATTTCTGTGTCTCCGAGCCATTAACACTAAATAACGATCTTCATTGGGCGTTGTTGTCAGTCTACGACCTTGTCCTGGTCTTCGGCCTGCACTTCCAGTCTCCAAAAAAACGGTTCCAGTTCCTGGAAATCACACTTTGTGACACTCCAATGGCTTTCGCTACTTCGGCCCGAGTTTGGCCTCCTTCTAACCTACCAACAACTCTCCAAGCTTCTGAATCGGTTAAATGACTTCGCTGAGACATCGTACTTTTCGAAACAAAGCAGTCACTGAATGCCGATCATCCTTGTCTTCATTTCAGTTGAAAGTCTAATTTCATTCGCTGCCGCTGAAGCGACGTTTTTGACGTCGAACTCAAAATTAGCATACTCCACAGTTTGAAAATCAGAACAAATTGCATTTGTGATTCTCTTCTTCCATTTTCGGCACAAAAAAATTAGCCTATATCATTATTTTATATAAAACTTACAATATCCTTTAATTGTTTTGAGCAGTGTATAAACAAATACTCAAAAGAGAATTCAAATCAATGCATTACTTACATGAAATATATTAAGTCTGAGAGAAACTACTGAGAACATGGAAGTTTAAGCATTGCTAGCACGTATTAATTTTGAATTTTTCTTTAAAGGCTGTCCGGATTAAATGAAATTCAGTTTAATGGAGTACGACCATTGATTACTTTATGGTCGATCCTTGTCGTAATTGAAAGCATTTGGGATCTCTTAATGGCGCTATGGGTTAAAGAGAACTGCATACTAATCACACAAGAATCATAAGTGTTAAATAATGGCTTATATGGAAATTCATTTCAGTAGATATTATTAGGATCACACACACACAAAAAAAAAGTTTTAAGCCTGAATATTTTTAAGGTATCCGACGACGTTAAAAATGTTAATTTCAATAAAAATTCAAATTTTATTTTATTTTACCAGTTTAAAATTCAAATAATTGCCTTTCTAAATCTGTCTGTGTTTTGATTGTATAATTAGAGAAAAAATGAATAACAAATGCTTAGAATTCTTAAAGTTTAAAAGCGCTTCTTACAAAACTTTGTTCTTGTAAAGTAGATGATATCTCAAATATGTGTGTGTGTGTGTAATATATCTCAAGAACCTACTCAGATACTTGTATTTGTGTAAAATTGTACTCAAATGTTTCTAATGGTACCATATAGTAATAGAACTAAAGTTAAAACTGAATAATTTTTTAGTTAAGTTGCAGTTGGATGTTGCTCTAAAAGTAAAAAATGTCAAAAATTCCTAGTCTGCAGATTCTTTTGGCTAGAAATTCAATAGAAATCATTTAAGGTATCCAAGTACTTGCGACAACATTTTTTAAAAAAAAATAGAGATATGGAGTGATTTTTAGATTTGTTTAGTACATTTTAAGAAAAAAGGCCAAAATTAAGAAAAGAAAAATAAATTATTACTACTAAAATAGGAAAAAATGGGTAAAAATTGACAAAAAATTACACACACTGGGCCCTCTCTGAACAAATCGTAAATGAACAAATTCTCAATTTTTCAATTTTGATGTATTACTTTGCTATTTCTTTTTGAAATGATTTTCAGGGTAAGAGATATTTTAATTTTTACAAAAACTAGAGCACTTTATCTTAATTATTATATGAAATTAATTTGAAAAAGAGTGATTATATTCACATAAAGAACTGTAAATTGTGTAATAAAACAGTGATTGATAAATCTGAAGGTTAAAACACTTTTATTGTTACACAGAACATACACAAAAAATTTCAGCAAGTTATTTTAAAAACTTGTTGAGCAACCGCTGACCCCGTTTGAACTTTTCGAAAAAAAACACACATTTCGAGGAAAACGCATTTTAAAGTCTGACATCTTATGTAAAGTAATGGCATCTGCTTTTAATAAAACACTTGTAGATTCTGTTCTAGAGAACGGAAAATATATAAAAAACGGTATTTTTATAAAGCTAATAAAATGGCCTATAAAAAAGTCATAAAAAAAGTTTGTCAATTTTTTAAAAAAATCATGAATTTAGGGTAGTCGGATACCTTAAGTTTTCAGTCCGCAAAGCTAGAAATACCTTAAAAAATATGTTAGTTTTTTTAAATATATATATCTCTAAAAAAAAAAAAAAATTGAAAAAATTCCTTTAAAATTAAAATTTTTTTTCTATATAATTGCTAAATGCATTTTTTAATTATTGGAAATATGAGGGAAACTAAAAATACGTGTAAAAACATGATGATGTATTTTGTAAAATTAAAAAAAGTATTCCGAATCTTGCCGGACACCTTAAGCGTCTATTTTATCTCTCGGGGCACAGTAGTCTAATTTCTACACTGCTATAGTATTTTCTACAATGTTATGTTTTAACTTAACCTTAAACACAGACATGTATTTCTTTCCTTATGATTAATTTTTTACTATCGTCTCTTTCAAAACAACGTGAGAGTTATTTTACTTATTCATATCTTCAGAGATCTGCATATCTGAATTATGAGATAGCTTCATAATTCCGTATAATATTCCCTTTTTGCTTGAACCAATTCATATTTCAAGATTCATGTTTAAAATATATAATGATGAACAAAATTTTAACATGCAAAAAGAAGAAATGCATATATATAGAGAGAGAGCAGGAAATAAATTAAAAAGAAGACTAATAAATCCTAAAACATCTTAAGATCAAACCGAAAATATATGTATAATTGAATATTTCTAATTTTTAAATATGTAGTATAATAACAGGATGTTAAGAATCATGAATAGAACTATTGGAACAGAATTACATTAATACAGAAATCTTATTTTCTGTTACCTATCACAAGTAAAATATCCTTAAAAACTGATAAAATTTCAATTATATTTCTATTGATTTTATAGAAAATATAGAATAAGCCTTAATACCAGTCATAAAAAATAAATTATAGTTAAAAACATTAAATAAAGAAACACTTTTATAGTGTGTGTGCGAATCGAACTAAAAAAAAGTAAAAAACAATTCTTAATATAAGAATAAAATGACTAATGAGAAAATTAATGTCATTGTGGTAAAAACGTGGGGTTCTCGACATCAATTGTTATAATTTCTTACTAGTTCTATTCTGAAAGGTAGAGTTAGTGTAAAAATGTAGTACAAAGAACCCCACGCTTTTATGACACAATGACATTAATTATTTCGTTAACCATTTTATTTTTATACTAAAAATTATTTTTTACTTTTTAGTTTAATTAACTTTAAAAGCGTGTTTTTTAGGTTTTTTTTTTTAACTATAGTTTTATTTTTTATCTTTTTGGTTCAATCTACAATAAAAGAGTGTTTTTTTTAGTTTTTTAATCTATCATTTATTCAATGATGAATTAATTTAAAATGCGTCATTTTCTTAGAATCTGGAATATCCATTACCATCCTATCAGTGCATCAATATGGTCGGGTTTGCAAGATGTAGGATCAGCCACACAATGTATTCTTCCCCTTTTCACATAAAAAACACTTTTTTTGTTTCTTATATTTGTATTAATCTTGAGCGTTTTCGCTTTAGGGTTGTAACTTAATCTTTTAGTCACAAAACCTTGAAATTAGTCATCAAATCTGGAAAGGGGATCTGATTCTCCAAATCTGGAAACGGGAAATCGTTAATCCTGATGATCCTGATCAGGACAAAATTATTAAATTATTATACTGTCATCGGTTCTTGATAAGTGTGTAAAATTTCGAATTAATCTGACCTTTTAAAATGGGTAAAAATCGAGTTCAAATGTTCCATTATATACAGGTGAAGCTAATAAAAGCGTGTTAAAAATGGACTCCTATTTTAACTAAGAAATGTTCAAATGTTCCATTATATACAGGTGAAGCTAATAAAAGCGTGTTAAAAATGGACTCCTATTTTAACTAAGAAATAAAGTGAAACCCCTTCCTTTTCAAAAAGAGATTAAGAGAAGAAAGTTAAAGAGAAATCGTATTTATGTGAACAAAAAGAATTAGAAAACACTTCCAAACTTTTCTCGCATCTAAAAACAAATGTTTAACCATTATGTAATCAGCAGTAAGTTTAAAAAACAAAGACACATAAGGTGCTAGTTTCTGATGCAAAGATGAGATCTCGAGGAAAACCCGATTAAGCCTAATCAGTCTAATCGCAGTTAAATATAAACGATAGCTCTACAGACAATGCATTCCACCTACTTTCAATCAAACGATACAATTTTCCTGTGCGCCTCGACCTTTGAACTCCTCTAGTCACCGATTCTGCAAGTATCTCTGTGAACAAATGTCCTTTTAATAGTGATTTTTGCAGCGGAATCCTTCTCGTGACAGGCAGGAACACGAAAAGCCGTGGAGCGGAACAACCCAGCGAGCAATTAAGACAAGTCGCTAATTACCAAAACAACTCATTATGCAGTGACTTTAATGCTTTTTTCATTAGCCACCCCTCCCGAAACATCCTCCCACTTTCCCTACTTCTTTTTTTTTTTTTTTTTTTTTTTGCTTTCGTCTCCGCACCCTCCCCCGTAAGATGTGTTTAAGATATCCCCTAAAAATAGGTCGACACCGTACATCTTCACAAGAAAAGGATATATCTGGTTTGAAAAGAAGGAACGATTTTATTATTTTTTCGGACTCCACCTCTCCTCTCCCTTTTTATTTTTTTTCGCCCCCCCTCTATCCTTTTCTACAGTAGCAGCAGCAGCGTCATATAAAAGTTGAGCCAGGGCCATATATCAAGCCGGATCACCACTTGGTGATGCGATTTTAATAACAGCATTTGCATGCAAGCTGCTTCGACTCATTTTCCTGCCGAACATGCCTCGTCAGTCGATGCCAGCAGAGGGGTGGGGGAAGGTGAAGGCACCTTAGCATGCATAAATAATTCCAGTTTAGCAACAAAATTGGAATTGCATCGGATGTTTTCAAAAATGTATTTAGACGTCGGAATTAGGGATGGAGAGGGATGCTACGTTTCGATTGGCCTCCAGGCGACATTTCAACCTTTGCTTTCACAAGCGATTGCGTTTAATTTGCGTTTAATGCGAAGTTTTTGCGCGCGAATGTGTTGGGATGCGTTTTTCTCTTTCGTGAGATCGGTGTCTGATGCACATTCATATCGGAATAAATGCATAAATGTACTTAAAAATTCGTTTCTATTTTGAATACTCGATCCGTTGTGCTTCGTTTTTGTGCAAGAACGCTCAAATAGGATGTATGGAATAGTTTTGGAATATTTTAAGCTAAAGGAATAGTTTTGATTGTTTGAAAATATTGAACAGTTGATGCGTTCGTTGTTTGATTTTTACTGTGAAAAAGTTTGATTAATCTTTAATTAAAATTTTGATAAAAGTGTATTAAATGGAACATTGAATTTAACTTTATGCACTGAAATATTAGACGTTTCTCAATTACAAAAATGCTATAACATTATTATTAGAGATGCAACAAAAATTTTAATAAAATTCAACTCCAATATTTATTTCCTAATATTTTTCGATATATATATACATTGTCGCACACAAAAGGAGGGATCCTGGGGTCTGGACCCCCCAAAGCCCTTGATTTTTTCCCGATTGATTATAATTCTTATTATATAGTACGCGTAAAATTTAATTAAGTATTTGTTATTAATGATTAATTTTATTAATTAATGCTAATTATTCATTCAATAATTAGTTTTTTACTGTGTTTTGTTTCCGAAAATCGACAAAATCAAAAGGATCATGATACAAGAATGGTGAACTTTCGACCCCGGACCCTTTCCCCCCCTTGAAAAATTCCTGTGTGCGCTACTGTATATACATATATATATATATATATATATATATATATATATATATATATATATATATACAATAACTTAAATTAATGTATACTCTAAATTCGAATCTTATTTATTCATAAGATCTAGTTCATAAATCCAAACACCCTATTTTGAAACACATCTTATTTTATCTTTATTTAAGGCATTAAAAATATATTAAAAAATTTTAATGATTCTTTAGACCATGAATTTTTGATAGATTTATTGGTGATTCCAAAAAAATAAAGATCATTAATTACTTTCCCGTGCCTTACTAGCCTGTTTTCAATTTTTCCTAAGCAATGATGTGTGTGTTATTTCTTAAATAACTAATTATTCCCTTCGTCTAAACATGTGACTGTATTTTTTTTTATATATTACGTTTTTCCTTGTTCTTCCTCGTATATAAAAACTTGATATTTTAATAATTCCCTTTCTTGTAATTTGGCACTTATGTGGAGCATGCTCAAATAACTCTCCTGATGTTCAACATAAATAAATGATGCGATTAAGACCAAGCCTCTGCATTTTTTCTCTATCACGACTACTTAATCGTAGTTAACCAAAATGTATATCTTTCGCGGCAATATATCACATATATACACCAGGAAATTTATGAAGTATTGATCAAAGAGCACAGGAACATTCTCATACATTTTTAAAAAATACATAACCAAAATTTTCACGTAATAAATTTATTTTAACTTGATATTATCTAACCAAAAATATTACATCTTGATCTACCTAATATTATCTGTTTTAATATTTCTCACACAATAATAAGGGAAAAAATTGTCACTTTTTTCGTATACATTTTAACATAAGTTCGAAATCCATATTATACGGAAATATCGGGAATTAAATTCTGGCATAATAAAATAAAATAAAATTTAAAAAAAAAACCACTGATTATTTTTAAATTCTAAACTTTCTCTTATTACTAAACAATCAAATCAATCAAATAGGACAACAACAACAAAAAAATGTTTTATTTTAAATTTTAAGATTTGCCACAGGAACTGATTGAAGAATTTATCCAAATATTTTTACAAATCCGGAATGACTTTAGTACCTACTACTGTTTAGCAATATGCATAAAAATATTATATGTTGCACTTTAAATATCGATACAAATATAAATTTATTTTGACATCGACTTTGAAGTAACACGACGGTATAAAGACCTCCTCATTTTGAAACATGGAGCGAAGAAGTCTACACCTGAACAAACATCCCATTCTCTAAACTTCCATATCACATTAACAAGAGGACTTAAGGCCTCGATAGATGTAATCGTATCAGCCCCCTTACCCGGGGATCCAGGACTCGAATCGACGACTACGAGCTCCGGATCATGGCCATTGGGCAACTAAAGCGATGAAGGATGAAGATTCCCAACATTGGCAAAGAGGCAATTTGATATGGAAGAATTATGTCGCAAAATCTCACATTGTTTATACTAAACTCCAGTGGTGCAACAGCCAATGAGAGTCAAAGCCTACTGTGCCCATCTCAGTTTTCGTGACCTTGGGACTGCGGTGCTTGAACAAATGTCCCGGTCAGGAGGTCTGTCTGACACTAACTCCCCAGTGTTTATTTCCCAAGCAAGCTTGATACTCATTTATCGACCCACTGAAGGGATGAAAAGTTGAGTCGACCTTGCTCAGCCAGGAGTTTGAACCCCGGATGTGGCGTAGAAGCGCCATACCCTACCACTCAGCCACTGGGCCTTTATACACTAAAATAAACATTAAAAAATGCTTCTATTCTATATATCGAATTTTTTAAAAAGAAACAATAAGAAGGGGGAATAAAAAAGTAAATAGAAGAGATGAAAAAGAGGAATGGTGTAAACGCGTTAAATACAGGCTTGGTCTTATAAGTAGAATTTTTAAAGATATTACGTTTATTTCTATTTAATTTAACTATACAACATTAACATTCGTATAAATACTCTGTTCAATTAAAAAGACATTTACAACCTCCAGAACACGACTGTTAATACCTATCGAGGGGTTTGAAATTAATGTCAATCTCAGAGGTACAGAGATAATGCATTGCGTTTCATTTTGCGTCTCCTGATGGGAGTAGAGTAGTAATATGGGTAGATTTATATTTATTTTAATTACCAGCACAGAAATTTTACATTAATCCACTTCAATTCATCCCCGTGCAATTTGCTCCAGGTCGACGCATAGTACCTATGTTTCACTTATAATTACCCATCTACGTTCATATATATCATTCCTTTATTAAAGTGGAAACATATTTGAAATTGTTGTACACAAGATATTTAGGTACATATATAATTGTTGTTCGTGTGTTCGAAATCTTGTGGGAATTGTAATATTTTCTTATCATTTTCGAAATATTATTAATTTTTCATTAGTATTTAAAATTTAAAAATTAAAAAATACTCTCCAGTGAAAGATATGTACCTTCTGTTTAAATGCAGAAAAAATTATTATTATTATTTATCTTTCTTATGATATGGAGAACGAGAAAGATTACAACCACTTCTGATACAATAGTCCGACTTCTAATTATTTGTAATAGCTTATGTAATTTAATTTGAAAATTACCACAAGATATAAGTTGTGTTTTAAATGTCTGTACTATTTTAGAAAAAAAAATAACTAAGCAATTTTATAAACATAAATTGACAACATACGAATATGAAAAAAAATATATATAAATAAGTTTTACTGTATGGGAAAACCGAAAAATCTTAAATCATAATCTGCACATTTAGAGATCTTTTTTTTCCCTTAACAAAAAGCCACCAATAAAGGAATACAAATTTCAAGTTACATTTAGTGTGCAAAAACAATAAAGTTATTCCCATCATGTATTGCACTTTTTTACTTTCAAGACAAATATAGCATGGAGAGATTAATCAACCTGCATGTTTTTCTGAAATTAATAAATTGTACGCCGCCTGAAATAAATTCATACGTATGATTTAACACTAGAACGTCCGTCTGTGTCGATTGGACATCCGAACCTGCTTACTTTGTTCTCCTTCCCGCATTTTTGCAGGGAATTTTAAAAAATTTCCTGACTTTTAATCATTTTCCTTGGTGAATACACAGAAAAAGTGTTATGGTTTTAGGTTAATAAGGTGAGATTTTACAACTAAATATACCTAAAATGTCCGCTGGTGTCGTTTCGACTTCGACACTAAGACTATTTACCATTATAAATAGCTGTCGTTCGACAAACTTCACTAAGTAGATACTATTAGTAAAACAAACTTCTGGAAGTAATTTGACCTTGAATGCTATGTTATTGGGTTCATAGCGGAAAT
This sequence comes from Trichonephila clavipes, assembly GCA_019973935.1. Taxonomy (NCBI): domain Eukaryota; kingdom Metazoa; phylum Arthropoda; class Arachnida; order Araneae; family Nephilidae; genus Trichonephila; species Trichonephila clavipes. The sequence continues at coordinate 620,442 of BMAU01000871.1, read as the reverse complement.
AAGTCAGATAACAAAATCGTTGTTTGGTGTTTCGTGACATAGCATTTGCTTATCTGCTCATAAGAACACATTAATTCGATTTTCGAACCCTGTGCAGAGCAGACACCCTGAAACGATAGCTTATTCAAAAGGTCTAATCCCTGATGAAATTGTTAATTTGTAGTGAGACCTTTCTGAGAATGAATTGGATAGTGGTTCGCTATATTTTGCTCTAATGTAGATTCCGATGAAGACATGAGATTGTGTGCAAGTAACTGCGAAGAATCTGTAGAAAGTGGAGCTGTAATTGTTAATATTAAATCCTGATATATGTATCGCTGGGGATGGCACAGAATGGATATCGCATAATAGTAATGTTCTTGGCAGATTTACGACACGAAAATGTTTTGCGACAAAGCAGTGGTCCAACAAGCTTCACGAAACATAATATCAAGGTCAGTTTTTTATGATATAAATTATCTTAATATATGATAATTACATGAAACCAGATTAAAAAGTCTTAAAACTAAGCCTACTGAACAGTATATCTGAAATTATTTAGTTATTACAATTATTCTATATATTATATATCTATCAAAACGACAGTTAAAATCTTTTGTAGGGGCCGTGTAGAGGGACTGACGAACGTTAAACATGTCATGTCTGAAACGTTCTTCCATTGGCATGTTTTGGTAGTTGAGGGGGTTGGAGGGCAGCTCAGATGTCGTCCTTGTCACTTAACTGTGGTTCAAAATGTGTCGAGGTCAATAACCCTCGTGTGTGTGTGTGTGTGGTGTGGTGTGGTGGTGTGTGTTGCTTAAGAGTACGACATTAATTATTCACTAAAATACTCAAATTAAAGAACTATATTTAATTGAAAAAAAAATTCTGAAACATTCCATACCGTAATTACTCAAAATATAGGTGTTTTTTTATTTGAACTGAAAATTTTTAATTAATATATAACGTTTAATATTTAATGATTAAAATTGGAAATTATACTTTTTTTTAACTCTTACTAAAGCAAAAATCTCGAGGCGCAGCTCTGAGAAATCTTTTCTCCTTGTTACAATTGGAGAAACTCTTCTATTCTCCCCATATTTCGGCCGCAGACAAAAGAATTTTTCAAACCTGGTGAAAGAGACGAACGGCTTTCCATCCCGGGATCTAGTTTAACTTGAGAAATTGCTTTTGGGGATCAAAACTATTCTTTAGAAACGAGTACAATCTCGGCTCAGTTTTTAAAAGTTTCGTAAACTCGTTTCAAATGGCTAAAAGAATGCATTTCAACAAAAGGGAGGAAACTATACTGAGTGTTACTGATTATGCAAATTGCATTAAAGAAGAATTTCGCAGACGTATGTGTGTATGAAACTTATAAATGTTTGAAATTATGTTTTAATTCGGGGTGCTTTTCGAACGTACAATATTTGTGACCCAATAATCAATCCTAATTTTCATCGCCCCCTCCGTCCATGCAAACAATGCATTGATACTACACTTTGTGACGCTGAAGCTACAATACGACTTTAACCTCTTAAGTGCCACCGGCGCTTATATACGTCTCGCTCAACCAGTGCGTTAAATTCCTTGAACGTAAATATACGTTTTTCCGAAGTACGACCTTTTCTGTGCACTGCTATCCATAAAATTATTTCGAAGGGCTTTAAAATGCAATAAATAGACCTTGACAAAGTTTGCGAAGGATTTACCCTTATATCAGGGGAATTTTCCTTATTTATTCCTTTTCTTCACCCTTCCCAATACATCACGCATGCGCGCTACATGGAGAACGAAGAAATTGGTGTGCGAATCGCGTAAGTTTTAATCTGCAGTGAAGGAATTATTTATAAACTGTGCACATTATTAAAAGATAAATGTTAATTTTTATACATAATTACTATGTGACAAGCCCAGTGGGTCACTGGTAATTATTAAATTTGCTCGTTTACTTAGTATTTTTTAATTCATTATGAAACCCATTGTGCAGTACTGATGCATTTATAAGTGTATCTGTGTAAGTGTTAATTTTATTGTTATTGTGTCAATGTGTGTGTATTTTCTTTACTTTCAGTAAATTAATAATTTTCTTAAATAATCTTTTGTTTTCGACTTTTCAATAGGCTCGCCCCCGTAGAGTTATCCCGCCCCACAGTTTGAGAAACGCGGTTTTAATCAATATAAATGAAAGAAAATTTTTACTTCTGCACCAATATACTGAAAGAGTAAATCCTAATAAAAACAGAATATCTCGTCTCCAAAATTTCAACCAAGCGCGCTCTCTGGTTGGAAAATACCGTGAAGGCGGTCAAAAGAAGTGCCTTTTAGCCTAAGGGAGGAATTTGATAAACGAATAGAATAAAACGGAAAGACGATCATTATTCTATAGATAGATGACTTTGTCTAAAATTACTAAATGTCGATTAGTCAGACGTGCGTAGAAGCAGGTGTGAAAACTTTCATCATCAATTTATTTCTTGGGGGTTAAGAAACTTTGTTTAAAAGACTTTGTTACAAAATTAATTCCAAAAGAGACGCTATTTACACCCCTTTCCTCTGTTCTGATAAGTAACTTAAAAGTTTATTTTGAAGTATTGTAATCGTTATGAATTTAATTAACATTTAATATTAACGGGACATGGCACATCTATCTCAAACAGATAAAAATATGGTTATAGAAGATTACTGAATTTTCTGGATGCCTTTCAGTGTGTGTGTACCAAATGCACTGGTACAAAATGAAATCAGTGAGAACAATGGCAGTTATATGGGGAGTGAGGCACTGGAAAGCAAGAAGAGGGCTATGTGCGATGGATTTCGTAATTTTGAACCTCCGTCAAATGACGACACCTGATCAGGCACCCCCTCTCCAAACTATCACACCATGCCAATGGAAGAACTTGGAGCCCTTCGACATATTTAATGTGCAACAGCCTCTCTACACGGTGTTTCTAGAATGATATCGAGGCTCGAACTCATGACACACAGCCCACGAGTTCGTGATCGTAACCACGAGGTAACAACAGCTATATAGTTTTGTGGAAGATAAAGGTAAAGAATAGCAGGCGATAATTTAGTTGCAAGTTCCCCATTTATAAAATTCTCTCTCTCTCTCTATATATATATGTATATATCTGCAATCTTAGTCCTAGTCCTTTTGTTATTGTAGTGTTTTTCTACTTTTGGAATGCTATTTTTCAGCTATATAAGCATGCCTTGCTTTTAATAACTAGATCCGGTCATAACTTGTTCATTGATTCATGCTGAGGTCTATGCATTTTCAAATTCATTTTCTGTATGCTAATATTCGTTAATTGATGATGGATTCAAAAGATCTTTCTATTATAATCTTGTGAATGTTACTCAGTACTATAAATAGAAGGGAGAATGTTGACTAGACGCTAAAACTCGCTTTAACCCCACTTACCCATTCCTCAGCCTGCAGTGCTTATAGCACCTATCTTATACGTATTTGGTATTTATTTGTCTTGATTTTTATATAGAATCAAAAGTCAATATGCATTTATTTTAGTAACTGATCAAACTTATACGTTGGATATCTTCATATTTTTTTCCGAGGGAAATAGTGTTGCAAGGATCTTGCCTCCGTGCCTAGAGATGTGGGAGAAAGAGAATGAAGACTAGCCATGTGTTCAAAATCACTTAGTTTATTTGCAACACAAACCACAGCACAAGTTCGATCAATCAAAACAAAGAGATGCGCCCAATTAAAGCAATATGAAGACAATTAATTAGGTACATGACGTATGAGAAGACTCTGATTATTAATGACAGTTAGTTCAATTCAAGTACACTGCCTTCTTTTAGCTATCTAATCTATATTAAATCTCCAGTGACAAATTTTCACCTTAATTATTACAATTATGAAATACTAAATATCTACGTTACACTTTAAATTTGATTAACCACTAATCCGCTTGCAGCCTACCCTATCTTTCTCTATCTAACTTGAAAACCTGAACTTTATATAGTAGTCTTAATTTGCACGTTCACGTTCTCTTCTTTAAAGGAAGCGTTCTAAGAAAATAGTTTTTAAGGACTAAAAGATTCCCCAAGAGGATTGCTTGTGAGAAGGCCGTGGATAGAACCGTCATAGTGTGTGTGTGTTAGTGGTACAATCTAACTAAGATGATTGTCTTTTGTTGGCGGCGTATTCCGAAGCAGCACTAGTACTTTTGAACTACGGTCAAATAAGGAGCCCGTCATTTAAGCTAAAAGTCTCCAATTCTCTTAACTTCTGCATCACGCTTAAGTGAGGACTCTTCCTTTTCTCCTCCATCATTTTTTTTTATCCTGTGTTTTTTTTTTGACAAGTTTCAAATTTATACTTTATAACACATATCGAGATTTTATTTATATTAAAAATAATACACGGAAAGTGTTATGTAACAGTAGCATTTTTTAGTAAGCAGATCTTCGAATTCCTGAACTCCTTATAAAAGAAAAGTTTCATCGTAGTTTTTATAAAATAAAAATAATTTTAGTAGTTTTATAAAAAAATATTTTTTGTTAGAATAAATTAGATCTCAGATAAGAAATTAAAGATAAAACTACCCTTAACAAATATTCGAAATAGTCCTATCACATGCACAATTATATAAACAATGGATTGCCACAAACAAATTACAATACTTGTTTTAAGAATATCAATTTGTATTTTAAAGAATTATTTGTTTTGTATAAAAATTCTAAATTTTGTTTTATTCATATCAGATTAATCACATTTTCGCGTTAGTTTCCTTTAAGATTAACTTATTTTTTTACTGAGATATTTATTTAAAAACATAAGTTTTAACTGCAATTTTAATTAAATACGTTTCTCATGTGTAAAATAATACGCTTGATGCTTAAGATTTTAAGAATTAATAGTGTGATTATTTTGTAAGCAATTAATACGGCATATATAGTTCGCGATATTCAAGCATATATTATTTCATACACACATAATTATTCAATATATAATTTATTGCATATTCTTGCATACACATAATTTATTCAAACGTAGTATTTAATATATTTAATATGAGATGCATTAATTGTCTTGATAAATAATTAATTAACCACGAAAGATTTTAAAAACTTCACAACAATAAGAAATATAATGACAAAATGATAAAAGCAAACACACACAATCCAATTACAAACAATTTACAATTAAAAAACAATAGGAATCACGAATTATGTGCAAATAAAAGTTTGTGAAATAACACTATAACTATTGGATTTACACATAGTTGTGGTTTTTAGTATGATTTTTTAAACGGAAATAAAGAACTAAAAAAAGGAAAAATTATAAATTAAAAAAAAATTTTTTTTTTTAACGATTGCACAAGACAAAGAATTTAATTTTTTGTCTTGTGTATTTCACCATAAATAATAATAAATTTAAAGAAAATTGTAGATATTTTTATGTTTCAATCTTTCGATAAATAAGTTTCAATGTATACTCCCCAATAAAAATGCAATTGGATTAAATTTAATGAAAGAAATACATAGTCACAGATACAACCTTCAAAAATATTTACTGAACTAATGCCTTCCAATGGAATGCAGACGATCAAAAACAAAACTAAAATTTTAATAAAGATGTATATAGTAGTTAAGAAATAAATCTCTATTTTTATCTAGATCGTAATAATCAATATATATATATTTTAATTGTCAAACGGCTCCCGGTAAAATTCTTTCAACCTTATCAGTACACTTTTTTAAAAATATATATAACGAATCTGTGTTTTATATTTTGCTCGAAAGATGGCGATACCAATCCAAAGCACACACACACATTCGGAAACTCGTTTATCTAACGGCACATAATTTATATCCTTAGCATAAATCATTCCTCCCAATGACAGAAGCGTTCGAAAAGCGTGGAACGTTTTGCTTGAAAAACTTGCGTTTTAAAGAAGATCTGCGTTCGACGGAAATCGAAATTCTCATTATTAACGCTGTATGTTACTTTAAATTGTGTTTTTCGAAAAAGAAACATTTTGCGTTGGTGCTGGAATTATTTGTACCTAAAGAATTTATTAACATGTAATTTCCATAGTAAAGCATAATCGTAGATTTATGTTTTCACTCACTATATCATCGGAATCTGTTCTAATAGTTGCATCATAGCAATGTGTAGCACATTTTTTGACACTCCCCTTCCTGTCCTCCATTATTTATATACTAATAGTTAGTTACGAATAATTTTTTTTTCTAACATTATAATATAAATACATAAGTAGATAATCTCTATGCTTTTTTCTCCACATTCCGTGATATTGAATTTACGCTTATCTATGCATATCATCATTTCTAAAGTTCTAAGGGATTTAGAAATTATACATTTAATATCGAAATAAATTGATTGCTCCCTAATCATTAATTTATTCCTCGTTAAACCTTGAGAACAGCTTATTTGCTGAACAATGCACTCATGTTATTTAATTACATTTAACACGCTTGGTATTTACAAAAATGCAAAATTACAATTAACATAGATGGGTGCCTACTCGGTGGCAATTACTAAGAATTAAAGGTACAAATATTTTTTGCTTAATGTTTAGTATTTACAAATGATATCGAAGTAGAACTTTCAATTTTTTTCATTAAAATTAAAAAATTTCGCCTAAAACTCAATATGCAGAGTATGAAAATAAACTCAAAAACTCAAATTCAGTGGCGCAACGTCCCATGAGGGCCAGGACCTACTGTGCCCAAGCCAGTACGCGTGATCAGATGTCCGATCAGGTGGTCAGTCTGAAGCAAGACCCCAGTGCTTAAGACCCCAAGCAAGCTTGGTACTCATTTATCGACCCACTCCAGTAGATATGAAAGGCTCAGTCGACCTTGCCTATCCCGAGAATAGAACCCGGATCTGTGGTGTGGAAGTACGATATGCTACCACTCGACCACTGGGCCTTCGAGTATAAAAATATCACTCTTAATTTCTCGTTTAAATGCAAAAATTAAGAAAAGTAGCTTGACTTTTGTATCTTTTGTATTAATAAAAATCAAGGCGTTTAACCCCCCCTTTCCTCAGTGATTAACAGTTTTAATTTTTACCAAAGAGATTAACCCACGGAGCTTTCGTCAACGTTTTTTTTTAGAATGTAACCTCCCCCTTCGATAAGAGGTCTGTGTACGCGACTGATTAAAGTATTCGTAATTTTTCCAATATCATTTTATAATTCACCAATTAGATAAGAATTAATAGCTGATAAATTTAAAAAGAGCATTAACAAGTGGCATAATGATTGTATTTTATTGGATTTGATTTTAATTTACGCGTCACACTCTGAAACAACACGAGGGGTATTGGTAACAGACTTCGTACCCTCTCCAAACTTCCCCACAATGCCAACCGTTGGACTTTGACCCTCAACAGATTTAGCGTACCCTTCTACAAGGTGCAGTAGACCTCTTTAGTGGCACTGGGTTTCGAATCTGTCTCTCGATAACACCACGACCAAGTTCACGGCCAAATGTATTTTATAGAGATTTCATTGGTTTCTACCAATGAAATCTCTATAAAATACACTAAATGAATACTCTATAAAATACGGCTAAATTGTTGTGCTCTTGCTCGGTAGGGTTTGGATTAACGTCGTGTTAGAAGCAAAGCGAGAACAATTGGCGACGAATTTTGTTATTTAAACCAGAGGTCGCCAAATTGGCGGTCCACGAAAAAATTTTGCTGGTCCCTTTAAAAATGCGGAATATGCTTAATCATCATGTATTGTTTTAAGATGCATTGAAACATAATTCAATTCACAACAATACGAAAAAAGGTACAAAAACGCTACTTTATAGAATAACGCCATGATAAATAAGTCGTACTGCTGTAGCTTCATTGTTTTAGCTACATGTTTTGTCTCGTCTCGTTTCGCACTCTTCAAATGTTACACTCTCCTGTCGTCGCATATGTATATCAGTCGAAGCATTTAAAGGGGGTTACGAATATATTGAGTTCAATATGAAATATATTCAATACACTAGTTGGGTTATTAAGGAAGTTTTTGTGTATTTTTGTTTTACATATTGGTGTTTTTTTAAGACAGGTATGATCTTTAATCTTCACCATGTGCATAGTTTCTTTTATTCGATTTTTATTGGGATAAAATTAGTTTAGGTATCTTATATGTTCTTGGATCACATTTTTTTAAATAAATATAGTTAACACTTAAAAAATCCTATTAGTGGTCTGCGGGATTTAAATTATGAATTTACTGGTTCGTAAGGTCAAAAGGTTTGGCGACCGCTGATTTAAACCATAATCAGATACCACACGTTGACCCCCTCCCCCCCACTCTAACATCCACATTAAAACAGCGGTAATTTGAGGATTTTATGTTTCGACAAATTTAATGTACATTAAGTCTTCTCTGTGACAGTTTTTTGAGGTATGATATCTCATATTAAAAGGTTGGAAGGTTCAGTTTCTTTTCACATGGAATGAAACGGACTAATAAATGATCCTTTATCAGGTCTTCAAAGATTTTATGTGACTGTGAAATAAAATACCAATTCTACAATAACAATCCCTTTCATAGAGTTGTAGGGAAAAGTCACGATTCATTGGCTAATTGGGAAGTTCTAGTGCGACATTAACTAAACAAAATTTCACTGTTATGGCAGACCGCTAGATTTGGTTAGTATCATTGCAGACCTAATGCATTCAAAGGGAGCTGGTATCACTTTTTAGTGTGGCACCATATAGATGGATATCAATTGCAACAATGTAACTTTGATGCCCCGTTTCTTCCCCAGAGGGAGACACCTGAGCTCTGACAATGCGAAACAGTACTAAGACTTTAATTTTACTAGAAATCACCGAAGCCAAACAGACACTTTAAGGATCTTTAATATGCTGCATAATCATACGACATGGACGCTGTCGATTTTTTGCATTACTATAATTCACCGATTTGGGGCGGGGTCGAACCAGCAAAATTTGGCGTACAAGACCAGTATGTAACCAACAACGCCACCCAGCAGACCGCTAAGGTTCATAGATGCACGTGAGATATGTAAGAAATACTTGTCTTTCTAATGGAATCCAAAAATTAACCTGCCCATCCGGTATAGTGGTTAGTGACGCTGACTGCGGTGCCATAGGGCCTGGGTTCGAATCCCGGTCGAGCCACTAGTCATCTCGTGAGGTTGGTGGAAGAAGAGAGGTGGGAGACCTCTGACCACCCTCGGGGTGTTCTCGATCAAAATTGGGCTGGAACCGAGCCAAATCGTATGTCACTTGCATGGTGCTCAAAGCTAACGCTAACGACTAGCGTAAAAATCTAGCCCTTAGTCGCGATGAGTTTCGTGGACCCTGATCTGATGTTACTATCGATCAGGTGGCATAAGCAACAACAAATTAAATACTTGCATTCCTAACGCAAAATATACATTTATAATCCTAATTATAAAAATTATGTCCAATCTTTCATAAATAGACAATTAGAAAATAACGGGTCTTTTAAAATGTAAATTTTAACAAGCTTGTGAAATAAAATATCATTGTTTTTGAGGGGTGGGGTTTTCACATAACCCAGTGAAAAAACTGAAAATCTTGCGGAGGGGATTAAACTATGGAAGTTGAAGTGAGAATATATATATATATAACTATAACGGTGATTTTAATTACGGATTTTGCACCAAGTAATAGTGAAATGCAAGATTTTTAAGATATTAACGGCTTATTGAGACTTGGGTCAATATGTTAATAAAAAAAAAAGTCATCACTAAGAGTATTAACACTCGCACAGAAGTGAAATAACCTGTTTAAAATGTCCAATGATGTCTTAAGATTTCTCGAGGCACTGAGCTCTTATGTATATAAGCAGGCCCCATCAGCGATCTTTATAACTCAGGTACTAACAGAATAGTCAAATGCTTGTACAAATGTTAACCTGGAAAAAATAATTGTGCATGAGACACAAGTTCACAAACCGACTTTTCTAAATGTGTAATGATGGTGTATGAGGGTAGACATGAACAGAACATAATGATACACACAATTTTATCACCAATGCTCATGAATTTTTAAAGTATTTTGTTTTAATTGTAGTTTGAAATTTGATATTTTAGCTAGTTCGTCGTTACATTCAGAATTATTCACTCCCCACGGGCTGTGGGTATCATCTCTTCATCACCCACGCGACCTAAGTTTGAGGGGGTAAAAGATTGACCTCTCAGATTCTATACTAAAATTAGTTTATTGTTATCTCAATTTATATTCAGCAAATCAACACAAGTCTAGGAGGCTTATGATCAGGAGTGATGAGACATAAACTGCAATTCTAACAAATAGCGCAATAAACCACCGAATCTAAATTTATAGATGATTCCCTAACTTTACTAGAATCCACTCTAGCAGTAAAGTTTAATATAATCTATCTTACCGCTAATCCACGGCTAGAGAGAGTCCACCAGTCCTTATATCGTCAATACAATACTTGATCCTACTTCATCCGGCAAATGGATAATCTTCGGGCTTCGAACCCACTTAGTACTCTCCTTCTTAGAACTTCACTTAACAGTCATAGAACTCCCCTAGCGCTTCCTAGAACTTTTTCCTCTTAGAACCTCGCTAGCACTATTAGACCTCTTCATAGAACCTCCAATCGAATACTAAAGCTCCAATTTTTCACATTCCTAATCTGCATAATCGCGTTCTCTTCTTGAGTTGGTTGGAAAGAATTGCCATTCTGGCCCCAAAGATTTCCCAGGAGAGTTTTTAGTTAGAAGGCGCGATAAAGCTCCGTCATAAACTGATTAATTAATATTAATGTCAAACTATATATCTATAAGATGACTATAGGCGATCGATGTCATTGTTTTGAACATCGATCAAGTGATGAGGACTGCTCCTTAGCTGGTAAACCATTACAGTTTGCCAACGAAGTAACTTTGAGTCCTGAGAAATTTAATGTGCATTAGCCTTTCCATATGTCACCTCTTCAGTGGTGCTAGAACTCGAACTAGGCTACTCGACAACGCTGGTCACGAGTTCATGGCCATGACCCACTTACATAGCTAGTTCTGAGTGGGTCCTGTATCAAAAAAAGCAAATTGAATGGGTATTAAACAACAATCCCTGTCTTTTACTAATTACCACATTCGTTTTTATTTCAGACGGCGTCAACGCCATGGGCGAGACAAAGCGACAAAGGACGTCCTACACCCGGTACCAGACCCTCGAGCTGGAAAAGGAATTCCATTTCAACCGGTACCTCACACGCAGGAGGAGGATCGAAATCGCTCACGCCCTCTGCCTCTCGGAGAGGCAGATCAAGATCTGGTTCCAGAACCGGAGGATGAAGTGGAAAAAGGAGCACAAGCTGGCCTCTACGATGCCTCCGCAGATACCCCAGGTGATGGCGGATCATCACCCCCACCATCACCACCCGCATCACCACCACGCTCACCACCTCCACGGTGAGTTCAGACTCTGATACCATTCAAGTCTATGCCCCTACCTCCGTATTGAGGAGGCACCCGTTGTTGTTGTCGAGAAGACTCAACCTCCTAATCATAGCCTGTGATATTTAAAACACAAACCACATGTGGAATCTCTCTCTCCTTGGCGAATATGCTTCGAGCACCTTTTCCTTCTTTTAAATATAAGTGTGGACTCACCAGTTGAGTAGTTGGCGAACATGCCCTGTCAATACATGGGCATTTCGTGTATTCCATGAACCCGTGTAGTCCCTTTGCTCAAAAACTGTATGTTAGGGTGAGGGAAGATGTGAAAGTGATGTTCCTTTTGCCTCTTCGCTTTCTGTTTTGTTTTAGTAGAGGTTTGGTTCTTTATTTCATATTTTCCAAGATGGAATGGCAGAATAATTGGAACACTTTTTTATTTTGTTTTCTTGCTTGTTTTTTAAAAACTAAATTCGTTGTTGAGCTATGTCAGTTGCTCAGTATAAACTATTTTATAGGATATTGAATTAATTTTATACTATCCTTTGCACATTAAAGGAATAAACAGAAACTGTAATTGTAACTGTTCTTTAGCTTAAGGGTAAAAAAAGGAAAAAGAAAAAGGAAATAAAAATTTTCATTTTTGATATTATTGTGCCTTTTGGTGGCTTGGTGACATTGAACAAAAACCACACCGCAGAGCAGTTTATTTTGTAGTTTTGGTGATGATTAATCACATTTTGAAATGTAAATTTCGATTGGGTTTGTTTCAAATACTTGAAAATTTTTAAATTCCGTTAGGCACAACGATTATGGATCTGTGAATTTATCTGATGTCACCATCAGACAGGTAAAACAAATCTTAAAGAAAAATATGACTAATCAATATTCTTGTGAACATTCTCAGTATTAGTGGTTCGTCTAATGTGAAATTTCATAATATCTGACAAATATAATGATTATTTGTACTGTCTTGTGCAAAAATATAAAAATTTATGTAATCAATCTGGTGGTAAAATACATTTGCCATGTTGGAAAATTTCTTAAACAAGTAAATAAAAAGAATTCTAGTAGACAATTTAAGAATAGAAAAATATCAAAACAAAGTTAATTAACAGAATACCTGTGAGGTTTGTTAGAAAAATAAAGGTTAATATAAAATTTTTAGTACTTTCTAATTGAAAAATATTTAAATGTATTATTTGAACTCTTTATTTCATTCTGTTAAAATATACCAAGCCACCAAAAGCTTTTTCTGACATTAAGTGGCAATTGTGATGTATCAGAACGAGTTGATCGAAATCACCAACCAAATTTTTGACGGATATTAATTTCGTTTAAGTGGTTAAATTCTTTAAAAAACTCAATACATAATTTAAAAAATTTGGATTTGGAATAATTATTTTTAACTCAATAAAACTAAAAAAACTTTAATTTTTATACTCATAAGTATTTTTTTCTTTCTATTTTTATAGTGTGTTAAAAGATCGAGAGAAGATTCGGAGGATTTCGTAGTAGGCGTTTCAGTTGCTTTAATTGAGGCACGAGGAACAAACCACGACATTTTATGTGTCCTGTCTTTCAATTGGTTGGCGAAAACTTGACTCATTTCGACTTCATGTTTTAGAATGCTTCCTTCACAACATGAGGCCCCCCTTCCCCATATTTAAAATATTTAAGAAAAAAAAAGACATTTTTTCTCAGGGCATTCCTAAAGAATACTTCATGGACCTTAAAATATGAAGTGTGAATTTGTATTTTAAATGTATTTATTTATGACTTTACAAGAGCTTTTGAGAATTCACTTAAAATTTACAGTAGCTGTCTTGACTTTTTAAAAAGAAAAAAATCTTTGACATTGAAAAAGAAATTCTAATTTCTAATCAAAATGTAAGTGGAATATAAAAAAAGGTTGATTACTAAAATGTGTTGAAACTTTTTGATTTGTGAGTGTTCTGTAGGTTTTGCTGAATTTATACTTAAAATACATTGAAAAGTTTATGTTCGTATTAGAGCTATTTGAAAACTTAAGATGACTTTTTTATAGAATTTTAAAAGTTATTAGGGTTATTTAAATAAACTTATATTTAAAAAAGTTAAACTAACTTGACATGCATGAGAGAAAATGAGCTAGAAGATTTAGAATGAATTTGTTTCAATAGCTTATATAAGATGGTACAATCATCGGAACGTTTTATTTCCAATGTATGTGGTTTTCATAATGAATTAACGTTTTTTTAATTAAATTTTTAGAAACTTTGTCTGCCAATGATGCTGTGTTTCATATATTATTCATATAAGGTATGCTGTTTTATTCACGCTTGATAATTTTCTCTTTGATATATTAATTTAAAGATAAAAGAAATTATAACAAAAAATTTGAAAAGGAAAGGAACATGGAAATGTGGTTCTCTGCTTTATAAACAGAAATATTTAAAATGAAGAATAAAATTAAAAAATGACTGTTTTTAAATTAAAATTTATTTTAAAATGTTGCTAAGAATTCGAAAATAAAATGGTTTGACTACAATACTACTCACAGCTACGGTAAATTAAAACGTGTGGAACACAACTTTTTTTATCAAGCGTATTCAACTCGAAAGCTCTTGTCTCATTTGACAACCTCCAGTTGTCAAAAGATGCTATTTTGTGCAATACTGTGTTTTTTTCTTCTGAAGTGTTGAAAATAATTAACTACAGTTTTTAATATTATGAAACATAAAAATGTGTGCTTGTGTGTCAACCTCAACCTTAATAATTGCTTTTGTATCTTTACCAAGGGTACAACCACTGTTAAATAAAGACTTTTGAGTACCATGCTACTTCACAAGACAATAAACTGATTGCACATTTCACCGACGAACCGGAACTGAGAAAAAAAACCTCAATGTAAATGCAACTAGGGGCATTATGAACACGATGTGAGAGAGAGAAAAAAATATTTTGCAAGCCGTAGTTGTGTCACATGCCCACTCAAAACCTGAAGAGAAAACAAACCCCACTCTAGTGTATCGATTCCTGTTCTGTTTTGTGAAGCTTCGAAATGTGACTACTTGTATAAAAAACACTTTTCTCGGGGGCTTGAGGCTGTATAAATGTATTCCTATTCGTGTAGAAGAACACAAGACGTAAACAATCTTAAAAGGGACTGGATTGTAACCGATCTCTGGATCCAATGGATTGCAACCTGTCTCATTGCAAAGAGTGTCCTACTTTCGTTTCGTGTAGCACTTTATTAGTCCTGGTGAATTCTCAATGGTAACTTTCACACATTGAGAGGTATTTATACTTGTACAGTGTGTTGCATAAGCCAAAGTTGTATACTTGTAAATGTATTCTGTGCCGCGTCCCTATTTCATTAGTTAACTATTGTGCGTTGCACATTCAGGTGAAACCATTAACTGTCTCTTTAAATCATCATTTGCAGTTTTACAATATCTCTCGTAATTGTGTGTGTTTTTCTTCCTTTCTTTATGCTGTGTACTTTTCATTTGTGTTTAATTTATGTACTGAATCATTGTTTGAGAGAAAAAGTTCAATGTCAGAGTTAACAAGATCTCTCCATCTGCACAATTTGATAAATATTTCATATTTCACTTATTTTTATTGCAATTTGTCATTTGTCCATATTGCTATAAATAGTGACTATAAATACTGTAATATGAACTGTGATTTAAGTCTGAGTCCTGGAAGCTTTAATTCCGATAAAAAAAGTATTTATTATATTGCAACATTATTTTTCTCTAAAATTTCTAAGAAAAAATTATTAAAATAGGGTTGTTTATTTCGTAGAATGTATTTTATATACATACATAAAAAAATTGCTAAACAAAATTTTAAATATAACATCGAAGTTTCATATGTATATTAATCAAATATGAAATGCCCTGAAAATTGACATTGGACTTTTTCCCCCCCTTTGACTTTAATTACTGAAATTACTTTTAATGAATGATATATATATATATAAATGAATCTCTCTTTTTCTATTTATAAAAATGAAGTATTAGTAAAAGATTTGAAAACAAGAAATGTATCACCATTTGGAATGTTTTCTAAGTCAATGCATTCGGGAAATTTTAACAGGTTATTTCTTATGTGTTAGCATACAGACAAATAAAATAAAATAAATAAATTATAAAAACAAATTAATAAAAGTAATTAATTAAAATCATTGAAACATTTGAAAAAGAATTCATTGTATGTATGATTGTATCAAATAAGCATTTTTAATTGAAACTTTAAAAAGTTGCCCTTGATTTTTTTTTCTTTTTTAGATTTTTATTTTTCAATAAATTTTATAAAAGGAATTTCAAAATTGTTAAAAATTCCAAATTCATGAATAATAACTATAAATTAAATAAATAGTAATTTATTCAGAACTTATGAAGGAATTTTAAAATATTAAATAATACGTATTCATATATTTTTAAGATAATTGAAACAATTTATTAACATTAATTGTAATAATTTTAAACCAAAATATAAAATCATAAGCAGAACATTAAAACGTTTTAATTTCATATGGCAAAAAAAAAATTGCATTTCTCTCAGAAGAAAACTATTTAAAACATAATTATAATTGTGTTTTTTTTTTCAAAAAAATATATTTAAAATGATTTTTTTAAAAATGCAATGCTATAAATATTGTATTTTATGGTATTAATGCAATTAAAAACTATACGTAATAAATGTATGATATTTATATGAATTTAAAAATTGCAAAAATACATATTTGACATTTGTGACTGTGAAATGTGTTATGTAGCTCTCTTTGTTGATATGGTAAATTCATTGTGTATGCTGTATGGCGAAAAAACTTAACATATCGATGATTGTGGTATACTAAATATTGTTAAAGTGTTTATTGTTATTGATTGTCTTCGATGTCAAATACCTGTAAATAGTCACTAAATGGGTGAAAAAAAATTTAATGTCGTTGTGTATAATCAGTATATTTCTCATTATTATATTCATTCAAAATGTTGATCCCTAAATTTTATCTTTTTGAATTTATACTGCTATTACCCGATTAAACACGCAAAATTCATTTATATATATTTAGTTAATTAAATTTTTTTTTTATGCTTGCTGTTTTTAATGAAAAAAATTTAGCGCGAATATTCATCTAGCTGAAAAAGGAAAAGTACAATATCACTCTATAGAAAAGTATCTGTAGCGTTTTTTTTCCCATTTCAATTTTTTAGATTGCAACTTGCAAAATTTTAATGAATTTAAAATGCGTATTAAAGAAAAAGACATCTGTAAAACGAGCTTTTATTCAAGAATATTTTCAATTAGAATATCATTGCTTTAAAAAATTACGTTTACAATTAAAGCAATTTTCGTTAGTTATGTAGTAATGTGCAATTTAAAAAATACCGGTTAAATCTTTGTAAATATGTTTTTACAATGAGCTTCTTTACTTTTTGTTGATTTCTGTATAGTTAGTTATTGGTGGAAAAACTTGCACGCGCGCTGACATGAACAAAAATTCGAACGGTTATATTGTGAGTGGTTTATAATGTGTAATCAGTAATTCAATACTTGATTATCATTATTATAAATATCATTATTTCGCTTCGTGTACAAGAAATATCAATCTAAATTCATTTATTTGAATGCACCGAAATTTTCGAGCTTCTTGTTTGCTATCGATTAGGAACAAAAATTGTTAAAATTGTTGCCTAAAAGAATATTAAATTAAAAAAGGTTAAGATTTAATTCTATTTTTGAAATTCCGTATTATGATTGTAATCCCAATATATTATTTTCTTATTCTAAATATTCTAACGCTACTTGAAAGATCAAAATTTTAGAAATAGAATAAATATTTTCTTTTAAAATTAGTTAACTTTTTTTTAATTAATGAATTGTGTAAATGATAAACTCACTCTAAATTTACATAAAACATTGAGTATATATGTAATGCATACTAATTAAAAATAATTCAAGTATTCGCAAATGTACTTAAGTGGGATATTAACGATGATCAGATATAGCAGAAATATGGCGTAATTAAGGGGTAGATTTATATTTTGTGATTATCACATTCATTTTAATCACAAATGTAACAAACGTGTTTATCACCAAACTAAATTATTTCATTTTTAAATTAATATTTATAAAAAATAAAAATTCTGCGGTGTTTACAGTTAGTCGTTGCAATTTTTTTTTTATTTAGCTTCATGTTAAATAAATGTAAAATAATTACCAAATTTAAAACCTTTTAAATTATAACTGGTTTTATTCTAAAATTTTTTTAAAAATTGAAATATTCAAGTGTGTTTTTGTAAGGGGGTAAAAACGCTTTGTAATGATACATTTTTTTAAAGATTAACACAGATTTTTAGTTTCTTCCGATTACAAAAATTGAATATTGCATATTTTGGGGAGAAAAGGTGGAAAAACAAACAAACATTTGCTTAGCCGAGGAGGAACAATTACTTCATCATCCAACCCTGCGCAGGACGTATGCGCAGAATGAAACAAAACGAGCATCATGTTTTCTACAAACCATTTGTAACCGTTTGTGGTTAGGCCTGTTTCTGCATCTGTACTGTGCATAACGTTCTTCCTTTCCGACGTGTAGTGTCTTCTGTGATTGCTGTCTGTCTCATTTTTAGTGTTCTGTCTCGTAGCTTAGTGTTAGCGACCTGCGGTGGAATCTCTCCTGTGTGTACATATTGTAAATCTGTTCTTTTTTGTTTTTGCTTTGTTTCGGAGGGTCCTTTAAAAAATTCCGATTCCTTGTAGTTTTTCGTGGACATAATGTAATATTCTCTAGAAATTTGATGGTGAAAAATAAAAGTAGAAAAGATTCAAGATGCGGCTCTGTGTCTTTCATTGTGTTTTCTCATTTAAAAAAAAAATCTTTCGCACAAGATATACACCCCTTTTACCAAACAATTACAGATTTACATGGCTGTATTATATCTTTTTACAGTACATTCAACATGTATTTTAAAATTAAAAAAATACTTGAAGCATTTTAGATAAACAATGCAATTTCTTAGATTTTTTAAAAAAAAAAAATATGCGCCAGACATAGATATGATCCCCATCGGTCTATGACTGGCAGCCCAATACATTTCAGAGACTCAGTAAAAACAATAATGGTTTTCAACATTAATAGCTACTGTTACGTCACCGAGACTAAAACAGACCAAATACATTTCTACAGTAAATATTTCATAGCACATGCTTAGTTGCAAAAAAGTATAATAAGTTTTTAAAATAGATAATAAGGTCCAACCGAATATACATAGTTTGGACAAATTCAAAGAACAAAGAGTAAAAATCGAGTTAATTATAGCAAAATGCTGATTTGGCAATATGGCTTCGAATTATATATTACCCCCAAATAATAAAAATAACACATTCCTAACTAAAGAAGGGCATTTCTTTTTCTACTGTTGATGTGACCATACCAAGTCAGAGATTCCCTAACTAATTTATTACACGGCTTATGGAACTGTATATTATGTACAAAGTTCGGCAAAGAATTCGACGGGATTCTTGACCGACCAATGAATGCCCAGTTGTTTGTAAACAGAAAAGACACCATAATATTTGAATAGACGCATGCACGTATTCGCATTTCATGTTATTTTCATTTGGGTTAGGACATCTATTAGCGGTTTATATGCACAAAACTGAGCACTCTAACTGGTTTAAAATGCATTCACAAATACAAAGGGGGGCAGTAGCGCACACAAAAATTTTTGCAGGGTCGAAAGTCTACCATTTGGGTGTCATCCTCCAATACACCGCTCAACATATTCTTTTGGTTTTGTCGATTTTCGGGAACAAAAACAATACAAAATTAATTGAATAAATAATTAGCATTAATTAATAAAATTAATTATTAATAACAAATACATCATTAAATTTTACGTAACATGTACGCATGATTATAACCAGTCAAAAAAAATTCAGAGGCTGGACGGGGGGCTCAAATGGGCAAGTGCTCAAGTGGCGCACACAAAGGTGTCCGGACCCCCTCCTTGTGTGCGCCACTGGGGGGGTATGAATATTTCTTTTGTAAAACTTAGTGAAACTGTGAAAAAACTGAGCACAAAAAATGGAATGATTAAAACTTCAAGGCCTTTGGGCCTAACAAGGAACCATAATTGCGCATTGAGTGTTAAAATCAGTAATTAGTGAAACCCCGGGGTACTGTGCATGCTTTTATAAGTCTATGTAGTAAGTGAGTGCTTGTTACCGTCTCACAACAAAGATACACGAAGGCTATTGGTAACGGACCTGATAATTTTGAACTTCGGTCAAATGACCAGGACAGCATCTAAATTGGCACCTCCTTCTCCTAACTACCCACCACTTTGACTTTGAGCCTGGACAGATTTAACGTTAGCCCTTCTACAAAGTGCATCTTCAGTGGCACCTGGGCTCAAAATCATGACATACTAGCTACGTATTCACGATCATATCCACTAGGCTACCACGACCACTTCGTCGATGTAAAAGCAATAAAAATTCTTAATCTCAACTTGCGATGCATTCTTGCCAGACATTCGTCATCAGGTATCTACAATATTTTGAGGTTCCGAGAGAGAGTTTATCATATCTCCTACAAATTTCTCTTGACTAAAAGTCTAAAAATTTCTCTTGATAAAAGCTGCTGGGCAAAAAAAAAAGATCCTCAGAAAGATGCCAGTCTAGAAACATGTCAGTCGTATGGTGCTTGGTACTGTCTAGTTAGAAAAAGAACCCAAAAGCTATGAAGATAAATAGAATTTGTTCGAGATGTCTTTAACATAAGTTTTCCGCAAGTTTTTTTTTTTTAAAGTTGTGCGCTGGATGGCTAGAGGCCACCTTTTGTCCTAAAAGATGGCAATGCACACCTTCATACCAGGAGTAATGGTTGAATTCCCTGTTAAGCGAAAGCTGATTGAGACCGCTGTGATCCTGGTTTCTCTATGTACAAGTGAGTCTAGTGGTCACCCGCTCCATAATCCTTGGAAACATGCAATGCCAGTCATCAGGTAACCATGACGATTGGTTAATATATTGGTGTAAGGATACAGACAGGTGTCTTTAAGATAGCTGACCAACGTGAGATAGTAGAATTAATCTTAGGTGGTACGGAAAATATTCGGACGTTGGACAGCGTTCAGTCATCCGATCTTATAGTTCCATATTCGTACACTTTTGTCTTCAAGTGTCTTCATTCTGTTGATGAGGTCTACAGGTGGTTATCAAAATAATGAAAACACTTCAGATTTATAAAGAATCCTTTATTAGCACACAGGAATTTTTCAAGAGGGGGGGGGGGTGTCCAGGGTTGAAAGTCCACCATTCTTGTAGCATGCTCCTTTGGATTTTGTCGATTTTCGGGGGAAAAACAGTAAAAAACTAATTATTGAATAAATAATTAGCATTAATTAATAAAATTAATCATTAATAACAAATATTAATTAAATTTTACGTCCTATATATTTAGAATTACAATCAATCGGAAAAAAATCAAGGGCTTTGGGGGTGGGGGTCCAGACCCCTAGGACCACTGTTTATTAGTATGGTTTAGAACCACATTTGGCATGTAATACAGCTTATATTCGGGTACAAATAGATTCACACAAGTGCTGAATAGATTCTAAACACTATTCAACACTGTGGTACAATATTCCTCTAAACATGAGATTCAAATGCTGATTGAGCTCTGCAGTCACTTTTGCTGCAGTTGTTCGCTTTTTAGACAATACAATTCACTTCAATACCCGTCCTTTTTTTCATTGAGTTTCGTCCATTATTTTGCTTTGCCGAGCTTGTTTTGCCATGCTGATCATGACTTTTGACATGACCGTATCTTTTGAAATGCCTAAAAGTAAGGACTTTTCTCTGTCACACTTTCTCCAGCTAGACGGGCTCCTGCAGTTTGGCCTCTTTGATCAAACGCTTTTGAAAAAAAACCTAAGACTTACGGAACTTTAATAAAGCTACCACATACTACCGTAATATATACATTTCTTTTTATGAAAGAAACTGATAGCTATTATTATATTATAATGCTTACAAAAGCGCATTAAAAATGTCACTTTTATTCGTAAGTGTTTCCATTGTTTTGGTAGCCACCTGTATAATGTAGCCATTGCTGTCAACACTTTTGCAAAGCTGTGATTGTACAATGCTTTGATATGATTTATTTCTAATTTACGTCGCAATGTGAAGCCCAATGAAGAATCGTTTTTCTTCACAGTCCATTCGATTGGCGATGGTCCTCGTAATTTTGAGCCTATGGTCAAGTGACGAGGAAGACAGCTGAATTGCCAATTCCCTTTCCAAATTTCTACGCCATGGCAACGGAAAGTCTTTGAGTCTCGACAGATTTAATTGAATCAGGCCCTTTACACGTAGAGTCTTCAGTGGCACTAGGTTTCGAACCCGCGACTCGAGAAAACTAGCTTCGTTGGGCGACCATGATCACTCGGCCACCGCAGCCACATGTTTGTTCGGGGCATATGGTGGCATTTTGCTTGGAATGACCACCCAGCTTCAAGTAACCCGACTATGCAACCACGTTCAAGATCAACCATTTATCTTTAGGGTCTTCGACATCGTCGTAATGATAATTTTGATTGTGTCTCTAAAAATCTGCAGCACTTACAACTAGAAAAAATATACCATCCGCACACAATTGCTATTTGGCTTTTTACAATAATACTTTCGCATGCTATAATTGAAATTAACATTTATTGACCTTGAAAGTTTAATCATGGAGTACTTGATTGAAAGGAATTTGCGAGCGAAATTTTAAAACAATGGCGATTTTTTTTATTGTAAAACAACACTCAGGTATCACCGCGCGCGCGCGATTCCTTGACATTTTTCAATTAAATAACTGGTTATACGAACAGTAGTATTTAGGGTGATGTAGAAAGAAAAATGTAATAAAAAAAGAGTATGAAAGGAACATCAAATAACCAAATAACCTCTGTGGACTTATTTCAGAATACATTTTAATTAAAATGTTACTGTAGTAACCTTTACTGTGTGTTACTGTAGTACTACATCGCAATTAAAAGTTTTCAACTAGTAAATAAACGTGGATTATTCTTAAAATTAACATACCAAACATGAGACATAAAATGCAGCAAATATTATGAAAATCCGTCCGCTGAACAAATCGAGTCTCGGAGCATTCACAATTCAAATAATATTTTATAGCAACACAACCATCAAAGATTATAATACTTCAGAACAAAATTAAAATTATGAATTAAGTACACAACTTATTTTAATTTACTTTTAATAAGAGCAAAGATATTTATAAAAAATATTCATACAAATATTAGGTAAAAGGGAAAGTTCTGTCGTTTTTGAACACATACACTTCTATGTGTTGTCGATCCCTAGCAAGAAGTTAGATCAAATTGAAACTGGTTTAAGGCATCTCAGGGATAATTTTGTCTCGAGGGGTGAAAACTTAAACAATTTTCAAACAGGTATAATTCTTTTAAATTTAAATTAAATAATTCGAATCTTGTACACATTATTTACAAGGGATCGTTGCTTCAAAAAAATACAAAATGTCTGAAATATAATAATTTTAAAAAAATTATGAGCATCTAAAATTTCTGTAATAAATATTAAGTAATTTTTGCGTTGCACACGCTATTTTCTAAAATAGTAGCCTCTGATGCATAAAACTCTATAGAATTATAGAATGTATTATACTCTTTAAACCCTATATCATTTAAGAACAATACATCCTTTGTATTTCAAAATACTTGAAAAATATTGAAATTTTAAAAAAATTTTGAAAGTGCATTTTTTTATTTTTAAAAAATATAATTTATTATTCTATTTATATAAAAATACTACAGTGTAATAAGGATACATTTAACTCTATAAATCAACTTATAGCTGGCTACTACTAAAGGTTTATTTTAGAAAATAGCATGCGCAACGTAAAACTTAATTAATATTTCTTATGGAAATGTTTCTTATTTTCGTATGCTTATAATTTTTAAAATTATGATTCTTTGTTATACATTTTACACTTTTCTGAGAAGCTCTATTTCTTTATAAATAATGTGTAAGAGATTCGAAGTATTTAATTTAAGTTTAAAAGTATTATACCTGTTTGAAAATTGATAATTTTTTCAGCCCTCTGGAGAAATTTAACACCCCTGAGACGTCTTAAACAAGTAGGTTAGGATATTTCTAATGATTTATACATATTTTTTTCTTGTAAAACTGTCAACATGAGTGAAGAAAAAGTACACTTAAGACGAATGTTGTTTGCGTTCCAAAAAGGGAATAACACGATAGAAATCAGAAGAAACTTCTGTGACGTGTTTGGAGGGGAAGCAGAAACAATTCAAACATGCCAAAGATGGCGTGAGAAATTTTACTAGGGTGAAATTTTTTTAAAAGATGAACCCAGATCAGGACGACCATCAGATGTCAGTAACGAAGTACTACGCTAAATGATCAGGACAAATCCTACGTTAACTTTCACAGAGACGGGCTTCAAACTTGGAATTCATCAGATTTCCGCGTTGAATTATATTAAAAAGCTGGTTTCGTGTCCAAACTCTGTTTGGATGCCACACGAATTAAGCGAAAAAAATTAAATTGACAGAATTTCGATGCGTTCTTTAAGTCTTGCTCGTCACAAAAAGGAACCGTTTTTGGACCTGGAGATGGAGATGAAAAGTGGATAATGCATAAACACGTGATTAGAAAAGAAGCATATGTTTACGAAGGGGAGACACTGTTACTTACATCCAAAGCTGGCGTGCATCAGAAGAAGGCTATGTTGTGTTAATGGTGAGGCAGCAAGGGTACAGTGAACTATGAAGTGCTGAAAGAAAATGTGTGAAAGGGTTGTTCCTGCTCGCAACTTGATGTTTTGAATAAAGAATTCATTATAAACGTCCATCTTTGGCCAACACAGAAAGGGTGTAATTGTTCATCACGACAAGACCGGACTACATGTAGCAAGGAACACCGCATAATTGCAGAGTTGGGTTAGGAAACTTTATCTCAGTCAGCATTTACTGATATTTCCCCGTCTGACTAGCACCTGTTCAAGTCGCTGCAGAACTTTCTTGATGGAAATGAATATTTAAACTATGAGGGTGCCCAAATGGCAGTGGATGAATACTTTGAATCGAAAACAGAACTTCTTTTCCAGGGGGTTAGATAAGATGCCAGAACGCTGGCAGACATTTGTAACCAACACATGACATTATATTTTAGATTATATTTTAAATAAAAAGTGCAAAAATGTTTTCTTTCTTCTTTAGGAAAAAACCCTACATAACTTTCCCTTATACACCCAATATATTTAATGAGGAGTTAGAACAATTTGAACCAATTTATTCATTGTTCATGAACAGACAAGCCTTCACATAGTGTAATGTTATAGTTAAGAGGCAAAGTCTCAAGACATCCGATTTCTTGCTTTTCATCTGACCACTCTGTGAGTGAGATCGCTCTAGAAAGCAACTCGAGGGCCATTGTCGATGGATACTATTTTGAACCGCAATCAAGTGACAAGGATAACACATGAGCAGTGGCGCACACAAGGGGGGTCCTGGAGATCCGGACCCCCAAAGCCCTTGATTTTTTTCCGATTGATTATAATTCTAAGTATATAGTGCGTAAAATTTAATTAATTACTTGTTATTAATGATTAATTTTATTAATTAATGCTAATTAGTTTTTTACTGTATTTTGTTCCCGAAAATCGACAAAATCAAAAGGAGCATGATACAACAAGAATGGTGAACTTTCGACCCCTCCCCTTGAAAAATTCCTGTTTGCGCTAATGCACATGAGCATTACACACCACACCAATACGAAGACTTTAATCTGTGAGATGCTCGAACCTCTCTCTCTGGCATTTAGATGTGTGGGGGTTAGGGAAGAAACACTCGACATGATCCAAATAATCTATTTATTTACCACACAAAGAACAGACACAATTTCGATAATAATAGAAAGAGAATGTCTCAATGCTAACTGCAAAAGTGGAACAATGACGGTAAAACGCGAATGGTTAGGAGACAATCAAACTTGATCCTTACTTTAACAAAGAAGCTAACCTATCATCCGATTTAATATAATACAATCACCACTTTTAAAGTTTCCTCTTAATAAGTCTCAAATCACAATAATTCTAATATTATACCTTCAGTAGCAATCTCCCCTGACTCTACTATTCCTTCTCTCCTACTCTCTCTCAAGCTAGAAAACCTCAACTATATATAGTAAGCTAACTTAAATATCACGATTCTCTTCTTCCGAAGGGTTGGTTGTGAATAACACGAATTGATAGCCCAAAGCTTTCCCAAGAGGATTATTTAAAGAAACGCGTATAGATCCGTCACAAATCCTCCATAGGTTCAATATGTTAAACTGGGGATTTTAACACACAGATTGACGGGAACTAAGCCGGCCACAAGTTCGCGTAATCATGACCACACAGTTTCAGCAGCCAATAAAACAATTTCGTGTCTAAATGGTTTAAATTATTCAATTTCGAATGGACATTTGAAATGAATAATTGATGTAATAAGTAGCACGCTATTTCAATTTAAAAAAACATAAGAATATGTACACCAAAAATATCCATATTAAAACATATATTCAGCAAAAACTCAACTAGGAAAATTTTACAGATACAATAAATTAAAGTTAAGTTATATCAGCAAAGGAGGAAATGTTATTTGAAATACGTTAGATATTTTTATACATAAAATTAATACCCATGGGGCGAAGCGTTTTGAAGATATTCCAGAAGAAGCAACTTCAATCTTTTTGTGGAATTGCAGAAAAAATTCAGTCAGAGTTTTATACTGTTTTTTTTTCAAAAAACACATGATTGTTGATATCCGAACAATATGATGAATGATATATGATATATGATAGAATGCTGTTTTACAATTCACACAAATAATCAACAGAATCAACGAATCATGCGCATAGTGTGATTGCACATTTTTTAAAATTAAACGAATCAACGAATAAAGTGCATTTACATATAATTAGGATAAATAAAAAGAATCAACGAGTGGAGTGCATCTACACATAATTCAAATAATCAAAAGCATCAACCAATTTCTCGTAGCTCAATGTTTCTCAAACTGGGGGGCGTGCCCCCTAGGGGGGCGAGAGCATATCGAAAATAAGAGGATTAAAAAATTTATTCACTGGAATGAAGTAAACAGAATACTTTCTGACGCATAAAAAATACACATTCACACAGATATAATTAATATATATCATCTGGCGATATACTTCATCAAAAATAAAAGTATGCACTTGGATGCGTTCATTAGTTATCTGATCCTATTACTAAATTAAAAAAAACATTTTGTTTGATTCGCTGTAATCCCACGATGAGAGATTTTTTATTACATTTTCTTTTCAAACCTAAAATACTTCTCTTTCGGAGAAAACTAACTCAGACCTAGAGAAATTTTCTAGGAAGATAAAAAATTCATCACTGTTATCATTATTGAAATACTGTACATTAGCTGTAGAAAGAAAAGGAAGACTCAATTGGCTAAGATTTGTTTTTATGCGTATTCTGAAACATATAAAGCACGTTTTACCCAATTGTTTTTTAGAACAACATCCGTATTTTTATATTGAATACACTTTTAACCCGGGAGCTGTCGTGCAGGGAGCAGAGTCAAAGGACAGCAAAACTAACATAATTTGAATAAAATATGACAGTTTTGTTTGCAAATATCATTCCTGCAAAGTTTGCGAGAAGTGTCTGTGATTTGTGTCCTTTATTAAGATTACGTACCTTTGAAACGTTTTAGTTCAGTCTTAATGGATTTTTTCTCAAATTATCAATGAAAAAAATGAAAGGTCCTTGAAAGTAGGTAAGTATACTTTCTCTTAGTTAAATTATTCACTGGAATCGTGGTCTTTATCGTGTACAATAAAAATAATTGTAAAAAAACATTAGGGTGACTCACTCATCTCGCGCGACTATTAATGTTAATATAAAGAACGTGCCTGCTCTCCGGGGTTAAAACATTTTGAAGTCTTCTCACTTTAAAAGTAAATGCCAAATGTGATGGATATGATGAATGCAACATAAGGCTAGACTATTTTTCTAATGACATTTATACTTGTAGAAATGAATGGCGGAGGAAATAAATATTTAATTTAGTATCATTTTGCAATCTATTCAAATTTAAAACTCAGAGAAAAGAAAAATAACATAATTATCCTATTATTTATAAGCATTTTGCTTAAAATAAATATTACTTTAAGGTAACAAATTTCAAAATTTAATACTTATCTTATTAATTTGTTCAGTTTATAATTAAGATCGTATTGTAGCTTTAGAGCCAAAGCGTATTATTATTGTATAACGGGGTGGCGATAAAAATTATGATTGAAAATTGGGTCACCAGTAATAAAAGTTTTAGAAGCACTGCCGTAGCTACTCAAAATTCAAACAATCGAACGAATCCCAATGAAACGATTAAGGAACATTATGCGTCCCGAATGGCTGATAATATTCTGAAAAGATGCATTAAAATAAACACGTGGGAAATAATCATTTTAATTTTTATTAATTAAATATTCAAAAATTGTTTTTGTCTTCCTTTTTGCTTAAAATCGTGTGGACAAACCCACGGGTATATTTTTCGGAAAGTGAAAAGTTTAATGAACGTAAAAATATATCAATGCATGGTGTTAAATTTGGAAAAAAAAAAAAAAGCTGGAAGAAGTTTTAGAATTTAATTTTCTCCTCACACACATATACAGTGGTGGCCAAAATTGTGGACATTTTTAAAAATTGTTAGGTTTTTTTAAGCTTGTATGCTTATAGAACATTTATGTTGCCCAAAATGCTAAGTAATTTATATCATTTTAAAGAGAATTTAATATTGAATTCAATACAAAAAAAAAAGAAAAATTCAAATTTTTACAACGCACAAAACGTTATGCTGCAATAACTGTCGCTATACATTAGATACTGATGATAGCAGTGAGTTATCAGAGCTTAGTGAGGTTGCCTTTATTGTTTATTACAGCTTCACGTCGATGTTTCATTGAGCTGAAAATAGTTTCAAGCTCTTCCTTCGTTATTAAATGATACCAGGAAACAATTATATCCTCAGTTAGCTTCTTTTTATTTCATGGGTACCTCATTCGGACAAAAGTTTTCGAACGGTGCCACAAGTTTTCCGTAGGATTGATGTCAGGACTGTTTCCTGGCCAGGACAACAACTCAATGATCTTGGAACGGTACCAGTCTTTCAATTACTTTACTGCGTGGCAAGGAGCAGAATATTGCAGAAAAATAAATGAAGCATTGTTGGTAAATAGATCCCTGATGGAAGGCAGAATTTTGGGTTCTAGAATCGTGTCAATGTGTTTTAAGACATTCAGTGCCCCGTCGATGATATGAAGACCACCGATACCATTTGCTGATATACATGACTAAATGATAAAATATGTGGGTACTTTGCAGTTGCCTGGATGCATCATTATCCGTATGGATAATTTGGTTGTTATACCGCTTTCTGCTTACAACAAAGTTTCTTACCTATTTTAGGCTATCACTACCGAAAAGCAATTCATCCCTCTATATAACTTGTGACCAATAATCATTTGTCCAAGTAATGTGTTACATTGTCCTCTGTAGTATCTTTTAGAGCTGCTGTAAGTAGAGATACGGCTATTTTCGTGAATTCTACATTTTTAGTCTTACATCTGCTAATCTACTCCTGATTGTTTTTGAACTCACAGAAACACTAGAAAAACTCAGATCAGTTCTGATGGCTCTCCATAAAAATTTTTTATCTCTGAAACATAGTACTTTTGTTCTTCTGTCATCAACAGATGTGGTGCACCTTTTTCGGCCCTTCCCTGCTTTTTTTATTAAGTTTGTCTCCTGACATCTTAAACAAAACTTCCAGTCTTCAGATGTAGTCGTTGAACAACTCATCTGTTATGTAATTTTAGCAGAGGAAAGACCACCTTTTCATCATACATCTCTTTCTAGGTGTCCAATGTGCTCTTTTACTTGATATCATTGCTTTTTGACTAAATATCATTGTTATAATGACCAGGAAACATCCCTGACATCAATCCTATCGAAAACTTGTGGCACCGCTTGAAAACTCTTGTCCGAATGAGGTACCCATGAAATAAAAAAGAACTAATTGACGATATAATTGTTTTCTGGCATCATGTAATAACGAAGGAAGAGCTTAAAACTATTTTCAGCTCAATGAAACATCGATGTGAAGCTGTAATAAAGAATAAAGGCAACCTCACTAAGCTCTGATAACTCACTGTTATCATCAATATCTAATGTATATCGACAGCTATTACAGCATAACGTTTTTTGCGTTGCAAATATTTGAATTTTCTTTTTTGTATTGAATTCAGTATTCAATTCTCTTGATAATGATAAAAAATATTTAGAATTTTGTGCAAGGGGTAAAAATTTTTTATAAGCATACAAACTTAAAAAACATAATTTAAAAAAAGTATTCACAGTATTGGTTTTGGCCATCACTGTATGCAACTAATAACACTGGAGTATTTAAATTTTTTTAATTAGTCTGCACATTTGATTAAGTTAACTATAAGGTTTTCAAAATTATTCGTATAAAAGTAAAAAATAAATAATTAAAATACTTCAATTATTATGTTAACTTAATTTATTGGACTAATTAAAAATAAAAATACATCTTGGTAAAAATTTAACTATGTTCAAAAATATCGAAAGAATTCCTTTATTTAAAAAACAAGACTATATTAGATTATTATAGTTTTATGATTTAAGTACATGAAAAAACGTAAAAAGTAAATTTTATGCATAAAACAGTTTCCTAGTTTAAAGTAATAATATTTTTTAGAGTGAAGAAAAAAAATAATCCAACACAAAATCGGAATAATTTGAAGAATTCTCTTTTTAGCAAATAAATTCTGATAATTGCAATCAAAATTGTTATTGCACCAAAGTCTAAAATCTTCAAAGTTAATATTAGGTATTCTATCTTAACAAAATTTATTTCCCAAGAAAACAAGTTTTAATCATCCTAATAAATAGAATTTAAAATGATCAAAATATCAAATATTTTTGCTAGTTGCTGATCACGTGGAAAATATAAATTATTACGTGTCTATAAAATTACACGATTTTGATTTTGGAAAAAATTCATTGTATTTCAAAAATAATCAGAGCCTACCACATGAATGACATATAACCAATTGTCTGGAAAATAAATTGATATATGTATATGTGTAAATATATATATATATATATATATATATATATATATATAGGAAAAAAAATATTCTCTCATTTAAAAATATACATATATATATATTTATTTAAAAACGATATTTATATTCTTCAATTATTTTATTTATTTTACAAATGCCAGGCCATTGACCATCAGGTCATTAGGCAACGGGCTCTCCAATACCTTTTTACAATGCAGTTAAGATCATTCAGTGCAGAGCACTCGTCCAAATGAGCGGCAGTCATGTCTTGTCCAGTGTCACACAAAACGCAGATAGGTGAAGTCACTAAATTAAAACGAAACAGATGAGCACAAAGGCAGTCATGTCCGGTTAAAAGTCTAAATTTAGCCACAGCAGCAGCACGAGAACTTGGAATACCGTGGGATTTCTTACATAGTGTACTCCAAGGCTTATCACGAGCAACACGAGAAACTGTAAGGCGAAATGATTCCCCTAAAAATCCTTTTAATTTCCAGTTTGGCAGAATGAAGTGTCAGGTCTCTGCGAAAGTTCTGAAGGATACCCGTTCCCTTTTTTGCCAAAAAGTCTGCCCTCTCATTTCCCCAAAGACCACAGTGGGATGGTACCCATCGAAAGACGATCTTTCCTTTTATCTTTCCCAGGAGTTCTCTACTGTTCTGCACACGTAAACAATTATTCTCATTATAGTTGGACAAAGCCTGAAGGGCAGAAGTAGAATCTGAAAGAATTACAGCTCTTTCAATGGGGGAAGATGAACAGCAAGATTGCTGAAGGGCTATATGTATCGCCTCAACCTCACCATCAAAGTGAGTTGTCAAAGGGCCGGCATGTAAATAGAAGGAGAAGAGGTGACTAAAAACACCAATGCCAGCGCCTTGGGCAAAGTCCAAGAGTGAGCCATCTGTGTAAATGTGAAGCCACTCCTCCGGTGGGAAGCGGGTATTGATAGTTTCCAAAGCTATAGCGTGAAGAGCAGTTGGACTTAGATCACGTTTTCTCACATTCAGAACAAGGTCCAATCTGATGTCGAGTATTGCGTAGTCGAGTGGGTTAGCAAAAGACAGTAATTCAAAGGGCACATCATTAATGACTTTATATTGAATGTTCTCACGAACACATTGAATAAAGCCCTTTTGAGTCTTAAGATTACGTCCTCCATCGGAATCATAGTCCTGCCAGAATGAATTATTTGGGAGTCTAATAAGTCTATTGAAGAGAATAGCACAGCATTCTTCTCAATTATATTAGTGAATGGCTGAAGGTTGCAAAGTAACTGCATGGCAAGTACTGGAGTAGTTTTAACTCCGCCAGTGATCATGCGAAGGGCTTGGTTATGGAACGTGTCAAGAAGTTTTCTAACGTTCTCTGAGGCAGAGATCAGCACCTCATTGCAATAATTTAGAACTGGTTGAATATATGTCTTGTAAGTTGTATTTAAGGTATCCCTATTGCATCCCCATTTAACTCCGGTCAATCTTTTAAGAATGGAGAGTCGCTTTCTTGCCTTAGAAACAACAAGCTCAGCATGTTTAGTCCATTTCAATTTGTTATCAAGAGCGCAACCCAAATAAATTGAAACATCACTCTGTTGAACAGGCATACCGTTATAAACCAATTGGGTACTGAATGGTTGTCTATTTAAAGTGAAGAACTGACAAGTAGTCTTCTTTAGGTTTACAGTCATATTATTTTCAATACACCAAAGGTGTAATCTTTCAAGGGTCAGATTTAGGATGGTATTTAGTTTGGACTGATCCCTCTTTGGTGTGCTGCACCAGATGGCAAGGTCATCCGCAAATAGAGCCGTATTGGTCAGTCCATCAGATGCCAAGATATCAGGGAGATCATTAATAAAGATGTTGAAAAAGATAGGACTAATCACAATGCCTTGGGGCAGGCCAGTTTCACTTTGTTTAAAACTAGAAATAGCATTTCCAAAACGAACGGCCGAGAAACGCTGAGAAATGAAGTTCCTTATCCACATAAGTATATTGCACACACCCAGTTTCTGCAATTTTTGAATGCATTTAAGCCGCCAAACTTTATCAAAGGCTGCTTCAAAATCCACAAATAGGGCAAGAGCAGAGTGTCTCTGATCAAGGGCGTCCTTGATGGACTGGCCAAGAAAAACAACTTGTTGGTTTGTGGACTGACATTTTCTAAAGCCAGCCTGAGAAGAGGTCAGAAGATTATTAGTTTCGAGGTACCAGTCGAGTTGAGAAGTGATCATTCTTTCCATGACCTCAGATAAGATACTTGTTAGTGAGAGAGATGGGGCGATAACTGTTTAAATCATCCAGAGGTTTGTTCTTTTTAGGAATAGGAACAACTATTGCCTTCTTCCAGATTGCAGGCACACCATACCTCCAGCTATGGTTATACAGTGTCAAAAGCACAGAAAGTGCATTACAGCCAAGGTGTTTTAAAAATTCAGGGTGAAAATTATCTGGTCCGGAACTCTTAGCACACCTTATGAACCCAACAGCCTCTCTTAGCTCTGAAATACTAAAATTTCGATAGAAATTCTCATGTCCATGAGATTGAGACGAAGCAATATTACGGATTTCTCGCCCAATAATTTTCTGTCTGGTCTTAAGGCTCTTTTTAGGCGTTGTTTAGTTGAATAAAATGAATTCAAGGAGTTGGAAATATCCATGTCGTTAGTTAAAAAACGATTACCGACTCTCAAAGGTTCCGTCGAAGAAGTATTCGCCCTATTCTGAATCTTGTTTACAAAATTAAAAACCTTTTTTTCCATCCTTCCTGTAATCGATTTTTGTTATAAAATTATTGAAACAATTACGTTTCGCGGTAAGAATTTCTTTTCGAAGGAGGGCGACACTCTTTCTCCAGTTTTGGACATCCTCTGGATTTTTACTTTGTTCAGCAATAAAACGGGCAGTAGAATATTTCTCTTTTAAAGCAACGAGATTTTCATTCCAAAAGGGTTTATAGTTAAACTGCTTGCCCCTAGGAATCCATTTCTTAGCAGTTTCAAAGATAATTTTTACAAATCTGGAGAAAACTCTATCGACGCTTTCACCGGCCTTATAGAAACTCGAAACGGATTCGAAAATAGTCTTGTTTTCCAAAGTAAAGTTCTTCCAGTCGGCCCTGGCGAAATTCCATCTATTTCTAAAGGGTCTCTTTGAAGAATTACTTGTGTCAAAACCAATCCCAGTAATAATCATGCGGTGGCCTGAGCCAGGATCGCAAATGACTTATCTTTCTACATCATCAGCGATATCCGCGGAAGCTAAAGTCAGATCTGGGTGCCATTGTAGTGCAAGTAGGTTGGAATATCTGAGTCATTATACAAAAGTTCCATTTGGTCAGCGATCAAAAGATCTTCCATTACCTTACCAGCAGAATTCAGATCACTGTAGTTCCAGCGCTTGCTGTGAGCATTAAAGTCACCGCATAGTATTGTTTTTCTGGTAAAAGTCAGGAGGCTAAAGTCAAGCTTAGTGTTACCAGGTGGGCTGTAGCAACCGTAAACTTTGAAGTGTCTCTTCCGCTTCCATACATCCAATTTGATGATTTCAGCACCATTATAGGAAGAGAGATTACTAATTTCATGAAAATCCGAAATCAAGCCTTTTCTAACACCAACGAGGATGCCACTGGCAATCCTCCTCGATTTAGGTAGGATTTTAGTGCAATAAGGTCCAAAAGTATGAAGTTTCAATGAATCATGAGACAAATTAGCTTCAACAATAATGAAGACATCAATATCTTGAGAAATTAAAATAGACATCAACTGAGTTCTTTTTTTCATGAGAGAAACCACCAGCATTCCATTGTAATATTCTTAGCCACTGCTGATCCTTAAAAGGACGGTTAGCACCATAACTCGAATGCATCACAAAACGAGAGGAGAGCGGCAATCGCTGTAGCAGATTTAGCGTTAACCAGGATTAGCGTTAACGAGGAGGCCTGCTACGTTACACCCCTATTCTTCAATTATGCATATAAGTAATTTATTTATTCAGAAAATTCATTTTCAGAAATTCCTCTTTAAAGACAGCTTAGTTTAATTGTAATCCATCACAAAAAGAAGAGGAATCTTTCATTTCAAAATATTCAATTATTTTCATTAAGGTTTTTAATATAAAAAGAAATAATTCAGATTCATAAATAATTCTTAAATAATTCAGACAGGGCAGAGGAAAATATTACGTGT
This sequence comes from Trichonephila clavipes, assembly GCA_019973935.1. Classification (NCBI taxonomy): domain Eukaryota; kingdom Metazoa; phylum Arthropoda; class Arachnida; order Araneae; family Nephilidae; genus Trichonephila; species Trichonephila clavipes. The sequence continues at coordinate 585,608 of BMAU01000871.1, read as the reverse complement.
CAAGCATTTTCTCTCCATTCAAGAGTTTATTTTCCATTTCATGTATAAAAAAATCAAATACAAATTGAAAATTCAAAATAAATTTTATAATCCACATTATATATTTTTTATCAATCATCACAAACACCTTTTGGTTATTGACGCATTTGAATGATTGCTAATCAAATTTACTATGAAATAATTCGTAATGCAATTATTTTAATTGATCGCAAAAGCACCAAATTGCGATGCATTATTTCAAAACCATCTCTAAGCGCTTGAAAGATTGCTTTAAAGACACTATAACATGCACAAACAAGGAAGAGAAAATACAAAAATTACTTAAAAATAGGAAGAAAAAAAATTAGGGCAAATGTATGTATTTGATACGAATTAAAACAAAATGTTATAAAATATTAACACACAAGCTCATACCACATTTTAAATTGAACCAGGGGCATACACAGATTACTTTCTTAAAAACAGCTATATTAACAAAAATGAACAAATCGTAGGCGTAGGTTTTTGAGCATAATCTTTAGGCTAAAAATTTAAAATCTGTTGGTCTATGGGAGGGGTTTGAGCCCCTATACTTTAACCTTCCTTACGCCTCTTAATGGAACGATCAGTTTTAAAAAACTAAACGTTAATTAATATTTAAAAAAACATAGATAAAAGACACCGAGAAGTTATCTTCGTCCTAAAAATTTAAAACCTATCGGCCTATGGGAGGTTGCTCTCCTGTCAAATTGCTCTCCTGTGTAAGCCACTAAATAAAATGATTAATTCATGACTAATACTACTTTCATGGAATGCTATATTTAAAAAAAAAAGATGACAGCACCAAGAAGTTATATTTTGTGCTAAAAATTTAAAATTTGTTGGTCGATGGGATGGGTTTGAGCTCCCTTATCCCATTCACGCGTAAGTCACTGAATGAATCGTTTAATTTATAATGAAATAATACTTCCATCGCAGGGACTGTATTTTAAAAAATTGTACACGAAAGCACCGTGATGTAAAAATATTATGCTAAAAATTTAAAATCTGTCGGTCTATGGGAGAGGGTTGAACCTCATTCTCAACTTTGTGTGAAACAATGACGAAAACGTAAAATTTCAATCCACCTCATCAGACAACAAACAAGTACGAGGGGTGACACACACACACAAAAAAACGAGACTGGTACTAAAGTTTGATTCTAATCAATGGGCACGGAAACAAAATTAAGAAAATGACGTCTAAATTTTAAATATTAAAGTTTATTTTAAAGGAAAAACATTTAAAGAAAAACACTCAGTACACAATTAGCAACACTCGGACATGACTTCCCTCCTTCGTACCCAAAGACAGAATGAATTCTTTTCTCACCCCCAAAGGGGGAAGGGGCTATTCATCCCTTGTCCAGCAGCGTCTTTTGACCATATGGGGAATCTTCACATTCCACATTCCAAAGGGAGAACTAAACATCCCCTGTAGCAGGTGCTAATGGACCCTTCCACTCCTACACTGGTCCAACAAATCATTGAAATTATAGAATCAGTTCTCCATGACAGTATCACCTTCAAAGTAGTTCCCTTCAGCATTCACACACTTCTGCATTCGGTGATGGCATTGCTGGTAACAATTCTGGAACGAGGTTTTTGGAAGGCCCTTCAGGAGATTCTTCGTTTTTGCCTGAACCTCTTCAAGGAAGTAAAATGGGTTCCCTTTAAGTAAGATATAACTGAAAGGAAATAAAAAAAAGTATCATCGGGCAAATAAGAAAGATGCCTCATCACAGTAATGTCTTTTCTGGTCAGAAACTGCTTGAAAGATAGGGCCGTGTGAGCGGATGTGTCTTGGTGTAACAACCATCCATCACTCCCCCATTCCGGCCTTTGTTCCCTAATTTTTTCCCGAAATCTCTTTAATACTTCTGTTTCTTCTTGCTCGGACTTGTTTGTGTACCAAGAATACAGTAATAACCAGTTTCATCAGTTCATTTCTTTAATGACGCAATTCATTCACTTCTACATTCATTTTTACTATGGTGCCAGATGCACCATTATAAATAGCGAGAGCAATACGGTTTTACCGTTGCCATACAAATTATACATACAAAATTATAAGATAGATAACAATATGCAAATTCCAACATAACTCCCACCCATCAAGAATTTATTCTTGATGCCCAGGTAATATACATAACTTTACAATAGGTCTTTGATAGCTTTTAGTTTTTTATGTGACAACCCGAACTATTCCATCCTTACCTGGATGGGTAGATATGACCTTTCCAAGGGACCATACAGATGGAGGAAGAGATTGTCCTCCTTAATGATTACAACAACTCCTATTTTAATGTTTGATGTGCTGTTTTTCCACTTGGTTCTCCCTTGTATAGAATTTAAGTAATCAATTTGCCATCTCTTCCAAAAATTAAATTTTAATTTCTGAACTATATCCCAACGTCCCTTTAATGTAAGTTTAGATTCTTCTACTGTTTCAGGTGGACCTATAATTTCTTCACCCACTAAAAAGTGAGATGGAGTTAGAACATTTAAACTGTCTATATCATTATCAACCAGTCTAACGGTCTTGAATTCAATACCACCTCTATTTGAGTTAGCAATGTATAGAATTCCTCAAAAGTTTATACTACCCACGACTCTCTTTAGATGGAATTATACCGATTTAACACCCGCTTCCCAGAGTCCTCCAAAATGTGGACTCAAAGGAGGTATAGTATGCCATTCAATTTTCTGTTGAGAAAGAAAATAGCATACCTTTTCCTCATTCGTAATTTTGGACAAATGTTTAAATAGTTCTCCTAATTTCCTTTTAGCCCCTATAAAATTAGTGCCGTTGTCCGAATGTATATGCTTAGGAGTGCTCCTTCGTGAGCAAAACCTTTTTAATGCAGCAATAAAAGTTTCAGACGTATAATCACTTACTAATTCTAAATGCAAAGCCTTAGTGGCAAAACAGACAAATATAAAAATGTAACCCTTTGTTGTTTTAGCTCCTCTTCCTCTGTATTTTAATACAGAAACCGGACCTGCGTAGTCAATTCCACAACAGTCTCTTAAGAGTTGCTCTATCCTTAGGAAGATCTCCCATCCTTTGTTTGGACATATTACTTCTAAATCTACAACATTTTATACAATTATACACATATTTCTTAATTAACCTTTTAACATTTACAATCCAATACTTTTGTCGTAAGATACATATTAACAACTTACCACCTGCGTGTAAATTTAAAATATGATAATACTTTACTATTAGACTACTTAGTTTATGCCGATTTGGCAGTATAATTGGATGCTTTGCATCATACTGTAATTGTGCGTTTTGAAGCCTACCTCCCACCCTGATTAACCCGTCCTCATCAATAAATGGACAAAGAGCTGCTAGTGGGTTTTTCTAGGTAATGATTTCTTTAACTTTAAAGCATTTAATTTCACTGTAAAAATATATATTTTGCACATATAATATAACCATATTACGCGCAACAATTATCTCCTTTGTCGTTAAAGGTTTCATTTTACCTCTGGAACGTTTTTTGTTCCCACCATCCCTGCATTGCTGCATAAATCTAAGACAAAATGCTAAAATATGAATTATTTTTGAAAATGATGAATGTTTGTCAAACAACATATATCAATAATATTTTTACAATATACAGAAAATACAAGAGTCCTTTTAGTTTCTATTATAACAGATTTTTCGATGTCCCTTTTGTCCTTTATAGTTGGTTGTTTGGGCCAGGCTTCTTCACTAGATAGCCATTGAGGTTCCTCCCACCATAGGCTGCAATCGGGTAAGTCTTTAGGTGACATGCCTCTGGATCCCAGGTCGGCTGGATTATCTTTCGATGGAGCATAACGCCATTGCTTACAAGGTATGATGTCTAAAATTTCAGATGTCCTATTGGCGACAAACGGCTTCCAGTTTCTTGGAGGGGATGATAGCCAAGACAAGACAACCTGTGAATCAGTCCAAGCATAAATATTAATAACAAGATCCTTTAAATAATTAGACAAAGTTTCAAAAAATCGTGCCAATAATAAAGCTCTATTCAATTCTAGTCTTGGAATACATATGGGCTTGAGAGAAGCGACTTTGCTTTTTCCGCCCAACATCACAACTTTGGTAGTTTCCCGATCTCTTTGCACCGCATAGACGACACAAGCGTAAGCTGCTTCCGATGCATCTGAAAATCCATGAAGAGTTACTTTCTTATTTGTGTGTGTGTGTAATTTGAAGCCATCTCGGAATTGATAAATGGCAAACTTGTTGAAATTCCATTTGAAACTTTTTCCATTTAAGAACATAGTGCTCAGGTAGAGCCTCATCCCAATTGAGTTTCAGTAACCATAACTGTTGATAGAAAATTTTAATTAATATCGTGCAAGGCGAAAAAAACCTAAAGGGTCAAAAAAGTCTTGCTGATTGGCCTAAAAAGGACTCTTTTTAAAAATTTACAATCTCCTTCAAATTAAAAATTTATATTGAAAATGAACCTATCTTCTTTAGAATCCCAAATAAGACCCAACGCTTTTGAGCAATTTTCAGGATGAATTTCTACATTTGGTTCATTAAATTCTAGATTTTTAGGTATATTGATTAAAACATCTCGAGAATTAGAACGCCACTTTCTGAGGTGGAATCCTCGAGCACATCTAAAACTTCAATTAAAGCTTTTATCAAAATGATCGCTTCCTTATTAGACGATGCTCCCGACATTAAATCGTCCACATAAAATAAATTTTCAAAAATTTTGAATTATACTAGACAGTTCAGGATTTTGGGGTTCGCAGTCTAATGATATTTGGTGTAAACATCTAGTAGCTAAAAATGAGGCCGATGCAGTACCATACGTTACTGTCGAAAGTTAATGTCAAAATTATATTCTTCAATATTAGAATCTAACGACTTTCTCAGACTATCTTTTGCAAGTTTTAATCATACGGATCAATTAAAATTTGCCTATACATTTCGCTATTTTTCCATTGAATCTTTATGTCAGCCAATATTTTAAACATTTTAAAATGTGTTACTTTTGCTGAATTCAACCAACCCTCAAGTAATAAATAAAAAAAATCCTTTTTTATCAACTATTAGATATTAAAAATTTAACAAAGATTTTTTCCAATAAAGCAATTTCATTTACTCTAAATCTTACGAGAAGAGTAAGAATATCTGGTTGTAAAATTTGACCAACTCCTAAAACAGAGTTTAATGGATTAGAGTTAGGAGGCTTGCATGACCTATCAAATACAACTCTAAGTTTAGTTGTAATGCTATCCTTTCTCCGCACAGCGTGGTGAGGAAGAAAATAAGATACTCTCCCATCTAGTTCTTTATTAGGCGACATATGATCCAATTTTTCATATTCTTCCATAAAATTCTTATACTCCCGCTCAAGTTCTACATCGGATTTAAATTTATTTTCCATTGCCAATAACCTGGAAACTGCCAACCCTCTTGTGTTTCCTAATTGATTAATGTCTCTATAAATAGGTAACTTAACCACGAATCTACCTTCATTATTAATTTTATAAGTTGCTTTAAAGGGATTTTAACAAAATTCTTCCTCCTCTGATAATGAAATCCTTTGAAGAGGCAATTCTTCTGTTTGCCAAAACTACTGTAATATAGAATCAACATTACACTCATTTTCAACTCTAATTAGATGCGATTGCATAAGAGAAGTTTTGCGATTTCCTTGAATTTTACCTGCTACAACCCAGCCAAAGATTGTGCTTTGAGCTATAGGTTGTCCTTTAGACCCAGTAATTCTGCCATTTCGCAAAATAGAAAAGAAACAGTCGGAACCTAAAATAACATCGCATTCCGATGGTTTTGAGAAATCTTCATCCTCTAAAGGAATACCCTCTAAATAATCCAATTCCTTTATATTAACCCTTTCAACGGGGATTTGAGACGTAACTTTGTTTAATATATACGCTTTAATTGTTAACTGATCTTTGCAGAATATTGACCCGATCTTTAAACTCACCGAGCCACGCGTGGTTCCTGCTTGAATTCCACTTATTCCGCTTAGAGATAATCTATTATTACATCTCTTTAATCCCAAAATGTTAATAGCATTTTCACTAATGAAACTAGATTCGGATCCACTATCCAGTAACGCTCTAAATAAAAATGAACCACCTTCGTTATTATATAGCAAAACCTTTGCAGTACGTAAAAACGATACACATTTTGCATTATTCACAGAAGTACTAGAGTTAAGCGTCGTATTTACTGCATCTAATTTTATATTTGATATTTCTTGCTGACCGACACTTCCTATAAGGGTATTATCAGCATCTCGTTTACAATTGGCATTGCCATTTAACAAAAATGCGCTATTATGATTAGAATCTTCATGTAAAAATAGTTATGTTTACCTTGACAAATACTGCATTTTAAATAATTATTAGGACAGTCCTTAAGCTTGTGATTGTTTAAACACAAAAAACAAAGATAATGATTCTTTACGAAGTTCTTCCTAGCAATTAAATCCATATTTTTAAATTTCATGCATCTATATAACTTATGTACACCTCAACATTTTAAACAATGCTTATCAGATCTACTTCTTGGATTATTTTTACCAGCAATAAAGTTAGACTTAGTAGGTACTTTAGTATGAGAATCATTACAAGTCATTAATTCCAGAGATGAACATCTGACATTTAAAAACTCTAAAAATTCCTTTAAAGTAGGAAAATCCCTCTCAGCTGTTTTAACAGACCAGAGTCTTTTCGTTTCTGCATCTAATTTTTGCATTAATATTGGAATTAACCAAGGGTCTCTGTTTGTTGCTTCAGTTCCCAACGCCTTTAAACACTTCGTCACTAGTATCCACTAGATTTCTTACATTTGTCATATTTACTTGAGAAATACCCTTTTGATCTAAAAATGTTTTAATTAAAGCATAAACAATTTGCTTCTTTTTATCGTATCTATCAATCAATTTTCCCCAAGCTTCTTCATACGATTCATTAGACAATGGTATATACATTATTAGAGACGCGGGTTCATCTGAAAGCAAACCTTTTAAATACTGGAACTTCTGAATGTTACCAAGTGAAGTTTGAGAATGAACTACAGTCCTTAAAATTTATCCAGTCTTCAAATTTACCCGAGAATACTGGTATGTTTAGTTTCGGTAATCGAAAATTAGCATTAGATTGGTCTTTTTGGTATAGCAGTAGAAATATTTTGCCCACTAACATTAATCGAACGAGATGCATCAATCGCATCGATTTTATCTTGAAATTTCAATTTTAAATCAAAATATCTTTGTTCAAATTCCATTATTTTCGATTCTTCTGCACTTAATTCCGAATATAACCTTTCAAAGTCTACAATTAACTCTTCTAATCTTTGCAGTCGAATATATAAGAATTTTATTCTTTAAATTTAAATCATCAGCTCCATTTTCTAACCTAGTTAAAGAAACTAACTCTCCCCCTTGCTACCTTTATCGACTCTTTTTTTCTCTTCAGACATTCTGATAAAGTAACAATTAACGTATTGAAAGAACTAATTCAAAGAGATTCGACTCGCAAGTCAGAATCTTAATTTCACAATACAATTTTAAATCATATGTTCTTCTCTTTTTAATCTATACAAGAGAATAAAATTTGACTTATCTGCGTTCTTTGAAGTATCTCGGCGGTGCCTCCAAAATAATTGTTTCTTCTTGCTCGGACTTGTTTGTGTACCAAAATACAATAATAACCAGTTTCATCAGTTCATTTCTTTATAATGACGCAATTCATTCACTTCTAAATTCATTTTTACTATGGTGCAAGATGCACCAGTATAAATAGCGAGAGCAATACGGTTTTACCGTTGCCATACAAATTATGCATACAAAATTATAAGATAGATAACAATATGCAAATTCCAACAACTTCAATGTAGTAATGTTGATTAACACTGATCACTGATGTGAGTGGGAACCCACTCATATCACGAGTTTTGGCACTGTTTTGATCTGTAATCGCGTACCTTGGGCGCCCAGCAGGTTCATCATCTTCCATACTGTCCCTTACCCCCAAGAAAACCGCTTATGCCATTCAAATACATGTGCTCGAGTCAAAGTTTCATTTCCATAAGCTTCGGTTAATATTTGAAACGTTTTCGTGGTTGATTTCTTCACAAAAAATTTGATGTTGATTCGACATTTTTCTGCAGAATGCAGTTGCACGAGTTCATTCAATGACGTAGTTCTCCCAACTGGCGTAATCGTTCAAAGCAGAACTAGCCATATGGATAGAGGAGGTGTGCGGGATGACGTCACCAAAGCAGTTGTTGCCAACTCTACTCTTTTTTCAAGTTACACATCAAGTATCGTTTCTTTTTTGTGCCACATTTTTTCTTGCTAGATATCTATCTTTTCTTTGACATGAAATAGAATTTGTAAACGAGACCTATTAAACAGTTTTTCTATTTGAAATATGTGAGAAAACTGATATTGTGATGGAATGACTGCTCTAACGGTGAAAATGATCACCTTTTACAGTCACTTCATAGCTCTTAAGCAGCCATGAAGATCCAAGTAGACCACGAATTGAAAATGCAGGAGTAAAACAACACTACTTCTAATTATGTTCACATTTTACTTTAAATATCGCGAGATGTTCACTTACAAATTGCATAATTTATCCTTTTTTTCTTGAGCTTGTCGATTACTAAATTCATGTATGAAAGTGAGCTGAAATTTTGTTTTACTTTTCCCTCTGAAAGACTATCAAATTATTTAGATTTAAAAGGAAAAGGTTCTAAGTCGTACGTGAGGGAGGGTTAATTAACTTTGCACTAGAAAGCGACACGAGGGCTATTGGTGACAGATCTTTTACGATCGTCTTCGCGTGATGTTTGGTACTAGTTTATATAGATATCACACCGCCCCATACCACCATGCCAGTGATTCGGCGAATAGGCGAACGAACGATACCATATTCGTGGCGAGCATGTGAGCAGGTGCGTCACTTTGTGGGTTGCATCATTTGTGTCTGACGACTTAGTTGCTTTTGTGGTGGATAGAGGGCGCCATGACTGCTGCGCGTAAAAGGGTGGGGTTCTTTTGTATGGCCAGGGTCACCAATATAAGTTGATGGATTACTGGAGTACCTGCTTCCCGCAGGGAAGATCAAACTCCTTTCATGAAAAACTCGGTGGTTACATGAGTTCAGCTTATCTCTTAGCCCATAGCTGCATAATTATAAAATTAGGTGTGAGAATAAAAGGAAGAATTATTAAGAATTTTTAAGAAAAAATTTACTGTGAATGTAATTAAATAATAATTTAGGATTGATTGTGTTACTAAAATCTAGTGAGGTATAGTTGTGAGATCTGATTAAATTCTAGAAATAAGAAATGACCGCTTAAAGCGGTCTTAAAAGGTGAGAGTGAGCGACTCTCAGCGAACGCGGGGTTACCCTTCGCATCGAAATTCGAAACGACGAACGAAAATCTCATCTCTTCTGAAATTCCGATAAAATCATTCCCCCACAGAGGCTGGACGGCCGAACGAGGAAAACTGGAGTGACGTCACGAGGGCGAGAAGAGAAGAGCGCAGGAAGGGAGGGCTTAAGAGCCCCAAAACGTGTTCGAGGAGCACCAAAAACGCAGTGGGAAGGAGAATGCTGCTATTTTTTTTTTGCAGCTGGAATGAAAAGAAGAGTCTCTGCAAGGAGAAACTTACAGACACCACAGCAGGTGGAACGAAGCTGGAGCCAGCTTTAACACTGATCCCAGTTCTGATGAGAGGCAAATGCGTTTGAATATTGTGAAGTGTAGCAATTAAGTGTTTTTGTTGTGATTACGGCGGTTTCAAGGGCAGATTCCATTTAGTAGTTTTGTAAGCAAAATTTAGTTTAGAGTGAGGATACGTGAATAGTGTTTGTGCTTTAATTACTGGATTGTCGTGATTTTGGATAGAAGTAAAAACATTTCTAGAAGTTCTAGTGATGTCGTTATCGATCGGCTCCATGTGTAAGTCGTGATGTATGACACTATTTCTAACGTACCAAGGTGCGTTAGTAATGATTCTAAGAATTTTATTTTGAATGACTTGGATGCGTTTTGTACGGGTCGGGGCAACACCTAGATACAAGGCCTGGCTACTGAAATGAGAGAAGCTTGTGACTTCACATATAGTAGGTATAGAAATCCCGCCAGATTTGAAGTTCACTTTACTCGCCTACGCCATTTTGATTGTTGCTCCTCAGCTTTCTACATTTTTATTGCAGATTTTTAATTTATTTGTGATGGTTTTGGATAAGATCATAAAAAAAAAATGGTCTACACTTAGTTGTACAGAATTGCAATAGCAATTATAAAGAAATAAATAGCAATTTTAAAGTACAAATGTTTCGATTCCCAAAAGAGGACTTTCTTCGAAAAAAATGGATACAAGCCATTTCAAGAAAAGATTTTGCTCCATCAAAGTATTCGAAGGTAAGTTTTTTAATTTTATTCAATTTATGGAAATTGTGTGGTAATAATATCTTTATTTTAAAAGTCTACAAATAACTTTAATAGGTTGTTCGATAAGACCTTTGAAAATGTACTCATTTATTTTTCTTCATGTGAGTTTCTTAAACATTGACAATTCATTTTTATTTATCTATAATGATAAAGGTGTTTTGTTTATGAAATAAATATTTTGTAGCCCTAATAAAATTTATGTTTTTAAAAATGAGCCCAAGCAAGCATTGTTAATGAGACAAAAACTGTCTAGTGTTTTTGCTATTGCTGCTTTATTTTTGTGTCATTTACCAAACACCTTTTCGTAGAATCAACGAAAGTACCTTAAGTATTAATAGTTTGTTAGCAAAGAAAGCCCATTATGATATACAGCTCGTAGTCAATGTAAATATGGACATAAGCAACCATTTATTGTATATTTTGTATATTAATATGATGTGAGATACAAAATGCAAAACACGTTCACAACAACAACAACAAAACTAGCTGATTTTTGAACTATTAGAATGACTTTAAAAGTAAGCTGAAAACAGATAAACATGACTCACAGCGTTAACCTCAATTCGTTGACTTCATAACTTCATTTAAAAAATCAAATTATCAGAGAAATTTTTGTTAATTCTAACAAATATTTTTTGTTGATGCAAAACAATATATATATATATATATTTATAATTTTATAGGTTTGTGAATTACACTTTTTGGATGATGCAATACGAAGATACACCGAACGGGGTAATATTCTAGGGATGGCATATTACAGTGAACAAGCTGCTACTTCAGCATATGTATTCATGTGTGATTCAAAGTCTTCTTTCTCCTCTTAAAGTAGTTCATATAATGCCAGTGAAAAAAATCGATTGAGAAAAATTGTTTGCTGTTGTTAAAAAAACTATCGTAGAACTTGATGGTATAGGATTCAAAGTTATAGGTGTAGTTTCTGACAATAATTCTATAAATCAAAAAGCAATGTCAAACTTTTCTGTTCCTCTCAAATTGAGCTTTGTATATCCACATCCTTCTGATTCTTCCAATCCTTTATTTTTTGTTATTGATTCAGTGCACCTTTTTAAATGCATTTGTAACAATTGGATTAATCAAAAAAAAATGCAGGTCAATGTTTTTATTTTCCAGATTTTGAAGATCATAATAAGTTTCCTTTATTAGAAGCAAATTTTTCTAAGTTTGCTTATGGTTTAACTTTGAAGGCTTTATGTCCTACAAATCTTGAAAAACAAAATGCGAAACTTGTGCTTAAGATATTTTATAATTTTGTTATTCAAGGGCTTCAACTATTAGGAGAGTAACATAAACTAATTAGTTATGAAACATCAATTTGTATTTCTTTAATTTGTACATGGTTGAAAGTAGTTAATGTTAAAAAAACACCTTTAAAGGGACAACATTTGCTTGATCCTTATCAGCAACCGATTACTTTATCTCCAGACAACCAAACATGTGAATTCTTGCATAAAATTTTGTCATGGTTAGACTCGTGGAAGGAAAAAAATTGTACTACTGGCACCCTTACTAAAGAAACACATCTTGCTTTTATTCATACGACATACGCTTTACTTAAAAAGTCAAAATATTGCATTAATGAATTAAAATTTCAGTATTTTCTTCCCGGGAAAAATTCAAACAGATGCGTTAGAAAGTCGTTTTGGGAAATATAAAACACTTTCAGGTTCTCAATATTTAATATCAATTCGACAGCTTTATGAAGTAGAAGCTAAACTAAGAATGCAAAAATTTTTACCTCTAACTTTGGTTTCAAACACATGGCCAGCTTAACTTAACAGACATTTATTTGGAAGATTCGTGTAATGAAAATCCTTTAGAGTCATCAGTATTGCATAATTTAAATATTACACTACCTGAAAAAGATTTTCATGATGCTCAGCCGTATCTAACTGTTTTAACTTATTTAGCTGGTGTTTGTGCCAGAGCAGCACTTAAAAATTAAAATGCGACTTTTGTTCCAAATCACTTGTTCTTAATAAATCTTGAACTAAATTCTAACTATGATTTAATACGTAACTTAGACAGAGGAAGTTTATTGTGCCCTTCTCCAGATGTTGTTACAGCAGTGCTCTACAACTATAAAATAGTTCAAAAACTTCTTTCTAATGATTATGAAAATATGTTCCTTAAACAAAATAATCAACGTCAAATTGCCTCAGAAATATCGATTAGCTTGATAAATTCAAATGAATTTATGCTTGGTACCAATAAAGTTTTATAACATATTTAATTCACATTTGCAACAATGTATAACTGCTTTTGGAAGAAAAAGTACCAAAGATTTAAAGAAAGAAAAATAAATGCGACAACAGTTGAATAAATTGTGTAATCTATTTTTATTTATGTATTTATTTTTCCTGTATATATCTATAATTATATAGTATAGATTTTTGTCTAAAAATGTATTTAATAACTCTTAATGCTGTGATTGTATTTGATACCAATAAAGCTACTGTTTTTAAATGTGTTTGTCTTTTTCCTTTTTTCTTTGCTTTGAAAAAATACCTACTTTATTAGCTAAATGAATTACATTTTTACATATGGGTGTATTATATTTTCTCTATATATGCATTTATTTTAGGTATATATCTATGCTTTAATATATGTACAATTTATCTTAAACATATATTTTTAACTTATTTTACGATAACCTGTTATATTGTTATTTATGGGAACTTTGTTTTTTGGTAATTTTTAATGCTGTTATTGAAGAGAGTGAAGAATTTTTGCTTAGTACACTGTGCATGGTACCAATAGTTTTAAAACATTTTTAACAATGCATAAATGAATAACTATTGTTGGAGGAAAAATATAGAAACATTTTAAGCAATGAAAAGTAACTGACAAATAGCAAAATAAACTGTGTAATCTGTTTCTGTGTACATATTTAATTTCATGTATGTATCTGTAATCATATATGTATGGATTTAATAATAAAAAAATATTTTTGTCAACTTATTTTATGGTAATTTTTCATGCTGTTATACAGACAGCAAACTTTTGTTTATTAATTTGATACCAATAAAGTTTTAAAACATATTTAACTACTTTTGAGAGAAAAAGTACTAAAAATTTAAGGAAAGAAAATTGACAGACAAACAGCTAAATAAACTGTGTAATCTATTTTTAAGTATATATTTATTTTCCTGTATATATCTATAATTATACAGGTGTAGATTTATCTACAAATATATTTGAAATTTATTTAATACTAATACTTGATGTGCGATACCAATAAAGTTACTGCTTTTAAATTTGTATGTCGTTTTTTGTTTTGAAAAGTATTTCTAATTTTATTTTCCTCTTTGTAACTATTCTGAAAAAAAAATAAGATAAATTTTAAAATTAAGAAATAATTATAGTTACGTAAAAAAAAGAAACATACGAATGCAAAAGGCTCTTATAATTTGCTACAATGTAATAAATGTGTTTATGTTCAACGCAATGCGTTCGTAGTAATGGATAATCATATACTTGCAATTATTATTTAAATAGGAAAACTAATATTTACTCATGTTTTATGTACATGAAATACAATTTAATGATTAATTTACTATTTTTTTTTAATCTGTAAAAAAAAGAGAATATAATTAGTTTATAACAAAAAGTATTCAAAAAAATACATCAGAGAAGCTCCGTAGGCGATGGACGATTTCTCCCTACTAGTAGTGACGTCACAAATCAGTGGCCAGGCCTTGTATCTAGGAGGTGTTGGTCGGGGCCGCTGCCCCCCATACGGGGTACCCGTAAGTTATCGTTGGGCGCAGAATTTGCTTGTAAGGAATCACTTTATTTTCTAGGGGGAAAGAGGAGAGCTTCTCCCAATAAGGGAGATAGCTAACGCTATTCTATCCCAGAATTTGTCTGAAAAATAGTCAATATGTTTCTTGTAAGTTAGTCGACTATCAATATGTAAGGCCAAGGAACGTACGACCGGGACCCAATGAATGTTGTCATCAAAAAGTGTGAGTTCAGCTTAGGGGTCAATGACGCCCCATTTTCTGAAAACAATGGCTTGTGCTTTTTCTACATTAATAGCTATTCTCCAGTCTGTCAATCAAGTCTCTAGTATGTCGAGGTAGCGTTGCATAGTTTTAATAGTGTAATTGAGTTGGACACCTTGGGTGATTGATTGATTGAATATTAACGTCGCACTGTTCAGCTACACGAGGGCTTTTGGCGACGGACCACGTAATTTTGAACCATGGTCAAGTGACGTGGACGACACCTGTGCTGGCACCCCCTCTCCTAACTACCACACCACACCAACGAGAGGACGTTTCAGCTCTCGACAGATTTAACATGCATCGCTGCCCTACACGGTGGGTCTTTAGTGGTAGTGGGCTCAAACTCGTGACAAGGCAAGCCACGATCCGATACCTATACCACTCGGCTACCGCGGCCACTGGACACCCTGGGTGAGCGCCGCAGAGTCATCTGCGAATAGACAAGTACTAACTGTGGGGTGATCTGGAAAGTCATGCGAAAATGTTGTAGAGATACGGGGAGAGAACCGAACCCTGCGGGGCTCCACTTTGACAAAAACCCGTTTCGGAGAATGTGTTATTTACACGAACCCGAAAGGTTCTGTTGTGTAAATAATTGTAAATAATTTTAATTAAATATGCAGGGAATTTGAGTTTTATCATTTTGTATGTGAGGCCATCATGCCACATCTTGTCGAATGCCCTTTTGACATCCAAAAAGACACCAACAGTGTATAATATGCTAGCGAAGCCTTCATTTATAATATTAGTGACACTTATCAATTGGTGTATCGTAGAATAGCCCTCCCGGAACCGGCATTGTTCCGGGGGAATGCAATCTATGGCTTTGCAGTGAGCTTTGAACCTATTTAAAATAATTCTTTCGAAAATCTTAGCAGTGGTATTTAATAAAGAAATTTGCCTATAATTTTGACTAAATTTATGATCTTGGTTTGGCTTTGGCAACATGACTACGTTTGCTATTTTTCACTGTGTAGGAATGTGGCAGTTAATGAGGCATCTGTTGTAAATTTTAGTTAAGTGTGTAATAGCATTAATAGGAAGATATTTTAAAGCAATATTTGGAATCTGATCGGGACCGGGCGACTTCCTATTTGGTAATTTTTTAATGATGCCTCGTACTTCTAAGGGCGAAGTGAGGGGAGGGATACGAGTGTTGAAGTTGTCAAAATAGTGATTCACTAAGCTTTCGACTTCTTCAATTTTGTCGTCACTATATGGTTCAGCATTTTCTTTCTGAAATTCGTCCAAAACGGACCGCTGTATGAATGACTTAGAGGAAGTCTGTGAGCGGTCCAATCAGGGAGCAGCCTATTGAAGCCGGTTGGAGTGGGTGTGTCTGAGAAGAAGGAGATCATTACACACTTTAGAAATAAATTTGAAAATGCTTCGCGTCAATTTTATTCCCTTATCTGTCGAAAGTCTAAATTGAATAGACGTAATAAACTGCTTATCTACACTCTGATCTTAAAACCCCTTCTGACGTATGCTTCTCCAATCTGGGTGCATGCAGCAAGAACCAATATCAATCTCATTGAAAGCACCCAAAATGTAATCCTAAGACAGATTCTCGATGCACACTGGTACATGAGAAACGCTGACATTAGAGCAGCATGTAATATCCCGACCATCAGACAAACGATCCGTAAACTTGCAATTAACTTCTTTAGTAACGTAGATGGCCATGACAACCCATCTATCCAAGCTATCCCTACTTATCCAACTTATCCCTTCATCCGTAGACCAAGAGACATCTTGGTCGATCCCGATTTTAATTAATTTTAACTGTCCTTTAATTTTTATTCCAAATTCAACCCTTTCTTCTCTTTCTCACTGCGATACAACACTGTTGAATCGCAGATTGCTAACTAACTAAAATTAGATGGCCGAAGGCGCCTATTCCCAGAAGGATGGGAGACAAAGATAGAACATGACGTGAAATTTAAACAAATAACGAAAACTCCCACAAAAACGGGGAGGGATGACGTACCCCAAAGCACGAGCATTCTAACGAAGCAGAGCGCCGGCGGGGGGAGGGGAAGAACGCAGGAAGGAAGACGGGACGGCCGATGGCAGCGAATCAAGTCGGTGAAAAATCACCTCAGAACCCAGAGTGAAAGATGCAGTGCAGTGCAGCTAAATCATGTGGTTAAGAGTGTGAAAAGAGTGTTTTTGTTGTGTTATGGGGGCGGAGCGGGTTTCTCCACTTCGTTGAAGAGTATGCATATTTAATTTTAGGATGAAGATACGTAAACAGTGTTTGTGCTTTGATAATTGGATTGTCATGAGATTCAATAGATTTAAAGACATTTCTAGAGAGTTAAGTGATGTAATTAGAAATCGGCTCCATATGTAGATCGTTGTGTATCACGTCATTTCGGACGTACCAAGGGGCGTTCGTCATGACGCGGAGTATTTTGTTTTGGATTACTTGAATCTTTTTCATGTGGGTGGCGGCTGCGGCTCCCCATACGGGCGATCCATAAGTTATAACTGGGCGCAGAATCTGCTTGTATAAAATTACTTTATTTTCCAGGGATAGAGGAGACCTCCTCCCAATGAGGGAGATGGCTAAATGGATTCTACCCCAGAATTTCTCTGCTAGATAGTCAATGTGTTTTTTGAAAGTTAAGCGGCTATCTAGGTGTAGGCCCAGATATTTCACCACCGAAACCCACTGGATGTTGTCATCAAAAAGTGTGAGCTACAAAGGAGGGTCGATGACCCCCCATTTCCTGAAAACAATTGCTTGTGATTTATCAACATTAATTGCAATTCTCCAATGTTTAAGCCACGTTTCAAGTTTAACTAGGAAGTTTTGAATAGCTTTAAATTGTGTATTTCAGCTGGACACCTTGCGAGAGAACTGCGGAATCATCCGGAAACAGGCAAGTACTGACGGGGGAGTGTTGTGGAAAGTCGTGCGTGTAAATGTTGTACAAGTACGGAGAAAGGACAGATCCCTGAGGGACCCCAGAGAGGCAAGATCCCGTGTTAGAGTATGAATTGTTTACACGAACTCTAAAAGTTCTATTGTGTAAAAAAATATGTATGATTTTAATTAAGTAGTCAGGGAACTGCAATTTAATTAACTTGTATGTGAGGCCATCGTGCCACATTTTATCGAATGCCCTTTTAACGTCTAAAAAGACACCTACTGTATAAAATATGTGGGCAAAACCCTCATTAATAATGTTTGTCACGCGTATCAATTGGTGCAGCGTTGAATGGTCCTCCCGGAAGCCGCATTGCTCCGGGGGAATACAATCTATGGCTTTGAAGTGAGATTTGATTCTAGTTAAGATTATTCTTTCAAAAATCTTTACAGTGGCGTTAATTAAGCTTATTGGTCTGTAGCCACATGGATATGTTCCATTTTGATTTGGCTTGGCCAGCATGATAACATTTGCTTGCTTCCACTGTGTAGGAAAGTGATTTTTAATGAGGCATTGATTGTACAATTTAGTTAAATGAGTAAGTGCATTAAGCGTTAAATATTTAAAAGCTATGTTGGGAATCTGATCGGGACCTGCAGCTTTTCTATTCTGCAGTTTTATAATAATGCCTCTGACCTCAGAAGGGGAAGTGAGAGGGGGCGTGCTTGTTGCGAAGTTTTCAAAAAAGTGATTATCGCAGATTGCTCTGATTGGCTACCCAGTTTACGGAACAGAAATTAGAATTTTCAGGTGCCATCGCCGAAGGCGTTTATACCTAGTATAAGAAAAGGAAATCCATGATGAAATAATAAAAAATCAACAACCCCTCAAAAGGAGGGGAGAATGAACAAGATGCCTACTACGCCAACCGAACGCGCTGGGTTAACACTCAGAAACAGGTTGGTGACGTAGTGGCATGAATGAAGGGAAGGACCAGGAAGAAAATCCATCGCCAAAAGATGTACATGGAGGGGAGGTGACAGCCAGAACTGACCCTATTTCGATTTGCAGTAGAGCATTTGATATTGTAGATGTTTGAAATTAATGTGTATTTGTTGAGTTACGGCGGTTTGAGCGGTAGCTGCCATTTTGCTGTGGCTTAGGCGTATTTCAATTTAGGATGTGGATAAGTGAACATTGTTTGTGCACGAATTATTGGATTGTCGTGATTTTCAATAGATCTGAAAACATTCCTAGCTAACTTAGTGATGTAACTAGAAATCTCTCTCGGCTCCATGTGTAGGTCGTAGTGAATAACATCATTTCTAACGTACCAAGGTGCGTTAGTGATGAGTCGGAGTATTTTGTTTTGGATAACTTGGATTTTTTTCATGTGGGTGGCAGCCGCTGCTCCCTAGACAGGAGAAGCGTATGTTATAATTGGGCGCAGAACTTGCTTGTATAGAATGACTTTGTTTTCAAGGGAAAGTGGAGAATTCCTCCCTACAAGGGAGATAGCTAAATGAATTCTCCCCCAGAATTTTTCTGAGAGATAGTCGATATGCTTTTTGTAAGTTAAGCGGCTATCCATGTTTAGACCCAAGTAACGAACTACCGAGACCCACTGTATGTTGTCTTCAAAAAGAGTGAGTTGAAAAGGGGGATCAATAACTCCCCATTTTCTGAATATAATTGCTTGAGACTTGTCAACATTAATTGCAATTCTCCATTGTGTGAGCCAATCTTGTAACTTGTCAAGGAAGTTTTGCATGTTTTTAAGTGTGTATTTGAGCTGGGTACCTTGCGTAAGCATGGCGGAATCATCCGCGAACAGGCAAGTACTGACGGTGGGGTGTTCTGGGAAGTCGTGTGTGTAAATGTTGTATAAACTGGGGGACAGGGAACTACCCTGGGGGGTTCCACTTTGATAAGTCCATTAGTAGAAAATGTGTTATTTACACGGACCCTAAAGTTCCTGTTGTGTAAATAATTGTGAACAATTTTAATTAAATATCCCGGGAATTTGAGTTTGATGAGTTTGTATGTGAGGCCATCATGCCACATCTTGTCGAATGCTCTCTTAACATCTAAGAAAACACCGACAGTGTAGAATTTGTTAGCGAATCCTTCGTTTATAATATTCGTAACTCGTATAGGTTGGTGTAGCGTTGAATGGCCCTCCCGGAACCCGCATTGTTCCGGGGGAATGCAATCTATGGCTTTGCAGTGTGTTTGAATTCTTTTTAAGATTATTCTTTCGAAAACCTTAGCAGTGGTACTTAATAAAGAGATCGGCCTATAATTTTGACTAAATTTATGGTCCTGATTTGGCTTTGGCAACATAACTACGTTTGCTTGCTTCCATTGTGTCGGAAAGTGATTTTTAATGAGGCATTGATTGTAGATTTTTGTTAAGTGTGTAATAGCATTTAAAGTTAAGTATTTAAGTGCAATATTTGGAATATGGTCGGGACCCGCAGCTTTGCGGTTCTGCAATCTTTTAATAATGCCTCGGACTTCAATAGGGGAAGTGAGGGGAGGTGTGAGTGTTGTGAAGTTGTCGAAGTAGTTACAAACTACATTTTCGACTTCTTCGATCTTGTCGTCACAGTAGGGTTCAACATTTTCCTGAAAAGTGACTTCAAGTGTGTCTTTGAAAGCCTCCGCTTTTTCGAAATCAGAATAAGCCATTCCTCCTGGACCATGGAGAGGGGGAATGACCGTTGCTCTTTTAGTGATTTTCCTATGTAAATTGTACAAGGAATTATCCTGAGGGTTTAAAGTTAAAAGAAGATCTTTCCAGGTCCTGTTTTTATGTGCTTCGATTTCTTTCCTGATCTGTCTAATGAGAGCGTTAACTTCACGTTTGTATGGTTGATATCTGGTGTTGTTCCAGAGTTTTCTGAATCTATTTTTTGCTCTGATAAGCTCTCGTATGTTTTCAGGAAGGCGGAGGTGAGGTGTGTTAATTACCCTAGTGGACGTGAAAGCAGAGATCGCATTCGTAATTACGTCGGTGAAATTTTGAACGGCCGTATCCAAATTGTCTATTTGGGGATTTCCCGGAATGTTGTGATAAAGAATCTCTTGAAACTTAATCCAGTTTGTAGATTTAAGAGTTCTAAGAATCGGTGGTAAGATGTTATTTGTTATGAAATCAAAATCACTGGATTGTGATCACTGCTAAGGGCATTTATAGTGAAAACATCAGTGTGAGCCAAGTTAGCTGCAAAGCCGATGTCAAGAATGTTGTTAGTGTGCCAGGCGTTGAAATGAGTTGGAGTGTCAGGGGCGATAATATCCAATGCGGACCCGACGGCCCAATTGCATAAAATATTACCATTTGTGTTAGACCTGCCTGGGTTCCAGCTCGAGTGTTTCGCATTAAAATCACCAAAAAGAAAGGCTTTGTTGCTATGATTGAGAATTGCGTCTAGTTCAATAGTATTAATGGAGCCGTGTGGAGGTCTGTAAATACACGCCACCGTGATTTTGGTGTTGTTTCCTACTTGTAGAATAACCGATGTATTTTCAAATGTGTTTGAAGTATTGACGATGGCGTGATGCCTAATGGAATTTTTAACGAAGATGGCAGTGCCGCCCCCGCGGTGTGTTGTACGATCACTTCTGTGACAAGTGTAGTTTGGAATGCTAACTCGGTCCGCAGGACGAAGGTGTGTTTCTTGTATCCCGATTACGTCGGGGTTGTAGTCAATGATAGTGTCTTTAAATTCATCTATACATCGTTTTAAGCCGTTAGCATTCCAGCTAAAAAACCTGAGAGAGTTACTGTTCGCGTTATTATTGAATGTTAATTTTAAATTTTAGATTGAATGATGGACAGCATTTGATACGATTGAACGATTGAACGAACGATTGAACGATTGATTTATGGGCGTCTGGACTGAGTCTCAGTCCTCAATCCCTTATCTGGATAGCTGTGATGTTGGGCTTGGCGAAAGTGGAGTTCTACATTCTGCTTTGTGGCATGGCGGTGATTGGATGGTCGATGGAATCAGGGAGGCGTGGCTAACGTGCTTCATCAGGATGGGTGATGTTCAAGTTTTTTTGGCATGGCTGAGAGCTTAGAGACTGCTCTCTGATTGGATGCTGGTAGAGTGATTATTGACTCAGGTTGGCTGCCCAACGGGCTGTGAAATTGTAAATGGGGAGGAGCAAGTCCAGTGGGGAGAGCCGAGGAAAAATAATGACAAAATAATTTGAAAGATAGAATTTTAAGAGATAAATTTTAAAAGAATAATTTTAGCAACTAGGGTGTGCAATGTTAAATTGCACAAAGTTAAAAAAATTACGGAGGATTATAAGAATCAAAAGTATTCTTCTTGGCCTTTTTGTATTGTCATTTGCAGTATAAGGAATTAAGTTTTGAATATTGATATTATTGATAAAAATCCAAATTATTAAAGAAGTTAATTGCATTATTCTAAATATATGCTTTAAAGCTATTAATTTTAAGATCTTTGCGAGAATGTCGTCATTGCGCATATATCTGGTTGCTTTGACGATCATACGAATGAGAGAGTTTTGTAAAGTATCTAGTTTATTTATATTAGTTTTAGCGGCATAACCCCAGACTGGACTTGCATAAGCTAAGATGGGACGCATAACGGCTGTATAGAGAAGCACTTTGTTTTCTATACTTAAATGTGAGTTCCGGCCTATTAGGGGAAGAGTTTAAACATAATTCTCCGGAACTTATCGCGAACGTATGTAATATGTTGTTTCCAAGTAAGGGTGGGTATCGAAAATTATGCCATTGATACCCAGTTAGCATTTACCCAAATTAGCATTTGATACCCAGTTTTGTAATGCCTATGTAACCCATTATCTGAACTCTTGGCTCGGCCAATAGCATTGCTCCCTTTCATTCTTCAGTCCAAAATCCCACCTCCCGGAATTTTTTCCCGCATTTTCTGATCTCGGTTCTTGCTGCAACCCGATTGGCCGCTGTAACTCCGCTCACTTCTGGGCGATTTGAAGTCTGATTTTCGAGCTCTTAAAAAAGAGCTTTTTATTCTCATTTTAATTCAATTTTTAAATGTTTCACCCATTAAATTTTTTCATATTCTAGATCTTTTTATATTAGTTTTTCCCCTTAATTTAATACCTTTCTAAAATGGACATTGGTATAATTCAGTACAGTCATCTAAAATTCCAGGATAGGAGATTAGAGTTCGACGGGACTATGTGCTCCAATAACACTCCCCAAAGTCAAGGAGATCTGGGTGCCGAAGCATTCCCAGAACTCCTTTCGCTATTGGTCGGCTCGCTCTGTTCCCATAGGTCAAGAGCGAGTTCGCGTAAGTTTTTTGCAGAGTTGGAGATTTTTGCATGACGGGTTTAATCAGTGAGAATTAAATTAAAATATTACGTGGTCTGTTAAAAAGTGGATTAATGTTATATTCATCAATACGAGCAATTGCTCGGTTAGTATGAGAATCAATGTTATTGAAGACTTTAATAGCAATCTTTTTGAAAAACTCTTTTAAGGTTTTAAGCTTTAATGTTGATCTGATTTCATCGTTTCTCACATACCATGGAGAGTTGGTTATAATTTTCATGATTTTATTTTGTGCTGCTTCCAACATCTTAATATTAGCATAGGCTGCGTGGACCCAGATTGGACTCG
The DNA here is from genome assembly GCA_019973935.1 of Trichonephila clavipes. Taxonomy (NCBI): domain Eukaryota; kingdom Metazoa; phylum Arthropoda; class Arachnida; order Araneae; family Nephilidae; genus Trichonephila; species Trichonephila clavipes. The sequence goes on along the minus strand of BMAU01000871.1, from coordinate 562,575 downwards.
CGTATTGTGGGATTGGTCTGAGAACGAGTTTATAAATAAGCATCTTATTTTTTAAGGATAAACAAGATTTCCGTGCACTGTTGTTTAAAAGTGAGTCTTTTATCTAGGATTACCCCTAGGTATTTGGTGTTTTTGGACCAGGGTATGTGTGTGTGCGGGTCACCAATGAAGGAAGGAGAAAGATTAGATCTGAGTATCTTCCGTTCCGTACGCGAGTACTTTATCAACCAAGCCATCGTCTTCGCGCGATGTTTGGTACTTGTTTATTATAGATATCACACTACCACAGAACAAGTTGTTTTTAAATAAAATCAATAATAATTATATAAAATAAGGATACATATAAATTCCAAAATTAATATTTATTTATATAAGGGGTTAAAAATACAAAAAATATATAATAAATTGATTATTTTTAATATAGGATTTCAGAAAGCATAAGCAATTTATACTTTTATCACTCAGCCTAGCTCTGAGCTTTATGACAAACAATCCGGCAGCAGAAAATGCTCTCTTGGCTTCAACTAACGTTAGAGGAATTGTTTTGAAGCTTTACATAGTTTTATAATGTTTGGTGATGGATTTTCAGTCGAGTCGAACAACTGCATCTCTTGTTTCATGGTTTTGTTGAAACTACAATAGTATTTTCTTGGTTGAACAATATAAAACTTTTGTTTTAGAGTAAATTGCTTACTCTAATTTTTCGTCCAACGTCAGAGGTTTTTTTTTCAAAATCTCCATGCTCTCTTCTTCTGACTGTGAAGAGTTGGATATTGATTCCTCTTCTTCGCAGAAAAAAGCCCTCGTGTAGCTGAACAGTGCGACGTTAATATTCAATCCATCAATCAATCGCGGAAAAGCCTTGTACCTATCATTTGAGCTTTAACCAAACGATATTTACTAAGCAATCGCAAAATATCGATAGTAACTGCGACTGCTTTGTATTTTATCCAAGAATTCAGGTATTGCATTAATCCAATTAAATTAACGTCGTGTCTCATTAATTCTCTAGATTAGAGAATATTTCATATTTTTCGCAAAATTCTGAATTATGTCCGTTTAATTCTCCAATAACGAATGAAAATACACCTTCTGCAATTAGCAAAGTTGCATTTCGATTGCATAATTTTTCTAAGCCTGTTTTTACCGGCTTCAAATCTGCTACAATTGTAGTCACACTTTCAAACTCTACATTTGCCATAAATTGTTCTTCTTTAATGTCAATTAATGCTTTTAAAATTGCAGACTTTATTTCTAAAAATCTTTCAAGCATTACCAACAAACTATTCCAGCATGTTTTGGTCGTGGCGATTCCCGAGAAATCCCAGGAACGAATTATAATTCCAGGGAATAGAAAAAAGTACAGAAATCATATAATTTCCCGGGAAAGAAACCCTAGTTTCGGCCCACACGACATGGAAAGTCTTCAGTAGCGCCGGGCTCGAACTCATGATACGGCAGCTACGAGTCCGTGGCAGTAACTACTAGGCTTCAGCAACCGATTTTCTTATAATTGCCTCCCCTAGAACTTTAAAAATAATTTGAAAGGAAGAATTAAGATCACATCTCAAAAAATGAATATAGCCAGCTTTCAATACTTCCCTTCTCAACCCAATCATCTTTGTGACAAAAGAAAAATGGGTTATAAAGTTACAAAGTACTATCTAAGGATGTATTTGCATCTAAAAACTTTCATCCTCCACCCCCTCACAATCATTCTTATTTATCTCCAGCAAATTTGAGTTGTCCGAAAAAACGAGAAGAGGATTATTTCGCAGGCGAGCTCTTCTTCCATTTGCAGAAAATGTTTTTCGTTTACATGATGTCGCCAACAAGGCGTAAAAGCCCAAGATTTGCTTGGAAGGGCTTCAAATAGAAAAGCTCTTAACCTGTTGTGTGTCGGAGGCACAAAAAGCTTTTAAAATCCGAAAAAAGAGCTTCCAGAAATTCAGAAATGTTTTAAGCGCGTTGCTCGCACTTTGTCATTCCGAATTGAAAATCGATGAGAACGAAAGAGAAATATATATTTAAAAACATCAACGCAAAAGAGAATGCTTTTAGGAACGAAAGTAAAGAGGAAGAAAAAAAAATTTTTTTATCGAGTGTTATCAAATGTTTTATGCAAGCATTTTATTCTTCAGTCGACGTGTTTACTGCCATCTGTCGGCAGAAAAAGAAGTAACGCAGCTGTCATTTGCAGTACAACTAGGATACAGCGGGGGAGGGAGGGAGGAGGGGTATTTTAATAATAATGTCCAAACTTGGAAAGTTTCTGGAGTTATAGATAAAATATTCCAACATCAAAACAAGTTTGTGAAGCAAACTCATATTTCCGTTCATCTCATAATGTCCTTAAAATTTAGATACATTTCGCTCGTATGGATTTTTTCCTTCTAACACATAAAATTAAAGTCATTTGGCATCGAAGAATCAAACATGGGCTATAGATTGCATTATGCGCAAGGAAAATGTATTTATTCGTGTAGAAATAAATAATATCTATTAAAGAACTCCGTAACAATTCCCTATCAAAAGCGAAACATGAAGTACGATAGTAAAGAAAGATTATATTACAACATTTTTAAACATAGTATAGTACTTCCAGGATTGTTCTTATTTAACTTTGAATTAAAATAAAAGGAAAGGAAATATTAAAATGCTCGGAATTGAATTAATTCTTCGAAAACTAAATCATTAAAGAATCAATACGATGGCAACAGACTTTCATCATTGTAATTTGGCAATTATATTACAAAAGTTTTTTGTTTACATTTTATCGATAGTTCAACTCTTGGCTGGAAATAAAAAAGAAATTCACAGCTTTTGGAGTAAATTCCTATGCACACGTGAAAGGGAGTCACTTTCAAGGAAAGTAACCCCCATATAACGGAGTTTAAATGATTATCAAACGTAGAATCCCTTTTCCGGTAAAAATGCGTTAAAGTTTGCATCACATTGCTACTTCACCATCTTACTAAGAGCGTTTACTTTTTCCAACATGCCAATTCTTCCATTCCAATCAGCCCAGTTTCCCCCCCTAAAATTGACGTGTCTCACAATTTCCCGCCCATACTTAAATATATGCGATATATTAGAGTATAATTTAGTTTGAAAAGAAAAGGAATTGATTCAAATATGAATATTTCGTAAGATACAGGGGAATAAACATTTTGCATACATAAAAAAGAGAAAATTACGTTTTTCTAAAATATTTTTAAACTTTAAAGATTTGTTATTCGATATGAGTAGATGCAACGAAAAGGCGAGAACTTTTTTATCAGATTTTTCGATCTGGGTAGAACTAAAACCGCTGATTTAAATTTAAAAAAAACAACATTGTCAGCACTTTTTAAAAAACTTTGTTTAATTCTTTTCATTTTTTTATCTACAATTATTTAGAACATATTATATTCTCTTAAGGAAAATATAAGGTGTGTAAGATCTTAGTCATTAAATAAATATACCAAAAAATTTATTTATTTTATCAGACATTTCTTTTTCGTATAACCATTTTATCTAATACAACATGTTAGAAAAATCAAGTGTCTCCGTGTAAAAATCTTCATTAAATTTCATCCTTATTTTAAAAGCAAAGGAAATTAGCCTTTCATGATCGTGTCCTAAATTTTATTAACAGAAAGTCAAAAATAAGATAATGTTATAAAGTGCCTTAAACTCGCAAAACTATTCAACATTTTTGAAATACGGTAAGGTGTTCTAGAAACTAAACATGAAAAAGATCTTACATTTTTTTTATTTGCAATATGCTAAAAGGAAAACAATATACTTTAAAACAACACACTTTTTTTACAATTTAAAATTTACATAAATTTTTATTATGTATAGGAGGAAACGCGCTAATCTCGTAATCTGTAATTTTTTTTGTAGATTTTTACTGATTTTTACTTAATTATCAACTAGCCACTACCCCTCCCTTCCCCTCTAAAAATTCATAAATCTCGTGCTGCCCTCTATTGGGAAAAGTTCTAAGCATGCTTGATTTATATGCCATCTAGTGATATAAAACAGTACTAATTTCAAATTTAGTTGAATCGAAGAATTTAAACATAATTTTCAGTACACATAATTACAAAGAAGCATTTTGATATTATTGTTAATGTTTAATTGCGATTACGGTTGTTGATTAATAGCAAAAATACTGAAAATAAACTATTTCAAACGATGCAGATATCTTAAATCACCATTCATAATATCAGAAAATAAAAATTTAGGAATTAAAAAATTAATTATTTCATTTCAAGCTGTATTTCGCTTAAATAAAATTACATAAGTCATATTTTAAACAGCGTATTTGTTTTTTCAGTACTTTTAGTTCAGTAATTTTGAAAGACGAGTTTCAACAATAGAGGGCAGCACGAGAGACACTAAAATTTCCTGTATTCGAAATTAATGGGGATGAGAGATTTCTACAATGCTTTTTAAATGTTCTTTTGAGATAATATTATAAATACTTTTCTTACACAGGATTGTGAAATTTAATTTTCAGATTTCACCATTACTTTAATAAATTATTCAGTTTTTTTCAGTACTTAAAAATGCTTTGTTTGAGAATGATTTTTCTTAGGAAAAAAAGTGAAACGGATTAGTGCTTTTAAATTTCATACAAATGTTACGCTATTTAAAATCTTAAAAAGTATGTATGCATTTATCATTAATGCTTGTTTTTATATTTTTCGTTTATTGAATACAGTGTGCTGGGTAAAATAACATTTTAATAAGCTAAGATTCTGACAAACTAAATTCTTCCACATCATTACAAGATTAATAACTTGTAATTCATGAATCATATCAAAAAAATAAATGGGGAAATAAAGGGCAACTTAATACATTATATTTTAGAAAAATCAAATAAAAATGTGAGACAAAGAGATAAATTATACAATTAAACAAATTTTTGATTTTTAAAATCAGATGATTTATACCCACAAGTGTCATTAGTAAATTTGAATTTCTTCGAGTAACATATCTCCCTAATTAAGAAAATCCTTTTAGTACTTTAAATCTAACTTCTGATAATGTATCGAAGATTATGCAAATAAAAAGTATGCGACATTGTTTTCAATATTATTGATATTATTTTTAATGCAAAGTGATAATGAATTCAAAGTTTTTACCAAAATTTAAACCATCTGTCAAGACAGTGTCTTGAAGAATATTGCATCCTTAGATATATATACTCTTCCACACATTATTTAAGAATGGTTATATATAGAAATATTTATAGCTCATAAAAACAGAAAATCAGCTTCCCCGACATTTTTTTACTTTTGTCTTCATAATAATGTTTACTATAGTTTTTTAATAATTTAATTTAAATTCTTCACTTTTGAGAATATTACAAAGTAAAATTAATCTTAGGTTGTTCTATCTTTATTTTTTTTTATAAACTGAAGTTTTCTGTTTTTTGAAATTTTTACTTTTTATATTATTTTAAATTTTTCTTAAAATAATCATAAAATCCATGTATTCGGTTTACTCAATATCCACATTCAATTGGAAATTCTCTAAATACATAATGTTTTATCCAGCACCAAAAAAAAATAATAAATGAATAAAAAATAACTCACAAATTGAATAATTGCAATATATAATGCTGAATATATACCGCATTTTATTCCTAGATTTAAAAGAAAGCTGCCAATTTTATCCTGAAGGATCTTGGATCAGGATGTGATTCAATGGTTTAATGTTGTAAGATGAATGTAAATTTCAGAACCTGTTTTTGACGCCAATAAAAGTAAATGAAAATGTTTGAGAGATTCAAACGTTGATTAAACAAAAATATATAATCAAGCTCAAATGAGGTTCCTTTTTGCTTACAGATTAAAGTAGCAACTTACAACAATCCTTTTTGTTATTAATTTCATCTCATTGAAAATTTAGTTGAAAGCAACAATGAAAGAATGTTTTAATAAGATGAACACGTGTGAAAACTCGTAAAAAAAATACCTTAAGAAAAGAGAATGTTTAACAGAAATAACCTAATGATACAATATATATACACTACATTAATTGTCTATAATAAGAAAACATTTTAAAAGACTGTATTTATACTGCTTCTAATAAAAAATAAAATGTTATAACTTCATCAGAGCAGTGAAAGAAATTTTTATATTCATTTTTAGATGTATTTCTAAAATTTCTTGATTTCAATTACAGCTAATACTATCTTTTATTAATACTAAGTACTTTTTAGACTTTTATATTCTTCAGACAATTTACTATAAATACAAAAAACTGCACCTCTTCACAGACCTCAAAATTTTGAATTTTTAAATACTATCAAGTCCATGAACGATTGTTAATCGCTGAAATCTCTGAATATTTTCACTTTTGAAAACTCAACTGCTTTTAAAAATTCCCTTCTACCGAATCCAGCAATTAATTCTTAAATAGTTTGTGAAATGTCATTATTAACGAGAGATTTTACATTCTTTTCATTTTAACTTTTGAAGCGTATTTTGCTCAATAGATGGCAGCCTATAAAAGACATCTAACAAATAACAATTTTAAAAATCAAAGACGTTTACTTAATGCATTTTTGATGATAAATTTACTGATTAAAATAGTGTAAAGATTAAAAATCGTTAAAAAAATTATGATGTAAACTAAATAATTTAATTCATTAATTCATTAATTAAATAGTTTTCACTAAATGATCATCTTAGCAACGTCATATATTTATGAGTCTTGAGCACTAATATTTTTTCCTCTTCATTATATGATTGTAAGAAATGTATGAATATTCATATTCATAATTATCTTTTCCATATTAATTTCATTGTGTGAAAATAATATTTTTATCTTTATGATGTGTATAAAGAAAAAAATTGAACATTGCATGTCATTTAATAATGTAGCTTGACATGAATATAATTAAGGCCTATGAATTAAATATTAAACGTGCTTGGCCCTGTCTTATTCACACATATCACTGCGTGATTTAAAGTTGTCAATTTAGGAAATTAAACTCCCTTCTTCAATAATACGGTTTTTAAAGCATTTATATCTTGGGGTGGATGTCTCCTTGTAACTGTTTTTTCAAGATAACCTCATAAATTCACAATCAGGTTCAGACTAGGAAATTTTGCCGAGAAAGATATTTGTTCAATGGCATGCAGTGGCGTCACGGAGAACATTTGGGCTCCCCTACCCCCGTGATGCTGGGGTGTACGTTACGCCATTGATGGCATCATATTCAAAGACGTCGTCAGCAAACATAATTTTTGTTAAATATCACTATCGTCCATAAATAACACAATTCTCTATATTCAGATCCATGTGTATCTGTGAAAAGTCTTCCATTAAGATCCACGATCTGTCTCAGTATCTCTGGTCAATCTCCTTTGAAAGTATGTAAAGGCGTACGTCTATCGAATATAATTCCTCCCCATCCCGTCACGCGGGCACTACTTAAAGGGTCACACTCCATAATGCTCGAGCTTAAATTTCGCGTTTCTAATCCCCTCTAGGTGTAAGAATCTTTAGAATCAGATGTCAAGTTAAACTTGACTAAATCAATGAAAAAAACATGGGTCCACTGGTGTTCACTCTACGTCCAATGATCCATTATTCCACGGGTCCTCTGGTGTTCTTCTGATGTTCTGTGTATCAATTTAAGTGATTTGTTGTGAAAACAGTGAAATACATCCTTGTTTTTTTGGAATAACGGTCGTATATGCATTGAACCATCTACTTACATGTACCCTGATATAATAGTTTCAGTGGCGAGTGGAAGCCCTGAAATTAACTGCCAACCAGTAGTGTTTCAAGATTTCTTGAGCCATGCTCATACATGTACCGTGATATAATAGTCCCAGTGGCGGGAAAAAGTCCTGGACTTAACTGCCAACCAGTAACGTTTCCTAGTCTGAACCTGATTGTGAATTTATGAGGTTACCTTGAAAAAACAGTTGCAAGGAGACATCCTCCCCAAGATATAAATACTTTAAAAACCGTATTATTGAAGAAGGGAGTTCAATTTCCTAAATTGACAACTTTAAATCACGCAGTGATATGTGTGAATGAGACAGGGCCAAGCACGTTTGATATTTAATTCATAGGCCTTAATTATATTCATGTCAAGCTACATTATTAAATGACATGCAATGTTCAATTTTTTTCTTTAATATTTTAAGACTTCTTGAGCTCGTTTGCCTTGAGCCATCCTCATACACCTACCATGATATAATAGTTCCAGTGACAGGTAAAACCCTGGAATTATCTGCCAACCAGTGACGTCTTAAGACTTCTTGAGGCTATGGGCTCTTTTCAAAAGTAGACCCTACCAATGATCTTTTTGAGTAGACAGTATTATAGTATACATAGTCAAATACTCGTGTAAACAATAACGCGTAGCAAATACATGTGGATAACTCAAAATCTCCGAACTGACTCGACGGACTACCGTCTTTCAACTAGATGGGTGTACGGTGGTAGACGTAGTCCTAGAGACATTATATGATGTAATAATGCAATCTTACCACTATTGCCAACTCATCCTCTCCTTAATAATTCCTCTTACAAACAGAGGCTGGTAGGCCTAAATGCAGAGGGATGCCAGCATTAAAATTAGCGTCGATAGAGCTCAAATGAGAGGAAAAAAATGAACTTTAATCGAAAACAAACAGATTTATTTACATCAACATGAGGTAATCAGTATCAATAATATATTTCGTAATTAAAGTATTTTAGACAAGAAGCACTTTCGTACGACAGAACGACCAGTATAATACATCCCCTCTATGAGTCAAGTCGTGTCAGTGAGAAACTGTAAGAGACGAGACAAGCGGCAATAGCGGAAGTGCACAAGGTGTGATGTACCTCCCCTTGGAAGTACATCCCTCGAAGTATCAGCGTGAGCTAGAGGTGTAGGGTTAGCGAAACTCGGATAAAACATTATTTTAATATTACTTTATTAAGATATTCAACTTAAACTTTTAACAAATTTAACTATAATTAATATGAGAGAATCTACGATGACGCAATACGCAACACACAATATATATATATATTTATGATATGATCAATTCTAATTCAGACCAATCTCAATAATCGAACCGCCTAATCCTCAATTCTACCTTATATTATTCCGTAATGCTACTTGTCTTTATCTGCAATGGTATGCAGCTTGACGGTTAACTTCTAGTCGAACCCCAATATGTGTTCATCCACGACACGTAGAACGTAAATCTTGAATCACGAACTGCAATAATCATCCACTGCCACAACACACCTCAATTGTCTAACATTCCTTTACATTGCCCTCCCGCTTACTCTAAGATCCTATATTTAAAGTCGGTTTATTTGCATTTCTTCTTCACATCTCGTTTCTTGGATTTGGTTGGAAAAGAGTTGCCATTAATTCTGGCCCAAAGAACCCAAAGGACTTGTTAAAGAAAAGACGCGTAAGACGTCACAAAGGTACCAACACTTTGATTGCCTAAATATGCAAAAATAAGACTAGCTATGATAATAAACTATTTCCACAGTTGAAGAAGTAAAAAAAAAAAAAATAGAATTAAGTAAAGCAAGAATTTGATTGATATATTGATGTAAAAGTCAGTGCTTCCCAATTTTCAAACATAATTTTCATTGCGCCTCCCCCCCTCCCTGCAATAACAAAGCATCGAATTCAATAATAATATACTTTGAAGTAAAGCTACAATACGACTAAAATGAAAAACCGTACACATTATCAAGTTAAGTTTTAAATTTTGAATGCGATTTTATGACATGCCCATAGAGACACTGGTAATTATTAAACTTGTTCTTCACTTCGTACTGTTAAATTAATTATGAAACACAGTGTGCAATGCTGATACATTCATAAGAGTATTATATCAGTGTAAATGTGTACTTTATTTCTTATTACGTCACAATGTATTTTGTTTTGATTCATTTCAGTAAATTAATAATTTTTTTGAAAATGATCTTTTGTTTTCGACTTTTCAATATACTTGCACCCCCCTTGTAGGGTTATCACATCCCCTAGGGATGCGTGCCCCTCAGTTTGAGAAACGTTGATGTAAGCAAATGAAATTTTTCAAAATATCAAATATTGTTTCAAAAAAGTTTAACTTTATTTTAATCAAACAAAGTGGTACGACAAAGGATCGAAGAAATGAAGGCTCTGGAAGGCCGAGACGCACAAATGGGAGGTGAGATCGGATGATTCTTCGGCAGGCCCTGAACTGCTCCAATAATATCATTATCTACTATTCAATGTACTAAAGCCTATTCCATCCGCCCCCTGGTACATTCCACGGCACTTGGCTGAGGCGGTGTTAAGCTCACAGCCGCCTTTAAGTTTTTAATTCTTCGATGTGGTGATATCTGTACCTTTTTGCACTATAATAAATGCACATGCTCCCTACTAAATATGTACTTAGTTTCATTTTTTCAATTCATTTTTTTCATTGTCTGTTCTTAATAATTCCAGAAAACGTCACTGTTTCTTAGCAGTTGTCAAACAATGTAGTAAAACCTTGAATAGAATCCAAACCACAAAATCACACTACCGTTTTTTTTCTTGTACCATTTATTTTGTTTATTTTATCTTTGTAATACTTCTATTGATTTTTGAAGTGAGTGAGTGAATATTAACGTCACACTGTTCAGCTACTTGAGAGCTTTTGGCGACGGATCTCGTCATTTTAAACCATGGTCAAGTGACGAGGACGACACCTGAGCTGGCACCCTCTCTCCTAACTATCACAACCACACGAACGGGAGGACGTTTGAGCTCTCGACAGATTTAACGTGCATCGCTTCCCTACACGGCGGGTCTTTAATGGTACTGGGCTCGAATTCATAACATGTCTGTCATGATCCGATACCTTGACCACTGGGCTACCGCAGCCCTCCATTGATTTTTTGAAGTTGAATCCATAATACTTCTGCTTTTGTAATCAAAATATACGTAAATTTTGTAATTATAATGTATATAAATAGTTACGTATGTTGTACATAGATTTTCAAATATATTAAACTGATTTTGTATAAAAAATACATGTAAATAGATATTTATGATGTAATGTACGTAAATGAATTTTGCATATATTCGAAATATCATTATCAACTAAATACAATCTGAATATCATTATGCTTAAATAAAATTAATTATTGTATTGTTACTATTATAGGGTTTGTATGCCATTAAAAATTTACCTGGCTAACATTTTCTTATAAATTAATTATCTATACATTTTTCTTTCATCATCAAGGATGAGTGAGTTTATTAACGTCGCACTATGAAAAAACATGATTTTGATCCAATGCCCAGCGACGAGGATGGCATTTGAACTGGCATCCAACTACCACACCACGCGAAAGAGAACCACTGCCGGTTTAAAATGCATCGGTTCCTCTACAGGGGTGGGCGGACTTTTAAAGGGTACGGGCAACTTCTAATTTTTCAAGATGTTGCGGTCCACCCAGTGGCAGTGGCATACTCAAAGAGAGAGGGGGGGTCCACAGGTTCCGGTTCACCCCCATAGCCTTTGATTTTTTTTCCCGATTGATTATAATCCCATGAATATAGTACGTAAAATTTAATTAAGTATTTGTTACAGTGGCGCACACAACGGGGGGTCCTGGGGGTCCGGACACCCCCCCAAAGCCCTTGATTTTTTTTCCGAGTAATTCTAAGTACGAAAAATTTAATTAAGTATTCGTTATTAATGATTAATTTTATTAATTAATGCTAATTATTTATTCAATAATTAGTTTTTTACTGTGTTTTGTTCCCGAAAATCGACAAAATCAAAAGGAGCATAATACAAGAATAGTGAACTTTCGACCCCGGATCCCCCCCTTGAAAATTTTCTGTGTGCGCTACTGATTTGTTAATATTTTTTTACTTACTGATGCTAATTTTTTTTATTCTATACTTTATTTCCTACTGATTTTTACTCCCGACAATCTACAAAATCAAAAAAATATTTTTGGCTTAATTTTGGAGTAGGATGCTTGTACGAAGATGCTTTGGAGTACGAGAATGATAGACTTTCAACCCAAGATCCTCACCCAAGTTCGAACCCCAAGGGACGTTACGGGGGTTTAAGGGGCGTTATAGATAATTATTTCCATTATTAAACTATTAGATGTACAGTCTTGAAAAAAACTTGGTACACAGATTTCTTTCATAAAGTAGAGATTCCCTGCATAACGAGTTTACGAAAATCGAACTCCAAGGGGCTTTGAGGGCGCTTCAGGGGCGTTATGCATAATTATTTCCATTTTTAAACTATTAGACGTACAGTCTTGAGAAATTTGATAAGCGGATTCCTTTCATAGAGTAGAGATTCGCTACAAAATGAGTTTTGACCAAATCAACTCCCAAGTGGCGTTGTAGAGAATTAAGGGGCGTTATATAGGCAATTAACTCCTTTTTTAAACTATTAGACGTAAAATCTTGAAATTGAGTAAGCAGATTCCATTCATTGAGTAGAGATCCGCTATAAGATGGGTTTTGTGAAAATCGCTTCCTAAGTGGCGTTGCGGGGGTTTAAGGGGTGTTATAGATAATTATTTCCATTTTTAAAGCATTTGATGTGCAGTCTGGAAATTTGATAAGCGGATTCCTTTCATAGAGTACAGATCTGCTAAAAAATGGGTTTTGTGAAAATCGGCCCCAAGTGGCGTTGTGGTGAATTAAGGGGCGTTATAGGCAATTAACTCCTTTTATAAACTATTAGACGTAAAAAATCTTGAAATTAAATAAGGTGATTCCATTCATTAAGTAGAGATCCGCTATAAGATGGGTTTTATGAAAATCGCTTCCTAAGTGGCGTTGCGGGGGCTTTAGGGGCGTTATAGATAATTATTTCCATTTTTTAAACTATTAGACGTACAGTCTTAAAATTTGGTAAATGGATTTCTTTCATGGTGTAGAGATCCGCTACCAAATAGTTTTGGGGAAAATTGATCCCCAAGGGTCACTTAGGGGGATTAAGCGGCGTATATATAATAGATAAATATTGCCACTTTTCAACTAATAGACCCACCTGCTTGAAAATTAGAAGGTATGTTTCGTTCATGGAATAGAGTTCCTTTTACAAAGAGTTTTTCGAAAGTGGACCCCCAAAGGAGTTGGGTTGCAAGGGATTAAAGCGTGTTATAGAAAAATTCCTGTTTTTGAATTTAACCCATTTATTTGAAATTTGTTGAGCACGTTTCTTTGATTGAATAGAGTTCCACTAAGAATCGATTTTACGGAAATGAACTCCAAGAGGAAGCGGGGAGAAGTATTAGGGCGAATTGTTAGACAAAATTCCCGTTTTCGAACTGCTAAGACTATAATAATAAAATTTGGTTTGCATGCTTCTTTTGTTGAATTGGAATCCGCTAAGAATGCTCTCAACCAGATATTTATGATAAAAATTCCGTTTTTGCTCTGTTAGATTTAGACTTGAAATTTAGCACGCATGTTTATTTTATGGAGTATAGATCCACTGAAAGTTGCTTTGGTGGAAATCCACTTGATTACTAGGTTAAGTGAGCGAAAAAAATCTTTCTACTTCTATTTTAATTATAAATAGAAATTAGATATTTTAATTTATGTCCTTTTTATATCAAGAGGCGAGAGTTACAGATATAAATATATTTTTCAATACAATCGAATTCTTATTGCTAGATATCAATAATTCATATACTATATGTAAACAGTATACATTTATACAACGTCGTGAAATACCCAGTGAAGCGGGTGGGTAACGGCTAGTAATTTTAATAAGCTAATAATAATTTTAACAATACATTAATAATCATTTCAATAATAAATTAATAATTTTAAAAATAATCTAATAATTTTAAAAATAATCTAATAATTTAAAAAATAAATGAATAATTTTATTATTAAAATTACACATTTATTATTAAAGTAATATATTTAATATTAATTCTTATTAATTAATTTTAATTATTAATTAATTTTAATTATTAATTAATTTTAATTAATTAATTTTAATTATTAATTAATTTTAATTAATTAACTTTAATTATTAATTATTTTAATTAAAAATTAATTTAAATAATTTTAAATAATACTTATTTTAAATAATTTTAATCAATATTTATTTTATATAATTTTAATTAATAAATATTTTATATAATTTTAATTAATAAATATTTTATATAATTTTAATCATTAATTATTTTATATAATTTTAATTAATAAATATTTTATATAATTTTAATTAATAAATATTTTATATAATTTTAATCATTAATTATTTTATATAATTTTAATCAATAATTATTTTAAATATTTTTATTCATTAATAATTTTTTTAAATATTTTATTAATAATGAATTTAAATAATTTTAAAAATAATAAATTTAAGTAATTTTAATAATAATAAATTTAAAAATTTTTAATAATAAATTTAAATAATTTTAATAATAAATAATTTAAATAATAAATTTATTTAATTGTTTTTACTTTATAAAATCCAAAATAATTAAATAAAATATTTAATATTTAATAATCCTTTCATAAATAAATTATATTAATTTTAAAAAATAATTAAATGAATTGAAGGAAAAAATTGATCGACTGGAACAGAACCCTGACCTCTCGCATAGTAAGCAGATGATTTACCAATCAAGCTACGAACTCGTTGCAGAAAATTAAAATTTAATCGTATAAAAGATAAGTATGAATTTCGAAGGCTGATTTCTCCCAATTGATTGGCCATTCGGCGGAATTACATTGACGGTTGAACACCCTAAAGAAGTACTACTATTACACCAAGTAACGACCCCAATTGAATTTCCTTAGTCGTGCCCTCTCCTTGTCAGTTTAAGTCTGGCCCAATTGATTATACAACATATTAATTTTCGTAAGATAACTGAATTCTCATTTTTTCTCCCTTTCTATTCCAAAACCAGAAACTGGTTAAATATTTTCTTGATTTAAATTTACATGATGTTACTGATCATTGTTATTAATTACTTTTATAAACACACACACACACACACACATTGACTATTTCATAGTTAAATCTTCGTTTTTAGTGAGTTTTTCCTCGGTAATCATTTCAGACGATTTTAATTCAATTTCTTTAAAAATTGAACTATTTTCATTGCTATCATTGTTCAATTAACTGCTTCAGTCTTTTGTTGTATATTGTGCTGCTTTCATGAATATGGATATTTCTAATATCATGGGTGACTTCCAATGTATTTTTTTTATTAAAGAATATGAGGGGTGTGCTTTTAATTTATTGCTGCAAACTACGCATTTCCACTTTATTTTACTTTCAAATAATGCATTTTTAATTATTGCTTGTTCGATGACATTCAATAAAGCAACTGGCAGTTTTTGGAAAACCAGCAATTATTAATTTATATTCATTAATAGCTTTAATATATATTAGGTCATTGTTTTATTTATAATATAATAAATTGAATAAATAATACAATTATATATATTATACTATATTATTATTATATGATTATTACTAGCTGCATGGCCCGACGTTGCACGGGATTTCTCTACTATTATAAATTTTCCCTTTCCTTCACAAAGTCAGCACTTCCATTATTCTTTTTCGAAATTACTTTGACTTTTTTGTTTATTTTTCCTTTGATTAGCCCGGCATTGCACGGGATTTTACCGAATGTATAACTTAATTTCCGCGTTAATTTCCTCTTTCGTTCATGACACCAGCACTTTTGTGTGGGTGTGTACGCGTACGATGTGAGTGATTGCTATAATGATGTCATTAAAATTCACTTTTTCGAAATTTTTTGACTTTTTACTGTCAAACAGGTTTCTTTCCCCGTCATTTACGCCCTGTGTTGCGTGAACATTTTTGAATGTATAACATATTGCCATGGAAATTCCTCTCAGCACTTCCTGTTTTGTGTGTATGTATGATTTCTATATTAACATCATTACAATTCCCTTTTTCCAAATCTTCCCATTGTCAGACACGTTTCTTTTATCTCTCATTAGTCCGGCGTTACAGTAGATTTTTTTTTAGTGGACAGCTATCCCCCTATTATTTATAAAAAAATGATGAATGAAATATCTTAAGGTAGCTATTGAAATGATCTTTTTTGATCGTTTGAATAGACATATGTAAGTAATAGACATATGTAATATATATATATATATATAGGGAAAAGCCTATATATATATGTTTACATTCACTAAAAGAGCATTCAAAAACAAAAGAATACTGTCTTATAAAAATATTTTAGTATTCTATTATAATTTTTGTTTTTCATTCTACTGTGTTTAGTAAATCATTTAAACATGTATCTAAAGAAAAAAGTATATTATACAAAATTAACATATTCATTGTTTTAACAATAATTATTTTCATAGAGCTCAAAATAATAAAAGGGTTTTGGTATTTTCTTTAATTCAATCAATTGTTACATAACAATAATTTCCTTCTTAGGTTTTGAAATAAAAAAATTGAAAATGTTCATTGAGCAATTGGTTGTGACATACCATTTACTTAAAAAATGGCTATAGTATAAAAATCTCGTTTATTGATAAAGATTTATTCAAATATTTAAAAAATTGTAAATAATTAAATCAAAAGAGAGATACATATTAATTTTATTATATTAATTAAAAAATATTCTTCTATAAGTAATTATAATAATATATTTTATATGTTATATACCAGGTGAAATGCCCATTCTTTGCAAGGGTTAAGTTTTAAAAACATAAAAAAATTCCCCTTTTATAGCAATTATATTATTTTAATGTTAAAATTATAAATATTTTAAACAAAGTACAATTTGTGGCCTCAAATTAAATAATAATTCAACAACAAATATTTTTGAATATAAGAGAGGAAATTAGCATGCCATAAAGTAAACAGAAATGACTGAATACAAATAGAAATAAAATTATATCACGATAGTAATAGCAGTAGTAAGTTTCTGCATTTGAACTATGGACGAAATAACCTGAAATAGATAAACCGAAAGAAAAAAATTAATGATGATAAACCGATTAAAAAAACAACAATATCATAAAAAAAATATTAGGAAGCAATCAACAGAAAAAAATTTAAATTAGAATTACATGTGAGGAACGGTGTAATACTGTAATTGCAATTCAATAGATGTAATTCAATACTAAAAAAATTAAATTTGTATGAACTAAAATAAAAAATCTATCTAAAATAGTACCACGTGGAAGTAATATAAAATCAACAACAGTACTGAATGATACAAACAATAAAACATGTCACTAAAAAATTAATTATTCAAACAATACTCTTTCGCAATATTTCTATTAGCAATTGTAATTTTATTACAAAGAGCAAACAAATTGGTACATGCAATCATAAATAACTATAGTAATAATTGAAATATATATATATATATATATATATATATATATATATATATATATATATATATATATATATACTACTGGCGACCGTAAATGCAACACCAAAAAAGACAAGAGAGATAGCACAACAAAATTTATTTTGTAGATAACATGTTGACCAAGTATCAAATGATTAAATTTATAGACTTCTGCGAAGTGTGGTTCCTGCCAGAATCAGTAGCCAGAGTAGTCACCATTGTTGGAGATCACCGCCCCCCCCACGCCTCGGCATTGATTCAAACAGACTTTGGATGTGTTCTTGGGTACAGCAGACCAAGCAGCTTCCCGACGTTGCCAAAGTTGATCTGGTGTGGCAGCTGGGGATGTGATCTGGATCAATCGTTGAGCAACCATGGGCCACATGATTTCTATCGGCGAAAGATCCGGAGAGCGAGCCGGCCAGGGAAGCAATTCAATCTGGTGATTGACGAAGAACCTTTGGACAATACATTCTACTTGTGGTCGTGCATTATCCTGTTGAAATATGTCTGTGGCCAAGCCCTGAAGGTAAGGAAGGACAATTGGCTCTAACCCCTCGGAGATGTAACGCTGGCTGTTTAAAGTACCGGCAATGCCTACTAGAGGAGTGCGAGAGGGATATACAATACCACCCCATACCATAACACTTGGTGCAGGACCTGTGTGGTGGTGCATAACGCAGCTGTTCAGCATCCTCTCTCCACGGTGTCTCCAGACTCGAATCCGACTATCGTGGTGTTGCAGACAGAGGCGTGACTCGTCAGTAAAGACAACTTCATTCCATTCTGTCGCCCACATCCTTCTTTCATCGCACCATTGGCGGCGGAGACGTCTGAGGTTCTGCGTCAAGGGTAGACCACTCTGCTGTAAACGGCGTCGAATGGTACGCACATACACTAAATGATGCGTTACAGACTCAATGTGCTGTGTTACGGTTCGTGATGTGACTGAGCGATCCGTCACTGCCACGCGCACAATTTGCCTGTCCTCACATGAAGTGGTGCACTGAGGTGGAGACGATCGACCACGTCGGTCCGTCGTACCCTCTTGTATCTCAAAGGAGACTTTGGAAATGCTAAGCGAGATGTATAGTGAATCTACCATGGCGAGATCGAAGTTTTGCGAATGGCCTCGGCGTTTTAAAGAGGGTCGATAATCCATCGACGACTATGAACACGTTGAACGACTTCACAAAACGCGGAGAATGTTACGTTGGTGTCTGAATGTGTTCGAAAGGATCGTCACCAAACACTTGCACGAATCGCTGACCTCTCCCCCTCTTCTTGAAGACGACATTTTAGGGAATAGATTCGTCGTAAGCGGCATCAGTTCTAGCTGAGTGATGACTGATATCTCTTCTGTATGGCAATGCACCAGTTCATCGATCCCATTTGGTAAAAGAGTTCCTCGCCAAAACTCGCGCTACCATGCTTCCATATCCCCTCCCCTTCAACAGGCTTAGCCCCGTGTGACTTTAACCTGTTCCCATCAATGAAAAAACATTTACATGCACGCCGTTTTGTGTCATCAGATGAGGTGAAAGCAGCATCGCAGGAGACCTTACGGGAGGTAACGAAAAATGCCTCTCAGCTCTGCTCCCAGAAGTTATCCGAACGCTGGCAGAAGGGTATCGTTGCCCTAGGGGACTACTTTGAAGGTGGATGTGCTTCGGTGGTGTGAGCCATTTAGGGTAAGATTTTCGACACCTTGCCCACGAACTTTTGGATCATATTTCATAGTTTCTCCGTGCCAAGCTTCATACTTCTGGGTTGCTTAGTTTGGCCAAAACAACTGAGACACACAAACTCTTTCTTTTATTAATATGTATATTTTTAGATGTTGCAGGAAAATGACGAAATTAGGAAATTTATCAAATACCTAAGGGATATGATCAACTCACTGTGAAGATGTTAAAATAACAAACCTGATGAAAGTAAATGATTTGATAAAATCCCTGAACTGTTTCAGTGAAAAGATGAAAGACGCTCTACATGGAGCCCCGAGATCGAGGGGGCCCCAGCATGATCAAGAATTCAAATAATGTACTCTTGCACATGAAATCTTGACAGTACAATAAGTCATTCACGCTTTATGGAAATGATTTTGATAGAGTTAATTTTATCAATAAATACTGTATTTCAATTCCTATTATATGTTTACATTTTCCTATATATATATATACACTACTAGCCATTATAAATTCTGTACGAGGAAGAAATGCAGATAACAAATTGATATTTAATGGACAAATATACCGTAATAAAAATAAAAAAGTGATTAAATTTTCAAGAAATTTGATGTCATAGATCTTGAGAAGATCCCATAGATACGCCTGTGCATTGAGCTAAACAGAGGTCGGAGGGCATGCACAGATACCATGCAGCTTTAACACGATACTTCAGGTCATCAACCATAGTCACTGGTATATGGGGAAGAGGCAGTAACTTTGCAACCATGAATCAGACGTATTTTATTGGTGAGAAATCTTGTGAATATACAGACCAGGATGACAGCCGAATATTTTCCGTATCAAGGAAGGTCCGAACAATAACGATAACAAGCAGTCGGGCATTATCCTGCTGAAACGTAGGGTTCGCAGAGCTCGAATAAAGGGTAGGGCCAAGGGTCGAAATATACCAGAAATGTAACGTGCACTTGTCAAAGTGCCATCAATGGAAACAAGAGATGTCCAACAGTGTATCCTGTAGCATCCTATACCATCACGCCAGGGAATAGGCTAGTATGATGATGATGAATGCACGCTGCCAATGTGCGTTATCTCATCATGATGCCTCCAAACACTCCAATTAATCCAATCCTCTTAAACCGTTTTCCAAAGTCCGTTCAGTGTTCTTGTATACCGTTTTTCCATGGCTCATTTTAACAAACCCAACCTCCAAAAGTCCATTGGAGAAGCGTAGGGTCATTTTATACGTTTTTCGTCAAATGGGATGCATTTTATTCCTGTTTCTGATTCTTTTTTTGCTAAATAAGCGGCAACTGATTTAGACGTGTGACTAGAGGCTTTGTCCATTTGAAGCTAACTTTACTAATGTCTTTTCCATATAAGGTTGAAATTTCTTCTTCAAAAATTGGTTTTAAAATATTCTGCTGATAGTAGAGTGGATTAATTTGGGTTGAAACACGTTGATGAAGGTGGCGAGGGCTAATAATGCTGTTTCCCGTAACGTGGTATTTTCAAAGAACGCGTATACAACGCGTTATAGGTATTTACCTGTATAATTAAAAGAAAGATTTTTCGATAGTTTTCATTTTTGAAGAAAGGGAAAATTTTTTCTCTCCAATTCCTTCTATAATTCACCTGCGCTTGAGTACAACAGATGAGAACCACTTTAATGGTCCATTTTAATAAGAACTTTTCATGGATCCATTTAAGTTGCTGAGATTGTCTAAATTTCATTTTATTCAGTCGTATCTATTAACATTACATAAGGGGATTCTGAAGACAAAATAACGAGTAAGGTAATCTGATTCCATTTGTCACATACACTTTCCCGCTTTAAATCTTAAAAAGCATTGCCCTCTGCCAAAAATACACTGAGGAAATAAATTAAAAGAATTTGCATATTTTATCGAGTTGCATAAAAAGAACTCAACTGAATGAAAAAACACTGCATCTAGATAAAAATACAAATCTTGTACGGCAAATACGAAAGCGTACACGTGTGTGTAGGTGGAGCCAGCAGAAAAACAGGCTTTATAAGCGCGTATAGGTTAGACGTATTTCATTACGCCACCTCATAGTAAAGTTAGTAAAATTAATGATATTGATAATCAATTAAATTTTCAAATTGAGCTTGAAAATAAATTTAGTGTTTTATCCCAGGAAACAGACAGAAAAACTTACTACTGAATTAGCTAGTACTACTAATCAAAACATTGTAATTGCATGCCCACCTACTGAAAATCTTTTAAATGCCCCCACACCTAATTCAAACGCACCTAAACCTAATTATGTCCCTCCTCCAATAATGTTAAAAGTTACGGAAACTTACAAGCAGCAAATGAAAGTGATTACGAATATTTACCAACAACGCATGGTAAACTCACCGGCGAGTTCCTAAAACTCTACATCAATACTAACAACTACACCATCAGTTAATTCATCTTCTTGAGGACTTAAAATACGAATTTTACGTCATCACCCCTAAGGAAAAACGCCCTATCAAAATAGTTATCAAAGGATTACCCCGCGACACTAAAACCGATGAAATAGAAAATGAACTAACAGAACTCGGCTTCACCGTAAATAAAGTTTCTCAACTAATTGGACGTATCACAAATCAGGCCCTACCAGTTTACCTAGTTTCTCTGCCCCGCAACGTACACAATGCAAAAACTTTTGACCTAAATAAACTATGTTTCTTAACTGTCTGCGTCGAAGGATATAAGAGCAAAGGGGTAACCCAATGCTTCTCATGTAACAAATTTAAATCATACGGCAGAAAACTGCCACTTAAAACCTAGATGTTTGAAATGCGGTGAAGCACATCAAACGCGAGAATGTGAAATCAAACGCGTCGAAGAAATGTTTTATATTAATTGGAATGTGCCTGGACATATGGCAAACTATGCCAAATGCCCGCTTTATCCTAAATCCAAAAAAGGGTCTACTAAAACCAACAACTACACTAACGTAATTAATAGTATTGTTAGACCTAATGTTTCTTATACAAATGCAATCTAAAATCAAAAGCTACCAATTCTAACTTCAAAAATAATCAACAGACAGCGACACGAAGTAGTGGGATTTCAGCTGTTGCCTCGCAAACTCAGGCCAAAAAATCAACTATCATTCCCCCTCAAAATAATGTAAATGTAAACAATAACAAAAATCCTAACGCTAATCTTATCACCCAATACTTACAAGGAATT
The DNA here is from genome assembly GCA_019973935.1 of Trichonephila clavipes. Lineage (NCBI taxonomy): Eukaryota > Metazoa > Arthropoda > Arachnida > Araneae > Nephilidae > Trichonephila > Trichonephila clavipes. The sequence continues at coordinate 540,317 of BMAU01000871.1, read as the reverse complement.
ATTAGTGCATTGACAGCCTTAACTGTACTAAGTAACAATATGAACTTTAATCCGAATCCCCCTCAAGGAAAATCTATAAAAAATAAACAAACTAAAAAACGCGAGTTATACACCTTAGTAGAGGCTATTATGGATGATGATTATGAATAGTCGATTAATGGTTGACCTGAGTTTGTGTTCATGGAACGCAAACGGTAATTATGAATTATGAACGGTAATTATGAATTATTAAAATTTATGAATTTAAATTACATATGTAGAGAAGTACAGTCCCGATGTTATTCTAGTTCAGGAAACACATCTGAGGCCTAAGCACAACATAAACATTAATAACTATAAATGTTACAGAAATTATCGTATCACAGAAGGGCAGGCCTACGGTAGCACTTTAACCCTCATTAAAAAATCTATACCTCATTTTCATACTCCTACTCCCCAGCTTCATGTCGAAGCAACCCTGGTCACGCTCACAACTCTCTCCTAATTTAAACCCAATTACAATAACTTCTATTTACATTCCTCACCTCTCTGATAACTATCTCTTTACTCTAGACCTCGAAACTATCCTTCAGGTCAACAGTCATTGTGTGATTTTTGGTGATTTTAACGCCACACACAATACGTGGAATTGCTCCCACAGTTCAGCCAGAGGAACTCAGCTAAAGGACTTCGCTGATTTAGTGGATCTTGAAATAATTTATAGCGATACCTTTACCCCAGGTACGGGTATAACTCTCAAAATACTTTAGATATTGCATTAACTGGAAACTTTAACTTCCCATTCACGATAGCATCCCTAGCTGAGTTATCCTCTGATCATAATCCTGTTCTCTTAAATTTTTCTTTCATTACCCCAATTCATCAAGAGAATCCTAGAGCAATTACCACCCGTTGGCCTTCTTTTATGCAGCACCTTAATAATAATATTCATCTTGAAAATTATACTAATATCAACAACCCGGTTATTTTGGAAAATAAAATCACTAACTTTTCTGATGCCGTATGCTCCGCCCACTCTACCTCCTCACAACCAAACAGAAGCACTCGACACACATACACCCCAAGTCATATCAGGGATTTGATTTCTCGCAAAAAGCGTTCTGGAAAACTTTTTCAAACGACACTTAATCCTATTTACAAAACAGAAACAAACAGACTTCAAGCACAAATTAAGCGAGAGCTCAAAAAACACAAGACACATGGAAAGCTAAACTTGTAGCTCTCTACACACAGGATAATAGCCTTTGGAACATGAATAAAATTTTTAAAAGAAAACGCATATACATTCCTGCTCTAAACACTGCTTCTGGCGTCGCTGTTACCGACGACCCGAAAGCAAACCTCATTGCCAACACTCTTAAAGACAATTTCACAGAAAACAACAGACCAAGTAACTTCAACAGTACAATTGACTCTGACGTCATAAATGCCATGGAAAACTTTTTCTCCCTTCCCCCTCCACTTCTATAGCTCCTACTAATCCAGATGAAATCTAATTACATGAGAAAACTAAAAGTCAACAAGTCACCAAGAATACACAATATAACCAATAAAATGATTAAAAATTTCACCACTAAAACCATCATTATTCTAACCTCTATCTTACAAATAAAAAAAATTCTCTTCTTTAGGCACTTTCCTAACAACTAGAAAACTGCCATTATTTTCCCCATTAAAAAGCCTGGTAAAAACATTCATCATCCTCAAAGTTGTAGGCCAATTTCTTTACTACCAACCCTAAATAAAATTACAGAGCATATCATTCTCAATAGAATTAACTCCTATGTTTCAGATACTAACATAATTAACCCAAACCAATAGGGCTTCACTAAACATCTCTCTACTTGTCCTCCCTTGCTTAGACTCACGGAAAAAAATTCATGGCTAGATTTCAGAGAGGCAGATCCACTGAACTGTCTTTCTCGATATCCAGAAAGCTTTTGACTGGGTCTGGGTAGGTGGTCTCATTTATAAATTAAGTATAACTTTACTCCTTCATTAAGTCATATAATAAATTCTTACTTTGTAAACAGGTACCATCAGGTCAGAGTCAACAACACACTTTCTGACACACACAACATAAAGATTGGCTGTCCACAGGCATCCCTCCTTAGTCCAATATTATTTAATCTTTACATAAACGACATGCCCACACATCCACAAACAATGATAAATCTCTTTGCTGACGACACATGTATCACGGCCTGTTTCAAAAATCCCAACACAATTACACTCGCTCTAAATAGACACCTTTCTCTCCTGGAAAATTTCTTTAATACTTGGAAGATAAAAATCAAAGTCGAAAAAACGGTTGCTGTGCTTCTTACCAGGAGAAGAAAGCCATGCACACCTCCCACGCTATACTCCACACCACTACACTGGTCTCAGAGTACAAAATACTTAGGTATCGTTTTAGATAAAGTTCTCATTTGGAAACACCACTTCTACAAGCAAGAAAGAAATTCCGGATAGCGCTTACATTAATTTACTCAAGAATTCTGACATGACTCAACAATAAGGTACTTCTCTACACTGCTGTTTTGCGTCCCATTTTAAGTTATGCTTGTCCTGTGTGGGGTTACGCAGCAAATACTAATATTAAAATTCTTGAAGTTTCGCAAAATTCCTATTTTTGAAATATTACAAGAGCTTGTACATACACCAGAAACTCCTACATCTATAAAGTTCTTGATATACAACCTTTTAAAAATTTTATTCAAATTCTTGCAATTAAAATTTTAATAATCTCCCCAATACCAATAATCTAAATTTAATAGACATTCAAAGTAACCACTTAAATGAAAAACTAAGAGACCCAGGAGAATACTCCTGGATTCATATAATCCCCCTTAATATTATTGCTCTGCATTCACCACCGGTGAATGCAAACTATTCATTCTAAATTTTTACTCCATAAATTTTAATTTTAGTATTTCTTTTAATTGTCATAACTTTTCAAAATATTCTCCTCGCTGCACCCACCAGGCAAGCAATTTCTCGATTCAATTTCCCCAACTTCAGGGCAGCCATTAGAGAGCTTTCTCACTTATTGCTACCAACCAATGCCATGCTTTTACTACAGCTCCCAGTTGACTGTCAAAATTCTCAGGACTTTTTTCCGCCGAAATCAGAAGACTACTACCCCCCAGACTGTGACGTCATTCGCCTGCATTACCTTACCAGACAAACAGATCACTTAAACTAACTTAGTGAACTTTGTTTTTTCCCACTCAGGTCTTCCACTTGTCAGCGCCAAAATACATTATCAGATAGGGGAGGGAGGATCTATTGCAGATCCTTTTGACGTGAAGAAACGTGACGTATTTCATTCGCCAGTACACCTCGGCGAATTTCTTAGTGTTATTTTGAAGCAATCGGTTCAATTCAAATTGAAACAGTAAAAATGAGTAACCACCAACGTTCAGATGATGGAATGAGATGGCGAATTGTGGGGAGGTTAGAAGCAGGCCAATGTCAAGTTCAGATTTGAAAAGAATTCAATTTTAAGCCCAGTGTCGTGTGTAACTTATGGAAACAGTTCCAGGATACTAGATCCAGCGAGAGAAAGCCTGGACAAGGTCGTCCAAGAGGTACGACTGCCAGAAAAGATCGCCATTTGTCGATTACAGCGAGGCGTACCAAAGGCTACAGCTTCTCAGTTCTCTCGTTACTTGTATGCAGCCACAGGAACCCGTGTATCAAGGGTGATTATTTTAAAAAGACTTCATGAGAGAGGGTTGTTTTCCAGAAGACCTGCTGTTTGCGTCTCACTCACGTCTACGAACAGGAGAGTCCGTTTAGCATGGTGCAGACAGCATAGAGATTGGAATATGGATCAATGGGCGACCATTCTGTTCACCGATGAGTAACGTTTCAGCCTAAACACCGATTCTCGCAGTACGTTCACATGGAGAGAACTAGGGACCGCAAAATCGACAATTATGGCGGAGGAGGTTTGATGATCTGAGCAGGTATCATGTTGGATGTCCGTGTCTTTGAAAGAGGTTCTGTGACTAGTGTGAAGTATAGGGATGAGGTCTTGGAGCCCTATACTCACCTTTTCAGGGGTGCATGTGACCCCGAGTTTATTTTAATGGACAATAACGTGAGGCCTCATAGAGCTATTTTGATCAACGAATTTCTAAAGAGTGAGGATATTCGCCGTATGGATTGGCCAGTCAGGTCTCCCGATCTCAATCTTATAGAGTATGTCTGGGATGCTCTGGGGAGGGCAATTGCAACTCCCTCCAGGAAAGGAAAATGGCGTTGCTGAATGAGTGGGACTAATTGCCACAAGAACTGATAAACTGCCTTATTTCAAGTATGGCATCACACTGCGAGGCCTGTATAGCTGTAAAAGGGGGCTCATACCCCCTAAAAACCCATTTCTTGTGTTTATTCTACAACCGCTGTTTCATACTTTCCAACTCCAACGAGTGTTACGCACAATCATGCGTGGGTATTGCAATTGTTGAATGGTTTTGAGTTGCATCATTGTGTATGTACATATCAAATTTCATTAAAATTGGTACAGTAGTTCTAGAGATAATCGATCAAGTCTGCAAATTCTCTTAATTTCTTACACCAGTGTATAAAACTTTAAAACGTAGATGATAATCAAGAGGCGTAGACGCTCAATTTTAAACAAGTAACAAAATACAAAACAAAGTTTGAGATATAAGATTATTTAGAATTCTAATCAATATATATTGTACAGCCTTTCAGCTCCTTGAATGAAAGAGAACAAAGAAACAAACATTGTACGGCTCACCGAAAGATCTCGTCATACATGTATTTCATAAAAAGTATAGATAGCATTCGGGGAAACTTAAATTTTAGATTGATTGAGACGTGCTGCCATCTAGTGAAGTAAATACTAAAGATTTGCCTCTTAGTGATTTTGTCCACCTGTATCCTTTGGTGAGGTTATTTATCACATTGGTTCATCATTGTTTAACTACTTAATTGTTTCCGATTAACACAGTAATTGTCAATTGCACAGTGCACAAATATTAAAGTTTCTTTTAAAGAATTAAGGAAATTTGTATGATATATAAATTTTAAATGAATTTTTAAAAAAAGCTTTACTGTCATGAAAAGAAAAATGAAGTATGATTTTAGTATATTGATAAATTGTGAGATAATTGACTGTAACTGTAATTGCTTATTTTAAATTTCAAGATACGATGTCAAAGGATGGACGGACACACCGGCAGGCAAGTTGATACATAGGTTTCAGAATTCTTCGTTTTACCAAGAAAAAGTATTAGCCTTGTCTACCAGAGTTCGATAAAACTCAGAAAGTTCAGATATGTAACTTCTTTGTTCGCTTAAGAATGTCAAACTATAAGTTTGTAGTAGAACTAAAATATTAGATATTAAATTTCACAAATCAGAGAGTCGAATAAGAAAAGAGCTTTAAAATTTTTTGTAAAACAGCATTATTTTGTATTTCCAGTACATTAATGTCTTTATCTTTTCATATTAAAATAACTTCTATCTTTCTCAAATAATGAATCAATAATAAAACAATACAAATGTTTTATTGCAATAAAACATACAAAAATGTTTGTAAAATTTTTGTAAAACATTGTAACAAATGTTTTATTGTAGGCATAAGACGAGAGATTCCAGATTTGGAACTTATTCTTTTAAAATATCAAATCATGTTATTTTTTAAGGTATCCGACTGGTTTGAAAGAGCGATTTTTAGATGTTAAATGTTAAGTCGATCAGAAAAAAAAATATAAATATTGAGGAAAAAGGAATATATAAGTGTTTTTAAAGTTGTTTTTATAGCATGTATTTTATCTAACTTATGTGAATATTTCTAATGTGTGTGTTTGAAGAATGAAATTTTCACGATAATTTGTGCATGACAAAAACGAGATATCTCCAAAACAATCCAATCAAATTCAATGAAATTTACAACGGATACGTCAAGAGCTCTTTACAGTGTCACAAACCGCAGGTCTTAAGAAAATATACATTAATTTTGACAAAAAATAATAAAAAGAAAATTTAAATACAGTGTAAAACATTTTTTACCCTGCGGTTGGTGACACTTCAGATGGATCAAGAAGTGTATCAATGAAATTAAAATCTCATTATGTCCAATGCATTTTTATTAACTACGTTCTTCTTAACTTAAATTTTGCAAAAATTTCATAAAAAAATATTTTTTTTCAAAACCAAAGGGTGATGTATGTAAATTATTTAATAGCTATGACTCTTAATACCTATTTATGTTCTTTAAAACAATAAAAATTCTTCTGAAAATGAACTTTTGAAAAATTGGCCTCCCAACCTAGCATAGGAGAAATTAAAATATTAATATTTTTCTGTATCAATAAATAATACTCTGCACTCTCTTCCCCCCAAAAATAAAAATTCATAATACTTCATTGTACTCAAAATAATAATCATTAAAAAGTTGAGGTTTTTTTTCTTATTTATTTAAGTTTTATCAGAATAGAGAAACTTTTTCAAAGTTTTAATATAAACTGATATTTCATTAGTACTTTGTAATTGTAAATTATGTTCCCTGTTCGCTTATTACCTCCTTTTTAATTGACATTGTCATATATTTAATTAATGATATCTTTTGAATGGAACTGGATAGAGAGAGAGAAGATCTTTTTAACTCTATTAATATTGATGGTATGATTAATATACTTGTAAATTTATATAATAATTTATTTAATTATGTTAATTATGATAGATTTGGTTCACTACTTAGGTTTGTTCTTAAAGAGAACTTTTTCCATAAGGGTAACTATTATCTGCAGATTAAAGGTTTGCCACAAAGTTGCCCTGCGAGCAACTGTCTTGCCAATTTATATTTACACTATTTTGAAAGTAGTTGCATTAATAATTCTAAATATTATCGTTATATAGATATCACACCACCACAGGGTTACTGATTATTGAATTGAATTATACAATATTTGAGGCATGAAAATTATTTTGATCTACATTTTAATTCATAAGCAAAAACAAACCATTGCTCAAAATTTAAAAATCTATCGATATATTATCTGATTTTCTATTACAACAGCATTTAGTAAAGGGGAGGGGATGTATTTGTTCGAATGTAAGACTTTTTGGTATAAGTGTGACGAATTCCATTCGCGGTACTACTGCTAATCCTCTTGGGAAAACTAGTCTTTAACTGAGATTTATGCTTAAAAACTGCTTTTCGTAGAGATAAATTAATTTTATGCAAATGTAAATGCTATTTAAACCCTGACAAGAGGGGGGAGGTTAATCGTGAAATTTCGGAATAGAATGTGAACTGCTTATAGGAAGTCGTGCGGCTGGAAATCAATTTTCCTTGTTGCGCCCTCTAGCGCCGCTATGTGAAGCGAGCAATTGTAAACAAAAGTTTTGGAAAAGAAACTGAACAGACATGTAACGAAGCGAGCGGAATGTGTTGTGCAGTGGTTTTGTAAAAATTAGTTTAGTTAAAAAATATTTGAAAATAAATGTTATTTGCTTACCAAAAGAAACTTCTTTACTGTCAACTTCATGAAAGCCTCTCCTTTAACCCTTTCGCGGAGAATGGCTAATAGGTCTAGCCACATAAAAATTTTTTTCCCCAAGTGGGAGGTGGATATTTAGTCTATCCACATGTGTGAATTGAAGCTAAAACGCATTAAAATCAATACAGATGGCAGCACGATACCTTTTGTGTTTTGCATTTCATGTCCTCTAATGGGTAATTAGAAACAGTTTTTCTCGGTGTAAATCTACAAATTTTATTTTTATTAATAATTATAAATAAAATTTCGAGAAGTCTTAAGTATACTTTTCTCTCATCTGAATGAATTAAGCAAATGTGCAAACAAGAAAAAGGTTTTATTTAGGTTTTTGGAAAGCTTTTATATGTGGATAGAGGCTCTATCCACTGCCCACATGGCACAGAAAAATGACCAAGAAATTTTCGAGCTTCCTCTTTGAGAGCGCTTAGATTCACGTGAGAATGTTGGTGGTGAGAAATATAAGCAAACTTTGCTTACAATATGTTGTGCGAGATTCTTGGGTTCGAAAATCTTTCTTTATAATCTTTCTGTGCGTACCACTGTGTCTTCAAGAAATTGGTCCTACTTGCTTTGAAAAGTTTCACAGTAAATAGCTCATCAAATTTGTGAAATAACAAATTTAAATCCTCAAAAATATTACCTTATTTCTAACTTTTTATACTAAATTTAATTAAAATATAAAATGTGGATATATAGCAATTTCAATGTATATTTTAGTAAGTATTGTATATATATTGTACAATTATTCTATTATTATTTTATTACGCTTGTACCTTGTGTTTAATTGTTACTGAAGTAGTTATCATAAATGCTAATTTTTATGAAAAGTTTATTGTAATTGTATTTAATTGTTATTGAAATATATATCATAAATGCTAATTTTTCATAAAAAATTTACTGTATTTACTGTAAAAGTTTACTACATTATTTCTGTCCTGAAAAGTAAGTTAAATGTCTTAAGTGTGCAGTGGCTATAACTTCTAGCCATCACCCAGGAACTTAACCCCTGATCAGATTTTTTTTTAGACAAAATAATGTTTATAGAGGATGAGAGCATTACATTTATCAATTACTTTATCACAGAAAAGTATTTTAGCTCTGTGTCCGTGAAAGGGTTAATTAATAACGATCACATGGATCTAAGAAAACCATATTCCTCTTAGAATCCACCGGGAGTTATGGAAGGGAATTACAGTGAATCTGTACCAAGTTATCATGGCTCGAGAAGGACTTTCATAAGGATATGATCCAAGATAAGATATTTTGAATAATCTTATAAGTGAGATTAAGAATTAGGATTAAGATTGCTCCCAAGGTTAGGCAATAAAGTTCATCATTCATAAAGTGTGTGGCGGGGCTTTCATCGCGATTTCATCTAACTGTCCTCTTGGGTTCTTTGGGGCCAGAATGGCAATTCTTTCCAACCAACTCAAGAAGAACGGGGTTATGTAAATTAGGAATCATATATATATATATATATATATTGGAAGTTAGCATTAGCGGGAGGTCTATGTCTATGTACAAAAGGGATTGCTAAGTGGGAAGTGAAGTTGCTAAGGAGAGAGGTAGCTGTAAAGTGATTCGAGATCAAGATTAGAAGAATCCTAAGTCCGTGAATTAGCCTAGGAATGCCGGAACAGACGAACCAAAAGTGGGTCCGAGACTAAAAGGAACATAGTCGGCTTAAAGCCACAACAGAAGTGATAAGGACGTAGCTGTTTACCTAGGATATAGCGGTAAGCGATTTTATATAGGCTATAAGGAAAGTGCGTACATTAGGGAGATAGGAATTAATCTATAAAGTTACATTCAGTGGTCAAGTGCGTGATTATATGTTAATACGTGTTGCATCTTCTCATTCTGGATCATCCTCCTTAGATTATTATTGTTGTGTATTGTGTTTAAACTAAGATCTTAATAAACAGATTTTAATTTGAATGATTTGAGTGGTTCATCGCTCTTCCCCACAGAAATAGGTCGTGTAGATAGTGTAGAACGTGTGTCCCCACGGGCGGAGTCTTCACAAGTGTTAATCACCATAAAGTGATAAATCATTCATAAAAAAGTGATAGATCAAAAATAAAAGTATCCGTTTTTAAGATCATGCCTGCTTCTTCTCCGAACCCTCCTACACCTGCGACCTCCGGATCACGACAAAGGATTACTGAAAACCATACATAGAAAAGAATGGGAAGATTTTTTCAAAAAACTACAACTAAAAATATTTATTTGTATGTTTGTGACGGATCTATTCGCGATCCATCAACTAATCCTCTTGGGAAATCTTTGGGCTATCAATTCGTGTTATTGACAACCAACCCTTCGGAAGAAAATCGGGATATTCAAATTAACTTACAACAACAACTTACTACAACTTAACTTACTTTCTAGCTAGAATAGATAGTAGTAGGAGAGGAGATAAACCCGATTCAGGTGAGATTGTTACTGTCATATATCATATTTGAATTATTGTGATTAAAGACTTATTAGGAGAAAGCTTTAAAGTGACAATTGTTCCCCGAGATTAAACTGATATTAGATTAAATCAGATGATAGGTTAGATTCTTTATATAAAGTAAGGATCGAGTTTGAAAGTTTCCTAATCTTTCATGTATTGCCGTCGTTGTTCCACTTTCACGGTTAGCACCTAGACATTCTCTTTCTGTTTTGGAGTTTGTGTCGTTTTATTATGTGATAAATAAATAGATTGAATCATGTGGCGAATGTTTCTTCCCTACCTCCCGCATATCTAGGTGCCTAAGAGAGGCGATAACCTCTCACATATTTACGAAATATAGAATTTAAAATATTAATTATAAAAAGTTCAGAGAACATGACTTAAAACGGAAATTTAAAATCCTATATAGCACATCCTTGTAATTCATTTTTTTTAAAAAAAAAAAAAAACTTCTGACAGTTTTCTGAAGAGACAACGAGATGTTTTTTTTTCGTTTTAAGAAGATGTGGTATCAGTCTGAATTTAAATTTAATAAATGTAAAAACCTGCTGCTAAATTAGTTGTGCAAATGATTTGAAAAGCAAGTTAAATCGTGTGGTTAAAGAGCAGAAGAGAACGAACGAAAGCGAGGGAGGAACCAACAGTCGTTTTTCTTTGTGTCCCAGGGACCCAGAATTTTGGGAAGTTCTACACATTCCAGAAGACGCGTGTGCAGTAGTAGTACTGAACGACAACTGTGAAGGTTGTCGATTGCACGATTTTAGAAGCTGGAAAGTCCACCAAGTCAGAACGTATCGAGTGAGGCATCTGAGGGAATGCAGAAGCAGCCTCACATCTACCATTCTCAAAATCCTACAAAGTGTGCAGAGAGCTCTAATATCTAATAGAACTGTTTGTGATGGATCTATACGCGATCCAGCAATTAATCCTCTTGGGAAATCTTTGAACTATGAATTCGCGTCATTCACAACCAACCCTTCGGAAGAAGAAAATTGTGATATTCAAATTCACTTACTATATAGTCGAAGTTTTTAGCTTGAAGAGACAGTAGGAGAGGAGATATACTCGAATCAGGCGAGATTGCTACTGTAGGTATCATTGATTGTGATTAAGAACTCATTCGGAGGAAGTTTTAAAGTGACGATTGTTCACTGAGTTTAAATTGATATTAGATAAAATCGGAATACTGTTCCACTGTATCGCTATTCCACTTTCACGGTTAGCATTGAGACATTCTCTTATTGTTATTAGTTGAAATTGTGTCTTTTCATTGTGGGAAAAATAAATAGATTGTTTGGATCCTGGCGAGTGTTTCTTCCCTACCTCCCACATATCTACGTGACCAAGAGACAGGTGCAAGCCTCTCACAAGTTTTACAATGATTGGTTGAAAAGGAGCTGCACGCAAGCCGCCTTTTGCGAAAACTGTTATTAACGCAAAGCTATTCTCGTGAAAGATTGATATGGTGTGGGGTCTACATTTGGTCTTGGTCTACACTTGGACACTTGGTCTACTGAATGACTTGTGTTCAGGAATGAGTCTCTGTTCTGTTTTTCTGATTATAGTCGGAGAGGTGAGAGTCTGGAGGTGTTGGAGATATATAGAGCAGAAATGATTGCTGTTGTTGAACCACTCATTAACGCAGCATGTGGGTAGCCTAGTGGTTAGAGCATCGGACTCCAGACCAAAAGGCCTGGGTTCTATGCCACTAAATACCCTCCGAGTACACACGGAGTACGTGCTCGTTAAATCAGTGGGTCTGATTCACGAGTGCAGGGAACTGGAGAAAATTTCCCTCCCTCCAGTTTCATGACAAAATTGCGGAGGTGGAGATAGTGTCGCCATCTATCGTCCCTTCGGGAAATTTCGCCGAGCTAATTCGTTCCGTCACTTGTATGGTGCTCAAGGTCATGGCCAACGACAGGCGTACTTCTAGCCCCTTGCCATGATGAATTTCGTGGACCTCGTTCTGACTACGTCAGACAGGTGGCATTAACAACAACAACGCAGCATGTAGTTTTGGAGTGTCATTAGAAACGATGGCAGATCAGACACATTGACGGCCTGACAGTACGTTGAGGAGATGTTTATCTAACATTGGTACATTGAGGAGGTGAAATGTTATCTAACATTTTGCGACTGCAAAAGGGAATTTTACAACAGAACAACACGAGACTTCACATGGTTTTCCTCAGCAGACAAACCTTGCAGTATATTGAGATGCTTCCCAGGCTAGTAATTTCTTGATCTCTTGCCGATGTAGAATATATGAGACATCACTTGCTTGATTTGCACCAGTCTCAGACAAACTATGGAGGATGTCTGAGAGTAAATGGCCCTGAAACGCTCGTGATCCACCTGTTGAGAATCTGTACCTCAAATGCTTGCTGATTACATCGATGCAAGAGGTGCTCCTAATTTTTATTAATCTTCATGCATTTTCATCACTGTATTATAATTATCTTTTTGTAAATAAAATAACTTATTTAAGTATGTCTTCTTTGTGTATTTAATTTCATCTCACACTCTACCCATTTTTTTAAAGAGTTGCATTTTCTAAGTCGTTCAGTATATCAAAGCAAAGGCTTGGAAATAAATGTGATTAATATAGACTGTCTACAATATTCACCTGACGCATTTTACCATGCTACAACAGCTTTTGCATAGTAAATTTGTTAACATTTGGATTTAAATTTAGGTAACAAATATAGGGGAATGTCTTTATTGAATAATTAATCAAAATCAGTATTAATTTTTAAAGATTCTGTCGCCATTTTCAAAAAGCTTCGGGCAAAAGATATTTTTATCCATCCTATGGAGACATCTTAAATCAAATTACTTCTTAATTCGGATTAACAATTTGTATTTAATTTTTTTTTACTTCATTATTTTTCGAAAATGTATAGTTAAAGCATGATTTATTTATTCTTTTTTCACAATGAATATGGAAATATTTTGATGTTTATAAATGAGATTAGGTTTTCATAGCTATTCTTAAGATGTTTTTATGGATAAATATTGAGAATATTTATCCATAAAAACATCTTAATATGGATAAATATTGAGAATATGAATTGAACTAAATAAAAATGGAGGGCAACGAAGATAATGGATGGAGAATCTAGCTACTCAAGGAAATTGGTTTTTTTTCTTTGCTTTCATTTATTTACAATAATTTCGGTAAAATGGTTATACTGAAATAATTTCAAAACACATTTCATGCGAGTTTTGATTTATAATAACTTTGGCGAATTTGATTATTATTTCACTGAATATTTGTGGTACTTTTCAATATAGATTCGAGAACTTTATAAGAAATATAATTTCATAAAAACATAAGGGGTAACTAAATTCTTAAAATTTTACAAGAGAGAATATAAGGAATAAAATGATATTAACTATCTAAAGTTTCCATGGAACTGTAAAATTAGAATTCAAAATGGCAGTTGCTGACATGGTTAAAATCGCTTGACAATATGGAATTCATTTCCTTTAATGAATGTGAAAACAATGGGGAAAAAGGGATAGTGAATTATAAATATATAAGTAATATAAAAACATTTTTAAGTCAATTCCTACTTAGGTCAACAAATAAAAATTTATTTTAGTTAATTAAATTTAATTAATGAATTACTATTTGAAAAAATTGTATGAACAACCAGTGTCATCGACTACAAGCTTAAAAAAATATATTAGAAGCAAAGAAAAAATTCGGTAGAAAAACTTACGAGCGCCATCTATTGGTGCTAAATCTAATTTCGTCAGAAATAACGCAGAATAAATTTAAAATTAAAAAATAAATTTTAATTAATGAATTAATATTTGAAAAAGCGCTGTATTAACATCAAGTGTCATCCACTAAAAGTTAAAAAATGTATTTGAGCTTCAGTGGATGAATAAAAAGTATTTTATTAGCGATTGAAAATTTGAACAAGATTAATACATACAGAGTGTATCTAAATACTTGGGCAAAACTTTAAGAGGTGATAGTACACATGAAGACAAACTATAGTAAATAGGAAACTTAGGATTTCAAATGTCTTCCGAAGGAGATAGGTGCCATTAAAGTTTAGGATCCAAAATTTCAAATGATTATAAAAAACGGAAAAATGGGTCGATTCGTTAGCGGTTTTCGCTAAAATTATTCTTGTTGTCAGTATTTTCTTGAAAAATAAATTTTAAAGATAAAGCTAAAAAAAAGTCGATAGCAGGCGCTTTAGACTTTCGATTAATGAACAACTATTTCTTTACCGTGTGATTTTTTTTGTATCACATTAAATGCTTTCAAAAGCTTAGACTTGAACTTAAATTTTGAGCTCAAAATTTGAATCGTTGGGGGTGGTTAAGTAGCGCAAACTCAACTGTGTTCAGGAGGTGAAATTTGAATTCACCTCCTCGCCTGGATACAGTTCAGTTATTCACGATCTTCGATGCTCAGTCGTAGACTAGGCAGCAGCTACTACACACTAAACGTAAAACAAACGAGAGAGGGATGACAAAATTAAATAAAAAAGTTATTCATAACAGACATGAACATTTTCTCCCACAAAATACCTGATCACCCGATTTGCATGCAAAGTGGACACAAGGATTAAACTGTATGTGGCTGTAAAAATATAAAGTTCTACAACAAAGTGTTCCAGTCAACATAAGGGCTCGCATGCGGAGCGCCTGCACATTTCAGCGCAGATGTGGAAGTGCATTGGATACAGTATATCCGGGGCGATGGATAGGATGGGGTGGTCCGGTCAATTCGCCGGCCTGACCTCTCCTACATAGACTTTTCCCTCTGGGGCCATCTGAAGAGTCTTGTTTACGCAAGCCAATTCGATTCGGCCGAGGTCCTGGTTGTGAAGATTGCCATCGTAGCAGGCGATATCCGGGAGATGCCCGGGATATTTGCTAATGTTCAACAGTCCCTCCGCCGGCGGTGTGAGGCCTGCATCTTTGCTGGTGGGCGCTCTTTCGAGCAGTTTTTGTAATTCCGCAAATAAATCATGCGTGTACCATTTTCTAGGTGTCATCATTCATTCATACGCACTAAGTGCGTACATCAAATTGTTTCTTTTTATTTTGAACAGAGAAGTTACTCATGACTATTATGAATAATATTTTTTAAATTTTGTTATACCTCTCTAGTTTATTTTTTGTGTAGGAGGTAGTAGTTGTTGCCTGGTCTACGACACCAAGTCCTACGACTGACTGAGTGAGTGAATATTAACGTCACACCGTTCAGCTACACGAGGGCTATTGGCGACGGACCACGCAATTTTGAACCATGGTCAAGTGACTTGGATGACACCTGAGCTGGAAACCTCCTCTCCTAACTACCACACCACACCAATGGGAGGACGTTTCAGCTCTCGACTGATTTAACGTGCATCGCTACCCTACACGGTGGGTCTTTAGTAGTACTGGGCTCGAACTCATGACATGCCTGCCATGATCTGATACCTTGACCACCAGGCTACCGTAGCCCCCAAGTCCTACGACACCAAGATCGGGAATAACTGAACTCTGTTTAGAGGGAAGGGAGTTTTAAATTTCACCTCCTGAATATAATTCCTTTTTCACTAATTAACCACCCCCAACGAATCAGAATTTGAGCTCAAAATTTAAGTTTAAGTCCAAGTTTTTGAAAGTATTTAATGTGATAGAAAAAAAATAACGGTAAGAAATAGTTGTTCATTACTCCAAAGTTTAAAGCGTCCTCTATCGGCATTTTCTTCGCTTTATCTTTAAAATTTATTTTTCAAGAAAATACTGACAAAAACAATAATTTTAGCGAAACCCGCTAACGAATCGACTCATTTTCCCGCTTTTTATAATCATTTGAAATTTCGGATCTTAAACTTTAATGGCACCTATCTCCTTCGGAAGACATTTGAAACCCTAAGTTTCCTATTTACTATAGTTTGTCTTCATGTGTACTATCATCCCTTAACGTTTTGCCCAAGAGTTTAGATACAGCCTGTATATATAGGGAGATAATGAACTCATAGTAAGAATTGAAAAAAAAACGCAACTGATTTATAATTTATCTAAGAAATCTCAAATTCAAATACCAATTCAAGTAGCAATTTTTAAACTGAAATGCGGTCAAATCCTCATTTAGTTCATACCTTTGAAGACGGAGCAAAAAATAGTGCCAAATTGCAGCAATAACTTGTTTTTCTATATTGGTTTGCTACGAAATATGACGCTATTCATTCACAAATTATCAAAAAATTGTGCGCACTAAAACAAGATCAACTAGAGATACTTATAACTCTTCAAGAAAAAATCTGCACGATCATGCGATTTAGATATCCTTATACGTTTTTGCTTTTGAAACAGTATATAAGAAAAGCCCATATCAAACACTTGAGCGGGTTTACAGAAAGTGTCAAGTATCCCTTTTTATCAACAGACGGCAGTTGTATAATCCATGTTTTACTTTCAGAAAACATGGATTATAAAGAGTGTTTTTTCTCCAGGTATAGAAGTTTAAGTTGGCATTACTTTCCAAGATGGCGATCGATTTAACAGCTGTCAAATGATTAATTCTCAGTTTGGTTTGGCAATTCATCAAAACGATCATCAAGCAAGGCGTAGATTCGTCGAATGGGCCCAAAACGAGATGGCCGTTGTTCCCGATTTTCATAAGCGAATTTTGTTTAGCGATGAAGCGCACTTCTGGTTGAATGGCTACGTCAACAAACAAAACTGCCGCATTTGGAGTGAAGCTAATCCACAAGTGTATGTCGAAACACCGTTACATCCAGAAAAACTGACTGTTTGGTGCGCTTTATGGGCTGGTGGAATCCTTCTTCAAAAACGATGAAGGCCACAACGTTACAGTCAATGGTGATCGGTATAGAGCCATGATTACTAACTTTTTCATTCCTGAATTGAACAATCATGATGTCCAGTAGCTGTGGTACCAAAAAGACGGTGCAACATGTCACACACCTCGTGCCACAATCGATTTATTGAAAGACACGTTTGGTGACCGCCTAATTTCACGTTTTGGACCTGTGAATTGGCCTCCAAGATCTTGCGATTTAACACAGCTAGACTATTTTCTGTGGGGCTATGTAAAGTCATTGGTCTATGCGGATAAGCCACAAACGCTTGACCATTTGGAAGACAACATTCGCCGTGTTATTGCCGATATACGGCCACAAATGTTGGAAAAAGTCATCGAAAATTGGACGTTCAGATTGGACTACATCTGAGCCAGCCGTGGCAGTCCTATGCCAGAAATCATATTTAAAATGTAATGCCACAAGATTATCTTTCGAATAAAAAAAATTCATGTCAATCGAATAATACATCGTTGTTTAATTGCAATTTAAAGTTCTATACCTCTAAAAAAACACCCTTTACAACCAGAAAGTCTAGCTTTGCTTACAAATACAACGGATGCACGTCACCTTCTTATCTGTCGTAAAGAAGTATTTTCAATATATTTCTAGATACACGTTTTTGCCTTAATGTCTAAATAACTGTAAAATAGCAAAAATATTAATTATTCTCTATTAATGTTGCTTGCAGCACTCTTGATTCGCAGGATCATGCGATTCGGCGCTACTTGTGTGAGTCACTGCAGCTCTAAAGGTAAATGAGCTTTCTTTCCGGTTTCAATAATTTGGACGGAAGCCAGAATAAAAGCGAAACATAATTTTGTATAATTAATGCTTTGTTTTCTTGGTGGTTGTCATGGACAGGTAATTTCTTGTGGACTATGCAATTTTAATCCTCAACACAGATACCTGTATCTACATCTCTTTCCCCCTCCAAAAAAAAATCTGGGTTTTCTGGTGGGAGGTGGTAAAAGGTTTTGTTTAAATCATTTAATTTTTTAAGTAATAAAGTTTTCAGATACATTTTATTATTTTTCATGGAATATTGTGCCAACATTTAACTGAAAACTTTTTCAGGTGTCTAAAAGGAAAAAAATTCTCATTCAAGAAGAAATTTTGCAATTGATGAATAAATCAGATTCTGAACTTAGTGTTCTCTCGGAGGATGGCTATGCCACGGACAAAATATGAACCACTTATACTGAAAGGAGAATCAAGTTCAGATGAAAGTGGTGAAGAAAAACAGGGAAACATTTGTAATGGAAAGACAATTTTGGATCATCCTTTGTCATTAAAGTCACTTGAACCCCTCCATTTCTTTCATTTCTTTTAAATTCTTGGTTTCAGCACTAACAAAATGTATGTATATATATATATATATATATATATATATATATATATATATATATATATATATATATATATATATATATATATATATATATATATATATGCAGTAACAATAAAACTCCACCAAAAAATTCAAAACGGATCTCTTAAAATTTGAGTTAGAGGTAGCTGAAGCGTTAGCAGTATTTCCACCTAATCACAAAAGTATTTAAACTGATGATGAACATGACAGTGTTGTAATTCCTCCCACAAAAAGATCGAATTATTTTATCTGTCTGCTAAAAAGTCGACCCCAGTATAAAAGGAATGACATGTATAGTCATTTTTAATGTGTTGATGACATTTCAAGGCCTTGTAAGGGCAGATTTGAAAACTGCATAAGTAGTTCGAAAATACGCTGTGAAAAATGCATTGTTTATTCATGCTTCTAAAAAACAAAAACATGCTTCAAATATTTTAACAGTAAATAAATAATGAGTCAATAAAGTCATTAATTATACACTAATAATTTCGTTCGCATCCAACTGATCGCCTGACCGGAACATCAGCTCATGCACCTCGGGGCCCAAGGTTGCGTATACTGCGTTGGGTACAGTAGGCCCCTTGCCCCTCAAGGGCTGTCGCGCCACTGAGTTCAGTTAATAATTTCATTATTGGTAACAATCTTAGTTGAATTGTTTCTTTTGTCAGCTTAGAGCCAAAACATGTATAACGTGTAAAATTTCACAGGTGAGAGTTTCACGGGAAAAGCCAAACCCTCATTATCGTGCGGGTTTTTTCACAGTGTCTTTAGGGTCCATATAGTGTTAGTAACCAGTAGAATTTAATATTTAAAGATAAAAATATTTCGGGTTTTTAAGGGATATTGGACAATATTTCTCATTATATAAATTTTCTTTTTTAAAAAAATGTTATTTTTATCTCTGAGTGATTATAGACAAAATTCAATCACAATAAACTAAACTTGTTATTCTGTTTAACTAAGATTCCATTTCTATTCTGAATTATTAAATCGTTTCCAAAATTTAACGTCTGAATTCTTTCAGAAATTTGTAAAAAAATAATCCATAGCTTCCCTTTCGAAAAGAAAGAGAAGTGAATTATTTGAGAAAACACAATGGGATTCATTCTTACTGGAAAAACCTTTAAAAAAAAAGGAAAAACATTGTAAAAATGTGAAGAGCGGAAACTTTTTGTATTGAATTCAATTGTTAAATCTCCACTCCGTAGGGTATTTAAAACTGCTTAGAATTTATTTCATTTTCTTTGGAGAGACTTTCAGAAACTTCTTTTCCAGTTTCTAGATTGTGCATTCATCTGAGGAACTTCGATCCTTCATTCCTTATGCTTCTGTCCGTGATCTGTGTCAGTTGATTATGACGTTCGTTTCTTTTTTCATTCAGTGGGGGCGCTTTATATTAATTCCTTTCCTATTTTCTATTCCCAAAGAGAGAAATAAATCATGAGATGGCTGACTTGCGCTTTCTTTTGTATTTACCTCCCTCACTTACGCCAAGACTTTATTTATGCTTTTTTTCTTTGTCTTTTAGCTTTTTTAGGGGGAGAAGAGGGAAAAGCAGTTTTTGACAATGACGTATCACTTAGGCGATTTGTGAAAGTTTACACAAAAAAAAGTGTATCTTAAATAACAGAAAACGCCTTACTCAAGTATTTAAATTTTATTTTAGTCGGAAAAATCAAGAATTTTTACTGGGGATTCAGACATTACAATTTTTCTCACGTAGTATATTTTATATTTGAAACGTGCTGCAATAAATTCTTAACACATCTCCCTTTCTATAACTAAATATAGGTAAAACTCTATTTTGTAGCAAGGGTGGTATCAGCCATATCAACAGTAGCGCACACAGGAATTTTTCAAGGGGGGTTCGGGGTCGAAAATTCACAATTCTTGTATCATGCTGCTTTTGATTTTGTCGATTTTCGGGAACAAAACACAGTAAAAAACTAATTTTTGAATAAATAATTAGCATTTGCTTTGACTCAACACAAAACACAACACTAGCAGTGGACTGTGATCTCTTTAATTCCTCTAACTCCGTACACTACCTCTCGGAGTGAGTGTTACACATACACTGACGGTTTATTTTACAAGCCGCTAGAGGGCGCTGTTCATTAGTAGAACTAACATACCGCCCCACATTGCACTGGTTTAACCATGCAATCATTGTTACTAAATTAACATTCATATTGGTTACATCTAGAACACTTTACACATTCAACACTTGACAATTCTCAAGAAATACAATTACATAAATCATTATATAAATTCAAGATTTCACAAATAACAATATTTTTTTTTATACAAATACAAAATCACTTTACTAACAATGAGTAAATTTACACACCACCAATGGTACACTAAATGAAAAATTCAAATTATATTTAAGGATCTTCCATTGGTAAAACACAAATTTTTGATATGGCTCTTTTACATGTACTATACTGAGTTTTAATTTTTACAACACGCACTTTTTTATCTTCGCCATAATACAATTCTACGATTCTACCTAATGCCCATTTATATGTTAGTTTTAATAATTGAAGAAAATTTACCAAGTCTCCAATTTTAACGTTATTTTTTTCAAACATCCATTTTCCTCTCTGTTGTAATTGATTCAAGTAATTACGACTCCAAAATTTCCACATTAATTGAACTATCTTAGTTATTTTTTGCCACTTTTTGAGATTACTCTCTTTACATTTTGTCAAATTAGGCTCTTCTAGCGAATTTAAAGACCTATTAATTAAAAAAATGAGCTGGTGTAAGCACTTGGAAATCATCATCATTGTTTGATAGGGGGCAAAGCGGTCGAGAATTTAAAATTCCCTCAATTTGTACTGTGAACGTAAGTAGCTCCTCGTACGTTAAATTAATTCCATTCACAACTCTTTTTAAGTGATATTTATATGACTTTATGGCCGCTTCCCAAAGACCTCCAAAATTGGGCGACCTCGCGGGAATAAATTTCCACTCTATTCCTTCTGCTGCTAAGTAATTAGCTAATTTTTCGTCTGGGTTTCTGACTATTTCAAGGAGTTTTTTAATTTCATTGCTAGCTCCAACGAAATTTTTACCATTGTCCGAAAACAGTTTTGCACATTTGCCTCTTCGAGCCATAAACCTTTTCAATGCGGCAATGAATGCTTGAGATGTTAAATCTGATACTAACTCAATATGTACCGCTTTAAACACAAAACACACAAAAATACAAATATACACTTTAAACAAATTTCCTTTACGTTGTCCTTTATTTTTAATGAAAAAGGACCAGAGAAATCTACTCCTGAACAATTAAATGGATAATCAGTAATAAGTCTCTCTTTTGGCAAATTACCCATAATTTGAGTTGACACAATTGGTTTCGCTTTAAAACATACAATACATTTATATACAATTTTTCTGCACATTGACCTACCATTCAACGGCCAAAATTTTTCCCGAATATGATTCAGTAAAGATACAGTTCCCACATGTAAATATTTCTTATGAAAATATTCTATTATTATTAAAGTTAATCTATTATTTTTTGGTAAAATTATCTGGTGCTTTTTATCGAAACTTAACTCTAAGTTACACAATCGTCCTCCTACTCTTAAGACACCGTTGTCATCTAAAAAGGGATTCAATGTCTTTAACTTACTGTTTGGTAGCACACTCCCCCTTACTTTTAAGATGGTTAATATCACTGGAAAATTCTTGCTCTTGCACTTTTTTTACCAGAAATGTTTCAGCTTTCTCAAATTCTTTTGTCGTGAGTGGACCAGCCACTTTATTTATTCCCTTTAAATTTTCCATGAACCTGAAAATAAAACTTAATACACGTAAAATAGTTATATAATTATTGCTTAGATTAAGAAGGTCGTTTAAAAAATCATTAACATGAATATTAACCACCGATTGAAAGTTTTCAATTTGTTCATTAACACAGTTTTTCAGTTCTGAATTATATTCATCTAGTTTCTCTCTACAGTTTATAGATCGATTTGGATAGTCCTCCTCACCTGAAAGAAATGTTGGTCCATTAAACCATAAGTTTTGTTGCAAAAGTTTATCAGGATCGACTCCTCGGGAGACTAAGTCTGCAGGATTTTGATCAGATGGTACGTGTCTCCATAACTGATTAGGATAGAGTTCTTGTATCTTGGCAACCCTATTTTGAACAAAGGTCTTTAAGTCCATCGGTTCCTTTCGAAGCCACGCCAAGACGATCATCGAATCCGACCAAAGATATAATTCAGCAGTTTCTAGTTGTAAAGCAGCTACAACTCTTTTCACAAGTTTTGCCAATAGCACTGCAGCACACAATTCAAGTCTGGGAATTGTCAGGCTTTTAATAGGCGCTACTCTCGATTTGCTTGTGATTGACCGAACTAAAGTTTCACTCTTCAAATTTTTAGATTTGCAGTAAACTGCTGCACCGTAACACCGCTCTGAGGCATCAGCAAAGCCATGGATCTCAATAACTTCTGGAAAAGCGACAAGAATACGCCTTGGTATCTCTATATTGTTGATATTCTCTAAGGATACTAGGAATTGTTGCCATTCTCGATATTCTTCAGCTGGCAGAAGGTCATTCCATTCCAATTTGCTTCTCCACAAACGCTGGAGGAAAATCTTTGCTTTGGAAATTTCTGGTGCCATCAGTCCAACAGGATCAAAGATCTTGGCAATAGTAGACAAGACGTCTCTTTTAGTATAAGAACTGTCCAAACAGACTTTCACTTTAATCAAAAAGCAATCTAGGTTCGGCTTCCACGACACTCCTAACGTTTTCGTCTCTGTTAAAGTTGCAAAATTGTAATTCTGTTCGGGATCCGGTGACAATTTCTCGTGATTGGCGCAAAGTTTATGCAACTCCATTCCAGCACTTTTCAAAATTCCTTTTAATTGTTGTCTGAGAACAATTGCCTCCTCTAACGTTGCAGCACCACAAAGGACATCGTCCATTTACAAATTGTTCCGTAAAACGGAAGCTGCTATAGGGAAGTTATCCTCTTCATCCATCGACAATTGGGTTAAAGTTCTCTGTGCTAAGTAGGGAGCACTTACAGTGCCATAGGTAACAGTCGAAAGTTCGTAAATTTTGGGTGATTCATGTTCACTTTCACACCAAATGATTCTCTGCAGATTATGCTGTTTAGGGTTAATTAATATGGTTCGATACATCATTTTAATGTCTGCTGTAAATGCATACGTGTAAGTTCTGAACCTGAGCATTTGCGCATATAAGTCCTTCTTGTATCACTCCTCCATTATATTGAATGTCATTTAAAGATATTCCATTATCAGTTAACGAAGAACAGTTAAAGACAACTCTAAGTTTTGTTGTGGACTTTTCTGGACGATAAATTCCATGATGGGTAGCGTAATATGTGATATCTGGATCAGTTTCGTTAGTCACTTCCTTCATGTGACCCAGTCTTTCATAATCTCTTAAAAATTCACGATATAAATTTAAATAATTTTTATCTCTAGCTAAGCGATTCCACAGCGATCCAAGTCGTTTGAGGGCTATGTCTTTTGAATTACCTCAACACGAGGGTTCCTTTTTTAAGGGCATAGATACTACATATTTACCTTCGTTAGTTTTAAAATGAGTATTCGCGTAATGTTCCTCACAAATTAGCCTTTCTTTATTTTTAACTATTGGTTCCTCTAGCTGCTCTAATTTCTAAAATTTTTCTAAATTTTTATTCAAGTCCTCATCACGAATCAAACCGCAGTGAACCTTAGTTTCATTTATTGAATCTAAATTACCCGTTACTATATAACCAAATACGCTATTGACTAACAGTAATTGCGAATCTTTTATTTTAATTCTTTCCGGTTTCAATAACTCATAAAATATATTTGCACCTAATAATAAATCAATTTTGCCGGGAACATTAAATTTAGAATCCGCTAATTCCACAAAATTAGAAAAATCAGACTTTATCTCTAACACTTTCTGCGGAATAAAATCAGTGATTTTTTTAACTACGAGCATATCCAATTCCCTTTCGAAAGATTTATTTTGATTAGAAATCGCCACTTTAACACACCCATTTACTACCATAGAAGCATCATTTAAACACGAGATTAATGTATTTATTCTTTCGGTCTTAAGTCGTAATTTATTCGCGCACTCATTTGAAATTAGACAAGTTTCACTTCCCGAGTCTAACAAGGCTCTAAATGTCTGCCATTCTGAATATTTATCTTTCACTAGAATTAAAGCAGTACTCAAAAGGCATTTGTTTTTAAAACACGCCGTTGCCACGATCTGTGTTTCGTCTACTTTCGGAGCGAAAGATTCAGCATTTAAACTCAAGGCGAATTGTGGCTCATCCTGGTTAACCTCTGTCATCGTCTCCAGGGGGGAGAAAGAATTCCCTTTCATTTCTCTGGGGTAATGTAATAATTTATTATGCGGTTTAGAGCAGAAACAATTTTTGGATCGGCATCTTCTAACGCTGCATTGAGGTGAAAAACATTTAAAACAAAGTCTATTATTTTTAACAAATTCTACTCTTTCGTTTACAGAAAACATTTTAAATTGTGGGCAAAATTGTAAAGCATGAACTACATTATTTTTACACAATACACATTTATCATTTTTTAACTCGGAAAAAAATACATTCGATGCATCTCGCGGTATTTTAGCATTAAATTTGTTTTGTTTATTATAACTGAAACGCTTGGCATTTTCACAAAAGGGCTTAGAAAATATCTCATTTTTAATTTTGCCTTTTTCGATGACAAATATATATCACACTCACGCCCTAACTCTTGTGGTTTAAAATATTTCTCTCCCTGTTTTATACTCATTTAAGACATCAATTCTTTGTCGAGTGTGTTCATTATTTTATCCGATACAATTAACTCACACAATGTGTGATTTAAAATCATTCACATTGCGCAGCTGACAATAATACTCAAATGTTGCGCATAATCGTGATGCAAATTGTACATAACTCTCTGAACTTAATTTTTGCGCTTTCTGAAATCTATTATAGCATTCTTGTGGTGTGGGAGAAAATTCTTTTAATACTAAATCTTTAAGCTTACTATAATTATTTAACTCTTCTTCGGAAACATGAACAAGTAAATTATTAACTCTCACCTAGAATATTTAAAAGAATTTCGCATTTAAATTGTTCGGGAACCTCTTTTATTTCGAATGCTTTTTCAAGCGACTGGAAAAATAAATTATATGACTCCACTCTTGAAGGTACGGGTATTGTTCAAGTTTTCACGGACTTTAACAAAGTCTCAACATTAATATTGGCGGCAGTTTCAAAAACACTCGGATTTTGAATATCGGAATTTTCAATTAAATTCTTCTGGATATTTGCAAGCTCTAATTGTTTTTGCAATTGCGCTAATTTAATTCGTTCAAATTCTAATTTAGTTTCACTATCCAATTTCTTATTTTTAAGTTCCGCCAAAGCATAATCGATTGCAGATTGAACTAACTCTTTATCATTTTTGTAAACACGTCACTATTTACAATTAAGTTTTTTAAGTCAGCGATTTTTGCTCCTTCTGGTACAGTTAAATTTAACTCTTCCGCAACGATTTTTAACTCGTCTTTCCTTAATTTATTTAAAAACATATTTATGAATTAAGGACATTAATGGAAGGATCAATTAATTGCACCTACCTCCTCAGATCGCTGTTTCACGCCGCTCGCTATAGTTTCGCAATCGTTCTCTATTCACACTTTGGACATCACTTATTTTTTTTCTTTTTTACTGTGAATTTTGATAATCCACGGTTTCACAAATTCACATATCCATAAGGTCGTTTTCCTCCGGTGAGGCTGACCATGCTTTGACTCAACACAAAACACAACACTAGCAGTGGACTGTGATCTCTTTAATTCCTCTAACTCCGTACACTACCTCTCGGAGTGAGTGTTACACATACACTGACGGTTTATTTTACAAGCCGCTAGAGGGCGCTGTTCATTAATAGAACTAACAGCATTAATTAATAAAATTAATCATTAATAGCAAGTAATTAATTAACTTTTACGTACTGTATACTTAGAATTATAATCAATCTGAAAAAAAATCGAGGGCTTTGTGTGCGCCAATGCTACTGGGGTCCCAACATGCGTAACAGTCCACTAACAAGGCTTCCATATCTAAAAAAGGGCCCGAAAGAATTTTGATACAGGGCCCCCTCAGAGCTAGCTACGCCAGTGTTTTGTAGCTACCCTTAGTGCCTTTGAAGTGAAAAAATTTGAAATGTTACAGAAAACTTAATTAGGTATCATGTATATTATGTTTTAATAAATTATAATTTAAAAAAAACCACCTTTATGCTTAATAGAACTAAAAAGTACAAATATAATTCTTAATGTAAGAATAAAATTATTAATGAGGAAATTAATGTCATTGTATGGTAAAAGTGTGGGGTGCTCGATATCAGTTATGATTTCGTGCTAGTTCGATTCCGAAATGCAGAGTTAAAGTAAAAATGTAGTAGAAAGCACCTCACGCTTTTATCATGACATTAATTTTCTCGTTGATCATTTTATTCTTAAATTAAGATTTTTTTTTACTTTTTCGTTCGATTAACTATAAAAGCGCATATTTTTTAGCTTTTTTTTAAAAAAATATAATTTATTTTTCAATTTTTAGTTCGATATTTTTCATTTATTCGTCATTTTTTCAGAATCTGAAATACTTATTTGCATCCTATCAGTGCGTCGACACGGCCTGGTTTTCAAAATGTTAGATCAACAAACTGAAGGAAATCTGGAAATGCTAAGTTTGAAATATTCAATGCGGAAGAAGGTATAAAGGCAATGATATTTTTCACTAAAAAGATCAGTCTTTGTATTAATCGTGAGCGTTTTCATTTTAGGGTTGTAACTTAATCTTTTAATCGCTAAATCTGGAATTAATCACCGAATCTGGAAACTGGGATCTGGAATTAACCACCAAATCTGGAAATGGGAATTTGTTAATCCTGATGATTCTGATCAGGACAATGGAAAAAATTATTAAAGTATTGTATTGTTATAGGTCCTTTCCAAGTGGCAAAATTTCGAATTAATCTGACCTTTTAAAATGGGTAAATATCGAGTTCATTCCGTTACATACAGGTGAAGCTAATAAGAGCGTGTTAACAAAACATCGTTTTCCCCTTTAGTCTTTTTTCCATTTTATTAAAAGTGTGAAAATCGTTTTAGTACTTGAATGATTTAATGTTGTCCTTTTATATATTATGTTAATATATTACTTCTAGTAATTAAATGCCATTCACTCTATAAAAAGCCTTTAAAGTTCGTTTCATGAATGTTTTCTTAATTAAAAAGAAAAGAGAGAAACGAGCCTTACAGTAGTCGTATATGATGTGTAATACCCGACATGTTATCTTAGTAAATACGCAATAGTAACTTATACCCTGAACAGAATGAGTTGGGTATGATAGGAAATAATTTTCAATCAAATAATTATATCTTTAATGAAAATTTTATTTAATTAACACAAGGAGTAATGCAATACTTTTATCAAAAATAATTATTCTTGATCAATTTGGGGAAGAGCGGAGACAATAGACTTATGATAACTAAAATATGACACATATACTTGTGATTTAAAAGTATTGAAAACCCGTTGAAAAACAGCGTCAATAACATTACCACTGTTAGCTGTTGAAACATTTTGATTTGTGTTCATTTCGAGCTTGAATTCATCATTCAAAAAAGCTATGAGCGGCTCAGATTTTGGTAAACTGAAGTTAAAATCACCCCTCAAAATGATGGGAAGCGAGTGATAGTTTTCTTTAAAAGAGCAGAACGACCTTCGGTATATGGTAAAAGTACAAAATGCAGGAAATCTTTAATTTTTTGTACCGTTTGATTTCAAGATATGTATGCGACCACCGAAATCACTGTTTGTCGTTTTCAAATAAGCATTCTGCCGCATATATATTCCCCCAATATCGTTACTAAAAATACCCAGTCCACTTGTTTGACGATAAGTAATGCTCATACTAGCTGCATGGCCCGGCGTTGCACGGGCTATCTCTACTTTTGTAAATTTTCCCTATCTTTCACAAAATCAGCACTTCTAATACTCATTTTCAAAATGACTCCCCCCACCTCCACCTCTTAGACCGGCGTTGCTGGGGCTTTCTCTTTTCCTCGTGACACCAGCATTTCTGTGTGTGTGTTTGTACGTGAACAATATGAAGGATTTCTAAAATTATGTCAAAAATTTCCCCTTTTTCGAAATTTGTTCCATTCCACTTATTTTTGATTTAAAACAGGTTTCCCCCTCCCCTCTCTATAGCCCTCTAACACATTTTTTTTTAGTGCAAAATTATTATTCTATCTTCCTCTCCTTCTCACAGGTAAGATATAGCTTCAAATTTCGATGTATGACTTATTAAAAAAAATATTGCGATAGAATTAAAAAAATTATTAATGTGAAGCAATAAAAAGAAAACGATTCTGATGCTAAAGGTAAAACAAAAAACGTACATCATTTTTTAATAATAGTTAGTTTCTAAGAATCTAAAATAATAAAATAGATTTCAGATTTTCCTGAATCAATCGTTCTATATAGTTAGCTTAAAAATGTCTCTAAAATGTATTTTGATCCAAAATAATAGACGATGTACCTTTTAATTAACAAAGAATTTATTTCGTACTGAAACAATAAAAAGAATCCTTTTAAAAAACATATCTATATATAATTATTAAAATCAAATTTCTATAAGTAATAAATGAAAGAAAAATTAACAGATAGCTATTGCAATGATTGCTTTTTTCTGAACGTTTGATTAAACATATAAGTAAAAGAAAAATAGTATGGGAGAAAGCCTATATTATATATATATATATATAAATGGTGTGTTGGTTTGTGTATGCGCGCATAACTCAAAAAGTTCTACATGGATTAATCCGAAATATTGACACAACGTTGCATATGTCTCTGGTCAGGATCTTAGGTACTTTTTTATTTCGAAATTCTCTCTAAATTTTTTTTTTTAAATTTAATTTTTAAGTGATTTTTTGTATTATGACGTCATATGACGTCACGATTCTTCTGAATGCGAAAATTTAAACTTTACGGTTAGATTTTTTCCAAATTATTGTATAACTCTTCTATGATTATGTTTATGCGTTGTCATATTTATCTATTTATTGTCATTTGATGCGTAATTGAGATTATTTTCGAATAAATAATTTTTTGTTTAAAAATTCTCAAATTTTGTTTTGTAGGTTTGGCAACAGTCAAATAGCCTTATCGCGGGATGTTTACAACTTTGATTAAATTCTACATCGTGTTTTTCTGTAATTTTTAAGCTAAATTTATTTCTCCTTTTTTAAATTCTTGAAAATTATATTTGACATCTGTACGCTACTTATTTTCCTGCCAAATAGTTGTTAAAATTCTAATTGTTTTGACGATAATAGAAGACTGGCCGGCTGATCTCAGAATAGAGTATTGAAATTTTCCTCCAGTAATCTTAAATTAAATTAATTCATGGTATAATGTTCACGTTTATTTATTTTTTAGTAACAACGTTTTTTTCCGTTGACCCCTTACCTCAAATCAAAAGATACGCGATATGTTTTTAATGTTTGGAATGGGCCATTTGGCGCAGTCCTTTTTTGGTGAATAAAAGCGGTCGCCAAGGTACTTCTTTCGGAATTATTTATTTTTAGAATGAATAAAAATCGAAAAATCAGAAGAAAAATCGTCAAGTATGAGTACCCCCTGTACTACACTTGAACCTTTAACACAATATTTTTTCTGCATGGTGAAAATTTAATTTGGGAAGGAATTAATCCACAGGATTTTTATTAAAAATTTTTTCCCCTGTTTTAGGCAAATTTTTAAATTTGAAAATTTAATTTGGCAAAATTAAGCGACAGGATTTTTAATAAAAATGTATTTTCCCTGTTTTTAGGCAAATTTTTAAATTTCATTTTATACTTACGTATTATTGCAACAATAGCCAACGTTCAAGGTAACTCGCAAAGTTGGCAATCCCATTTTCGATTTGTTGTACGCGCTTAATTGACAATCATGTGCTTCGTTTTATACAATGCCGCCAATAGGTTGCGATAATACGTAAGAATCTTTCATTTGATATTTACTATTGAAATACAAATGGAAAAATAAAGATTTTCTGATGTATATCAATATATTTAAACTTTACTTTTTGTTTTTTATGATTTGAGTTTATATTATAACTTTCTTTAGCAGATTCTATTAGTAATTTGTTAA
Organism: Trichonephila clavipes; assembly: GCA_019973935.1. NCBI lineage: Eukaryota > Metazoa > Arthropoda > Arachnida > Araneae > Nephilidae > Trichonephila > Trichonephila clavipes. The sequence continues at coordinate 509,865 of BMAU01000871.1, read as the reverse complement.
CAAAACACTTGAAGTTATTTCGGTTTGCTTTTGTCAGGGATGTAACTACCCCGTATCAATGATGCAGGGGCCCCAAAGTGTTACTACAATTCCACTAACATGGTGCTCATATCTAAAAAATGTCCCCGGTATCAAAGAATTTTTGATACAGAGCTTTTGCAATTTCATGTTTTTATTTTAACCTTTTTAAGTATAGTCAATCAGCTTCACTGCATAAAATTACATTGCAGGAAATTGAACTGGTAATACTTGCCAAGCAAAAGCAGTGCTAGGGTAATTGCACATCAAATTGGAATAGACATCCGTGATGATGATGATGATTGTCAATTTTAATGGCGCAAGGGGCCAACTTTGGCCAAGCTGCATAAACACTTGTGAAAAAGAGAGAGAATGTCATATATTTTAAAAATATATATGTATAAAAATATATGCACGCATGCATGCATATAATATATTAAAAATATAAAAGAAACACACAAATCAAATCATATGTAAAAATCAATTTTAAAACGAAGGCAAATAGATTGTGGTGGGGGGATTCCCCCACCAAGTCAGATAAGGTTAAAACAGATGTATGAAAGAAGGTGATGCGATGATGGTTAAAAACAGGACAATCTATTAAAATATGACAAACTGAATATGGGACCTTGCACGAGGGACATTCTGGGGCATTTTCACCCAACAGAAGGTGCCTGTGCGTGAAACGAAGTGTGACCAATGCGAAGCCGAGTCAAACGGACATCATGTCTTCGCACTGGTAGTGCTGCCCAATGAGAAGTGGAAGGATGAATGCTATGCAGTTTGTTGAGGACCTGTTGATCCCAAGTCTCTTGCCATACACGATGAATATAGTTCTGTGTTGAAGTCTTTAAATCTCGGTAACAGACAGGCCACTGCATGTGATCGACATGGATCGTGCAGCGGTATCAGCCGAATAGACATCCGTGAATTAGCAAAGAGAAAGTTGGCTCAAAATGTATTGAGGAAGCAGGTGGTCGTAAGATAGTAATTATTTCATCAAATTATGCTTTCACATTGATAAAGATAGTTCAATTCTTTTTATGTCAATTAAAGTTAGTATTGTATTTTGTTTTTTAATTCATTTTTAAGCTCGGGATATATATTTTGAATAATTTTTATATACAAAATACTAATTTAAATTCTGTACGCTATGGATTTTTTTTTTTGGCATTATTTTTTTCGAAATCTCTCCATAAACAAGTAACGTACTGATTGAAATTTTCCATGTGTTTTATCTCTCTCCAAGGATCCTAAATTAACTAAATATATAATTTTTATTTTTTTGGCAAAAATTTAAACTTTACACATAGTTTTTTCTGGATTCTTACATATTTCTACTATGTTTATTGGTTGTCATATTTATCTATTTCTTTGTTTTTTTATAAGCAATTATGATTAATTTTTGAATAAATCTTTTTTTTTTTTTTTAAATTATATACTTTTAACAACTCAAATTTTGTTTTTGTAGTTTTTGCAACATTCCGGTAGCTTTAACACAGGATAATCAATTTTTTTAAATTTTATTTGATCTTATTATTTAAATACACATGAGGTTTTCTGATATATATTATTTGTTAACAGAATACTTGAAGTTTTTATGTTTTGCTTGGTACTTACAGATTGATTGACGGGATTTTAAATAAGTAAGTTTTTTTTTTTCTCTATTTTAAACAATTTTTTAAATTTTATTTGATATTATTATTGAAATACAGGTTAGGTTTTCTGATGTATAATTTGAGTCATCAAAATATCAAACCATATTTTGTTTTGATGGCTTTTTAAAATTTAAATTTATGTTATAATTTTCTTAAACAGATTTCATCAATTATTTGTTAAAAGAATATTTGAAGTTATTACGGTTTGTTCTGTACTTACTTATTAACGCAACAATCACCAACATTCAAAATAACTCAACAAGTTAGCAACCCTGATCTCCCATGGTTGTATGATCTGAATTGGTAATTTATATTGAATTAATCATAATATTGGTTCTTTTATTTTTAATATCTTTTTACGATTTTATTTTATGTTATAACTAGCTGTATCCAGCTACATTTTGTTGGGGCTCAAATGGCACCCCGCAGAAAAACGAATTTGAGTCGTCGCAGTCGCCATGCAGAACAAGAGAAGACACGGCTTTCAAATATGACTGAAGAAGAGCGGATATCTGTACGAGAGAAAACAGATTAGGTATCATTCAGAGGCGCCACACTGAACCTGCAGAAAGGCGATCAGCCAGGCTTGAGGATGCACGATTGCGAACACAGCAGTCGCGTTCTGCAGCAGATTTGGTTCGTTATCAACGGAATGGATGTGAAAGGGTGAGGATAGCTGGAACACGTACCCAAAGAACAGCAGATCTGAATCTGCAATACCATCGTCTTGCTTTCCAGTACAATCCAGCTATTGATTATAGTTCAAGTCGAAATGTTGTTATTGGACAGATGAGTCATGTCTGTACTTACTGTCAGGCTCTAAAGTTCAATAATGAAACAAAAGGGATGTGTTGCGCTGGTGGAAAAATCAAACTGCCTCACCTTGAAGCACCACCAGAGCCACTGAAAACTTTACTTGCTGGATCTACTGCCGAATCAAAACTTTTCCTATCAAAACATGTCATGCCTATCCACTTGCGATTGTCAGGAAGTAACAACTCCTGTATCTCATCCCAAGCTGGATTGCACGTGAAGGTGATAAATAAGTCTGGACGCCCGTAATGGTGAACATATGCCATTGCATCTTGTGCATATTCCTGCATGTGACGCAGACTGCCTATGTATGAAGATGGGAGAATAATCATCTTTCAATGTTGGTTGCATTACCCTCATTTACAACTGCATCTCGCAAATGAATGTATTCTTCGGAGCGAAGTTTTTGTCTGATTCAATCTAAGAAATAGCAGACGTTCCGTTTCAATTTTTACGTAGATATCAACAATGTACTGGTGAAACAACTGACGGTATTTCATAATATAATTGTCCTCGTTCCTCCGAATCATTAAGCGGTATGCGTAAAGTTCATTGCACTGCATTTTTTATTGATTTCTGCCCCATTAACTGGATTAACCATTTTTCACATTGAAATGATATCCATCAGCACCATCCCAAAAGATAATTGGATATTGTAAAGCATCATAACAACGGTGAGTTTCCCCGACGTTTATTAATTTATCGTTTCTTCGATGGAGAACAATGTCTCTAGGTTGGAACTAATCCCTACCATGACAATGGCCACTTCGTTTATAGTTGGGCATTATATCTTCGGACATGTTCTCCAACGGATGTTTTGTCTGCGTGAATAACAATCTTGTGGTATCTGATCGCATCATATCAATAGCTATTTTAAACAATTGCGCAAATTGTTCCTTTTGTGAAGGAGCTCCTGCAGTTGTGAAATAATGGATCTTCTTAGTGAAGTATGTATTCCATAACGTGCATCAATTTCATCTTTATCATCACCGATAAAGTACATTTGAAGGAATTTATGGTCACTATCTTTGAACGGGAGCAGTGAGCCAGCTTTTGTGATATATTTGTCCTTTGATTTTAAAAGTTGGCATGAATTGAGCAGTCACAATTTCTGCGCAAATGACGTCATTTGGAAGCAAGAGTTGTATTTCCTGTAGCATAGCACGTGTTTTCAGACAGAAACTTAAGTCACTGATGGATTTTATTGTGAAATATGAAGTATTTGGATCTGTACGCTGCTGGATGTATTCAGTAGAATGGCAAAAGAGAGGATTGCCACATGCACACATTCTAATCTGGCTGTACAATAAAATAACTTCAGACGAAATCGATGATGTGATATGTGCTGAGATTCCACGGGCTGATATCGATAAGGATTTACATGCAGTTATTATCAAAAACATGATACATGGACCATGCGGTGCGCTAAATTCAAATTCACCATGCATGGTAGATGGGAAATGCTCTAAGAAATATCCTCGAGCATTCACAGCCAACACGATAACAGGAGATGATGGATACCCTCAGTATAGGAGACGATCAACTGAAGATGGTGGTAATTCGGCAGCTGTACACATACAAAATGGTGTTACTGATGTAGACAATCGTTGGGTGGTTCCATATTCACCTCTGTTATCAAAAACGTACAGAGCACACATAAATGTAGAATATTGCAACTCCGTCAAATCAATTAAATATATCTGTAAATATGTAAATAAAGGCAGCGATATGGCAGTTTTTGCTGTACAACCAGAAAATAGTGACAGAAATGCAGTACGAGTTATCGATGAAATTGCGCAATACCAGGCTGGAAGATACATAAGCAGCAATGAGGCTGCATGGCGAATTTTTCATTCCCCATGCATTAACGTAATCAGCAGTGATCCACTTATCAATACATTTAGAGAATGGCCAGCGTGTTTATTTTACAAATGCAAATGTACTTCAAAGGGCCCTTAATCCACCTGGTACAACTCTAACTGCTTTCTTCACTTTGTGTCAAGAAGATGCTTTTGCCAGAATACTGTTGTATTCAGAAGTGCCCTCTTATTACACGTGGAATGAAATTAAAAAAGTATTCATACGGCGTAGACGAGGGGAACCAGTCGATGGTCAACCTGGCATTTTCAGAGAAAATACAATTGGTAGACTTTATACAGTGCATCCTAATCAAGATGAATGCTTCTATCTTCGCATGCTGTTGGTTAATGTGCCTGGTCCTAGATCTTTCCATGAGTTGAAAATTGTTGACGGCGTCACACATGCCACTTTTCGCAGTGCATGTCAGGCTCTGAACTTTTTAGAAAGTGACCAACAGTGGGATATATGTATTAATGACGCATGCAACACTGCACATCCCAATCAAATTGACGCATTATTTGCAATTATATTGACCTCTTGCTTCCCTTCATCTCCCACAGAGTTATGGGAAAGATATTGATCGCACATGGCTGAGGATATTTTGCATAGAGTACGGCTATAAAATGGCAATATGGCCATGGAATTTACAGAAGGCATTTACAACGAAACATTAATAAATATTGAAGATAAGTGCTTGACTATTGCAAACAAAGTTCTTATTCAATTGGGAATGCCAGCACCCACCCGAGCTGAGATTGGTTTATTTGATGTGGATTTGCGCCGTGAGCAAAGTTACAACATCAGTGATCTCCAGTTGTATGTCCAATCAAACATTCCCAAATTAACATGTGAACAGAAGGGCATTTATGATCGCATAATGCAAATGATAAATGACGGAGTCGAGGGGACCTTCTTCTTGGATGCACCAGGAGGAACCGGGAAACATTTCTTATCAGATTGATTCTGGCAACGGTTCGATCAAAGAATGACATAGCATTAGCTCTCGCTTCATCTGGAATAGCAGCGACATTGTTACCAGGTGGAAGGACTGCTCATTCAGCTCTGAAATTGCCATTGAATATACAAACCATCGACACTCCCACGTGCAATATTTCCAAAACGTCTGGCATGGGAAAAGTATTACAAAAATGTAAAGTCATTGTTTGGGATGAATGTACAATGATACATAAAAAATCACTTGAAGCTCTGGATCGATCGTTACAAGATTTACGTGGAAACATTCAACCATTCGGGGATGCATTGATATTGCTCGCAGGAGACTTTAGACAAACATTGCCTGTTATTTCTCGATCGACACCAGCGGATGAAATAAATGCTTGCCTGAAATATTCAACATTGTGGCGACATGTGCATATATTACAGTTGACTACAAATATGCGTGTCCAACTTCAAAACGATCGATCAGCCGAGGTATTCTCACGACAGTTACTGGACATTGGAAACGGACAGCTGTCAATAGATGAGACAAGACAAATTTCATTACCTGATAATTTTTGTAATTTAGTGACATCAAAAGAGGAACTTATCTCAAAAGTGTTTCCTAATTTTCATATTAATTATAGGAATCACAACTGGCTCAGTGAACGAGCTGTCCTTGCCGCAAAGAATAAAGATGTCTATCAACTTAATCATTTTATACTGTCCAGTATTCAAAGTGAGAAAGTTATATATAAGTCGATAGACACCGTTGTGGAAGCAGATGAAGTGGTCAATTACCCATCAGAGTTTTTGAACTCTCTTGATCTGCCAGGAATGCCACCACACGTATTAAAATTGAAAACAGGTATGCCAGTTATCATGTTGCGTAACGTCAATCAGCCAAAACTCTGTAATGGCACACAACTTGCTGTTAAGAAATTGATGAACAATGTAGTGGAGGCAACAATATTAACTGGGCCTTTCAAAGGAGAAGATGTCCTGATTCCTCGAATTCCCATGATCCCGACCGATACACCATTTAAATTTAAAAGATTACAATTCCCAATTCTATTGGCATTTGCAATCACAATCAATAAAGCCCAAGGTCAATCGTTAGAATTGTGTGGGTTAGATTTAAGTGTGGATTGCTTCTCACATGGACAATTGTATGTTGCGTGTTCCCGTGTTGGCAAACCTGATAGTCTTTATATTTACGCAAACAATGGTAAAACAAAAAATATTGTATACCCACAAGTATTGCAAAATTAACCTTTTGCCCTCAAGGACTACAAAGTACATATATTTCCAATTTGTGTATATTTTTAACTGTTTAAGACTTTTTTTTATTTAAATGTAATTTTTTTTATCAGTTTTGGGCTGTTTTCAATTTCTCTGTTTATTACAATTTTATGAACTGCATGAACCTATTTATGTATTTTTGCATTTAATTGCTTTTTACTTAGTGCATTTCACTGTCTGATTGAATCCTTAATGAACTTGAAATCACCCGGTTTTTCCTCATGTTTTGAAACTCAAATTAATTTTAAGTTCTCAGACCTCCATCTCTGTAATTAAACCAGACTATCCATTAAGAAAATTATGCCCAATATAAGATTCACAATTGGCTGGATGGACCAGCTCTTTTTTTCCCATTTAACCAGACTGAGGCCACAGCAGCGCGTGGCAGGGTACAGCTAGTATATATATATATATATATATAATCAATATAAGAATTTTTTAATATATAATCATATACATATACATACACATATATATAAAATTATACACACATATACATATACATATAAACAAAAATATAAAAATAATCATATAGTTATAAACCTAAGATAACTAAAAGTAGGAAGTGAGGCACACAGTATAAAGACAAATTCCTGGCCTTAGGAACCAGGATTGCAGGTTTAAACAAGTTTTGCGGCGCCAACCTTCACCTGTAATTTGTCATACTATGTACCAAGAGAAAAGGAAAAGAGTTCTATACGTAAAATTTAATTATTAAGTCATTAAACAAGAATATATGAACATAAACATAACCTACTAAAACGGATTTGTAACGATGGCCGAGAGTGCATTATCGTGTTCCCGCCAAATAGGGAGAGCAGAACTGCATAAAGTTACTTGCGATACGATATAAGAAACGATTAATTGCGAAACGATATACGATAATAAGAAATATATATATATACTTTTAAAAAATTATAAAAATAAAAATAAAAATCTTAAAATTAGCGTAAATTATAAAGAAACTCTGAAAAATATATATTAAAGATTTTTAATAATAATAATAATAATAATAATAATAATAATAATAATAATAATAAAAAAGCAAGCATGTGGCGCCATCTATTTAATAATTGTAGGATAAATTAGATATTGTCTAAATTTAAAAAATTACAAAACATAATAACAGTAAATAATTACATTAATACAAATTGTATCACAAAAAATCATTAGAAATATAGTTACAAAGAAAATTAGCAGGGTATCCATGTTCAATACAGTGATTAAAAATTTTTAAGATTTAAAAAATATTAGCTTTATCGCTAACTAATACTTTATTGCGATAAATATAGTTAAAAAATATTTCTATATATAGATATTGATAAATTAGAATTCCAGTAAGGCACTTTGATGATATTAAAATTAAAGGCATCTCTTTTATCATAAATATTAGTATGTAGTTTCAAATCCTTAATATACAGAGATACATCTAGGTAATTTGTTTTGATTGGATTTTTATTAATTTTAACTAAGTTCAAGTAGGACGGATAAAAAAATTAATAATAGGATTTAAATTATCATTTTTACCAAAAATAATTAAATCATCAATATATCTAAAAAATGTAGTAGTCATTATTAATAACATAACTATATTCATAAAAATGTAAATAAAGATTAGCCAAACTATTACTAGCTGGGCCCCCTTGTGGGAGTCCTTTCTCTTGTTTATATAAAGAACCATTAAAACTGATATAATTTTCTTTTAAGACAAAATCTATGAGAGTTTTAAATTTGTTAAAATTAATATTAAGGTTATACATACTGTGGTTTTCTAAAATTACTTTAATAATATCATATAAATCAATGGAATTGAAAAGATCTTCAAAGTCATAACTATGAACTGAATAAATATTTTTATCATTAAAAAAAAATCTATAATCTCTTTACTATTTTTAATTATAGCTTTATTACATTGCTGATTAATAAAGTTTTGTATTATATTATGAAGTAATTTGCCTGCAGTAGTAATATATGTTCTAAAACCATTTGTCACAGTTCTAAATTTAACCGGACTTTTATGGAATTTTGGAGTTAAAAAAATATATGGATACTTAATTTTAGGAATACAATATCCTAATTTTTTTTATAAATAGCAATAATACGATTACTAATTTCATTATGTGACAAATCTAATTTTTTAAAGAACCATTATTAAGAAAGTGATCATAAAGAATATTATAATAAAAATACCTACAAATCACAGCATAGTTACCAGGTACTTTATCAATGTAAACTATGATAAAATTCTTTTTGTAAATTATAAATTTTCTGTTTGATATCTTTAAAAGTAGTTTCATATTGAGAATGGTAGCTAAAATTCATAAGGTCTTTTAATATATTGTACTTATACTCTTTAAATGCCTCATGCTCAAAACAAGTAAAAGGATATTGCGGTTTTAGGTGGATCTTGTGGCTGGGAAACTTTTTAGCTGATTGATACATGGTCGACAGACGTAGTAGGTTATATGAGAATAAATTACACATGTTTGGCAGAAAAAAAAATGCATTTATTGCGCATTTGTGTACAAAAAAAAAAAAAAACACAATTTGTGCATATGAGAAAAAAAGAATGGAGTGAAGAAAAGGTGTTTTCTTCAAAGGAAATCATTTTCAGTAGGGGTATTGTTTCCACGGACGGCCAGCAACGTTGAGCACCTTTGAGGCATGGAGTCAATGAGGCTATTAGTCACGAGTTGGGGTATTCTGTCCCACTCTTCCAGAAGAGCTCTTTCCAGTTCTTGGAGTTTGTGGGGGTGGTTGGTGGCCAGCAACTCGTCTTCCTAGAGCGTCCCAAACTTGCTCTATTGGATTCATGTCTGGAGAACACGCTGGCCATTCCATTCGTACGATTCCTTCCTCGAAATAAATCCTCCACCAGGTTAGCACAATGTCGCCTGCAGTTATCGTCCATTAAAAGGGAGTCATCTCCGATTGCTGCAGCGTAAGGGACTTCAATAGCTCTGAGGATCTCATCCCTATATCGGCGAGCAGTCAGAGGTCCATCTCGAATGATGTAGGGCAATGCTTCTCAAACTTTCAATACTGCCGCCCCCTTTTCAATCACAATTTTTATCGCGCCCCCCCCCTTATACATTAATAATGTACTGAATGCAATAATAATGCACTTTGACGCTAAAGCTACAATACGCGAACTTAATTATAAACTATACAAATTAATAACTAAGTATTAAATTTTGTATACGTTACTTTTAATCAAAAATAAATTAAGTAATAGGATAATTATTATGTTATTTTTTTCCTTTCTCTAATTTTAAAATTGAACATATTGCAAAATGCGGTGGCTGCTTAGAAGACAAAATATAGATATGAGCTAAATATAGAAAAAGAACTTAGAGGGTAAAATTTTAATCATAAGCATTCCTTATTGTTTCCCACACTCCTCACTTAACTGTAACTGAGTGCGCGAGACTTTCCCGCTTTCCAACCCCAACGGAAACTTTTTGGAACCGGTACGGGGACTTCTCTGTAAACTGAAACGCAACGGACGGACGCAAGGTCTTGTTCGCATCAATCCGCAGCACCTTCAAGGGTGTAATTTTCATTTAACCGCATTATTACCTTTTAGTGTAAACTTTAACTGTAAATATTTATTTTCTTGTAATATAAATTTAAGTACTATCTCCATCTCTGGCTATTATTCGAACTCAACCAACGGCAACATTTTGGAGGCATCGACGAGATTCGTCAACGATTCAGAGAAACAAGAGATAAGTACTATTTTACATTTTCATTCAACGTTTGACTTTGGTTTCTCTTACTGATTCATTCCATCCATATTTCGTTTTATCAATTAATGGATGCCGAAACGGCTACAGTGCTTCGCGGCAGAGCGAAGGCTGCACTTACAAGAATTATAAATTTCATTGATAGAAATGATCAAACTTTTGACAAAAATGATATACGCAACAAGTTAGAGAAACTTGAATTAACTTATACGGAATTTGATAAAGCGGATGCTGCTTTTTACCTATCGAATCCTCTGAAATGGAAGAATTCGAAACAAAATATTACGAAACCAAAGCCAAGCTACAGAATATCTTAGAAAATTTATCTGTGAGAACATATGTATATAATGATAATTCTGATGTCTTTGAAAATGTCTCAAATATGAAATCTAGCAATTTTAAGTTGCCAAAATTAATATTGAGCGTTTTCTGGTGATTATAAAAATTGGCCTTCATTTAAGGATTTATATGTATCATTAGTGCATGATAATATGTGTTTATCGAATATACAAAAGTTTCAATATCTTAGAGGTTTATTGCTGTCAGAACCAGCAAATATAATTAAGCATATTCCCATTACTGAAACGGCTTATAACGAGGCTTGGGAAAAATTATTAGCTCGTTATGATAAAAAGAAGCAAATCATTTTTTCACTCATTAAAACCTTCATGGAACAACCTTCTTTTAACGATACTAACTCTCACAACTTACGCAACATAGCAGACACTTCCGACGAAGTAATTAGAGGTCTTAAATCTATTGATACTAAAGCAGAGTCTAGAGATGTATGGTTGATTTACATTTTGTTACAAAAGGTTGATCCTAAAACGCGCCAAGAATGGGCGCAATTCTCAAATAATATTGATTTTCCCACATTTGAAGCATTTATAGAATTTTTAAATAACAGATGTACATACTTAGAACTTTATAATGTTAGCGTTACTCATGAAAAACAACCTTATATTAATAAATCGAAATTTAGCAATAGTTTAAAATGTTCTTGTTGTAAAATGAATCATCTTGTTTTCAAATGTTCTAAATTTAAAGAAATGTCTGTTAAAGAGCGTATACAACTTGTTAATAAACAAAAATTATGTATGAACTGTTTATCTGATAGGCACACTGAGTCACATTGTAATTCAACTTTTACTTGCCACTATTGTAAGAAAAAGCATCATTCGCTATTACATGATAATAATTTTAAAAATTTCGCAATGTCAGCAAATAAATCTCATCGTGCTGAAGGTCAAAACCAGACAGGAAATGATGCTAATCAAAACAAAGAAGTTGCAGCTTCCGTGAACTCTATACAAACATGTTTTCTTTATTACCAACTTTAAGCGTTAACATTAAAAATATTTTGGGGGAGAACTGTCAAGTTCGAGTTATGGCGGACAGCGGAAGTGAATCAACATTCATTTCGGAAAAATGTTTAAAACTGCTAGGCCTGAAAAGAAAAAACGCTAGATTTCAAATTAAAGGATTGCAAGATTCTAAAATCGCGATGACTAGAGGGTGTGTTGAAATAGATTTAGTATCGTTACATGACCCCAGGTCAAACTACCAGTTAAAGCATATGTTTTGGAAAAACTAACTGCTCCGTTACCAACGGAAAAATAAACGAAACACATTTCTCTCATTTAAAAATGCCTGCTTAGCGGATCCGAAATTTTTATCTCAAACAATATCGATATGATTCTCGGATCTGACTACTTTTTTCTATTTTGCTTCCTGGGCAAATTACTTGCTCTCAAAGTAATTTAATCGCTCAAAATTCCATTTTGGTTTCCTAAATTCAGGCAAATTAACTGAGTCTTTAAACTCAAATTCAATGCTAAATCTTCACATTAATGGTACAAATATTGACAATCAATTAAAGCAATTTTGGGAATTAGAAGAAATTCCTAACGTAAAAGATAAATTATTAACTTCTGAAGAGCAATTTGTGGAAACACATTTTCAAAATACTTATGCATGTAATTCCGATGGACGCTTTGTTGTAAAACTTCCATTTTATAAATCAAATTCAGAATTGGGAGACTCAAAACCCGCAGCAATTTCTCGCTTATTAGCAATGGAGCGGAAATTTAAAAATAACCCAGATTTTGAAAAACAATACAAAGAATTCATGAACGAATACGAATCGCTAGGTCACATGAGCTTAGTAAATTCCAGATCCCATACTTCCAAAGATCAGAATTTTTTTACCGCATCACGCCGTTATCAAGCCATCCAGCCCTACAACAAAGTTAAGAGTAGTTTTTGACGCATCTTGCAAAACTACAAATGGTACGTCATTAAATTCTCTGCTAGGAGTAGGTCCCAAATTACAAAGGGATATTTTTGAAATATTGCTTAATTTTAGAATTCCTAGAATTGTATTTACAGCGGACATTGAAAAAATGTACCGTCAAATTTTAGTAGCTGATGAAGATCAGAGATACCAACAAATTCTGTGGAGAAATAACTCTAGTGAAAACATTCGCACATACAAGCTAAAAACTGTCACCTACGGTTTAGCCTCAGCTTCCTTTTTGGCCACTAGGTGTATTAAGCAAATCGCTCTCGATGGTAAAGATAATCCCAACCTCTCCCGAGTTTTACAGGAAGATATTTATATGGATGATTTACTATCAGGAGCAGATACGCCAAATAACGCAATCTCCATTTGCAAGGACATTGCTCATGTTTTGAGTACTCGCGGATTTCATTTAAGAAAATGGAATTCTAATTCCACCGAATTTCTCGCTCAATTTTCAGAACATAGTTCTCATGATGCACGAGTTGAATTTTCCAAAGATTCTAATGAAAGTTCTAAAGTATTAGGCTTATTTTGGAATTCATCCAATGACACTTTTGGTTTCCAACCATCGCTTGAACTTACACCACCACTCACAAAAGAGACGTATTTTATCTGAATCTTCCAAAATTTTCGATCCTTTAGGACTTCTTTCACCTTGTACAGTATTCATGAAGATTTTTATCAAAAACTTTGGCTTACAAAAACAGATTGGGATTCTCCCATTCCACAACAATTAACAGAGGATTGGCTTAGGTTTCAAAAAGGCCTTTAATGCCATCAACTACCTCACTGTTCCCAGATGGGTCATCCTTACAGCAGACAACATAGTAGAATTGCATGGTTTTGCAGATGCTTCTTCATTAGCTTATGCTGCTGCAATCTACTGTCGGCAGAAACACAACGGCAAAATAAAGGTTCAACTACTTGTATCAAAAACTAAAGTAGCCCCTGTCAAACAAGTTTCCATTCCTCGATTGGAGTTGTGCGGTGCACATTTACTATCAAGCTATTTAAATCGGTCTTGCGGACATTAAAATATTATACCTTTGATGTATTCGCTTGGACGGATTCTAAAATAGTTCTCTCCTGGCTGTCTGGTCATCCTCGCCAATGGAAAACTTTCGTAGCAAATAGAACATCTGAAATTATAGAAGTTCTACCTACAAAGCATTGGAGACATGTGCCTTCTAAGGAAAATCCCGCAGATATTGCATCCCGAGGTATTGATCCTAAATGCTTACCTGATTGCAAGTTATGGTGGCAAGGACCACCCTGGCTAAGGCTAGAAACTTCTAGTTGGCCCAAGGCTGAATCCAGTTGCGATGAGGCTTCGGATGAGGTAAAAGCGGAACAAAAATCAGTCTCCATCTTCAATCTGTTTACTCACACATCAAATGATGTAATTCATGGTTTATTCGAACATTACTCTTCACTCACCAAAGTAATTCGCATTTTTGCTTATTGCCAAAGATTTATTAAAAACTGTAAAAGATAGCATCTCAAGGATCATCGATCAGTTCATCCCATATTAATACTACTTCACTTACCTTTTCGGAAACCAAAACCGCTGAAGAAACCATCATTCGTTGGGTTCAAGGTTTTACTTTCAGGAAGAAATACAAAGCATTAAAAAACAGATTTCTCTGCCACCCAAAAGTCCATTACGTTCCCTCCACCCTTTCATAGATGAACATGGTTTAGTACGGGTGGGAGGGGAGATTGCAAAATTCCCAGCTTCGATTCAATTCCAAGCATCCTATCATACTTCCTTCTCAGCACAGTATTAGTGAACTCCTTATCAAGGAACAACACATCGCTCATTTACATGCTGGGCCGACTTTGTTAGCTCACGTTCTTCGACAGTCCCATTGGATCGTAGGAAGTAGAAAATTAATTAACAAATGTATTAGAAAATGCTTAAAGTGTAACAAATTCAAAACCTCCACCACAACACCACAGCTGATGGGCAATTTACCAAAACACCGTGTCACGCTGGAGAGACCTTTCTTCAGTTGCGGTATTGATTATGCTGGTCCTGTACTGATTAAATGCAACAAAGGTCGAGGGACTAAATCTACAAAGGGTTACATTGCTTTATTTGTATGCTTAGCAACTAAAGCTGTTCATATTGAAGCAGTCGGAGACTTAACAACTGATTCCTTCATAGCTGCACTACGTCGTTTTAGTGCTCGTCGTGGGGCTCCCCGCCACATTTATAGTGACAATGGAACCAATTTTGTTGGAGCTCGTCGAAAACTTGACGAAATACGGAAGTTATGGCTTTCCTTACCAACTAATGAAGCCATCTCTTACTACTTATCCAAATCTTCAATAGATTGGCACTTTATTCCACCCTCATCACCACATTTTGGAGGTATTTGGGAATCAGGAATTCGATCCGTCAAATTTCATCTGAAGAGAGTATTGGGAGAAACCATATTAACTTTTGAAGAGTTAACAACCTTGCTCACGCAAATCGAAGGATTACTAAATTCCAGGCCTCTCTCCTACGTTAATGACTCTGACATAGAATGCATATCTACACTCACACCTTCACATTTTCTTACAGGTGATGTTCTTCTTTCAGTTCCAGAGGAGCTTCCTTCAAGCTCCAACCACAGAGATCGTTGGGAGTTGCTACAGAACATCAAACGGGGCTTTTGGAAGAAGTGGAGTTCCGAATTTATCTCCTCCTTACAACCTCGCAAGAAATGGCAGGACGCACAACCAAACTTGAAGGAAGATGACATCGTATTGATCAAAGAGGAAGGTCCTCCTGGTACATGGCCAATGGCTCGAGTTCTTCAAGTGCATCCAGGCAACGACGGACTGGTTCGTGTTGCAACTGTGAAAACCCAAGACTCAGTGTTCAAACGACCTGTTCATAAACTTCACAAACTTCCATATATCCGAACTAGTTCGGATATAGGTGGAATATGTTTCCCACACTCCTCACTTAACTGTAATTGAGTGCGCGAGACTTTCCGCTTTCCAACCCCAACGGAAACTTTATTGGAACCGGTACGGGGACTTTTCTCTGAAAACTGAAACGCAACGGACGGACGCAAGGTCTTGTTCGCATCAATCCGCAGCACCTTCAAGGGTGTAATTTTCATTTAACCGCATTATCACCTTTTAGTGTAAACTTTAACTGTAAATATTTATTTTCTTGTAATATAAACATAAGTACTATCTCCATCTCTGGCTGTTATTCGAACTCAACCAACGGCATCACTTATAAAAACTTTGCTTTGCAAGACAAGCCCATGGAAGTCGTTAATACTTATTAAATTTGTTCTTAATTTAGTATTAATTAATTAGTTATAAAATACTCTGTGCAGCACTGATACATTAAAAGTATACCGGCTGAAGTGCGCGCTCTTTTCACGAGTTCATTTATAAGAAAATAAAACATTATTGATATAATAGCTGAATTGTAAGGAGAGTAATGCCAAGTGCGCGACAATGTTTACAAAAACGTAAAACGATTGCTCAAATTTTCAGTTTTAAGCGAATTGTAATTATAAGCCTCACAGAATTAGCATTTATAATTGATGTTAAAGAATGAACAATAATATAAAATTCCGATGAAGAATAATTGTATTATTTTTAATATTTAAAGCGAAAAGACTTCAACATGTTTTAACTCAGGAGCAGGCGCGCACTCGATACGGTAGAGGGTTATTGAGTCACCCCAATCCTCTTTTTCTTTATATTTATTTTACTGTACACGATACAAATCGTGATTCCAGCGAATAATTTAATTAAGAGAAAGTAAACTTACCTACTTTCAGGGAATGTTTAATTTTTCTTCGGTAACAAATAAGCAATTGTGTCCGAATTAACGATATCGTGTTCTGTGTGTCCCGCGCGACCACTTCCTGGTAAAAAGTGTATTTATTATGATAATATGTATGTTGCTGCTAAAAGCAATTGTGTAAAACGTTTTTCGTTGCGCTTTATATGTTTGAGATATGTTTATATGTATCATAAAACTCCTTTGCATGGAAAAAAGCGCACCAGAGTAAAATACATTTTACTTACAACTTCCCTAAATGAGAAACAAACATGAGAGGCGTCATAACTAACTGAACCAAGAACTTAGGTCAAATAGATTATCAGCAAAAACAGATTACAGCTATAATGTGCAGTATTTCAAAAATAATCACAGTGATGAATTTTTTATGTTCCTAAATTTTTTCGATTCTGGGTCTGGGATTTGTTTTCTCTCTGAAAGAGCAGTATGTTAGGATTAAAAAGAAACCGTAATAAAAAATATCTCATCACGGGATTACAGCAAATCAAATAAAAGTTTTTTTATTTGGTTATACGATCAAAGATAACTAATTAGGTATTGAAGACGTTTTTATTTTTTAAGACTTAATATCGCGCGCCTATAAATTATATCAGAGTAAAAGTGCATTTTTATTATGTCTGAAAGTATTTTGTTTTAATTCAGTCCAGTAAATTAATTATTTTTTAAATATTTTATTTTCGATATGCTCGCGCCCCCCCAGGGGGGCGCGCCCCACAGTTTGAGATACACTTATGTAGGGGTCTGTGCGCCCGTCAATGGAGATGCCACCATACACCACCGCCAAATCTGGCACTTTCGTGCACGAACGCAGGATTTTATTCCTACTGCAACGGTCCCTCCAGATGAAAATACGCCTATTATCCGGATGAACAGAAAAACGGGACTCGTCAGAAAAAAGAACATTGCTCCATTCATTTCTCCTCCAGTTCACATGCTCTGTTGCCCACTCCCTGCGGTCGCGACGATGCCTTGATGTTGGTCTAACACATACCATCGATCGGCGAGCATACAGACCTACACCATGGAGCCAGTTTCGGACAGTCTGAGTTGAAACCGTGGTGCCAGTAGCTGAGCGAAGGTGTTGTTGGAGAAGAGTAGCGTTCATATTTTGGTGTCTCCGAGCCCTTAACACTAAATAACGATCTTCATTGGGCGTTGTTGCCCGTCTACGACCTTGTCCTGGTCTTCGGCCTGCACTTCCAGTCTCCAAAAAACGGTTAAAGGTCCTGGAAATCACACTTTGTGACACTCCAACGGCTTGCGCTATTTCGGCTTGAGTTTGGCCTCCTTCTAACCTACCAACTCTCCAAGCTTCTGAATCGGTTAAATAACTTCACTGAGACATCGTACTCATCGAAACAAAGCAGTCACTGAATGCCGATCATCCTTGTCTTCATTTCAGTTGAAAGTCAAATTTCATTCGCTGCCGCTGAAGCGACGTTTTTGACGTCGAACTTAAAATTAGCATACTTCACAGTTTAAAAATCAGAAAAATTTGCATTTCTGATTCTCTTCTTCCATTTTTGGCAAAAAAAAATTTCGCTTATATCTTTATTTGATATAAAACTTACAATATCCTTTAATTGTTTTGAGCAGTGTATATATATATATATATATATATATATATATATATATATATATATATATATATATATAATGTACTGAAAAAACATTAAAAAAACAGATGTGATAAAAACATTTTGATATTTCATTTTAATTTTAACCTATTTCATTCCACTAAAAAAATTTTGAACTTTAAAAAGTAGCGTAATGTGAAAGTTTCTTCCTCTTCACTTTCGAACCTGGGAACTACCGTTTTATAAAGCAGAGCTTTAACCAACCACGCTATCCCCTCCTTCCGGGAGAACAGTAAAAATACCTTTAAAGTAAAAGAATATTTTTTCAATATCCCATTCGTTATTCGTTAAAGTAAAAAAAAAAAAAATTTTGGACTTCATTTTTAAGTTGAGTTGAGTTGAGTTAATATTAACGTCGCACTGTTCAGCTACACGAGGGCTTTTGGCGACGGACCACGTAATTTTGAACCATGGTCAAGTGACGTGGACGACACCTGAGCTGGCACCCCCTCTCCTAACTACCACACCACACCAACGGGAGGACGTTTCAGCTCTCGACAGATTTAACGTGCATCGCTGCCCTACACGGCGGGTCTTTAGTGGTACTGGGGATCGAACTCATGACATGCCTGCCATGGTTGGATACCTTAACCACTGGGCTACCGCAGCCCTCTTCATTTTTAAGTTAATGCTTTCAAACATCATATATCGATTGTAAACAACGGTAATTTTTGAACAAAAAACTTTAAAAAAGTAATGTTTACATATTTATCGCAAAAGGGGAAAAAATCGAAAAACACATTTTTTTTAACTGTAATTTTTAAGATATTTTATCAATCTTTGTACAGATTATGTATAATTTTGTTCTACATGCGGAAAAATGTTTCGTGAGATTATTTTTATTAATAAAAAAGTTATTAAGTATTTAAATAAAATTTTGAGTATCTCTTGAAAAATCGTAAAAAAAAAAAAACGTTTTTGACATTGAATTATTTAAATTACTGATTCTAAAAGAGAAAAGCATGAACTTTTTTTTGTGTAAAATATTTTTTTCATTAACGCGAAAGAAAGTTGAAGCGGAACAATTCAGAAATCTTATTCATAAAACGCATCGATTTCGACTCATTTTAAAAAAATCGTAAAGTATACAAAATATAATTATTTTGTAAAATAAATTATAGCATATTGTGGCGAAATAAATAATCCTTACGAATCTGTAATTATTTTTCGTGTGAGTTTCATGAAAAAAATTAGATCGTGTTTTAAAAACCTCTGAAAAAAAAGAAGTTCCAAATTTTCCCCTGGTGGTGAGAAATGGTACTAATTATGCTTTTTAATGCGTTTTAAGGTTTTTAATTAATATCTTTTTAATTAATTGGAATGTCGGAATATAAATGGTCAAAACTGATTCCTCGGATCATTCCCGAAATTTTGGTAACTTTGGCGAGTTTCTGCAACTTGTGGTTCGTGAGAAAATTGGGCTACATTCCTATATACCTGCATACCTACATAGATACATTTGTTTACCTACGAATTTTAATAGTGTAGATGAGGAGTCACAACATGCGAGTTTTTCTGTTTGCGATAGTTTGCAACACCAGCTACTCTGTGGCCTGGTCGTTTAAACTGTACGCAGCAATCTAATATCGAAGCACTTTTGTCATTATCTAACCACATCTCTGACAACATGAGTGTAAACTTGTGGGTTCTTTTCTGATCGTGTTCGCATTGTGAATTGAAAATAATTGCAGACAGGGTTTTGTCCCACTGTGTTTATTCCACACCTTCTATGGGACATTTCTTAAAATAAAGAAGATATTGAGATGTTTCAAGATTACCATACATCGTTCAGCCGTCTCTACTTTTCACAACCCCGGTTTTTCTTCGCCACCGCTCTCTCTCTCCCCCGTTCCGACCTTTTCTCCTCTGTCCTTGCCAGATCCTTCTCTTTATATCGTCTCTCGTTCGATCTGTTGCCAGGTGCAGGCAGCGGTTCCTTACAATGAGTAACGAACATTTTTATGAAATAACGTCGTCAAAATCTGTTTTGTGAGCCCTTTGACAATTGAGCGTAAGGATCGCAAGTTTATCCTGGGTGAAGTCTAAGACTTGCTGGTATGTACGAAGTGGATTTCGAGTATCATTGGGTGGATGACCAGAGTATCTAGCTCTTCCGAGCTATAACCTCTTATCTTTAGGATTTTGAGTGACTGTGACGAATTCACTCTTCCCCTTTGTTAATAAAAAAATACTTAAAAAGTAAAATATACTTATATGAAAGTAAAAAATTAAAATTTAAAATTACTAAAATGCTTTAAGTGCTAGAAAACTATCTTCAAAAACGGTGCAAGCACTGAGAATGAAAACAAATTTCGATCAGTGGGTGGGCGAGGTGAGGCCTGATTAATGGCAATGCAGCTTAGAACTCAGTCGTTGTAGAAAAGAGAGAAACATTGAATGATTTGAAATAAGAAAAACAGCTTTTTTTAAAAAGGTAATAAAAAATAAAATACATTTTGAAAAAATAGGAAAGAGCGTGTAAATTTAAATTTGATCTGGATAAATAATTTTTCAGGAAAACTTAGTGATTTAAAGTAAATTTGAAAATAGAGAGTTCCTAGGAATCGAACTTGGGGCGATTCATTTCAAGTCAGCTACTATAACCATTAGGCTACGAAGGCTCAGGGAGGGAGCTAAAGTAAGCTTTTAAGTTGGGTGAGAAGAGTGAAATGAATTTAATTAAGAATTTTAATTGAAGAGAGGATCCGAAAAAGAGAATATTATTGGGCCTGTTAAAATTAGGATCAGGGATATATTTTTTAATATCCAAGATTGAAGAATTATTAGAGTTATCAATTTTTTGAAAGAAGTTAGTTGCTAATTTTTTGGTAAATTGTCTGATAGACATCATTTTGCTCGCGGATCCGAGGTCCTTATTCCTCATGAACCATCGAGCTTTTAATATTTGTCGGAGAATGATGCTTTGAGAAACTTCCATTTGATTAATATGAATTTTAGCTGCATGTGCCCAGATTGACGTGGCATACTGATTAAAACTGGTCTTAGGATTAGTGTGTAGATAAGCAATTTATTTTCTCTGCTCTAATAGAAAGATTCTTGCAATTAAGGGGTATATTTTACAGACTAATTGTGAATTTAGAGTCAAGTGCTCGATGGCTACTAGAGCTGTACCCCGATGCGCTGTACACCACCACGCGCTCTCATTGGTCAAATCAAATAGCGCACGCTTACGTCACTTCCTGTTATACACATCCGTCCCTTTTCAAGAAATCACTCCAACAAATATCCAGCAAGCGAGAGGAAAGATGTTACACATCAAAAAATTTAATTGATATCTTTTGCCTGTAACGAGTGAGTGAGAGAAAGTATATTAACGTCACACTATTATACAACATGAAAGCTATGGGCGACGGACCGCTTTATATTGAACCGAGGTCAAGTGATTGGGATGACATCTTAGCTGGAACCCCACTCACCTAATTCCCACACCACGTCAACTAGAGGACAGATTTAACGTTGTAACAAAGTCACATTAACACAACTCACCCCCCCCCATACTTGTTAAGGTCGACAGATAGGAGAGTCAATAGCCGACAGGATGGGGCTACAATAGCAGATGGGGTTCGTCTTATCAGTTGGAGACAGAACACAGGGCTTTGATCCTTTATCTAGCTTCTTGACTTTCAACGTTAGTACGACTGTGAGCCGAATGGACGGGACATAGACCCATTGTGTGTCCATTGACGGGGCCTGTCTGTTTTAGAAGACTGGTGCTTCGGAGGACGGCAGCAGGATACTTCAAAGAGAAAATGGCGATGAGGTGGATAAAAGACCTGATGTTTGGACCAGCCTTTATTGTGGGAACATTCGAGAAGAACCAGAGTCATTGTTCGGTCCGCACCAGTGCGGTGCTACTGAGACTGAGGTGCGGGAGGCAAATGTTTGGGGCCTGCCAATGAGAGATGACGAGGGGTGTGTAGTTGACCCTTCCCTGGTGTTTAAAAGGATAGATTCGGGAGGAATAAACGACTGACGAGAGCTGATTTTTCGAGTGAGAGGAAAAAGAAGAACGCCGGCAGTTCTTTCTAACGGATCTTGTGGGACTGAAACTATTGAGGGGCAAGCACCTCTCCGGACAATACAGATATGTCGGGGCAATAACACCGACAACTGAAAGAGACGCAGCACAACGGCTTGGCAGAACTAGACAGACTCTTAAACTGAACTTAATATTTCCATATCGTATTCTAAATAATTATTTAGTCGAGAAAATAAATTTTGATTTTATTTTAACAATCTGCTGTGTGCCCATAATCTCACTACCAGTCCATGACGCCACAACGTGCATCAGTCTTTACACGGCAGAATGCCCCCCCAAACCGAGCTCACCCGAAGAGGGTTTATCGCAGTGATTCCCAAAGTTGTCTATATCGACCCCCAGGGGTCTATGACAACCTGCAAGGGATCCACGTCAGCGAAAAAGTAGTTTGGGGGAGGGGGGGCTATGAGGTGCAAATGAGGGTCTGCGATTTTGGCTCGTATTAAACCAGATCATGACTTTAATTTTAAAAAGAAATTTAATCAAATATTACCTGTTTAGCAGATTCATTTACTAAATTTAATAAGGTTTATTTGCAGTTAAAAAGTGACAGCATAAATTTTTTTCAATTTTCCTGAGACAATCTAACAGGAAAATGACGTTCTAACCTACGTTCAACATTTAATTGTTCTTTATTCAGATTTTGAAACCAGGTTTGAGAATGCTTTGACTATGGTAATTATCACAGCAATAAATTCTTAGGGTCACATTGAAAAAAAAAAGTTATATTACAAGAGGAACTGATCGGAATAGGCAGTAACGGAGAATTTAAAGTAAAGTTTAAAGCAGATGTTAGCTATTTTGGCTTTAAAAAGACATACCTGTTATTGATCCCGAATTATTTGAGAACGTTTAAATTGCTTTTCTTAGTGAGAAAGAGTTTCAGCGCGATTGCCAATCTCCAAAATAAAAGAAAGAAAAAGACTGGACACTATTAATCGAGAAGATTAAACCTGTCACGATTGATGGCAAATGTTAAAAATTTGTTATTAAAAAGCGCACCAGATTCATCCCTTCTATTGTAAACATTTTTTGTTGGTCCATTTTTATGTGTCTTAATTAAGTTTTAATTTAAATAGCATGTATTCCTTAAGTTTTTAACACTATACTTCACTACAATTAGAAATTTAAATCTTTTTGATAATTAAATTTTTTAAAATTTAAGTTGATGAGTTTTCGAAAATTGAATATTGAGTACGCAGGGTTGTACGCCAAGTTTAAAGGTAACTGCTCTATCTACATATGTATACATAATGCAAATATACAAAGTAAAAATAAAAAAAAGAAGAGAAAACATGAAGGGTATAAGAGAAAGAAGAAAAAATATATACATTACTCCAGAATTTTTACAAATACATCAAAAATAGTAAAATTATCCAATACAGATTCATCGCACAGACACTTTTTCAGCAGCCACATACACCACCACAGTCCCCGATATTAATGTTTTTGAAAATGTGTGGACCACATTCGAAACAGCGATCCAAAAATACAAGATTAGACACAGAAACCATTTAAAACGTATTGTAAGAAGAATGGGGTAAAATATCTTTAGATACAGCCAAAACATTAGTCGAATCGGTACCATAACATTTAGAAAGTATTATAAAAGTCAAAAGACATAACTAAATGTTGACACTTTCGTTGTATGCGAAATATTACAAAAATTTCATTGGTGTATTCTCAATTTTTTTAGATCTAACTCTGCATCTGTTTATCTAAAATGCTTCTGAAACTTTTTATTTTGTAAGTTTTTCATTGATTGCTCTTTATTTTTACTTTAAAATAAACCATTTGTTATGCGTAAAAATAAAAACATGTTTGCAATTTCAAGTTATGTATTATTTATTTTGAAAGTTATAGTAATTAAATAAAAGTAAGGTATACTCTTAATTGTTTGAGTCACTGTGTTATACAACGATGCATTGTTAAAGGTTTGATTGTGATTAAAATCGAATTGTCTGTGAAAATGAAAAGCATTTTATTGAGAAGGATTCAACTAATGAATTTATTTGGAAATATCACGAGAGGGGAATGAGTAAATAACGCATTAAGAGGTGTGTGAGAAATAATATTTGAAAATAAACTAATTATGGTCCAGATTTTAGTTATATCTAATACGTAGGTTTGAAAAACCAGCTGTGATTTCGTTTTTCTTGAGATTCCGGAGAGCGATAACACGAAGGACAAGCTCCTTAAGCACAGCTAAAACTTCACACGTGAGATTCAATTCTAATTTAAACTTCCGACTTCATACAGAAGCAGATGTACTAAACCAAAAATTTAGTTTTCTTAAGGGAACTTAAAAATGTTTACATTTTTTCTTGGAAGAATTTGGAATTTTAGCAAAAAGTTTTGTTTTTAAAATGTTTTATTAATTCAATAAATTCCACTAATTCTTTTCAAAACATTGAAGAAATTCATATTTTACTGTGCTGTTTGGAACTTCCTATTTTTCTACATGTAAACGACTATTGATACATATCGATATTTGACTGTTAGCGGTCGCCAAAACAATTGTCAAATTCGCCAAGATGTGCCTTATGCTACATTTAACCTACATTTGTTTAAAGCAGTGTTTCTCCTTGCGCTCAATTTACTCCTTAATTTGCCGGAATCCTCAAATCTTTACAACAAAGTACTTCTCCACATTGCTGTTTTGTGGCCCATCTTAACGTACGCTTGCCCTGTGTGGGGCTATGCAGCTAATACAAACATTCAACTTTAAGAAAATGCCAGAAATTCTTTAATCAGAAATATAACGAAGGCTTGTAGATGAACTAAAAATAGAGATATTTATAGAGCTATTAACATTTATCCTTTTAAAAATATATTCAAAAATTGGCAGTTGAATTTTTTGATAATCTGCCAAATTCTAATATCTTTAATGTCTTAAATCTTGAAAATTACAATCCCAATGTCAATACTAAGAGGGCCAAAAGAATCCTTCTGGACTCGTATAATCCCCCTTAGTAATTAATTGCGTCATTCCCCTCGTGGCGAATGACCACTTTCTAATTTTTCATTTTATTATTATCGGTGTTTCCTTTCTTCATTTTAAATTATTCTCAATCTGCAACCCACATAGGCAAGCACTTTTTTCCAGCCAATTTCTGTTCAATAATTTCAAGGCAGCCAATAGAGTATTAACTCACTGGTTCTTTTCGACCAATAGCAGACGAATCTCTTGTCCGCTTACTCTGAAAAATTTCCATCACATCGGCTGTCTCCGAAGCAGTCACATTTCTTCTTCCAGTCCAAATCAGCTCCCCGTAGCCACTTCACCCCGGGCTGCGGTAGCCCAGTGGTTCTTCTTCCCCAGTACCACTAAAGACAATGCACGTTAAATCTGTCGAAGCTCCCTCTGAATGCCAAGCCTCTCCACTTCCATGGTTCAAATTACGTGGTCCGTCGCCAAAAGCCCAAATACATTTCGATCATTCAAGGATTTCGATAAGGGATGCTAAGCGTTCCATTTCCTAAGGATGTAAAGCTTTCAAGCAATGATTCTTAAACTAAGTGTCACCAAAAATTTTAGGATCTTTGATATATCTTTTTGCATAAAATAACTTGTTCGCCCTTAATAAAAATAATTTTATTGTTTATTTAGATTCTTATTGGTGTATCGATCCACTCTAAGGAATATTGAGAAAGTACTTCGTCCGGCGGTGTTGACTATTATTCCAAGAGTTTAATATAATTAATAATAATCAAGCACATTCTTCACATTAGTACGAGTACTTAAAGTTTGCGTATACCATTGTTAATAAAAGGAGATGATCTCAGAAGTGAGCTCAAAATGACAACACACAGATTATAGTTCATGCGCCCCCGTATCAAAGGTCCAGGATTCTAAAGGGTTCAAGGCCTGACTGATGCCAAGTACGTATTTAGCCATTTTATAAAATGCTAAAAGCGAAAAAAGTAGAAATTGACTTTGCAGAAGGCCCTAATATTCTCTGTGATACCACCAAGTTTATGTATAATTTACCGTGCAATACGTTAGATAATATATTTATTTTGTTACATTCAAAGTAAAAACTTATTGCAGATGTTTAATAGAGAAAAATAATGTTACAAACAAAACACATATAGAAGTACTCAAGCATTTGTAAAGTTTAATAGCTCCTGGTTTAAAGCATGAAAAAGAGTCATCAGGCAAATTTTAGCGGCTTAAAAAGTGTAATTTAAGTCTTCGCACAAGTCTCCCTGCAAAAATTATTCCATCCTAAACATTTTATCTAGTCGAGAAGTTAATAGAAAAAAGCTATATAACAAAATGAAATCTCTGAATTCATCAGAAATTGCGTACATTAAAGTAAATGAATGTTATATAATTGATTTGAAGAAACGATGACCTATCCAAAATATATCAACTTTTTCTCTTTAGGGTTTTACAAAAACTTTCTCGATCACCACATAGTTGCAATTCTGTATGCAGTATTATTTTGTGGAAAAATAGAAAAACAATCGCAATATGAAAAAAAAATGGTGTAAAGAAAAGGAAACTTTGCGATGACTTGAAAAGTTTCCCTGAAGATAACACCTTTACAACAATTATTTTTACAATAAAATTATTTTTCTGATCTCTTGCAGAATATTACGGCCGAATTTGATATGTGTGCGAACAAAATGTGCAGAAATAAACGTTTGAGAAGGATAATTTAAGTACAAGCAATCTGAAATTTCACAAACACTTTTGTTTAAATATCCTACATTAAAGTACCTTAAATTCAGCTTTTATTATGTCTATTGTTTTTCCTTTATAAAAATATAAAATATGATCAAACTTAATGGGAAGCTTAGAAACAATTTCTGAAAATGTACGTATAAAGAAGTACATTGCAAAAGTGATAAAGTTATCTTAACATATTTTAAACTTGCAAAAATATAGCACAATGGTGAAAATTGTACTAAATCATAATCTAGTCAATCAAGTTATAAAATGTATACGATTCATTGCATTATTTTTTCAAAATATATAAGGAGGAAAAAAACTTACCTGAAACACATGATGAAGTCGTATCCATGGCGGCATCAAATCAAATACTACGATGGATCCAGATCACTGTTCTGGCAATCTCTTCAATATTGTCCACATAGAGATTTATAGACGAAAAGATGAACCTTATTTTTTGTAGAGCAGCAAGAATAGCTGGACAGTCAAAAATATGAGCAGATGTCAGCTCTATATGTAAACAGTTATCACAATTCCTGTAAGATCTTCTACCATCCCTATCAAACTTCAATCCTCTGTAATGACCTGTTCTTAGCCAAGCAACAGTTTTTGTTATAAGGCGGCCTCCACTTATATTACAGATTTGATACTTTACAGGAATTAACTTCTCTCTCAATTTGAAATTTGCGACAGCATTTGCGTCTAATAAAGTAATGTTGACAAAACACATGCACCATGCTTTAAAACATCCAAAAAATGATTTACCGATGACGATTATAAATTTTCCAAAGTTTATAAGATCATCTCTGAGTTGGTATAATTTGACCTTTATCTTATAGTGTGTCAAAAAGTAATTGTTCATCAAAATCAGTTTTTCATAACAAACGAGTAATAGGATGCCTATAGACATATCAAAAGGGCCGGATCATTAGTTTGAATGCCTTTTCTTCCACTACAAGTAACAAATCACGTTACGTGTCTTATATCACAGGCCTGGAAAATTGATACTTTTGAAAAGAGAAGTTTTCAGTTATTTTTATGTAATTTCGTGCGTTGATTTCGAAAATGACCATTTTTTCCCATCACTTCGGGATTTTTTTTGTAAACACGATATCGATATTTTCGCTAAATTCCTATTTGAAAATGAGTTCCCTTAAGCAATATAGCATGTACTTTCTAGCAACAGTCATTTTTATCCAGTTAAATCTATATAAATACGAACTTTGGCGTGACAAATTGATTGTTCACCAAAATGAGAGAGAGAGATGAAAAGCGCTATATTGCCAGAGTGAGTGAGTGAATATTAACGTCGCACTGTTCAGCTACACGAGGGCTTTTGGTGACGGGCCTCGTAATTTCAAACCATAGTCAAGTGACGAGGACGACACCTGAGCTGGCACACCCTCTCCTAACTACCACACCACGCCCACGGGAGGACGTTTGAGCTCTTGATAGATTTAACGTGCATCGCTGCCCTACACGGTGGGTCTTTAGTGGTACTGGGCTCGAACTCATGACACGCCAGCCATGCTCCATACCTTGACCACTAGGCTACCGTGACCACCCGCTGTTGCCAGACCTGATGAGTTACCTCTGGTTGAAAGAAAAACAAGACGTTCATCCGAGGTTTAAACTTTTTGCATCCGATTATGGTACAGTTTCTGGAAAGAACCCCCAACATACTATTTTAATTTGTTTTTATTAAGGTTATTCACATAAAATAAACGATTGACCAAGACTATCACATATTATGCCTTACATGAAACTTTGAAATAAATTTCAAACTCCACTAAAAGCAAAACAAAACTAAGTTTCTATAAATATGTACTCTTTTTCCTTTGAAACTTCTTTGACGTTCTTCTTTTATGTTCAATCTCAGGCCAATCTTATGTTAATATCCAATAGTAGTCGCCGAGCATGTTTTTATCCCATCTTCCTTGATATTTTTGTGCTCCATATCTTTGATGGTGGAATCTTTCATCTTGTAATCCTAAATTTTTGGGAGAAAAGTTCACATATGAGTGCAGGAAATGTATTTGGATCCACCCTGTCTTCAGATAAACCTGGGCGACAGCGGTAGCCTAGTGGTCAAGGTAACAGTCTCGTGCCCAGTACCACTAAAGACCCGTCGTTTAGGGGAGTTAAATCTGTCGAGAGCTCAGACGTCCTCCCGTTGGTGTGGTGTGGTATTTAGGAGAGGGGGTGCCGACTCAGGTGTCGTCCTCGTCACTTGACTAGGGTTCAAAATTATGAGGTGAGTTGCCAAAAGCCCTCGTGTAGCTGAACAGTGCAACGTTAATATTCATTCAATCACTCAGATAAACCTGGAAACTTTTGGCATAGGTATTTGAAACAATCATGGTCTTTTGGAATAACCTTGTCAAAAACTGCTTCACTTCACCTAATTTTATATGCAGAAGATATCATTGTTTGGCTTGACTAAGCTATTCGTAATCATATTCTCGGTGCCTGGCTCAAGACATTGTCTAAGTTATTTTGTTTTAACGCAATGTTGAGTCTTATCACGGCTGTCCTACTCACAAATGAAACATGGGAACATTATAAATCCGCCTTGCTGACGAAGAAGCATGCAGATAACCTTAAAATCACTGCAAGTGTTCCAACCACCGTCGGCATATTTTATTTTGTTGAGGACGAGAGTCAGGCTTTCATAGTGTTTTTTTAATGCACCGAGTGTCTTACTGGTACAGATGCATACTAGCTTAAGTAATGAAAAATGGCAGAATTAAGGTTCCCTTACGATGAATCTATAAAAACAGCCTTTTTATTTAATAGTTACAATTAACACAAATATGTATATACATGACAAAATCACACTAATAAGTGACAAAATAGAAAGCGAGTTTCCTTGTAATTTTCCATGTTCCTTTCTATGCAGGGTATTGGACTATTTTATGTGTTTTTTTTGTTACTATTTATTCATTCATTACATCTAATTATTCTAATAAAATAGTATAGTAAAAAAAGAAATAACATTCTCAGAAATTAGGCCATCCCAGGAGGGATTCGAACCCACCACCTTTAAATTAGAAGTTCAACGCGCTGTCCATTGCACTACAGTGGACAGGAATTTTCCTTTTTATATATGCCGTTGAACTATTATTTTTGTCTGTTTCTACTTTTTTATTCATTTTTTAATTTAATTAATGAACTAATATTTGAAAAAAACATTAACATCAAGTGTCATCCACTACAAGCTGAAAAAAATGTATTTGAACTTGAATGCATGAATAAATGTATTTTATTAACGGTTGCAAATTTGAACAAGATATATATATATATATATATATATATATATATATATATATATCTTGTTCAAATTTTTATATATATATATATATATATATATATATACATATATACATATATCTTGTTCAATATATATATATATATATACATATATACATATATCTTGTTCAAATTTATATATATATATATTTAGGGAGACAGTGAACTAACATAGGAAAATTGAATAATATTAATAGTAGATCAACATGCTATAGGTACCAAAGTAGAAACAACTTAAGATAAATACTGGATTTTTTATTAAAATTTTTTAGCCCACCAATGTATATATATATATATATATATATATATAAATTACTCATTAATAGCATTAATTCGTCCTTCAGGTATCTATTCCTGATTTATATAGTAAATGGGATATGTGTTTGTATATTTTTTAAATAATCTGT
Source organism: Trichonephila clavipes (assembly GCA_019973935.1). NCBI lineage: Eukaryota > Metazoa > Arthropoda > Arachnida > Araneae > Nephilidae > Trichonephila > Trichonephila clavipes. The sequence goes on along the minus strand of BMAU01000871.1, from coordinate 479,322 downwards.
AGAAGTCTAGGGAGGCCGTGGTAGCCGAATGGTCAAGGTATCGGTCGTGGCTGGCCTTGTCACAAGTTCGAGCCCAGTACCACAAAAGACCCGCCATGTAGAGCAACGATGCATGTTAAATCTGTCGAGAACTGAAACGTCCTCCCGTTGGTGTGGTGTGGTAGTTAGGAGAGGGGGGTGCAAGCTCAGGTGTCGTCCACGTCACTTGACTATGGTTCAAAATTACGTGGTTAGTCGCCAAAAGCCCTTGTTTAGCTGAACAGGGCGATGTTGATATTCACTCACCCACTCACTCTGTAGAAATCTAGGTCTATTGAAGCAATCTGTAGTTGCATTTCATATTTTGCGTTAATTTTTTTAATAAATATTTTGTTTTTGTTGTCACATACATTAGGAAATTTTTTTGACTTAAATACTTTGTTCAGAATGGCATTGAAATGTGCATAACTGAGTGAGAGAAACTTCTGCGAATTCTGCAAATTTGCTGTCTAAAATTTAAGAGCTGTTCCTGTTTAAATTTAGAATTTAATATCGAACAATTGATATGTCGATAAGCTTTTTTCTTCTTTGGCAAGATTTATGATTAAAGATAAGTTCCGGCTCTTGTTTCGTCCTCGTTACTTAACCGTGGTTCAAAAGGACGAGGTCAGTCGTCAACAACAGTTCAGTTGCTTTTAAGTGCGAAGTTAACAAATAATCAGTCAATAGGGCGTGTTACAACAATAAAGAGCTCTGAATTGACGTTGTGTATGTATGCAGCATGTGTAATGTCAAACATTCGAAATGGCAGTGACTGGACAAGTCCCGCCCCATTCTACTTATCTCAATTTCTAAGTCCCCTCGGGCAGCCAATGAGAGTCTCTGTCAACACTTACAATGCACCAATGAGAGAGCAGCCTTTCAGCTCTCCTTTTACTTGAACTTTACTCCCGTGGTGTGGTAGTTAGGAGAGGTGGTGCCAGCTCAGGTGTCGTCCACGTCACTTGACCATGGTTCAAAATTACGTGGTCCGTCGCCAAAAGCCCTCGTGTAGCTGAACAGTGCGACGTTAATATTCAATCAATCAATCTACTTGAACTTTTATCATCATGCATGAACATTTTTCAAACGATTGGCTCGACCAATCAGGGAGCTTAACAAGCATAAAAATGAAAACTTCGTTCTGCATCAATTCACCGCCAGATATAGGAATGGGGGGATTGATTGATTGATTGAATATTAACGTCGCACTGTTCAGCTACACGAGGGCTTTTTAGGCGACGGACCACGGAACCATGGTCAAGCGATGACCATGACACCCGAGCTGGCACCTTCTCCTAACTACCACACCACACCAACGGGAGGACGTTTCAGCTCTCGACAGATTTAACGTGCATCGCTGCCCTACACGGCGGGTCTTTAGTGGTACTGGGCTCGAACCCGTGACAAAGCAAGCCACGGTCCGATACCTATACCACTCGGCTACCGCGGCCACTAGGAATGGGGGGAGCAAGCAGCTTATATGCCCAAACATAAGATCATAAGACCAAATGACAGTGGTCAACTCATGATCATGACCATCGGTTATTACGGCGGCTTGAAAGGGAGCATAGGAAACAGTTCTTTGTCAAGTTCAGCATAGTCTGCCTTATTACGCTTGATCTATACAGGGCATTTGCGCACACAAGAGGGGGGAGGGGGCTTCGGTCTGGAGCCTCCCAAAGCCCTGGTTTTATTCGACTGATGATAATCATATGTATGTAGTACGTAAAATTTAATTAAGTATTTGTTATTAATAATTTTTATTAATTAATGCTAATTATTTATTCAATAGTTAATTTTTTACTGTTTTTTGTTCCCAAAAATGAACAAAATCGAAGGAATATGTTGGGCGGCATATTGGAGCATGATACGAGAATAGTGGGCTTTCGATCCTGCCCCCCCCACTTGAAAAATTCCTGTGGGCATTACTGATGCAGGGTGAGTATGAATGATGGACCCGAGTTTAAAAAATTATATTTTAGAAACTACCTCATACATTACAAGAAGTGACATTGAAGAGTTCTTGCGTGTTAGAGTATGCACAGTTTTTCAGTTATTTCGTTGCAACGTGCATTTGGCTTGACCATGGCTCAAAGGTCTTGTGTAACTGAACAATGCGACGTTAATATTCAATCACTCACTCACGCAACGTGTATTTGGAAATCGCTAAGGAAAAGACGCACCATTCAGCAAGAGCATTCTGCGATGGTATCATCAATAAAGGAAAATAGTTTGCTTGTGTAAAAAAAAGCGGCGGATCAAGCGTCTCGGAAGAAACAATGGAGAGTGTGAGGCAGAGTTTTGTTCGAAGTCCCCGAACGTCTTCTTCAGTGAACTTGGAATGCCCTAGAATAGGAGATGGAAAGTTTTACGAAAAAAATTAAATTTCAAGCCGTATCCTGGAGGTATACCGTGTAACAAGAGGGTCACACATCAAACATTAGTAACAGATAAAAAAAAGTTGGTATATTTCTCTTTACATTCAAGTATCTCATATTCTAATATGTGCAGTAATTTCGTAAATAGAATTTTTTAAAATTGGATCCACCATTTGTACTCACCCTGTACTTGCTAGACTGGTGTTCGAGATTCAGTTCGAATATTGTCACTCATTAAACTTGCAAACTTTAATAGCCGCGGTAGCCTAGTGGTCAAGGTATCGGATCATAGTTGGCATGTCACGAGTGTGAGCCCAGTACCACTAAAGACCCGCCGTGTAGGGGAGCGATGCACGTTAAATCTGTCGAGAGCTCAAACGTCTTCCCGTGGGCGTGGTGTGATAGTTAGGAGAGAGGGTGCCAGCTCAGGTGTTGTCCACGTTACTTGACCATGGTTCAAAATAACGTTGTCCGTCGCCAAAAGCCCTCGTGTAGCTGAACAGTGCGACGTTAATATTCACTCAATCAGCAAACTTTAATATCAAGTTGTCTGAAGCACCGCTGAAATTTTTTATAGTTTTGTGCAGGAGCAATTCATTCAGATAATCTTTTTGGACTTTCTAAAAAATTGTATCTTGTGACAGATTTGACAATGGTGTTGCGCATTGTCACTTTTCATTACTCCTGTTTGTAGATGATTCAGTGCCGATTTAAGCTCATTTTGGGCCCTGGGCGCACAAGATCTACAGATCCCCTTGGCAACGGAGGATCGAAATTTATAATTAGAAAATCTGGTTCAGTTCAGCTTATCCGGACCCCTGGGTGCCCGCCCCAAGCTCCCAATGGATAAACCGGCACTGCAATGATGGTATACTTCTTCAACAACACAGTTCCACAAATAATCCTCGATTAACCATTTCGCGCAAAATAAAAAAGTGTGAAGGGAAGAAAGCCACGACAGATAATTACCATAGAATTCTTTTTTTCTTTCTAGTATGTATTCCTTTCCATTCATAAATAAAGATCTCTTTTCCTTCGATAGATTGCATTTTGAATAATTTAGCTTTTTTATTTTTAAAAGAATTTTGTTAAAGAAAAAAAATATTTTTTGAAAATTTGTGAAAATACTGGAATTCTTTCTCACGCATTACAAGAATTTGGAAGCATTAGCGCTAGAATACTCTTAAGCAAAAATTCAACCTTAACAGAAATAATAAAGCATTCCGTACTTTGACACAGGCTTTAAGAGGGGAAGGAAGATGGGGGGGGTGATTGATTGTAAGCAACACACGAGGGCTATTTGCAACGGACCTCGGAATTCTGAACCGCAGTCAAGCGACGGGGACGACGACACATGAGCTGGCAACATCCCTCTTATCTTCCACACCACGCCAAGGTGAGAAATTTAAGCTAAGAGGGATTTATTGTGCATCAGTTCCTCTACACAGCTAGTCTACAGTCGCATCAAGACTCAAACCCTCGACTCGATAATACAGTCACGAATTCCTGACCATGGCAAAAAGACTACTATGACCACAAGAGAGGATGGAAATAACTCTGAAGAATTCCTCCTTTTAGAGTGAGTGAGTGAGTGAATATTAACGTCGCACTATTCAGCTACACGAGGGCTTTTGGCGATGGACCACGTAATTTTGAATCATGGTCAAGTGACGAGGACGACACCTGAGCTGGCACCCCCTCTCCTAACTACCACACCACGCCCACGGGAGGACGTTTGAGCTCTTGATAGATTTAACGTGCATCGCTGCCCTACACAGCGGGTCTTTAGTGCTACTGGGCTCGAACTCGTGACAAAGCCAACCACGCTCCGATACCTTAACCACTCGGCTACTGCGGCCACCCTCCTTTTTCCAAGAAAATGTGTTAATATTTTTTAGCGTCGCACCATAAGGCAATACGAGTGCTATTAATGGCAGATTTCTTGAACCCCGGTCAAATGACGACGCCTGAGATGGCATCCCTTCTCCAAACTACCACACCACACGAAGAACATTAATTAATTTAATGGGCATCACCATTTCTTCGGTGGCACTAGGCTTGAACGCATGACCAAGCATGCTTGAACGCATGTCCATGACCAAGATCACTAGGCTACAGCAGCCAGTAAGATTATATACAGAATATAATTCTGTAACCTAGATTACATCCGAATTTAAGAGATTTTTCAATTTTCTAGGGCCTAGTACTTAGGATTTAAGATTATCAAATAGTTTCAGATTTCTTGGTACTTCATTGTTTCTCCGGCGCAGGCGATCCCGTTGGTGTGGTGTGGTAGTTAGGAGAGGAGGTACCAGCTCAGGTGTCATCCACGTCACTTGAACATGGTTCAAAATTACGTGGTCGGTCGCCAAAAGCCCTCGTATAGCTGAATAGTGCGACGTTAATATTCAATCAATCAATCAAACGGTGCAGGCGATAAAGTCGCAAAAAATGATACAATTGACAGCAAACGGAACATTCTCGCTGGTAATCGTTTACCACGACTTTTTCAAAATACAAGTCGTGGTCTTCTTATTAGCAACGTATTTTTCTAACACATCACAAATGGATAAAAATCCAATGAGAGCTGATATTTATTAAAAATTGTTATGTGTACATTGTGTGTTGATGCGAATAACGCTAACTTGACGATATTTGCACCGGCGAAACGAATAAGTACGAACAAATGCATGCATCTTATTTAAACTACAAATATAAACATTATTTTATTTAAAAATCTACTTTTTTTTTACAATATACGAGGGTGAGTCGGAAAATAAATTTCCCCTGTCGACTGTGGTCAGAGTCGAGTATGCAAGTCAAATCATAGAATGAGGCATTAATGATGAAACATAACTTTATTTTTCCACATAAGTACCAAGTACATTGAGACATTTGTCATACCACATGATAAGCTTCTAAAAACCTTGCAGGAAAACTCAGGGCTTTGCATACGGAAGAAGCGGTTACTTTTGCGTAGACTTTTTAAAGATTGGAACTATTGAAAGTGGCGATTCAGAAAGTGAGTGAGTGAGGGAAGATTATCGTCGCACTGTTCAGCTACACGAGGGCTTTTGGCGACGGACCACGTAATTTTGAACCATGGTCAAGTGACGTGGACGACACCTGAGCTGGCACCCCCTCTCCTAACTACCACACCACACCAACGGGAGGACGCTTCAGCTCTCGACAGATTTAACGTGCATCGTTGCCCTACACGGCGGGTCTTTAGTGGTACTGGGCTCGAACTCGTGACAAAGCCAGCCACGATCCGATGCCTATACCACTCGGCTACCGCGGCTACAGGCGATTCAGAAAAAGTGGCAACTCTTGGTTGGGAGCACCTACACCGTCCGCCAAACAGTTCTGATCTCGCAACAAGTGACTTTCATCTATTTCCTGCTTTGAAGAAGAATCTCGACAGAAGACGCTTTTGAATCAATGCTGGAGTCAAAAGAGCCGTTAAACGCTTCTTCCGTATGCAAAGCTCTGAGTTTTTCCTGTAGGGTATTTTGAAGCTTTTCAAGCGGTATGACAAATGTCTCAATGTTCTTGGTATTTATGTGGGAAAATAAAGTTATGTCTTATCTTAAAGGCCTTATCACACGTACACGTTTCGAGCAATTTTCCAACCAATTTCGAACTGTTTCTGCCTAGTTACCATAACAACGGCTGTGTAAGGAACTACTGCCTGCACCTGGCAACAGGTCGAACGAGAGACGATATAGAGAAAAGGATCTGGCAACGACGGGGGAGAAAAATGGTCGGAACGGGAGAGAAGAGAGAGGATGACGAAAAAAAGCCAGGGTCGTGAAAAGGAGACACGGCTGAACGATGTATCGTAATCCTGTAACATCTGAATATATTCTTGATTTTAAGAAATGTCCCATAGAAGGTATGGAATAAACAGTGGGACCAAATCCTGTCTGCAATTATTTTCTTGTCACAATTCGAACACGGTCGGAAAAGAACTCACGAGTTTACACTGGTGTCAGAAGTGGGGTGCAATGGAGCAGAAGTTAATGAACAATATATTTCAAATTGATCGGTGTTCATACTACATAATTGTGAACAAGGTTCTAGTGGACATTCAGTTTGAAAGAAAAATTTTAACAAGGAAATAGAACCCTGCAGTGTATCTTCAAGTTGATGACCACGTGCATCCCGGGAATTGCCTTGCAGCAGTTTCAAGTGAAAAAAAACAAGACCTTCTTCATTTGGAGTTTTACCATCACCTGCCGAGTTGGGATATGAACGAACAGATGTCGTATTTTTCTTCATTTTCTGATGAATGGAGCCATGATCTGAAAAGTGTTCAAGTACTGAAACAGCTTTCATGTCGAGGTAGGTGGCTATTGTTCCCCTAAGTTAAAATATTGTGTGAATATTTAAAAAAGTAATGGGATGCAGTCATATTTAATTTGTTTTTTTTTAAAAATAAAATAGAAAAAGCAGATATATCTGAAAAAGAAAATTTCATTGGTTTATTGCAATATTCTATGTTGTTGGATTATTGTGTAGATGAAATAAGAAAATTGTGTACTTATTTTACCTGGAAATGATAGGGTATCATTTTAAATGTTGTAAAATATGGTATTTAGAGTTCTAGTGTTAAACTATAATTTTTTTTTATCATCATTCTTTACTGTTTTGAAGTTGTCTCAAAAATTAAAATCTGGGTATAGAAAGTGTTTTGCATAACAATTCAGTTTGCAGAATTAAAAAAAAGAGAATTAGATTAATTTATCTTGAAATAATGGTTGCGAATAATGTATGTTTGAGTGGGTGAAAAATATCCATTAAAAAATGTGTATATGTATTTCAAGTAGACGGACTTCCTGTTAAAATGTTGTAAATAAGAGATTTTGTAGGTTATTTATGACTCAGAATATGGCATGTTTTTTTTTTTAATATTAAATGATAGTTTTTCATTTTAAAAGTGTTGCAATTTGTCAGTTAGTTGATAGTTTAATGCAATCTGAGGTTATTTCCTTTGCTCGTAATTTAGGATGTATATGTATATTGGTTTTTTGTTTCCTGCATAAGATTCTTCTTTTAATTAAAAAAAAAGAAACTAAGAGTAGATTTATGATTTGAGAAATAATTCTATGGTAATGTAGCTAAAGTATGTTGTTAATTGTGTTTTTTTTTTTATTTTGAAAAAGGTTCTGCGTTCTGATTAGTAACAAATAACTGTGTCTCATATAAGTTTTATTGTAAACATATTTCGTATTGTGTTTCCGGAATTTGAGTACTCTAAAAACGAGTAGAATTTTTCTTGCTTGTTAAATATATAGTACTAGGTCATTTAAGTGTTTGTAGTTATATAAATTTGTCAGAAGGTAATTTGGCATTAAGTTTAGCTTGATTAAAAATGGCATTTCTCATTAGAAGTAAGAAAATTGACTTAATTCAATTAGCGCGGGACTTAGATGAGTCACCTGATCCGTCTATGTCTAAAATTGTTTTAAGGAATTTAATAATCTCTAGTAAATATTACAAGGAGGAAGAGGCAAAAGAGTTATTGGAAGTTATTACAGCCGAAAGGTTAGGGACAGAACAGCGGCAAAAACTAGAACAACAAGAACAATTATCAATTGAAAAATTACGCTTGGAAATGGAATTATCTAGGATCGCTAATCAGAGTGCTAATCAAAATAATGGTCAAACCTCACGTGTAAAATCTTTAGATGAAATAGTTAAAATGGTTAGGCTCTTAACTGTAAAGGTACCCAATAAATCAGACGGGTGGGAATATTTCTTTTCTAGTCTTGAAAAGGCTTTCGCTAGTGAAATGGTTAGCGACGAGTTAAAACCGAAGGTTTTGTTATGCATGTTAGGAGACAAAGTGTCAAACTTATTAGTTAACCTAGGCGAAGAAGAATTAAAAGATTACGAATCTTTAAAACAGGTTGTGCTCAAGGAGTATGAACCCTCACCAAAAATATGTTTAGAAAATTTTAGAAAGGCCAAACGTAACTCTGACGAAACTTTCTCTCAGTTCGCGTCCCGTTTAACATCGATGTGGTTATACTACTGTAAGTTAAGAGAAGCGAATGATTTTGAGTCAGTTAATCAACTGATCGTAGCAGATAAAATGTTTGAAATGTTGGATTCTGAGACGGCGACCCATATTGGTGTGCTCCAAGGGGAAGAATGGTACAAACCCAGGGACTTGGGCAAACATTGTGATATATTTTACGCTTCCAAAGGGAAATCCTACGATGAACCTGAGAGAGCTAAATGGAATGATAGTGAAAAGAGAAGTTTTAATGGTAGTGGGGGTAAACAGCCATTTGGGGAGAAAAAGTCAGATAATTTTTCTTCTAGGAAAAACCTTGATAAAGGTCAAGTAACTGAAATTAAAAAATTCGCTTGTTTCACCTGCGGATCAGATAAACATTTTAAGCGGGATTGTCCGAAAAACAAAGAGGTAGATAATAAAAGACTTGATGTGAATAAGGTGTCAATGGAAGGGACAGAATTGGAAGATGGAACGGTCACTACTAGAGTTGATTTGCTAGGTAAAGTCATTCCTAGGGGGGCTATTGAAGACAAATTAAGTAAATTAGTGAAAACATCTATCAGTGTAGATGGGAAGTTAGTCCATGCGTTATTGGATTCTGGTACGGAAATTACTGTTATCAAGAAAGATTTAGTTCCTGGAATATCGGTTGAAGGAGCTTCCACGATTTATTTGAAAGGTATTTTCGGTCCAGCGGTTAAATGTCCTTTAGTATATGTTCCAATTGGTCTTGCTACCGGTGGCCAGGTTAATGTGGTGCACCAGCAAGTGTTATGTGCTTTGGCAGAAGTTTTGGTAGAAGACGTGTTGCTTCCACCAGAGGTTTTGGATATGTTGGGAGGAGCCCAGAGTGAAGGGAATTCACTGGCTCAAAGCTCTCGGGACCTGAGGGTTGACTCAGGAAATGTAGATGAAACCGAGGTTTCATCGGGTATTCTGCCAGAGAAAGCACAGGAGCACATTGAGGATTCTCAAAGGAATATTACTTCATGTCGGAATGAAGTGGGAACATTGGGTACTAAGGATGAGGTGACCGCTGAGATGGATAAAGGAATCATGGTGGCTGATAGTTTTCGTTCCGAACAGGAGTGTTGTGCCGAGTTAGCATTGGCTTGGAAGTATGCTAAGGAAGGCAAAGGAAACTACTACGAAGTAGATGGGTATCTATTTCGTAGGGATAAAATACTCGGGGAGAGCATTGGGCAGCTGGTAATTCCGAAGTGCAGAAGAACTGAGGTGTTGAAACTAGCGCATACTTCCGTGTTCAGTAGTCACATGGGTCCCAAGAAGACGCTTGAACGAATAAAGTATTATTTCTTTTGGGAGGGTCTGAGGGCCGATGTGAAGCAATTTTGTGAGTCATGTAAAGCATGTCAGCTCACTCGATCGGTTAGGATTAAAGACCGATCATCCAGTACACCTGTGGCAAGGCCTGAATTGCCATTTGAGGTGAGAATGTGGATCTGATAGGTCCAATTGATCCGCCAAGCTTAAAGGGACATAAATATATTTTACGTCTGGTTGATCAGCACACTAGGTGGGGCGAGGCTGTGCCGTTGACTAGTCTCAGTGCGAAGGTAACCTGTGAAGCTTGGTTAAACATATTTTCGAGAACCGAGATTTATCTTTTGTCGAAAAGGGAAGGTTTTGTAGAAAAGAATAGCGCAGCATCGTGGGTCACGGTACTGGATTTGTGGAAGTGGTATTTCTGTCATTCTCTCACGAAGAATTATGCCGCATGCTTTATGTCGTTTGGAATTTGCATGACTTAAAAAGTGAGGTTTAAGATTGAATACACTTCTTTTGGATGTAATTTAACGGCTCAGGTTTTTAAGAATGTTAGAGCAGTTTGTTGTATCTCGAATAGTCGACATAGACATTCTGATGCAGATTTGGAAAAATCGTGTAAAACAAATTAACTTTGTATTAGAATGGGTGAGATGGGTTGGGTCGGAAATCATACCGGCCAAAGGCAAATTAGAGCCGTAGGAAAGTTTTTACTGTGGCCTTAATATGGATTTAGTGAACTCATTGAGCATTCACATTCATGAGTTAATGAAATAAACATTGTCTAGATTAAGATAAAGACTGTAATGTATATATTTAGTATTGTTTTATTTTGTATAATCTGTTTTTTATGTATCTGTTTGCAATCCCATTACAGTTTAGATCTTTCTGGGAACATAGTCACTTATTTCAATTGGGTGAACTATTAATATTATTTCATGTGTTTGTTTTAAGGAGCTTTGACTAGAACAATCCTCAAGACTTTTGACTGTTGCAATTATTGTGTGTTCTGTTTGTGGATTTTCTGTGTCACGGTTTGTGAATTTTCTGTTCCTGGTGTCTGAAATGGTAAAATCAGCCACAAGGGGCAAATTTTACTCTTAGGTGGGGCGTGTAAGGAACTACTGCCTGCACCTGGCAACAGGTCGAACGAGAGACGATATAGAGAAAAGGATCTGGCAACGACGGGGGAGAAAAAAGGTCGGAACGGGAGAGAAGAGAGAGGGTGACGAAAAAAAGCCAGGGTCGTGAAAAGGAGACACGGCTGAACGATGTATCGTAATCCTGTAACATCTGAATATATTCTTGATTTTAAGAAATGTCCCATAGAAGGTATGGAATAAACAGTGGGACCAAATCCTGTCTGCAATTATTTTCTTGTCACAATTCGAACACGGTCGGAAAAGAACTCACGAGTTTACAGGCTCCAAACAATCGAACAGCTCACTGGGAAAATGTTGTTCCAAATAAAAGTCGCTGGAAATTCCATCAATGGCGTTCTTCGGCGCTCTACGTCATAAACAAGATGGCGGCTTCGGTCACGTCAAACGTATAAGATATGGCGTATAATATTTTAAACAGAATGGTGCTCAATTTTTGTTTATGCCCATCAAAAAAAGCACGAGCGAAGTAAAAGCGAAGTAAAGTAATATTGGATGTTCGTTTTCCGAAGCAGAAAAATTAGCGAGTAATTTTCAATGTGGAGATAGGGTGCGGCTGACGTCAGAGTGTCGTTTTTTTACGGCAACCCTTCATCCTCAGATCGGGCGAAAAAAGTGCACAAAAAATGTGATATGGCCTTTAAAAAAAAAGTCTCATTCTCTGTTTTGACTTTCATACACAACTCTCACCCCAGTTGATAGGGGAAACTTTTTTCCCACTTACCCTCGTATAAATAAAAACAGTATTATTTTCCTCCCTCAAGTGGTTATGTTCTAAAAAGAGTGTTCGCTTCCTTTTAGTAAAATCTGGCTAATGTAATTCCAAAGTTTATTAGTTCAATCCCTCTGTAAGGAAAAGTTACTTCTAGTTTATTCTGCAAAATTATCTCTCCCGTTCTATGCAAATGAGAAGTGACATACCCTGACGTTGAAGGGCTTTACGGAAAGTCTCCCCTCGTCGACCCCTGACCCTTGCAGGCACCCCTACCCCCTTCCTCCAATCACGAGAGGAGGGGGCCGTACATGAGAGAAACCGATAATAAATTACTAAATCGATATGGTTTTGAGGAGGAATGTTTTATTTCACATTGTTTGAGATGAAACATTGAAACGGTATTTCTTAAGTAACCTTTACTTCATTGCAAATCTAAAAAACAAGGGAAGAGATAAATATTGTATAGAAATAAATTTTAGTAAAAAAAATTCCTCATCATTTTTTTCTTGTCACACACACACTTTTAACTCTTAGAATATTTTATGTTAGTAGGGGGAAAAAAACTGTTTTAGAAGTTTTTTGAATTTTAATATCAATGTAAATTAAAAATTTTAACAAATAATATAAATTTTTTTAAATTCAATTCCTACTTTGAATGGATAAATAGAAAGTATTTTATTAGCGATTGAAAATTTGAGCAAGATATATATATATAAATATATAGGGAGAGAGGGGATTAATTGTAGGAGTTGAAAAAAGAGTGATTTGTCTGCACTGTTGTAACAATGCACACCCTATTTGGCTAGTTTGGCTGAAAAAACCAGTTTTCGATGCCAAGTTCTGTCCTAGTTTTAACAGTTACAATGTTACAGCAATGGGAAGAAGAATCTAAGTTGGCACCGAAAACTGGTAATTAAATGTAATTAATAAACTAATTTTTGGAAAAAACTGTATTAACATCAAGTGTCATCCAGTTCAAGTTTAAAAAATATTATTTGAACTGGATTGGATGAATAGAAAGTATTTCATCAACGATTGAAAATTTGAACAAGATAAATATATAAATAAATATACATACATAGAGAGAGAGAGGGTGAGCTAATAGTAGGAATTGAAAAAATGAATCTTGGGGTACCTCAGTGCTTCTCAAACTTTCAATACTGGCGCCCCCCTTTTCAATCGCAATTTTTATCGCGCCCCCCTTATACATTAATAATGTACTGAATGCAACCATAGTGCACTTTGATGCTAAAGCAACAATCTTTATTATAAACCGTACAAATTCATGACATAAGTATTAAATTTTGTATATATTACTTTTAAGCAAAAAACAATAAGTAATAGGATAATTATGTTATTTTTCCTTTCTCTAATTTTTAAATTGGAACATATTGCAAAATGCGGTGGTTGCTTAGAAGACAAAATATAGATATCAGCTAAATGTAGAAAAAGAACTCAGAGGGTCAATTTCTATTCATAAGCATTCCTTTGAAAAACTGTAAAACAAGCCCATGGAAGTCGCTAATACTTATTAAACTTGTTCTTAATTTAGTATTAATTAATTAGTTATAAAATACTCTGTGCAGCACTGATACATTAAAAGTATACCGGCTGAAGAGTACCCGCTCTTTGCGCAAGTTCACATTTAGAAGAAAATAAAACAGTTGATATAATCGCTTAATTGTAAGGAGAGTAAAGCCAAGTGTGCGACAATGTTTACAAAAATGTAAAAAGATTTTTTAAAATGATTGCATAAAGCTAATTATAATTTGAGCAAACTGTAATTTTAAGCATCAAAGAATTCCCTCCTTCTGATGAAGAATAGTTGTATTATTTTTAATATTTAAAGCGAAAAGAGAGAGACTAACATGTTTTAACCCTGGAGTAGACGTGCACTCGATACTAATGGTCGAGTGGGGTTATTGAGTCTCCCCAATCCTTTTTTTATATTTATTTTTATAGTACACAATAAAAATCGTAATTCCAGTGAATAAATTAATTAAGAGAAAATATACTCATCTACTTTCAAGGACACAGAAAAAATTTCGGAAAAAAAGTTATCACACCGGGAACTCAGACAAAAAACAAGTACCTTAAGATCGTAAAAAAAAAAAACGTCTGTCACTCCCAAAAAAGAGATATGTGACAAATATATTTTAGTTCACGTTAAGATTGTCAAACGGGGGGATAGTGTCAGGGCCATTGGTAACAATTAAACAGTTTTGCCAGAATTACCGATTTCGTGCACTCTGCTCGGCGTGACCGCTCCCGGATTAAAAGTGTATTTATTACAATATGGATGTTCTAAAAATGATGTAAAACGTTTTTCATTATGCTTGGCTTAGTAATCCTTCAAACTTCCCTAAATGAAAAAACAAATACATAAGAGCAGGGACGTAACTAACCGTACAAGTAAGCTCGAAGGTCAAACCGCAGCAAATACATTCTGCTGCCTACAGCTGATGGCAATAATATATAACAGGGATGAATTTTTTATCTTCCTAAAATTTTTTTGATTATGGGTGTGGATTTTGTTTTTTTTTCTCTGAAAGAGTAGCATTTTCGGTTTGAAAAGAAAACTTAATAAAAAAATCTCTCATCATGGGATTACAGCAAATCCAATAAAATGTTTTTTTATTTGGTTATAGTATCAAAGATAGCTAAAAAACGAGTTTCTGAAGTAGAAGCTTTTTTTTGATGACGTAATATTGTGGAAAATATATATAAATTATATCAGTGTGAATGTGTATATTTTTTATTATGTCAGAAAGTATTTTGTTTTACTTCATACTAGTAAATAAATTTTTTTAAATCTTTTATTTTCGATATGCTCGCGCCCCCCTTGTAGGTATATCGCCCCCCAGGGGGGCGCGCCCCACAGTTTGAGAAACATTGGGGTACCTTTATTTTAAGACACCTCAATTTCTTGCCATTTTTTAACATATGAAATGTCTGATTTCCACCAGTGCGTTTTTGAGATTTTTAAACCTATTTATCTCATTGTATATGTTTTAATTTAAAATATTGTAATTTTTTTCTATGATTTTATATGCTTAATCATTAGATTTTAGAGTATTGTTGTATGAGTAGAAGAGTAATGATAGTGCTACAGCAGCTACCAGAAACATCAATGTCGCATTTGGAAACGGCTCACTAAACGAAAGTATGATTCTACGTTGGTACGCAAAGTTCGAATCTGGCGATGAGGGTCTCACAAATGAAGACTACGCCAGACCAGAGACAGTTATGGACAACGAAGTCTTATGAGCGATATTTGAAGAAAATTCCAGCAATACTACGCAGAACTAGGTACAACTCCTGCAATCATTTCCCGTCATCTAAAAATAAATGGTTAAAAAAATGGGTAAACGAGTTCCTCATGCATGGGAAAGATTCATCACCAGAGGGCGCTTAGATCTCTTACCGATTATCACGTGATTATCAAGTATATAATAACAGCTAATCGTATTACACTTTACCTACGAATATTTCTTTATGTTTGCAAAATTAAAATTCTTTAAATTCAAAATGTTCAGCAAATGTTTCAGACTGTTTTTAAAACTTTAAATATCGTCGCCGAATTTGATAAGTACAAAAAATATTGAAAATGAAATAATGGTACTTACGTATTATCGCATCCTATTGGCGACATGATATGAAACGAAGTACACGATTGCTAATTCATCGCATACGACACATACGAAATTGGAGCCACGAACCTGGCGAGTTAACTTGAACGTTGGCTATTGTTGCGATAGTACGTAAGTACAGAAATAATTAAAAAGTAATCACGTTTTTCAGTCGAACTGTCTGTTGGAACATCTTTTAATTTCTGTGACACTGAAGATTTATTCCTTCTCTGCAAAATTCTTTGGGTAGATGGCTGCTCGGAAAAATAGAATTTCGTAGGAATTGAATTTGGTTTTAATGTGTTCTTTGTTGGTGAAAGGCTGAAATACATAAAGCATGCTTCTTCAAAATTATCGGAGCATACTGATGAATAATGAGATAGTTTGAAGTTTTTTTTGAAGTTTTTTTGTACCCATTTTTTTTAATAAATATGCATTTTTCAGTGGAAAACTAAAAAAACTTTCCACATCGTACAATCATCATGGCAATTTAATACGCAACAGTATTTTATTTTGTTATATTATAGTAGATAATAATCTGAAAATGCTGCAAAATACTCAGTCGAATGAAACACGTGACTATTTCTTTAGCGTACCATCATATGATTATGACGTCAGATGAATAGAGTCCATTAAATGAGAATCAAAAACATAAAAGTTTTGAAGCATTTTCTGCACTTCTTTGCAATCAAAACGATCCATTTGTCTATCGAATTGTGATGTGTGACGAAAAGTGGATACTGTACGACAGTCCGCGAGTTTCAGCGGTAGCTGGATACCAACAAAGATCCACAGCACTTCCTGACACCAAAAGTCCATCAAAACAAGGTTATGTTAATTGTTCGGTGGTCCTCAGCCGGCTTGATCCACCACATCATTCTAAAACTAGGCGAAACCATCACAGCGGATAAGTATTGCTATGATATCAATTAAATGCACTAGAAACTTGCTCGTAAACAGCTGACATTGATCAAGAAAGGCCCAATTATTCTCCATGTGACAATGCTAGATCGCATGTTTCAATGTTCCCTCATCAAAAGTTACACGCGTTGGGCTACGAAACTCTAGACCACCCACTATATTCATTGAAGCCTCACCTTTGGATTATCCCTTTTTCTCAAACATCTGGATAACTTCCTACAGAAGAAATACTTCAGAAATCCAAGGGATGCTGAAACGACATTCAGTGAAATTATCGCCTATAGAACTGCTGAGTGAATATTAACGTCGCACTATTCAGCTACTCGAAGGCTTTTGGCAATGGATCTCGTAATTGGGAACCATGACGAGGATGACACCTGAGCTGGCACTCTTTCTCCTAACTTCCTCATCACACCAACGGGATCATGTTTGAACCTTAAATGTATAACATACATCGACCCCGTTTGTACGGTGAGTCTTCAGCTGTATCAGGCTCAAACTCAAGATACGCCGGAGAGAGATGCCAGTTGGTCACTTGACAGAAGCTCATAATTACGAGATCCGTCTCCAAATGCCCTCGTGATGCTTTATAATGCGATGCTAATACAATATTCTCATTCTCACTACTTTTGCCAGTTGAAATATAGTATGAAATTTCTTGTTTTTCAGAAAAAATGTCTGAGAATAACATTTGACGTTTAAACATATTTGGGTCATTTTCTCACTAAGAAAGAGCCGAGAATGTGTGCGACGAGGCTCTGGACCAGGGTTTTAAGACATCCCTATGAACTGTTTTTTTTCACAATACTTGTTATATACAGTAGAACGTCGCTTATCCGAATCAATTGAGATCGGACACCGTTCGGAAACACCGAATGCGATCCATGCAGTATATGAAACCGAACACTATATGAATATTGAAAATCATCAAATGCGGGAACGCGCTTAAGGAAAAAGCAAAATAGGTGCAAAATGTCCAAATTTTACCTTTATTGTAGAAAATAATCACTTTTTTTCGCTGTATCATTGTACACTTTCCTTTTTTCGCTGCAAGGTATCTGATTTTCTTGAGCAGCAGTAGTTGAGTAGGACAGCACTCTGATTGTTCTTCGTACCACTCCATAGTTGTCTCTAACGCAGAAAACGCATCAGCATTTGATGGACCCTTGCTACTTTCGTTGTTGTTATTGTTGCCCTCGTCTTCATCTGTTTCATCGTCGACAGGGTCGGATTCTTTTTGCACGGAAGTCACAATCTCGTCATTTAACATTTGATATCCGCCGTCTTCTGCATCGCCTGCCATCTAGGTGCTTCTTCATCTTCATTGCATTCTTGAAATCCTGGGATCGATTGGACAAAGTCGGTAATCTCCTCCCTTTGGTCGTCATAGAAATCTTTTTCGCCTTCTAAATCTGGCCACAGCTTATTCCATGCCCACGGCTTCAAAATACGAGGTATCTTACCATAAAAACAGTATTACCCTCTCATCATAATTAATAAGAAAAAAGAGAAGAATTAATTGAAAGTTCCATAAAATTTAAAAGATACTATCAAAATTATTAACAACAGCTCAGAGCCGTTCCAAAAGAAAGCTTCTCACCTCTAGCTGAGGACATACTACCAGTGAGAGAGCGAGAAATAATTCAATCGGCAAGTATAGAACATATTTAATGAGGCACCATCCCGGAGGGAGGTGGTAGAAATCTGTGTTCTTCTCTAATTCGTCCTTAACGGAACGAATTCAGAAAGTAGGCACGGAATTTGTAAGATAAAAAAGATGAAATGGAAAATAAAAGCAATTAATGTGGTGGTGCTCGTGGTACATGATGTTTAAATAAAGGGAAAGGACAAACACTGCTGAATCGTGTAGTGATGACGGGAGTGTCGCTGAACAGCGAACGAAAAGAGAAGGCGTTGGCACAGAAAGTGTCCATAATGTGATGCTATCTGCTGGAAAATGAGTAAAATAAAAGATGATCCACAAAAGATGTGGAAAAGGAGAATAATTGACATTGAATTAAACTACCACGTAAGACAGCTTCAAAAGAATGTGGGTTTAAGTCGAAGTAATTTAATGAAGATGAAATCTTGCACTTACAAAATTTAGGATCTCCGAAATCTTTTAAAGACTGGAAAATGCTGATATATGTGGTGAAGAGCAGCTCTAGGTCTTTTTGCAGAGCTTGGGACCGAGTTATCATAGGCAGGGATGATTCGGATAGATTGGTTAGGAATTTGAGGTAATCTGTCAAAAAACTTTTTGGACTGATTTTTAATGAAATCAAGAATTGGATCGATTTTGAGATCTTTGTGCAAGATTTCATTTCTGACAAACCAGGGAGCATTAGTAATTTTTCGAAGGTGTTTATTTTGAAAAACGTGCAATTTTTTCAAGTGAGTTACTGCAACAGAAGCCCAGATGGGAGATACATATAACAAAATTGGTCGGAGAAATAATTTATAGAGCAAAACCTTGTGTCTGATTGGGAGCTTGCACTTTCGAGAAATTAAACAATTGAGCGTTTGGCTCATTCCTGCCGCTTTTTGAAGTGCAGCACGGATGTGGGGGAGAGAAGTTCAATTTTGAGTCGAGAATGAGCCCTAGGTACTTAAATTCAGTGACCCAGGGGACGGGTTGGTTAAAAATATAGATATTGGGTAAGTTTCCTATACACCTTTCTTTCGTAAAGAGGAGGCTTGCGCTTTTTGATGCATTGATTTTCCAAGCAACGAGCCAGAGCTGAAGCCTTGTGATGTAATTTTGTATTCTTTCAATAATTTTGAAATTCTAAGTGTGTTGACTAATGATAGCAGTGTCATCCGCATACATAGCTAAATGGACATTGTCAGCCTTCAGAATGTCGTTAATATATAGGTTAAAAAGTCTTGGTCCAAGCAAACTTCCTTGAGGAATTCCACTTTTTACTGGACGAGGGCTGGAGAGGCAGTTTTCGACTCTAACTCTAAACTCTCTCGAGTTTAGGTATGAGTGAATAATTTTTAGGATTTGGTCCGAAAATCCAAGTCTAATCATCTGGGATATTAAGCCATCATGCCAAATTTTGTCAAAGGCTTTGGCTATGTCCACAAATAGCATACCCGTGGCCTGATGGTTTTGGAAGCCTGTGTAAACCAATTCAGTGACTCTGAGTAACTGGGTTACTGTAGAGCACTTAGTTACAAAGCCATGCTGTTCTGGAATAATAATATTCCTGGCTAAGCAGTGTTGGTTCAGGCGGTTCAAAATCACGAATTCGTTTGCTTTACTCTAGCTACTAAGTAGTGAGATTGGACGATAATTTTGAGGATTAGAGTCATCAGAATTGGGTTTAAGAATGGGGATCACCACGGCCATCCTCCAACTTTTAGGGAAGTATCAATTTTCCAAAAGCATGTTGAACAGCAAAGCAATGAAAATGATAAATTTAGTGGGAATATTTTTAAGGATATGATTTGTGATGAGATCAATACCAGGATATTTGTTTGGTTTGAGATTTTTAATGAATCTCTGCATTTCAGAGGAAGATGTTTTTTCCAGATCCATACAGGTAGGGGAATCAAGGAATCTTTGGACCTTCCTTTGTATATGTGCAGAGAATCTAGGATTCTCCACATCAGTATTTGGTTCAAATTGTTTTTGAAGGCTGTCAGCAATTACCTCGGCCTTTTCAATCGGGGCAACTGCGATACTGCCGAGAGCGCCATTTAGGGGGGGATGTGGTGAAAAGGCTTTTTGAGAAAGGAGGTATGCCTCCAAAGAGTGCCTGCTTCGGGAGATAACTCCTCAATTGTTTTCTCCCATCTTGCACGGGAGAGGTGTCTGATATCACTGGCGATCTCGTTGCTGATAGTACGGAGTTCATTTTTAAGAGCAGGGTCTCTAGATCTTTGCCAAAATCTCCGTACCCTATTTCTGTGGCGAATTTTGGAGCGAATATCTGGAGGTAATTTAATAGGTGTGGTTTTAAATTTGGGTTTTGAAGCAGCCACAAGTGCTTCGGAGATATTTTCTCCAAGCCGATCAATCGCGACGTCAAGATGCCCATTGCTGGAAGACGCCGGAATGGGAAGTGGTTTATTTTTAAGAAGGAATTGGAAGTTCTCCCAATTGGTGGAGAGTTGCGCTGGAATTTTCATGGTATCAGAGTTAGTGTATAGAGTTAAAATGACCGGTAGATGATCTGAACAAAGATCATCTATAACTCTAATGTCATAATTAAAAGGGATATTTTTGAAAACAGCCAGGTCGATAATTGAGTCACGTACTCCCGACCGAGAACGTGAATTAATATGCGTTGGAGTGCAAGGTGCAACAATCCTAGCATTGGGATAATTTTGAATAATTCTTTTAAGACGAAAGCCAAAATTGTTCGACTGGTGTTATTCCACGTTTTGTGTGAACAGCGTTAAGGTCTCCAGCAATGATTAAGTTATTACCTGAATTTAGAATTTTAAGAAAATCCTTTTCGGGGAATTTTCTGTTGATTTCCGCACAAAAATGACCATAAGCAGAAACTACTCGGAGGGGAGGAAAATTATTGATTTTAATTTCAATAGCAGTAGCATCCATATACTGTATCCCCGGTAAAGGGGCTCTGCTTTGAACGAAATTACTTTTACAGTATATAGCGGTTCCTCCTGCTGTACGAATTCTAGGAAAAATTACACGATCATCTTTATAAAGATGATAATTTGCAATCAGGGGGTCCTGACCAGGTTCTAGTTTGGTTTCTTGGACCAAAAACAAATCAAGATTTTGCTCAAACGAAATCTCTGACTTCATGAATTTTGGAGCTCAGACCGTTTGCGTTCCAAAACCCAATTGAGATTGATTGCACGTTTGCACGATTGAAAGTTAGGCTGAATTGTGGGCAACATAATTACGCCCATTTTTTAACGCGACATAGGCCTGAAAAATTTCACAGGCCTTATCGTCAGGATGAGAAAGTTTTCGGAGTGCTGGGAGTGCTGCTCGGAAAGCCCGGGCCAACAGTTCCTCATCGACTCCTTCATCATTAGCTATCTGAATTACATTTGTGAAAATGGTTGAAAAATCTGAACTTGGGGTGTTAACATGACTAATCTCCCTGATCTGTCCAGAAACAACTTTAGAATAAGAGACGGAGGGAATGACAGCGCGGTAGTTTGATTGAGGCTGTTGGATCTTGGGTTGAGCATGCATGTTGTTTTTTAAGTTTAGATCATTACGAGAGCCTAAATTTCTCTCTTGAATTTTATTTTGTGGCAAGTTATTAGGATTATTTCCCTTAGGATGTTGATTTTTATTTTGATTGCCCTTTTGGGGCGCTTTTTTATTATTTTTGGTCTTCGGAAAACGAGGGCATTGGCGCCAATTCGCCTCATGTTCCCCACCGCAGTTGGCACAAATTAGTGGGTCTTCAAATGCACGATTACAGTTTTTAGCCTCGTGAGGCCCTGCGCATTTAAGACATTTAATTGGGAGATGGCAGACTTCCGAAGAATGGAAAAAACCCTGACATCTCCAGCATTGATTGGGTCTTTTGTTGCGACTATTGTCATAGAGCTCAAAGGAAATTTGTGTGCCAAACATTTCAGTAAACTGAAAGATCGTGTCAGCTTTGGCATCATTTACAAGTTGTAAGTAAATTAGCGGCATGGGAGCTTTGGTTTTAAATTTTTGTAATCGGGAGATTTTATGGATCTGAAATCCTTCTCTCTCTCTCGATTTCAACACGTATTTCTTCTACTTCAGTGGAAGTAGGAAGACCACGGATTAATAATTTAAGGGGCCGATCAGATTTAAGCATAAATGATTTATACTGAACTCCTTCATGTCGAAGGAATTGAGCGAGTTTACGATATTCGTCATCACTTTGGACAGTAATGCGAAGAAATTTACCAGTTAGTTTACTTATTAGAGTTAGGGCTAATTGCCTAGCTATGGAAATTAAAGTGCACCAATTGTCAGGAGGGTTGACAAAAATTGGCGGAATTCGATTTTGGGGGGTGCCAACAGCCGTAGGATTGCTTTTACCAGTATCCTCGTCCTCAATCTCAGAATCACTCGATTCAGCAGGTGGGGGCGGGGCTTGAGCGGGGTTAGAAGTCTGAGATGATGACGCTGGATGTCACTGGGAAATGGAACGCGAAGCGTTCCTCCATCCCATATCGAGTTTGTTGATGTGGCCTTGTGTGGGTGGACCTGCCGGAGAGAGAGTGTCCTGATTGGTGGTTCGAACGTGGCAAGAAGGCGTGGTTATAGGATCGGAGTTTTTCTTCAATACGGTTTCGGCGGGAATGTCCTAATGTTGTCTATAAGGCCCTGCTGTGATTGGTCGATGGCACTGCGAGAGTAGGCACTCAATTGGCTGCACTGATGCGTTGGAACAATTCAAAGGGGAGGTCTAGAGAACTAGCCTGTGTGGGGTTGCAATTGAGTAAAGATTAAATAAAATAAAAGAAAAAATAAAACTGAAGAATTAAAACTAAAATTAAAAAGAATTTAGCACACACACACAAGGATAGTGGTCACTCGCCACCCGGCGAGTGACTAAATTAAATGTTAGGGGGGATTATACGAGTCTAGGAGGATTCTCCTAGGTCTCTTGAGATCTGGCATTGGTATATAATTATTGAGCAAATTGACGTTTTCATTATCTATATTGGGTAAGTTATTAAAAAAGGAAATAGCCAGTTTTTGAATGTAGCTTTTAAAAGGTAGAATTTTAATATCATCGTAAATTTTTGAATTTCTGGTGTATCTATCTGCTCTAACAATATTTCTAATTAGCGAGTTCTGAGCAACCTCGAGAATTTTAATATTAGAATCTGCGGCGTAACCCCACACAGGTGAACCATAAGTCAGAATTGGACGCAGAATGGCAGTGTAGAGAAGTAACTTATTGTCCATATTCAATACTGAATTCCGGCCAATTAGGGGAGTTCTAAGAGCCCTCCGGAATTTGTCTCGCGTTTGAGTTATATGTTAATTTTAAGTGAGTTTTTTTATCTAAAGTCAATCCTAAATATTTTGTGCTCTGAGACCCCCACTGGAGTTGTGTGGAGTATAGAGTAGGAGGTGTTGGTTTTGTTTTCCTTTTGGTGAAGAGTACTGCTATTGTTTTAAGAAGTCTGGGAGGTGGAAGGAAGGGTTTTTCTTACCGATTTTCTTTGCGGTATGTCTTTTGTCTGGAGTTTGAAACCCATCATCATCAATCAGTCTTTTTTTTGTCGGTTTTCAGTCTTAAATTTCTTAAAGTTCTCTTGCTGGGAGAGTCTAGTGGGGTGTCAGATGGAACAGTCTCTTTTGGAGTAGAGTCCACAGGAGTTAGATGGGCGCGTTGCTTTTCCACTTTCTTGATGAGGGTGTGCAGGGCCCTGATAGACATGGGGAGCCGGAACAGCGGTAAGTTCATTCTTTCCTTGGCGGCAAGAAGGGCGGTGTGGATATTTCCCAATTCTGCACTAGTGGCGGTATACTCGTCGCTAGTTGCTGGTACAATGGAAAGTTTCCTTGCCCACACAGATGGCGTAAGAGTCTCTGAGATTTATCAGTTCTCTTACTGATTGTTGATTATCGTAGATGAATTCGTCAGTAATCACGAATCTGGAAGGTGAGGATGGTATGTGAACACATTATTGATAATTCCATTTTGAGTCAAATCCATGTCATTAGCGGTAGCCATAATTCGGTCCAGGTCAAAAGGATTGGAAGCAGAGCCAAAAATAACCTACGTGCACAAGCTATGCAGTCGCAGGCAAGCAAAAGAAATGAGCTCAGAAACTAAGTCTGTTCTCGACGGAGTTTGGAGCTAGAATCCTGGCGAAGAGGTAAACTAAAGCTGCGGCAAGAAGAAAAGCAGAATTTCCGATACCGGAAAGCTTGAGAGAAACGACCTCACTTCGTGAAGGCGTAAACTCAAATCCGCTTATTCCATACATTTTTCTGACTGTCTTTCGAGCGAGTCCCACGCCACGGCTAACATGTAGCAGATGACCTTCATATTGAGCTTTTCAGCAAAAGCAGCAACACTTTTTTCGTCGTTTTCTGCCAAAAGTCACTTTTAACATCACGCGAAACAACTGTTGAGCATTGCACTGTTCGAAAACATATTCATATACAGAACATGTAGTTGACGAAAAAAAAAAAAATGGTCCGGATATTTGACGTATCGGATAATAAACTTTCGGATAAACGACGTTCTACCCTGTATATAATTAGTAATATTTAAATTCTATGAATACATATCTTTAACCATTTATGACCAACACATTTCATAATAGAACACAATTATTCAATCTCCAGTTTAAGATTGTGATGGTAATAAGCCCTTACAATCAATACAAAAAAAAATTAATTGGTGGTATTTTCTAGGATATTCAAGATGAAAAGTTGAGAAGGGAAATTTTTGAACCTTTTAGAACCAAAGAAATGCGTAAACAACAATCTGAGAATTTTCTCGATTTTTTCCCAAATAAAATCAAATTTAGGTCACTTTGTTTTAAAAACAACTCGGGAAGAAAGGTTTGAAGAATTCAAATCCGAAACCTACATTCACGGCGCCACACTACTCCATTACCGCTCATATAATACAGAAAACGCACTTTTCGAGTAAATAAAAAGAACTAAAAATTGAAGAGAGAAAGAAGAGGAAGAAAATACGTTCGATTTGACCGTGACATTCTTTCATTGTTCCTGCCACCTGTATGCGAGAGCGAAGGAAATGAAGATATAATCTCGGGAGTCCTCTCCCGGCGTTCCATCTTATTGGGCACATCGGGCGTTCCACAGAAAATGGATCACCTGCGTTGGCCCACCCTCCCAATGTCTCTGTAATGTAGCGTGAGCGGTTTTTCAAGACGATGTATTTCTTCGAACAAAAATAAGATTTTTTTTTGTGTGTAAGGGAAGAATAGGCCTGAACTTTGGTTGTACAATTGGATTACTTTTTTTGTGCGTCTTTTTTATTTCGATTATGTACGGATTATAACTCAACTTTGTCATCAGATCTCTCATACATGTATATTGCAAAATAGTATCGAGTTTTTAGTCTGAATTTTTTTTAAAAAAAATCATCTTATCGTCGTTTACTTAATATTGACCTAATAATATACAAATTTCAATATTAAAACTTTTAGGAATTTTCTGCACTTAAACTATTCTATATTCCCTAAAATAAGAATGAAGAACATAGCTTCAAATGACTACGTGTGGTTTCGCGAGCTTTCAATGTGGCCATTTGGATTGATTTCAAATATCGTAAAAGAAATCTTAAGTTATATAATAATCACCACACAGCTATGACTTTGAGGCCATAGTAACTACATTACCTTTTCTTGTTAAGTTACTATTTCAGTATTTTTATTGACACAAATTTGTTTAACTATAAAAATAAATTCGTCGTAAGTCAAATTTAATTGAATATTTTGAAATATTTTAATGCCTGATATTTCTTTAAGTTTTTTGTTCTCGAATAATTTATTTTCTTTCATAAGATTGTCTTTAAATGGCGTCACACCAGAGAAAAAGGTGCAGTATAACTGTTTATTTACAACACACTTTAAGTGAGTATCTATGAACGTTGTTTTATGCAGCAACATGAGGGTTATTGGGGACGTACCTTTGAACCTCGGTTAAAATTATAAGGTTGAGCTGGCCAACCGCAGCTATGTCAGCTGGATATTCTAGCGATCTGTTTCTCTGGCTGTTCTCTCCATCCTTCTTTACATGGCCGCGGTAGCCGAGTGGTATAGGCATCGGATCGTGGCTGGCTTTGTCACGAGTTCGAGCCCAGTACCACTGAAGACCCGCCGTGTAGGGCAGCGATGCACGCTAAATCTGTCGAGAGCTGAAATGTCCTCCCGTTGGTGTGGTGTGGTAGTTAGGAGAGGGGGTGCCAGCTCAGGTGTCGTCCACGTCACTTGACCATGGTTCAAAATTACGTGGTCCGTCGCCAAAAGCCCTTGCAGCTGAACAGTGCGACGTTAATCTTCACTCACTCACTCACCCATCCTTCTTTACAATAGACTCTTATTTTTCTCTCATCCTTCATCTTAAGTCTTCCAAAAAGATTTGCATGTCTATCAATTATTTGCACAGTATCACACACACACAAATAAAACAAAGATTGCTTAGTACAGCTAACCTTTGTGTCGATAAAACCGTCCCAACCCAACCAACCAATTTTTTTGCTAGACCATGTTTGGGTTAATCTCTTTTCTGTAAGATTATGACAAGAGGCGTAGCTACCACCGTATCAATGATACGGGCCCCCATGCTACAGGGGCCACTACATGCGTATCCGCAATCCCACTAACAAGGTTCTCATACTTAAAAAGGGCCCTGAAGGAATTTTGATACAGAGATCACTCAGAACTAGTTACGCCAGAGATTAAGACTCAGTTTCAGTGACTAATGTCTTAAATTTTTATCTCCCAATGTCCTCTTTTGATTTTCAGGGCCCAGTATATAGACAGAGCCTGAGTGCTTTTAAATGACTGCAGAAATAAACTGGTACATTTAACTTTTTTTTCATATCCCTGAACAAATCAAAACTCGTCAATCACCTCAAAATTCAGACCATAATCCTTATATCCGGAGCCAGCTTCCAGACGTGCATGCAAGATTTCTGTATAAAGGGTTCGAAATCCAGCAATCCTTTCTTCCAATCTGCATTGTTGTGGTTCTACAGTCGTCCTGAGGAACATTTATCTCCGCCACTCTCCCCGTTCGTTCTATTCGGCCCCAGATGGGCCGGGGAAGGAAAAAAGGCACATCTGTCTCTCCACGGTTAATCGCCAAAATTTCCTTTTGTCCCGAAGGAACTCGATTGGAAAGCTTCTTGACATCTTCACTGTAAGATCTATGGATTTGCGAATCCCTTCATTGGCACAAGGCAGTCACGTGAGAGGGGGGCCTTCAGAGGTTACAAATTATTTCTGCATCCGGTGCTTTTTTGGAAAGATCTAAACGGATTTCAGTTCCATAAATGGCAATCTCTCACGACGAAAAGTTTGGAATAACATCTAGTTGGGATTTGGCTGGTGGCTCATGAGCAACGTGTGCCTTCATTCATGTTATACCATTGGTAAATGCGTTGGAGTAAGTGTGATGAAAATGAAGCTAAGTTTATAAATTGTAATTGTTGAAAAGTTTGGATGTTTAAATTAGTGAATCTGGATGACGAGTGTAAGGGATGCAAAAAGTACGCGTGTCGCAGATAACAGAATTGTTTTCACCATACTCACTGCCATTGTGAATTCGTCTGGAGTGGTGATTGATTGATTGATTACGTCGTGCTTGGAGTCAACAAATGGGCTATTTGAAGGATGTGGTGTAAGAATTGGACCAATGGGAGTAACAGCCTTGTTCGTTCTATTTCCATCAAATTGAATAATACCAGCATGCAATATGGATATGGTGAAATTTTTCGAAAAATCTGTAGTAAACTTTACAGAGTAAAGTTTACTACAGAGTTGAATTATTAGTTGAATATTGAGCACATTGATTAACCATATGTGAGTATCTTAATATTTGCTACATGGCAAAGAATTGTCAAATATGATCTTCAGGAATTACGACGTCATGGATTTGAATTTTTTCAAACCGATGTTGTTATCAGTGAACATGATACTTTAATTTTAGAAGAGTTAGATTTATCAAAAAATTTAACGTGTGGAATTTTGCAAATACACAAAAAATAAGCTGAAATATTCCAAAGCATACTGCAGGAATAACAATATAGCTGTTGAAATTGGTACAGAGTGTGATGTTAACAATATATATACATACATTATTTGCGAATTCATTCTCGGATAAAAATTTGTTACAATAATTTACTTCGTTTGTTGACATTTTTTTCTTGCGGAAGATAATGTGTAATACTACTGGATTAATTCTTCTTCAAGATATTGTTAAAAGCTAATTCTTACAATTTACAAAAGGATTCAATGATAAATGAGGTCCTCCAAAAAGATCAATGATTAAGTGAAGACCAAGGATTAAGCCAGAGTAGAAAATCTAAGATTTTCCTTACGAATTTGTTTGAAAATAACAGTTTTGGTGATAATTCAACATTTTTAAAGCTTTAGAAAATTATAAAAAAAATAGAAATGATTCATGGGGAAAAAAGGAAATTCTACCATCGATATATTTTTCAAGACAGGAACAAGCGCTTTAGAAAGAGACAAAGAAAACTTCTAAAGGTAAGTGTTTGTTTTTAAGTTTTTACTTGCATCTTAAGGAACATAACAAATCTTTGATAAATTTTGACTGTATAATTTATAAAGAAATATTATTAAATTAATGCTTATCGTTTTCTGGCATTTTAGAATTACATTATCTTGATTCATATCAATAGTAATATCACAGCAGTATATATTATTCTCAAAGTCGTATTTAAAAAAAATGCATCTGTATTTATTTATTGTTGTAGCTATTTAGGCCCTTTAAAATCAAATTATAATAATTTAAAACAAATGTTACAGTATATATCAATTACTATGTCAGAATATCAGTTATACAAATGGATTTTACTACTAGTGAAGGATTGCATTTATAAATTTATTTAGTATACTATTTTTACTAAAATTCTGAAATTAGAAATCTGCTACACGGCAAACGTTTTGATTGTGCTTTAAAAAAGTACAATATTATTTTGTTCTAAAAAAATGAAAAATATAGAAATTAGATTTTTTTCCAATTAAAAATGTAAAATATACTTTCTAAATATATAACGAACTAATTGTTGTATACTGAAAATTCATTCGACTTCCTTTCTTTCAGAATGCTATAGATGAATAAAAAAATTATCACCTCCTTTAAATATGCTGAAAAGGGGAATTAAAATATATTCGTTTTACCAATAACATAAAAAATAGAGAAAGCTATTTTTTTTCCAAGAGCAATTTAGTTTAAAATTTCCCTTTCTGCTATTTTGAGGAAAGCAATTTGCGATGCATGACTTCATGTATAGTAATTTGATTAAATGATTTTTGAATTTTTTTACCTTAATAATCAGTTCTTATTTATTAATTTAATTTTGTCATAAAGTTCACAATAAATTTAAATGGTTTCCGCACTTTTAGAAAAGATAAATCCAATTTAATCCCACAGATGGCGCCAGGAGTAAAGATATTGTCAAAACCACTGTCATACATCGTAACATCAAACTGTATAAAAAATGAGCACATATATAAAAATATATTTAATCTTGTATATTCTACATTATAAGAAAAAAAATGCAGCAATGGTTAATTTTTGGGTTTATTTTTGGTTGTGAAAGCCATATCTTGTATAATTAAGGATTTTAAAAAATTTATTCATTCTCATCCTGCTCTAAACTTGAAAACCCAAAGCAAATGTATTTTTAAAATATTTTATTTTAAACTTACAAGGAGAGGACAGGACTAAGGAAATTCATTTGGGCTCGAGACTTGGTGTAATAGTAGTACTCCCCTTTAGGGTGTTCAACCCTCAATGTAATTCCGCCGAATGGCCAGACAATTCGGAGAAAAATACCTTCGAAATTCATGCTTAGCTTTTATACAATTAAATTTCAATGTCAACCAACGATTTCGTAACTTGGATGATATATTGTCTGCATACTATGCGCTAGGTTGGGTTCGATTCATCGGACAATTTTTTTTTCATTTCATTTAATTATTTTTAAAATTAAATAAACTTATTTATGAAAGGTTTATTAAATATTAAATATTTTATGTAATTATTTTGTGTTTTATAAAGTAAAGTTTTAAAAAGTAAAGTAGTCCTTTTTAAATAAATTTAAATAATTTTAAAAAGTTTATTTTTAAATATTTTTTTTGAAAAATTAACATTTATTTCAATAAAAAATAAATTTAATAATAAATTAATAATTTTTATAATAAATTAATAATCAGTTCAATAATAAATTAATAATTTTTATAATAAATTAATAATCAGTTCAATAATAAATTAATAATTTTTATAATAAATTAATAATCAGTTCAATAATAAATTAATAATTTTTATAATAAATTAATAATCAGTTCAATAATAAATTAATAATTTTTATAATAAATTAATAATCAGTTCAATAATAAATTAATAATTTTTATAATAAATTAATAATCAGTTCAATAATAAATTAATAATTTTTATAATAAATTAATAATCAGTTCAATAATAAATTAATAATTTTTATAATAAATTAATAATCAGTTCAATAATAAATTAATAATTTTTATAATAAATTAATAATCAGTTCAATAATAAATTAATAATTTTTATAATAAATTAATAATCAGTTCAATAATAAATTAATAATTTTTATAATAAATTAATAATCAGTTCAATAATAAATTAATAATTTTTATAATAAATTAATAATCAGTTCAATAATAAATTAATAATTTTTATAATAAATTAATAATCAGTTCAATAATAAATTAATAATTTTTATAATAAATTAATAATAATCAGTTCAATAATAAATTAATAATTTTTATAATAAATTAATAATCAGTTCAATAATAAATTAATAATTTTTATAATAAATTAATAATCAGTTCAATAATAAATTAATAATTTTTATAATAAATTAATAATCAGTTCAATAATAAATTAATAATTTTTATAATAAATTAATAATCAGTTCAATAATAAATTAATAATTTTTATAATAAATTAATAATCAGTTCAATAATAAATTAATAATTTTTATAATAAATTAATAATCAGTTCAATAATAAATTAATAATTTTTATAATAAATTAATAATCAGTTCAATAATAAATTAATAATTTTTATAATAAATTAATAATCAGTTCAATAATAAATTAATAATTTTTATAATAAATTAATAATCAGTTCAATAATAAATTAATAATTTTTATAATAAATTAATAATCAGTTCAATAATAAATTAATAATTTTAATAAATAGGTTTTATTAATTAATTTTAATTATTAATTATTTTTAAAAAATTAATAATTAAATAATAAATTATTTTAAAATTTTTATTAATTATTAATAATTTTAATTAAATAATTATTTTTTAAATATTTTTAATTATTAATAATTTTAAATAATTTTAATAATAGATTAAATAATAAATTTAATTTTTTTTTTACTTTATTAAATACAAAATAATACCTATTTGGAAAACAGTTATTTTATTCAAAAAATTTTTTTGAGTAATATACATATTGAAAATAAATGGAATATGTATAAATATTTCTAAAATCTAAGATATTTTCTATTTTAACAATATAGACTTTCAAGGAATATATTCCAATAGTTTTTTTTTAAAAAAAAATATTCTTATCTTACAAAATTAACTTGTAAAAGTCAATAATCATAATTTTTGTTACTATATTAATTTTAAATATATATATATATGAAAAAATCACACACCCAATTGGTTGAATCGTAAATTATAACTGCGAATATCACAATTAAATAGTACCAATGATATATAATTATATATCTCTGATAGTTATAATATGTATATATATGTACATTATAACATATATATATAAACTGCTTACTACGTAAAACAGTAGATGCTTTTAATGCAGGTTGCAAAGTAATTCTTCCTTTACCTTATTTTCAATTTTTCTTTTGTTTCTGCACGGCATACAAGCGCATGCTTTAAATATATTTTATTTTGGCTAATTTGATCTTATTTTTAAGAAATGATACGGATGATTTGGAATTGGAAAAAATTTGTAAGGAATGTTTTTTTTTTAATTAACTTTTTTCTATTTAAAGAGAAGTTACTAATGTTGTGTAAATATTTGATAAGGGGGGGACTTATAATGTTTGCATTTATACAGGTCATCTGCATTATAATAGAAAACACTTTCCAGAAAGCATTTTATAATTTATTTAAAAAGAACATATAAATATATAAAAACATAACTAGAAGTCATTTACATTTCACTTTTATAAAAAAAAAAAAAAAAAAAAAAAGTCTGACTCCCATAAAAAATAGGTTTTAAAAGATTCGTTTTAGCAGGTCAAATAATTAAACATTATGATCATTAATAATTATTTTTAAGGGATGAGATTCACTAATATTTAAAGCTATTAGTCAAAATTATATCAAGAATTGCAATACCGCTCTCTGAATCGTTTTCATTTCGCTGAAATGACAATCACGTTTGCATCCTCTTATTTTTCGCTTTTGCTGTCACCTGTAGATTTCAGAGGACTCAAATTGTTTATTGCTATATTTACCATTTATCAGTAACCACTATTATATTAAATTTTCCTTTTATATGTTGCAGTGTACTGATAGCATCCAAACAAGAAAAAATATGTTTACATTTAGGTATTTCTTTTGAATGTTTTTGCTAATTATTATGTCTGTTCTCTTTTACAAACGTTGTTCTCGATACTTGAATCGTGCAATGTTGTGAAAAAAAAATGACATTTCATACTGAAATATTTATAGCATATGTAAGTTAATGACTGTTCATGAATTTCTATACCCTCAGAGTCGCCACTATTAGGGGTCGTACTGTATTCAGAAAACTGAATATGCTTCTATAAAAGCCCTTTTCAAAACAAACTGCCCACCAAATATTAATGAAACCCAATCTGCAATCTCCCAAACACTCATTATTTACCGGCCTAATTGCTGTATTGGTTTTAAACCCGCTCCTTCCCCTTCGAAAGCACTCGGACAGAGGTCACTGCCGTCCTCCACCCATCAAAATGTCACGTGACCTTCCCCTTTTCGCCGGCCATTTAATTCCACCATCAAAATTCGTTGCCAACCACATTAGTCCTAACAGCAACTGTCGAAATCGTCTGACAATGGGAGCCTGCGGACACAAATTAAATGAGTGACCGCTCTGCGAATTCTATTACGAATGAATTCGTATAAGTCGCGGGGGCGAAAGAGGGGTGAGTTTAGAGAAATGTCGTCTGCACCGTGCCCGAATTAATGATTTAAAGTTTCAGCAACGTTAAAGTCCTGTCTGAGCGATAAAACGGAGAAGGGGGGCTTATGACGAATTATGCCGGGGCTTGAGAGGTCCGGCGAAGGGATGACCAGATAACTGGACACGCTGGCCTTCCGGTCTCTGCACCCTCCGGTGTGTGCGTTAATTCGCATTTAAAATTAATTCTTGCCATTCATCATCTCCGTGGATTGGTAAGCGAAGGCCCGCGATACCATATCCGCAGCGGAATAGGGGTCGGTGATAAAGTAAGGAACTGCGGTTAGGCACAAGAATAGAATGGTATTATGTCCTATCTTTGGTCATAGAATTTCTGTTATGCAAAAATTGCTGCTTCTGGAAGTATGCTCTTCAATTGATTTGTAATAAATATTTTTTTAAACAGGTAAAACTTGCTTACTATTATTGTTAATACGTATTTAGTTTGTTGCATATAATTGGTTTCATCTCAGCATTGCATAATATTGCTGCTGGCGGTGCTCTTTTCTAACTATGGCGTCATTGTGTGAAGTTAAACTGTATTAGAAATTTTTCATTGGATACCATGATAGTAAGCTTTGATCTCGATCTGAGAGGACGATTCCTTAGAGAAAATGCTTATTCTTCTTAAATCTGCTATTCCTTCCATAGAGAAACAAATCCCTGCAATCTGAAGCAAATCTTCTTTCTTTAATACTTCATTTTCCCTTATTTATCTGATTATACAACTCGGATTTGAAAAGGAGGTCCCTTTCGCCTTTTTGGGTGGATTTCTTTTTTTATTAATTCCATTTCTGTCAGTTCGTGGATTCGAGTCTTGGTGGTCCTAAAAACCCATCGTGTAAAAGGGTTGTCACATGTTAAATATGTCCTAATGTTGGTGTGTTAAACAGTTTGAGGAATGTGGTGCCGATATATATACTTGGGCATCTTCCTGATCACTTGATCGAGGTTCAAAATTCTGTTGCCAGATTCAAAGTGAATAAACAAACTCAAAGCAAATATTAAATAATATCAAACAGGAAATGTGGCACTTAGGAGTGGCAACAGTCTTCATCCTGTCATGGAGGTATAGAATGATTACTAAAGCCACATTATTTTGCCGTAATCAAATTACTTCAAATTTAAGACAATTATGAGTTCGTAAACAGTAAATAGGTTGAATATTTGGAGGTGCAGAAAATCTTTTTAAATGCTCAAACTGTAAAGATCAGAGGTCTGGAGCCAAAGCTTTTAAATAAATCATTTTGAAAGCGTTTCGGAGCGAGCCAGCCGTTTTTTCAGAAAAGCCATCCTTTGTACACCTTTTAATGGTTCTCTTTCCACCCGTGTGAACATGTGTACCAAGAGCGGATTTATTCCTGTTTCCTCCTCGAGAAATCTTCTCCTTTTCATCCCCTTCTGAGGACTTGCGTAACAGCATCACGTGTTCCCCTTCGTCGACACCCAGGGAATACGGATTACCAGCGGAGTCTTTCAAAGGGATTTTTCATCAAAACCCCCGGTCCCACTCACACCTACGAAGAGGGAGGCGAAAAAAATGATTGAAGACTCCTTCGATAATGTTGAAAAAATCACTGTGTGTTGAGGAATTTATCCACTTTGCTGGCAGAATAGTTTTTCACTAAGTGGTCATGGATGCTTTTCGCCTCTTCCCTTTTTAAATCGCATTTTTGATAAAAAGAAAAAAGGGGGTACGAGAGTATAAAAGAAAGAAGAGAACAAAAAAAGGAAAATGGCAAACTTCCGATCAAAGTTCCATTTATCCCGCGAGACGTGTGATGCTTAAAAGGGGGTTCTTTTTTTGTTCTCTTCCCCCTCCCCTCCACTTCTTCCCAGTTGAGTGAAAGAAGGGCTTTTGAATTAGTTCGGAAACACCTCCCGCTTTTTGAAGAGAGAATTTCATGTAGGCTCTTCCCGTTCAAAAATCGATGAATGAGTGAAAATTTAAGATCAGAGAGAGATTCTTTAGCTCATCATTTTTTTGTGAAAAGTTGTTCCAGAAGCAACACATAATTCGATCTTATTGCTTTGAGGAAGTGAACTGTGTAAAATTGTAGTTGCCTTAATTTTAAATCATTACAACTTTGATTTTTCCTCTCATGAAGATGATGATGTCGTATCCATGAAGGTACCAAATCAAATAGTACAATGGGCCCAGATGACTGTTCTGGCAATCTCTTCAATATTGTCCTCATAGATATTTGTTGACGAAAAGAGGACCCCTATTTATATATTGTAGAGCAGCAAGAATAGCTGGACAGTCAAAAATATGAGCAGGTGTTAGTTCTGTATCTAAACAGTTATCACAATTCCTAATAAAATCTTCTATCATCCCTATCAAACTTCGTTCCCCTGTAATGACCAGGTTTTAGCCTAGCAGTAGTTTTTGTTATAAGGAGGTCACCTCTTGTATTACAGATTTGATGCTTTAGGAATTGACATCTCTCAATTTGAAATTTGCGACAGCAGTTACGTCTAATAAAGTAATGTTGACAAATTGGCATTATCAAGATGTTTAGCTTCTTTCGCCCAATCTATCTGTGCTTTCATTGCCTGCAATGTCAACATATGCAGGTAATCATTGGAGGAATGCTTACCTCCATGATGTCCATTACCTTTTCCATGATGGTTCTGAATTTTGATTTATCCTCTCATATATGTTGTAATAAAGCGTCCTGTTGAATTAATGATTCCCAACCTTCCGAATGCTGATTGATTCTGATCAGCTAAAAACCAACCCCCAAAAAGCATTATAAGTGTTTAAAAACAGGTAGTTATTAAAATAATTAAAACACGAGTGAATAAAAAGTGACATTTTTGAATGCGCTGGGTAAACATTCAAATATAATAACAGCAACCAACTTTTTTAAGAATCAAATGTACATATTCTGGTAGTACTGGGTAGCTTTATTGAAGGTCTGTAAGTCTTGGGTTTTTTTCAAAAGCGTAAAATGTCGTACCTCTCAGATTTTCAAAGATGTCAAATTATAGGAGACCGTCTAGCTGGAGTAAGTGTGTCTGAAACATCCCAATTTTTAGGCGCTTCTAGAAGTACTGTGTCTAAAGTCATGACAGCATACGCTCAGAGTGGCAAGATAAGCTCGGTAAAGCATAAGAGTGAACGGAAAGAGAGGCTCGGTGAAAAGAGACTGACAGGTATTGAATTGGATTGTAATGTCTAAAAAACGTACAACTGCAACAAAAGTGACCCAAGAGCTCAATCGGCATCTGGATTCTCCTGTGTCAATGATTATAATCAGAAGGTATCTTCAGAAACAGAACATTTACGACAGAGCAACAATTCCCCAAACACTTGTCACAGATGTTGATGCATACGTATTTTACAGCGGTGTCACACCGACAAAACCTGGCCGATTGATAAGGGGAAGAAAGTAAAATGGTCTGAAGAATCGTCTTTCACACTTTTCCCTACAACAGGACGAGTGCACGTTTGGAGGACACCTGCACAACAGTATGATCGTGATTGTCTCCATACAAAGGTCAAGTATAGAGATGGATCTGTCGTGTCGTGGTTTTCTGCGTGGAAGAATCACTGGGGAGCATAGAAATTTTAGCTGACCATGGTCCATTCTATGATGCAAACTTTGCTTCCTGCAAGAGATGGAATTTTCCAGGATGATATTGCACCTATCCATGCAGTGGAACTTATCAAATTATGGTTTGATGAACGCGAGGATGAAGTTAAACATCTACCTTGGCCTGCAAAGTAACCCGACCACAATATAATTGAACCGTTATGGTCTATTTTAGAGCGTTCAATGCCGAATCGATATCCTTCACCGGCATCTCTTCCAGAACTTTCACAACATCTCCATGAAGAATGGTACTTAAATATTTTTACGAATGCTCTCTTGGCGCAGTTTAGCCAAAAATGGCTCTTGCGCCAATAACTCCAACTTTCACTTACCCATGAAGAATGGTACAATATTCCTCAAATCACTTCTCAACACTTGTTTGTATCGATTCCTAGGCGAATCCAAGCTGCATTAGATGTCAAAGGTGGTCCTACATTATACTAATAAAGGATTCTATAAAATTCCGTTTTCATTATTCTGATAGCCACCTGTATATATTGGCAGAGTCCGCTCTTCCGGTATAGTAGTTAGTGACACTGACTGCGATTCCGTAGTGCCTAGGTTCGAATCTCGGGGAAGGCATGGATGTTTGTAAATGTGTAGTGCCTTTACGGCATGGAGGTATTCTAAATAGCCATCAAGCCGCAAATCCTCTCGGGAGGTTGGTGGAATGGGAAGAGAGGTGGGAGGCCCCTGACCACCCCCAGGGTATTCCTCAAAATTGGGGTAGAACCGAGCAAAATCGTATTGTCATCTGCATGGGGCTCAAGGCTAGGCTAACGACATGCGCAAAAATCTAGTCCTTAGCCGCGATGAATTTCGCGGGCCTTGATCTGATGTTACTGTCGATCAGGTGGCATAAGCAACAACAATATATAACTGGCAGATCATTCAGTAGGGATTTAAAATGGTTAAGGTTGACTATAATTCGTATTGAGTTTATAGTAACATTGAAGACCCTTCTAGCCTAGCCATCAGAGATATGGATGACTGGACTCGAGCCTAGGGCCTTGGATTCCGGAGGGGCCTCATCTTATTCTCGATTCGGCTAAATAAGATCATGATCTGAATAATTTTAATAGTCAAATGTTGTTTCTGGACTTATTTTCCGAAAAAGTAAGGATTTCGAACTGTATGCCAACTGGCATTATGTCACATCAGTCATCCGCGTTTAGGCCTAGAACTCCCATCATATACTACCATTACTCATCATTAAGTCAAAAGGGGGTAGCTGTCGAGTCTACTTCTATGGAATCGTATCTTCGTTTTAATAAAATCATAAAATTTATCATTTATTCATATTATCTCAGCTTCCATTCTTCAAAAAATATTGTTTAAAGAAAATAAATAAAATTCAAAATTTCAATTATTATAAGAAACGGATTTCTTAAATTGACAAAATATTAAATGATAAATAACATTCACAACGCTTTTTATAAACAGAAAAATGCAGGAATATATGAATAACATTTTAGCTTTTTGATATCTCATAAACAATATATTTTTTATGTGTGTGTGCTTTTCACTTTTATTTGATTTAATCAATTTTTATTGCATGCCAACTGTTTTGTAAAAACTATTTTAACTATTATCC
Organism: Trichonephila clavipes; assembly: GCA_019973935.1. Taxonomy (NCBI): domain Eukaryota; kingdom Metazoa; phylum Arthropoda; class Arachnida; order Araneae; family Nephilidae; genus Trichonephila; species Trichonephila clavipes. The sequence continues at coordinate 441,085 of BMAU01000871.1, read as the reverse complement.
ATCCCTCAAAAATCAACATACGTCTTGCTAAGCAATTTTTTAAATTGTAATTTAAATCTTTGGCTTGTTATACATTCTTTTTCCCATGCATTTTTTTATATGAAATTTCTTGAAATTTTGAGTAATGTTTTAAAACATATGACTTAAAGTTCGCATATGAGGATATTACTTTCGATTGATACATATATATTCTCAACATTTTTTATAAAGAGTATAAAATGCATAGAATTTTTCCGTTGCATGTTTGTTTTGATACATAACTAAATCTTGGTAAATGAAGGCGTTTTTTTCTATGTTAAGGGGGAAAAAATTGAAAATATGAATATCTGGGTTTTTTTTCAAAAAATAATTTCTTGCTAAATTTCTAAGAAACACATACACTTAAATTTTAGCCCGTGAAGTGAATTAGATGAATAAATAATTTTTATTGTTGAATATAGTTGAAGAAAGTTGTGTACTTATTGAATGCTTCTAAATCTTAATGTTGTATTTTTGTTAACAGTGAATATACATGACTAGTAATCACACGAAATAAAAATAAAAGTAGCGTATTTTTTACCTGAAAAAAAGTTTTCTAATCAAATCGGGAAAAAGTTATTAAAAATCTATCTGAAAGTATTTTAAATCCAACTCTGGTGTGTGTCTGAATCTAATTTGGATACAGACTTTAATGACTTCCTATAGATTCAAAACTCTGTTGCAATATATTTGAATTATCATCGAGTGAGTATTAATGCCAAAATTAGTACATCAATATCGTAATTCATCATCTTCATCGATAAATTAATATATCGATATCAACTTCATCTAGAAAATATTTTGTGCTCGTAAATACTCGAGGTATGGGAACAACCCTTTAGTCTTTCCCATTTTCGAACCTTGGATGCCGGAGCCGTTCCATAACAAGAGCAATCACCATTACACGAGGGCAGGACGACACGTTGGACCCCATCACGTAATTCCGCTGCTCTAGTCCACTGCTCAACTCTCTGGTCCAGTGGTCACGCCGGCGCGCCTTCTCCGGTGAAAGCAGGGGGCCTGTCAATTCGACCATTACAACCGCTCGCTGAGCGAACCCATCTGAGAATTGCTTTTTGCTGAAATTAAATCTCGCGTTTGACATTACGTCTGCACTTTCATCTCCCTTTGTAACGGCCAGTTCAGTACATGAGCATGGAATTTGTTCATACAGTTTTAAATAGTTCGGTGGTATTCAGATGCATCTTGGGATCACGTGATATAGTGAGGAAGTACGACTTCGGACGTAATCCTCTGAATCCCGGTAAACATGAATTTTGAGACGAGGACGCAGAACCTCCTCAGGCATGAGTCAACTGGCCTCTGCGGGGGGGTTCGTCTCATTCTCGACTTGGTATCAAGAAGATCCTGATCCGAATAATACATCCGACATATTCTCCAGAAAGGTGGGAATTTTTCGAACTATATGCCATCTGGCAACGGATTATATTATGTCATCGTTAGCTAAAGCCATATCAGCCATATAAAGAATACGGGGCCCCAACATGTGTAAGCAAAATATCCTAAACTATTAAGGGGCTTCAAAAAAACGACTCCCAAGAAATTTTGATACCAGGCCCACACTCAGGACCTAGCTACGCCGTAGTTAGATGTTGAATGACAATTTTCGTTTTCATGCTGGGAGAAAGACGCTTCTGATTGGCTGAGCCAATCATTCGGAAAAGTTCCATTTTTCTGGAGATTTTAGGTACATGGGAGAGAGCTGAGTGGTCGCTTTCTAATTGGTTCTTGGCGTGTGAGGAAATTGACTCTCATTGGTGGCTCAAAAGTCTAACATAGTAGTATAAGAAATTGGGGGTGGGGCTTTTCTAGTAGTGAGAGATACAGATACAGAAAAATCAAAGTTTAAATTTAGAAAATTAAATGTGCAATAATTAAAGACCCACTGTGTAGCAGATTCACGTTAAATCTGTCGTGGCTCAATGTACTCCCGTTGGAATGGTGTGGTAGCTAGGAGAAGAGGGGTAGCTCATGTGTCATCTTCATTTGACCGGGATTCAGAATTATGAGATCCGTTGCCAATAGCTCTCGTGTTGCTTTATATTGTGACATTAATGAACACTCACTCCTTCGGGATGATGAAAGATGGTACGCATTAAATGTTGAACTGGGCTTCAATCTCTTCATGCTAATGTGTCATAAGCGTGGATGCTAATTTCAGAATATTTCCCACCATTTAATCGTTATTAATCGTTATTAAGCCGCCTAACACATCAATAGTGCACTTTCAATACAACGCAAAGTAAAACATAATCTCTATACTGGTATTCAAAATTTTTAGATCTCTAGAACTACTAAATAGATTTTAATAAAATTTGATACGTACCGGGTGCCCATAATTAAACTTGAATTTTGCGAGCAGTCTGTAGCACAAAAACTATGCAACGAAATAGCATGGAAGTTGGGTAATAGCAAAATGAAATGATGGGAATTTTATTGAGGGAAAACAAAACAATCAGTTTCAAAAACCACCCCTGGGTGCCGTATCATAGCTTTATTAAGAACATATAAATAATCTGCCCAAGTTTACAAAACATGCTCGATATGCTGTCCACCACAGTCTGCTACCCATTACCATCTGGAAAAGTAAAATCGCATGTTCGACAATTGAAAGCAGCATGAACTGGGGGATATTATGCACATGGCATTCTATGCTTTTTAAGGTCGGACAGAGATGTGATGAAATCACTGTAGACCATGGCCTTGAGGTATCCTCTTAGCCAAAAGTGGCAAATATTCATGTCGGGTGATCCCAGAGGCCAAGCTGCAAGTTGCCACGGGCACAGAATTACTATGGTTACGACATTTGCTTTTGCTAACATTACACAACGCTATCTATATAGTGTTGATTTTGAAACACATTTTTTCTCTCTCGATGAAATTCCCATCATTTTATTCTGCCGTTACCCAACTTTCAAGCAGTTCTGCTGCATAGTTTTTGCTATATACTGCTACCAAAATTCAAGTTTAATTATGGATACCCGGTATATAGGGCTGCCATAATGGAAAAAATTAATCATTTAACAGTTAGAATATACACACGTGATCGTGCGTAACACTCATCGGAATCGGAAGGTATGAAACAAGTTGCAGAATATAACAAAAAACTTAATAAGGGGTATGGTCCCCTCTTTCAGATAAACAGGCCTCACACCCGGAATTTAGGGAATTTATGAGTTCCTGTGGCAATTCATACTACTCGATCAGCAATTCTATTTTCAGGCCTTGGATGGTTCTCGGGGGGGTGAGAGTTGAAATTGTCCTCTCTAAAGTGTCCTGCTCTATACCAGGGGTTACCAACCCGTGGCACGCGTGTCACACTGTGGCACGGCTGAGTTGTAGCAATGGTGCGCGAAGACTTTAAATGATTTACAATAGAAATTTATCGTGTTGAGAATGCACCTGCATTGTGTGTGTTGTGCGAGTTGGCTTTCCAAAAATTTTTCCACTCGCAAGATTTAGGAACTCGAGGGAGCATATTTTAAAATATCTGGAAAAATAAACACTGGATTGCCCAGTGAGTACTTGCTATTCAAGAATGAAGACAGAATATGTGATTTAGCTTTTCTTTGCGGTATTACGGGATATTATAATAGTTTAAATTTAATATTACAGAGAAAAGTTTGTTTTCTGCCTTAGTTGGTCACATAACTTCTTTTGTGGATAAACCTTTGTATTTTTTTGTCTTGATTTTGGAGAGAAAAAAATTAAAATATTTCACATTAATGAACTATCTACCAAAGTTAACAGTGCTCCCAGCTCTGATAGATTTAAAAATTTAATGTCCATTTTCACAGGATTCTTTTAATGCTAGTTTTCATGATTTTCAAGATGATAAAAAAAAATGCCAATCTTTTCACAAATCCCTTTTCAATTTCTCTGCAAAATGTTAATTGTTACCCACCTGAAGTCCAAATCGAAATTATTATATACGGCTCCATACTACACTGAAAAGCAAATATAAGGAATTAAATTGAATTTTCAAATTTACACGATTTGTCTGTCAGATATTGTTATAGATTTAAATCAACATACGTTTGTGAACAAATATTTTCTTTTACGAACATAACACACACGAAATCAAAATATCGCTCAAAATTAACTGAACTGATTAACAATAAAAATTTAAGTTTGGTCTCATTTATTACATTATTTTTAAATTTCAACTACTTATAGACCTCCTTTAAAATGTGCTCTATTTGCACAAAAGCTACATAATAATCCTATAAGTAACATTTTTTTCACCTTTTTTGTGTTCGAAAAGTTTGAAGGGACATGCTTCATTATTTTTTATCTGAAAGTGGCACTCTCTCTAAAAGGGTCGTCCACCCCTGCTCTATACGGATAAGGTCTAGAGATTTAATTCACCAATACATTCTGCTAATATCTTCACTTTCCCTAAATTCGTCGACCAGATGAGCTCTATGTGCTTCGGGTTGTTAATCGTTAAAATAAATCAGGGCAAACTGCACCAGTGAATAGGCAAACATAAGGCTCCAAGACCTCCTCCCTATACCTCAAAGCATCCACAGTGCCTCTTGCAAACACACAGAGGTGTGTGCGACCATCCAACCGGATGCATACCTAGTCCATCAAGAATCCTTTATTGTAATGGTCGAATTTTCAGACATTGGAGAGTAGGAATAGCTGGTCCTTGGTTCTTTACATATGAAAGTATGGCGAGAATATATAAAGAGTTATATTCCTGCTAAGTTTTGGAATTGCTGTGTTTCATACCTTCTGACTTCAGTGAGTGTTACGCATGATCATGTGTGTGCTTTTTAACTGTTGATTGTTTTCGTATTATACCTGTCACGCAGGAAATTGATTAAATTAGGAATTTCCTCAAATCCCTAAGGGAGAGGATCAATTGATGGAAGATGTTAAAATAACGTCTTTTCAATGTCATTTGTGCCTGATGAAAGTAAGGGATTTGAACAAATGCCTGATCTGTTTCAGTGAAATTATAAAATAATATTGCCAAGAGTTTAAAAGTGTTGTTTATTTAACAAATAAGGTGCATTATTAAACGTAGAAGTAATACAAAAATAAATGAAATACAAATTATTTATTCTAAACTAATTAACAAATAATTAGAAAATTAGGCTGGTATTTTTTTTTATATGTAACATCTTTCCTCTCGTTTGCTTACACACTAAAATATCAGTCCTTATGTTAATCCCATGGTGCCATTTTTTAAAAAAATATGCGGTTGATATTTAAGGGATTGATAGTACTACCTGTTTGGCTAGGAAGTACGAGGACTCGAACTCCCAAGGTGTCATCCCCCCCAATACACGGACATCATTTTGCCAATGAAAACCCTGACTAGTTCATTTCACTGAAACAGTTGAGGGATTGGATGAAATCCCTTCCTTTAATCAGGAAAATGACCTTGAAGAGACGTTATTTTATCATCTCCCGTCAATTGATCATATCCCTTAAGGATTTGATGAAATTCCTAATTTCGTCTTTTCCCTGCGACATATCAACCCTATATGAATATCAAATTTCATTAAAATCTGTCCAATAGTGTAAGAGATTCAATCGATAAAATCTAACAATTCTCTTAATTTTGAACACCAATATGTATGAAGCTTATTTCTGAAATGACTTCAAACCTCTACGACGCATTTTGTAAAGGAAAATGTCTTCATCGCACGAGTCCGACTCGAACTCTTATTCATTTGAATATCTATCAATCACCGGGCACTTAACACCCCCGTCTTACCTTCCAAGTGCTAATAGAGAGCGACGCGAGAAGGAAGAAGAAAAAAACCTTCTTCAGTGTTTCCTCGAGCCATTTGTCAATGGTGCGTGCGCAATCAGACACGGTATCCTCATCTAATCCTTGTCGTCACGGTTACAGGACAACATCGACGCCAGCACGCACCAACGAGTCCAAGGGGCCGGTCACGTGACCTCAGAGGGAATTTCGTAGCTTTCCGTGTCGAACATTTGTTTCGAACAAAACGCCGACCAATTTTCTTATTTCTGGGATTACATCCGTTTATTTGTTGCTGCCATATTCGACTTTCTCTCTCTTTTTCTCTTTGTTTTCGCCAACTTGCTCTTGACGTAAGTTTTCGTTATTTTTCCATCAAGGTCGTTCCTAGTCCTGATAAGGCTTGTGAAAAGGACTTATCTGGGTTTGGTCAACGACAGCATAAGGGGAAAAAGAACGCACAGCTTAAAAAGATAGCTGTAGCATTTTAAGCCTTCAAGACATGGAGATCAAATCAAATCTATCTCCAAGGGTTTCAATTTTGTGGGAGAAGCATTGACGTTAATTCGACCTATGCGTGATAAAAGTAACAGAACCTCAAAGTAAGAATCGGCGTGGTACAGAAGTCAGCAAGGAGAGTCATGTCGGATTAAATTATATTTATCTTACATAGGTTTTATCACATTAGCCATGGATTAACGTGCTATAAGCTCGAGTCTCGAGTCCATTTAGAAATAATCGTGTTTAAGAGAGGGAAAGTTGGGGGGGGCTCAACTCACCCCATAAAGCAACAATTTTTTAAATTTTTACGGATTACCTATAGGCATTTTCGTCCGTGTTTTTTAAAACGTAACCTCCTCCCATAAGAGAGATCTATGTAGGCTACTATGTGTCAACATACGCTCTTTGATTAAAACAAAAACATTAATTTGAATAAAAAATATATCTTTTTAAATTATGACAAAATGTTTGTTGCAATATTTACTTTAAGTAACAATTCAAATTCTTGAAACAAATATTTTTTAAATATATATATATAATTTTAATTATTATTTTTGATGTAGTAGAAAACTAAAAAGAAATTAATAAGCCTAATTCAAAGCTTTACAAAAATAAAGTTTAATTAAAAAAGCAACCAACTAAACTTATTTCCAAAAGCCTCCAAAACAGCATTTAAAATACAATTCGAGAAAATTGCTGAAAAAATTACTTATAAGGGGGAAAATTGTTTACAATAATGCGTTAGAAAGAGAAAATTAAGCTGAGAGAAGTGTGAAAAAAAGCAATAAAATAATTAAAAATAAACAAAGATTTTTTTTAGCATCGTTTTAGACATTATGTCTTTCAAAATAATTGTAGATAAAAAAACGGAGAGAAAAATATTTCTTACTTTTTAAAACATAATTTAGTTTTATGGGCCTTTTTATCCACACAGCAGAAACTAAACACTTACTAAAATTATCTTAATCTTTTAAGAACAGTTTTAGTTCAGTAGTAAAAATGAAATTCTTTTATTTAGGGTTGTTTTATCGTAATTTTAACAGTGTAACGTTGTTTAATGAACCTGAAATGTAATCTTCATATTCAAAACCAGAAAATGAATGTCTAAAAATTAGAAGTTCGTGTTTAGTTCTGAGACCATTCTGTTAAAAAATAATTAATATTTATTTAAAATCACTTGTATCATTTAGTAAACGGTAAAAGTACTTAATCTTTCATACTATATAATGAAGGGACTACTGAGGAATGTTTATTAAATTATTGATTACATCTAATATATTTCTGTAGCTGTTATTTTTCGTCTCTCTGTCTCTACTTAGTGCAGTTTCTTTTCTTTTTTTGTTTTGACATATTTTCCCAGAAACACATATTTCTAGTTGGTATAGCTTCTATCATTTCTATAATCTTCCCATTTGTATGCTATTTCGGTCTTGTATTTAGATGGAGTCCGGGAGCAAAATTGTAGACATAGATGTAAATGTGTTCTTGCAACAAATAAATAGCACACACAGGCAGTGTCCTCTGCCTCTCCCTAATTTTTACAGTTTATAATGCAAGACGTATCACTTGCTTTAAAGAAAAAATGTTCTCATTTGAGCTAAATACCATTTTTAGTTTCCTGTGCTTGCTGTTTTGTCTAGTATGATCGTTTTTATGCAGTATTTATTCAAAGCTCTTTTAGATTCGTATATTTTATTTAATCATTTGAAACACAAGTATAACTACTTTTGTCCTGTACATGTTTTTACTTCATGATTTTCTTTTTGGGAAAGAGATTTTAGAGATCATACCAGCCAATTAAATAGTAAAAAAGCAATAAATTTGATGCTTAAAACAAACAAAAAAAATCCGTTTAAGAGCAAATATCCATTATTGAGTCCAAAAGGTGTAGAAAAGGAAGTGAATCAAAATGCACCAATTTGGACACGAAAATACTTTGCATGAACTTTATGAAAAATATCTTAAAATCAAAACTGCATGCAAAATACGGCTTGAAATGAAGTATTTCTGAGAATACGAAAAGCATGACTGCACTTTCAAATTTTAATTACAGATAAAGTAACAAAGATATTCACTTCAAAGTACTTTTTTGTTTTGTTTTCATAAAGGAAAACAAGAGGGTTTTTTTAGTGTTTTAGTGCTCGATTTCAATGTACACAACACATCGAGTCTATATGAGTAATGTCATCTCAGATTCTTCTAGGGCTAACAGATTTTGTTTTGGGCACTACGATTTTATTTTAAATATTTCATACCACAAAAAATAAGGGGTCTTGAAGGTGGATTTTGTTTGAAAGTAGTCTGAAATTTACGCTGCATATGAGTTGCAGATTTAAATTCGATACACCATGCTGCAACTTGCGCTTCTTCTTGCAGTGAAGCTATTTTGAAACGAGAATATTACAAAGCGTGCCCCATCCAGAATGCATTTCAGAAAAACGAAACTTTATCTTTTATCCATGGGATATAGAAAACCGTAAACGAAAATCTTTGTTTACTTTTAATTATTTTTTTAAAATGCAGTCATATTTTTCGGACACTCTATAGGGTGTTAATGAATGTAGTTTATTTAAAACAATGCACTTTCCTTTGTGACATCTCTTTCCATCAGCATTACTTAATAAATCCAATTAAAAACATTATCTCATGGCGACTACAGATCCGTTATTCGCTTCACCATTATTGAAGACAAGAATCCTGGTTGTCACTGAAGCAGGCTTTCCCTGCACAGCACGGCAGAAAAGTCACATTCCAGGAGCATGTCAGCGCGAGACACAGACTCGCAGGGGTGGAAAAGTAATTACCTTCTGTCCCTTCCCGGACAATGATAAGCTCCCGGACAGGCAAACACTATTAAACTGCATCTTAACCCCCGGACTCCCGTGTCATTATCTATGTACCGTCAGCTCCGGAAATGTCGTCCCGTTCAGTCGACAGAGCACAAAGGAAGGGGGTCCTGGAATTTTTTTTATCTCCCATTCTCTCAGAATAAATTCTTAGTTTTGTTCCTTCCATTATCTTCCTCTGGATGGAAGAGAGAGAGGAAAAAAATAGGGGGTCCACATACACACGCGCATTGTGTTTATTGACGGCAACTTCCAGAGGGACCAGAGTAAGTCTTTTGTTGTCAACCAGACGGCACAGTCTCTAGCCAAGAGGATGCACTGGCGAAGTTAATGTTGTCAAACGGCGAGGGCCAGAGAAAACGTTTGGGCTGGATTAGAAGATGCTAATTTAACTGCTCCCGGAGCAGCGTCTCCATGTCGAATTGAATTCGTAATTAGGGCCCCGTCTTTCTTGATGTCTTTAATGCAGGGAAGAGTTGTTGTGGCGTGTTGCAGAGAAAAAAAGTTTAAGTATGTGTCACGTCTCGTGCTGTGTTGGAGGTAACCTATACTTAAATGTTCGTGTGTTGGATAAGGTCGCCAAATTTTGATCTTTTGAATTATGTGTGTTGCCATTAACTTTATATTAACTTAATGATTTTTTAATTTTATTTTAACTTAATGATTTTTAACTACGCGAAAACCACTGAAATTGCGCATTTAATCCAGGAACAAAAATATCTTAAAATCTATTTATTTTACTTTTAAAGAAGATTAGTTATTATTACCAGCCTTTTATCCCTACTGCAGTGGGTCGATAAATGAGTACCAAGCTTGTTTGGGAACTTAACACTGGGGGCTTTGCTTCAGACTGACCACCTAATTGGGACATCTGCTCATGCACCTCAGCGCTCAACAGTCACATACACTGGGATGGGCACAGTAGGCCCTGGCTCTCATGGGCTGTTCCGCCACTGAGTTTAAGTTTTTGAGTTATTATTACTGTACTTGAGGAGTTTACTTCACGATCATTAATTGAGGTAACCAGAAAGATTTACCTAAATTGGAAAATTCCTTTGAATCGATTGACTGAAGTACTCATAAACTCAAATAAGCTTAGTTGTGAACATGTGAAATTCTAATAGATTCCGTAAATGCATGCCTACTGTTTGTATTTTGTGATATTTTTAATTTATTTTCCCCTGTTGTTTTTGGAAAATCCTCAGTAATGGGTAGTCAAAGAAGCAGTATATGGATATCTAAAAATACTAGTAGGACAATAGGTGAATGCTATTAGTTTTACATCAATTTAAGTGTAATAAGGGAGGTCCATGATCAATATAAATCATTGAATGTCCAGAAATATACTAGCTCTTTTTTTAGAGGCTTTTATAAATTGATATTATTTATAGGTAGGAACAGATGCGCAGGGAGGGAGGGGGAATGTTGCAAGAAGACATCTATTCCCGTTTGGGGAATCTGAGGGTGACAAAATCGTGTTAACTAACGAAGGCTCCGGTGGCTTGGAGGTAGCATGCCCCGGCTAGAGTCGATCGATTTTCTGGATGCGAAAATCATAGGCACAAATGCCATACGATTATGTGGCATGCAAAAGATCCTTTGAGTATCAATTTGGCTCTGGAACTCTTGACAAAATTCAATCACGGTAATATTTAGCATTGAATTGAATACATTTCAACGTCACAATTTGGTTTTTAAAGTTAATTAAAATTTGTTTAGATAATTATATTTTAGTCCATGATTATATTAATCTATAAATGTTATAAAATGTCCACTAAAAGGGATCAGCAAAATACGGTCCGTAGACCAGATGCATCCGTCTAGAGGTTTTATCCGGCCACTGCGTATTTTAAAACAATAGTACAGAAATTTTAAATCTTAATGTTTAAAAAGTATTCTTTTAAGATGTGTTTAACTCTTTTCTCGGACATGTAACAATTTTCATAGAAATATGAATATATTTTGCAACCGTAAAAGATAATAGAGTTTTGGAAATTTGTATAGAAATTGATTCAAAAGTTTTGCATAAATAGATAGATAAAACTCGTCCTAATTAATATTTGTGAATACAATTATTAAAATATAATGTGCTTTTATATACAGCTTTAAAAATTTTTAAAATGCAAATACCAATAAATATATATGTTACGTTAAAGTGTGAAATCCGTTATTTCGTAGAATAACTAGGTATTTCACGAAATAACTAAACAAGTCGGTTAAGGTACATAAAATTATTGAAATCTAAGACTTAAGTATTCTATAGAATAACGATTACTTGATCGTTAAAGTATGAAATACGGCACTCGAAAGTTCTTTGAACCGGTTCTAGTTGCTTTGCAATGAAAAGAAATGTGTAATAGCAAAAAGTGTCCATGTTTCAAAAATAGTATGCAATGCAATTTATCCTTGCTCCAATAAATAATGAAAAGTAAAATAACGGTATTTCATAAATTTAAATTAATATTCTCTTCTACTTTGGTTTGAAAAAGTTCACATATTGTTTTTATGAAGCAACAGTTTTTCTTCCCAGTATGTATTTTTTTGATAATATTTAAATCTAACTATTTCTAGAGCATATTCTTTTTCTTTTCATTTTTATTTAAGTGATGTTAGCAATATGAGCAATAATAAATTATATCATCTGCTTTTCCTTATTATTTATGAATTAATAATCCGTAATAGGGATAAAATGTATTTTTCGAAAGATTTCAACTATTTAGAATCAATTAATTTATAAAATAACTTTGAGATTGTTTATTTTTCGCTTTAACGGTCTGTTATTAGTTATTTCATAGAATAACCAGTTATTTCACAGAATAACTAGGTAAGGTATGAAATTTTTTATTTATTAAATACTTCAACAGACTTGTCTAGTTATTTCATGAAATACCAAGTTATTTTATGAAATAACTGAATTATGCACTTTAACGGTTACATGTACAAATAAGAAACAACTTCATTTATCTTGTTAGAAAATAATTTTCAAAATATACTATTCTTTCAAAGGCCTTATTATTTTTTTATAAAAAATTATATTGACCTGTCTTTTTCCCCACTTTTGAAAATTTCTTATTACACATGTCTTTTAAAAACAAACGCAAAAGATGAATATTGTCAACAAGAAAAAGAAAGAAGAAAAAAGAGAATAACACATTTTTCTTTGTATATAAATTTGAATGCATTTATATTTCTCTTAAAAAGAAATTACTTAGATTCGACTTATACAACCAATTTCGCAAGCAAAATGTTCTATTTATGTAAATAAACTACTTTTTTTCAAGGTCCAAGACTCAAATTTATGATCAAATAGTTTATTTTATGTTAATTTAATGCTAGCTTATTCTTTAGTTTGGCTTTACTTGATATTTTTTAGAAAAATGTTAAAAACAATTCAAACTTTAGAAGATATGAGAAATTTCTTGTCATAAAATTGATTTTTGTGTTCTAAATCTTAGAGTATAGAATTTTTTTTTTAGAAGAAAAAAATCAAATACTATCAAAGTATTAAACTGCACTCCGTAGAATAAGACGATTTGTGAATTAATGAAGATATTACAATACACTGTGTAAAAAAAAAATCATTTATTCGAATACAACTAATTCAAAATGGAATGTTATCAAAGTGTAATTTTAAGAAGGAGGATAAACAAAAATTGTTAAATTTATAGTAAGTATGTATAGTTATTTGAATTTCTTGGAATTACGTAGTACGCATTTCTTTCCTTTCCTTTGGATCTTATGCGATTAAGTTCATTAGCATCACATTTATATGCAACAAAGAGAATATTGACGATCGGCTTGGAAATTTTGAGCCAAACTCAAGGGACGAGAAAGACACTCAAGAACTAACACCCATCCCCCATTCCAAATTTCAACACAGTGATGTTTGAACCTTGAGTGTTGTCAGATCTAATGAGCATCATCCCTCCCTATACAAAAGTTCTTCAATGATATCAGAAATAGTGGTGCCGAGAGAGTGGTCCTGGTCTCGAACTCGTGGCCGGTGATGTTTCTGTCGAGTCAAGAGTTCGAGTACTACAGCCAGTAAAATTCCTCCGTGTAGGAGCTTATGCGCATTAAATGTGTTTGGATCAAAGGTCTCAGCTTGGCGGTGTGTGGATGTTTGGAGAACAGTCTTCACCGTTATTTAATTACCGTAAAATCCGGCGTATAACGCGTGCACCTATACTTTAAAGCTGCATTTTTTAATTTCAAGGTATATTCGGCTTCTAACGCGCACTCCTTTTTTTACAGATGAACCTGCCCTGTAGTTTTGCAATGCTATTATGTTTTAAAGCCATTGATTCGAGGTATTAACCCAGGATTTTGAAGAATAGTATGTTTCTATAGAAAAACGACCCTTTAAGTTCATAAGGTATGGCATTTATTTTAAATAAACAGTATTCCAATCTTTGTAGAAATCTAAATTTTTTTTATGCATATACTTTTTTTTTATTATTGTAGTTATCATTTTTATACCTGGCGTATAACTCGCACCCGTAAATTTCGATCTTATTTTTTGAGTTAAAAGCGCGCGTCGTTCTACGCCGTATTTTACGGTATTGTTCAAATTTACGAGGTCCTTTTTTCATTTTTATATAATATAAAACTTACTTTTTCGCATTTCCCTCCGTAGCACTTTCCCTCTCTCCATAATGTTAATAAGAATTAAGTTTAAAGACATTTTTTGAAAAAAATGACTGGTAGTACAGTCAGATCCATTTTTATGGGTACTTATGCATTATGATTATTTTAATTCATTTTGAAAATTTTTGAGTAGTTTTTTTTTTAAATTCATGTGTGGAGCAATTTATCATTCGGTAGCAAGAGAAAAGCTACCGAATGTTGAAAATTCACGTGCTTTTTAACCCGTAATTTTTTTAGTGACTTCTTTGTGGCAAAATCTCTCAAAATATTTATATATAGTACTGATATCTGTATAGAGTTACAAGATGAAGAGAATTTTCAAAAATGTTCTTTTTATGTTGTAATTAGCATTTTTTTTAGAAAAACCTTTAATGGATGCCTTTAACCCTCTATCTGCGTAGTGCTACGTCTACTTTGCCCGTGGAAATCGCGGGATGCGCAGAGAGAGGGTTAAGTCCCTTTAAAAGTAATACCTGCTAGCCAGTAGCACACGCAGGAATTTTTCAAGGGGGGTCTGAGGTCGAAAGTTCACCCTTCTTGTATCATCCTCCTTTTGATTTTGTCGATTTTCGGGGACAAAGCACAGTAAAAAGCTAATTATTGAATAAATAATTAGCATCAGTAAATAAACTTAATCATTAATAACAGAAATACTTAATTAAATATTACGTACTATATACTTAAAATTATAATCAATCGAAAAAAATAAAGGGCTTGGGGGGGACGGTCCGGACCCCCCCCTTGTGTGCGCCACTGCTGCTAGCACCTTAGTTTTGATAGCATAAATGCTTCTAATTTAGTTAGAGTAAAAATTTAAACAGTGTTATAGAAGTCATAGTTTATATTTTCAAATAGAAATTGAAAAAAAAATCATTTTTTTTTTGGTTTTCATGAAGTAGAATTCATCGGTATCATTTCGCATGAATCCAAAAAAATCAATAAAATATAGATTCTAAAAGAATTCTTCAGAATCGAATAGCAATTTATAATCTAAATCATTTCGTTAAGGATGTCTTCGGTTAATGTTAAAGAATAGGACTCGAATTTAAAACATTTTTTCAGATATAAAAGAAATGAAAAATTAACATGACATTCTGGCTTCACTATCCTTTAGAGAGCAGCATTTTTTGTCATACTTCCTATTTCAAACTGAGTGAGTTTCATTTTTCCGGTACCGCGTTTTCTCCTATAGACAGCCTTAATAAAACTTACAGTTTTAAATTATTGAAAACACTGTTGTTAACAAATATATGGATATGTCATTTGAGGCATTTTTCAAAAATGCTTCGTTTAGTTCAGTTCTCGTATTATCTTATTCTTTTAAATTATTGTCGTTTTCAATAATTAAGAATACAACGCACTAGTCACATTACTAATCCCATTGTTTAAAGAAAACCATTTTTGAAAAACATATAAATACCGTTCATTCAGGAAGAAAAACTTTTCTTTTTCTAAAAAAGAAAAAGAAGGAAAAATATAGTTCCATCAACTTATTATTAATCCACTTAAAAGCGGTCAGCATAAATAATAAATACATCAACTGAACGTGAGTTTTCAAAATCACGCTAAAATTCCCATCTCGAATCCGATACGCTGCTCAAAAAAAGAAAAAAGCCCTTTTCTGTCCTCGTGTCACGCATGTGATTATCGTTCCTTTGCGCACATTTCCTCACTTTTTCCAATTTTTCGCGAAGCCTCTCTTTCCACAAGACAAGCGTTTAATATTCAGGGCTTCAAACGGATATTTGCTCTCTCTCATTCATTGTCTGGAAAGGAGACAGAGAAGAAAAAAAGTTTCTCTCAGAAAAAAATATTTTCTTTGATGTCCCTTGTTTTGTTACAAGGCCGAAAGAGGGCGGGGATGGTGCATTGTGAGTGGTCGGGGACTGGGGGCAGCTGCCCCTTTGAGTGGCCCCGCCGAACAACGCAGAACTGTCAGGTACGAATGAAGACTGTTGCCTTCATTCAGAGTATGATAATTTTGGGTCAGATCTACCTTTTCTTCTACGTAAAGGGGACGTATACTTGTTTAAATAGGTTTGCTTTAAGTTCCCCTAACGCAGCGATACTCCAACTGCGGCCCACCGAGCCTTTCTAAGTGGCCCGGTCATGGACCATTGATCGGAGAAATTCACTTGTTTAAGATCATTGTATAAAAATTTTGTGCGAAATTCTTTCTCAAGAAATCAAAACATCAATTTTGCTTTTTACTGTCGGTGTCGCACGGGTACGAATTGATATTCATTTTCTATTGCTAACAGACAACACAGTGGAGTAGCGACAATTTTATAGGTGGAACTAATTTTTAACTATCTTTCATATCTTGCAAGCGAAAAATATTCCAAGAATATATATCGTTTCAAGACGATTGGGAGGTAGACTTATTTTATAGTGAAAAACAAACATGGATCAGTAATTGTTTGATTTGTCACGAAAGGGCTGCATTTAAAAAATTCCAATAAACAGGAATCATTCAATGATACTTTTCCTAGAAGATCTCTTTCAACAGGTGATGAATAGGCTTTCTTGAATGATCCTTTGCAACGCCAACAAAGTGTTTTGTCAGTCACAGCGGTAACAAAGACATCTTATGAAATTTGTTTTATTATTGAGAATCATATGAAATCGTTTAGTGTGTGATGCATAAATTGTGAAGGGGTGTTTCTTAAATGCTTCTAATTCAATGTTAGTGACAAAACAAAAAAAAGTAGTAATCAAAACAAAAGAAAAGCAGGATTTAGAAAATATTTTGTTCAATTTTCAACGTTTTAAATTTCGAATGTTATCTTGGTTTTAAAACATCCCCCCCCCTCTTTTATTTATACTCATGTTGCGTCCCGCGTGAAATAATTAACATATTTATGCGACCCGCATGAAACAGCTGACGTATGTATGCGGCCCAGCAGAAAAAAAGGTTGATTACCCTAACCTAACTTTTTTATTCATCCATTTTCATTCATAGGATTTTGTGAATTTCAGTTCCAAGTGAGTAACACTTGGAACTGAAATTCACAAAATCCTATATTATTTAATGCACATAAAGTAAAGAGACAGTGGCGTTCAAGGGGTCGAGGACCACTCTAGACGTGGCTCTCTGAAACAGTGATAAGTTATAAGTACAACCCGTCTACAGATTCCATCCGGTCGGCTGCAGTGTTTGAAGTAATAATACAGAAATTTTCATTTTCAATTAAAAAAAAATGTCATTTAAGAATGTGCCCCAGTTTTCGATGTGGGAAAATTTCTGTAAAAGGTCGAGAAGAATGTTTTGCAAATTACTGTTGCGACTATTTAAATAGAGGTTAATTTAAAATCTTCTGCAGAGACAAAAAATAATACTCCTAATCAGTAGCGCACACAGGAATTTTTCAAAGGGGGGTCCGGGGTCGAAAGTTCACCTTTCTTGTATCATGCTCCTTTTGATTTTGTCGATTTTCGGGAACAAAACACAGTAAAAACTAATTATTGAATAAATAATTAGCATAAATTAATAAAATTAATAATAACAAGTAGTTAATTAAGTTTTACGTACTATATACTTAGAATTATAATCAATTGGAAAAAAAATCAAGGGCTTTTGGGAGGTCCGGACCTCCCCCTCCCTTGTGTGTGCCACTGCTCCTAATAAATATACAAACAATGCTTAAAAGATCTCTGCTTTTATACTTAGATAAAAAATACACATAGAGAATTCATAATTTTACTTAAAGAAACTGAAAACTCTGGGACTCGGAACAATCTTTTGTTTATAATAGAAGATTCTTCAATATTACACCGGTGGTTTTCATCATGTATGGAATATATTTTACTCTAATATTCTTTTATATTAGAGTTTATCAACGATTGAAACTTCGCATTTTATACTTAATGCATAACATTTCTGCCTAATTCGTCCATATAAAGAAAAAGGGTTTGTATTGAATGATTATAAATATTTTTTAAAAAAGAAGTTATTTATTATATGTGATATTAAGTTTTATAATATACGTTTAATATAGCGGGTATGAGCGAAAATACATTGATTTGAAGAAAAGCTTTCCAATTTAAAAATGTGTTAAGATTTGAATTCATATTCTTTAACATGCCGATGAAACATCCTCAAAAATTCTCAGCTGGCGAAATACATTTTCGAGAGAAAAATTTACCGAAGTTAATATCATATTTTTATTTCCCTATTTTAAGGAGAACATGTTTTAAAATATAATTAATTTATGTTTGAATTATAATATTTTCCCTTTGTATAATTTGTTTTATGTTTCATGAAGAAAGATATACTAAAAATGTATATTAAAAAACAATTTATGATTTAAATGTAAAAAAAAAAAAAATTACATATTTATAGATCAATTCTAAAACTTGCATAATTAGATACTTTTATGTTTTACGTGAGGATTGGAGACTCTCTTTTCTAAAGCGTGCTCTGACAAAAACAAAAGGCGTTAGAAAACTCATTTTGAGACTAATGAGATTTTATTTATATATTATGGCGACAAATCTATTCATTACATTTTCAACTTCATTGTAACAAGTGTTTAATAACATATATTACCAATATTACTCTATTCATTTCTGGGCTTTAATTGCTTTCATTAATGATATGAGAACAAACACTTTATGACATTCTAAAACAATTTAATTTTAATGTTCATGCTATGAGATCAGAACAATAGAAATAGAATGCATTATAAGGAAAGTATGAATTTGGACGAAAAGTTTTTTTATTTAAATGATGGATAGCACACAGACAATGTTGTATACATACCTCTCTTATTGGGAGGGGTTACATTTTAAAAACAAGTGAGTGAAAACACCGAAGTGTAATCTCTATGGTAAAAATTCAAAAACCTTCATTCTATAGGGGTGCACCACCGATAGCAGATGATTGTAATTTACTTGCACAAAGGGATTATGATTTATCTATTGAAACTGCATATTTATTGGGTCATTTTATGCTTTTTTAAAAACATTTTGCTTCGTTTATCGTTTGCCATTTTTCAATATTTATGTAACTTTTATGCGCAATAAAATTATCCACTTGTTTTTAGAGTTTGGGAGAACTTTTATGATTATATATAAAAAAAATGCCTGGAGCTACATCAGCGACAGTTTTTTTCATTAAGAGAGAAGCTTTTTTTCCCTTTCGAAACTACATCAAGGAATTAGTAAGCATAAAAAAATATTGAAGAATGCATAATTTTTTATCGTTTGGGCAGAACTGTGATTAAATCAGATCAAAGGCTTTTTTTAAAGAGAAAAAAATATATCTTTAAATTATACTAAATCTTTAAATTATACTAAATCTTAAATTATATTATAATCTATAAATTATACTAAAAATTATATTTTAAAATTTTATTTACCCAAATCTACTAAAATTAGATTGAGTTAACAAAATTGAACGGGAAACTTTTACTTTATTATAGGTATCAATTATTAGAGATCTTTTTAAACAGTGTTTTGCTCAATTGTAGCTCATAATTTTTTAAAGAACTAAATCCTAGGAATATCCTTAAGGTGATAGATTAAGTTTGTAACCGTGTTTTTGGAAAAGACGTATAAATGAATAATTTTTGATATTTCGTGTCAGTTGAACTACAATATGCATGTAATAATAGTAAAACAATTTTATAAGCAATAATTATTTATAAGCAATTTTTTAGCAAAAACGAAGAAAGAATGACGTAACCTAAATAGTCTTCTTTTATGTAAAAAATGCTTCTGTGATAATGTTTTGCATATAGTATACAGCTAGGAATTTTTACAGGACCTGAACTAAGAATTTTCAATCCTTCCCGTTATTTTCAGAGTTACGAAAGAACAACCCCGGTGCTCTTTTTTAAAAAATTCTCTACTCTGGTGTATTAAAATAGGAATAAATTCACTCTTTAATTACACATATTTCAAAAATTTTGGTTCAACTCCGGCATAGAAGTGCTAATTATATATCCGTAAAATATTATTATTATAGAAACATTTTCCATAAGAGGAGAATGTTAGAAAACAGCACATTCTTCATTTTTTTGTAAAAAAAAATTATATTTACAGTAAAATCCGGCATACAACGCGTCATTTCAATGCAAAAAAAATAAGGCCAAAATTCAAGAGTGTGCGTTATATGCTGAGTATAAAAATAATAGCTTTAAAGATAAAAAAAATGAGCATAGAAAAAAATTTGCTTTCAACATACATCGAAATACTGTTTATTCAAAGGAAATGGCATTCCTTATGAACTTAAATGGTTGTAGTTCAAGAGCTATACTAGTTAATTTTATTTTTTTTACAGCTTGTAATAATACCTCGAATAAATGACTTCAAAACATTAGAGCATTTGCACATTTCATGTTTCTTTATAAAAAAAAGCGATGCTCATTATGCGGCGAAGATACCTAAAATTTAAAAATTGCAACTTGAAAGTATAGGTTCGCGTTATACGCCAGTTTTTTACGGTAAGTAATTTTTTATTGCAATAAAAAATATTCTTAAAAGGTTTTATATGTATATTCTAAATCAAGTGACACTTAAACTACGGTTACAAACGTAGGCAGTGAATAAATTCTACGCAACACTTGAGAATAATTAATAAAACAAATAAGGAATTATGTATAAGCCACCAAAAAATTACTTGTTCTTTATTTCGCACTCGAAATATTAACAATTTGATCTTAAAATCGTAGTGCTTTATGTAGCCATTCAAATTAAAAAGTTTTGTTAATTCTTAATTAAAATTTTCTATATGGATGAAAATTTGAATCGTTTGCAATATTTTACATTGGAATTTCATTTCAAATATTCGTAGGTTACAGTGACGCCACAACAGAAGCATTCGAGACCAGGAAAGCAGCCAATCGGTCAACAGGGCGGATCATTCGATTGCTAAGGGCTGCATTCCCTAAAGGATCATTATTTTAATGACAGCTCCCCCCCTCCTTTTTTTTGTCAAGCAAAATGTTTGTCATTGGAATGA
Source organism: Trichonephila clavipes (assembly GCA_019973935.1). Classification (NCBI taxonomy): domain Eukaryota; kingdom Metazoa; phylum Arthropoda; class Arachnida; order Araneae; family Nephilidae; genus Trichonephila; species Trichonephila clavipes. The sequence continues at coordinate 420,363 of BMAU01000871.1, read as the reverse complement.
CAAAATGACAGATGTTTACGACAAGCATTTATAATTCAATCTATTGCGCGTGCTGTTATTATTTTTCAGGATAGAAAAAAAAATATTACACACACATAATAATTTGCATACATTTTCAAAAATATATTGTTTATAATTACTTTAATAACAATTAATAAATGCCCACAAGCGTTCATTTGATGTACTTGATGGCTTAAGAGTTTGTTATGAATATTTATATAGCACTAGCTTTCCATTTCCTTATTTGTTATTTAAGTATTGATATTCCATTTTAAAGCAGTTTTCAATCGCGAATAATTATTTAAAACATTATTTTCGAAGAATTCGAAGCCCACGAAACTTCATTTGCATAGTAAATTCATGAGTAAGTGGATTGAGAAGGTTGTTGAGGAGTGGAGGGCGCGTTTTCACGCGTCCATTCTAAAATGCTTCTAAATTATATGCATTAAATGTAAAAAAACGTTAAATGCTCCCCTTTTAAGGGTAGGCACGTGTGGCCCGTGCCACTTCTGCCAATCCGCCCATAAGAATATTTGTCTTTAGCTCTTAATGATTTTTCTAATCACACTTATTTAAATTTAATATCGATTTTTATTTAAGTGTTATGATAATGTACGCATTCTCTCCTTATTGTTAATGAATTATTGTTTTACTCTTAATTTTACAGGAATTAGTTTATACACCTTAACGAAGTCTCGATTCTAGAATGTCAAATCTGTTTTAATTATTACGTGTGTGTGTCGTAAAGTATTAACGGTTTTATGAATGGCTTGTACCAGTGATCTGTATCCTTCAACTAGAAAATTAAAATTTGATGATGCTTCTAAGTATAATGTATTAATAATTAGATAAAAATGTCTGAATAATGTTACAGTAGAACGTCGTTCATCCGAATCATTTGGGACCGAACACTGTTCGGATAAATGAAAATCGAATGCGATCCATGCAGTATATGAAACCGGACACTATAAGAATATTGAAAATCATCACATGCGGGAAACGTGCTTGAAGAAAAAGCAAAATGTCGCAATTTTACCTTTATTGTGGAAAATAATCACTTATTTTTCGCTGTACCATTGAACACCTTCGGTTTTTCACTGCAAGTTCTCCGATTCTCTTGAGCCGCAGTAGTTGAGTAGGACAGCACTCCGATTGTTGTTCGTACCACTCCATAGCTGTCTGTAATGCAGAAAACGCGTCAGCAATTTTACTTTTCTTCGAGTCGTTCTGACGCAAAATTTAAAATGGTTTCTCGACTTTTTTTAAGTCAGAAATCGTTGACTCTCCAACATTATAAATTTGTTCTAGAGATGCTTCACTTTCTCCCTTCACAAGACGGTTCAATATTTCAAGTTTTGTCTCTATGTTCAAGACGTTACGCTTCCGTTTTGAATTCGAAGCCATAACAGTTCACAACTGAACAAAAGAGCACGTATACACCCCCTCACTTGGAAACAAACTGACCTGATATTCCGCGCAGACGTTTACCAAATCACACAACTATGATTCTCCAAATATCCCTGATCTTGAATTTTCCCGTCACTTTTGGCCTCACGCGAAACAACTGTTGAGCATTTCTCTGTTCAAAAGCGTATTCATATATAGTACATGTAGTTAACAACAAAAACAATGGTTCGGATATTTGACGTTCCGGTTAATAAACGTTCGGATGAACGATGTTCTACTGTATTTTATATGAATTGTTCCTAGCTCTACTTAAAATGCCGTTACGCATTCGTAAGATATACGGACAGCAGTTTAAAACTACTGCCCTAAGCCAATACATCCACGGATTACGTTAAATACTTCAAGTAATATTTTTAGTATCCCTTAGAAAAAACGTTTCATCTGCAAAAAATAGTTTTTCCCTTCTTTTGTGAAATACTCGAAAGTCAGACGAACAACACCAAAATAAGTAATATAAATTTAAAGACTTTTTTTTTTACTACGCAAAACTAAATAGGATAGAAAATAAGACTTTAAGGCCAAAACTCTACAGCTAATTATTCATAATTTTTATTAATCATGGTGTCCACAAAAATTTATTAATTGAATGACGAAGCTTTATAATCATCCATACTCCTCAGAAATTTATAAGTATAGTCTCTCTATAAAATTGAAAAAAAATCTTTAAAATTTGTAAGACATTTAGTGATATTTGGATAACATTTTTATAGTTTTGGGAAGTAATCTGAATGGTTTTTCCAAGATATATAAATAAAGAAAACTTTTAATGGATTTTGTATGTAATTGTGAAGAAAATTTTTGAATTGTGGAGTGCAACTGAGTTGATGTAAGTGAACTCGGGATTTGAATACTACACAATATAAAATAAGATTAAATAGTAACGAATCCAAACAAGTTAATAAGATTATCTAATTCGAAATTTATCTATACATGAATATAGAATAAAAACCTTAAACATTAAAAATTTTAAAAAATTTCCCTTTTTTCCGTTTTAAAAGAACGTTAATCATGCTAAATGAAATAGAAATTATCACATTTATAAGGTTATGACCAGTGGGGCATACAGAGCAATGCATTAGGATCCCCAAATCTCCCCCCTTCCGTCCTCTAACCAAAAAATAAATCATGTTGACGTTTTTAACTTAAAATAAGGCAAATGATATAAATTCTTAGAAAATTTCCAGTAAAAGGTAGTGGTTTTTTTAAAATTAAATTTTATTTTTCATTGTGAAAAAATCAATATCGCATTTATGGTACAGATTGAGGCAGTATAGAATTAAAATTTAAGTGGTTGTAATTTAGTACAAGACCATTTATTCTTTACTTCCATCCTCTAATAAATGAATAAATAAGAAAAGTGTGAAGCTAATTTATTATATATATATATATATATATATATATATATTGGCATATTCATATCATGTGCTTAGATTAAATGAAATCCGCGTGAGATATTATTAAAAATTATTTCATTAATTTCCAGATATTACTTATCTGTATGTTTATACATCTGCTATCCCACTTCTTTTCTGGTTCTAATTTTCAACTGTACTTTATACATTTGGAGTGGTATGTTTCTATTTTTTTAAATATTTAAATTATTTTAGTATTTTTCATTAAGTTGTACATTTGCGCTCCTCTCTTCTCATATTTTATGAAGATATTCAAATTTTGATGCCTAGTAATACAGATCAAATAAAATTTGAAGGTGAGCGCTTTAAAATATGTATAAATCTGCGGTTTTGTCCTAAGCCTTAACTTGATAATTTAAATTCTAAGCTCCGTCTTGGATTTGCTTTCTTCGCTGCTTGGATTTGTTATATAGCGGGAGAATAAATTGTTTTAATTCGTTAATTCTGTTACTGCTTTCTTCGTTTAGTGTTAAAGTAAAGGACCAGAATTAAGAATATTTCTTTTCAGGCATAAAAGTACTAGAACACTAATATCATATTCTGGCTTCCCTATCCTATAGAGCAGAGATCGCCAAAGTGGTGGTCCTCGAGAAAATTTTCCCTGGTCCCCAGAAAAATGTGGAATATACTTACTCATCACGTTAAGTAATGTTTTAAGATGCATTGAAATATAATTCAATTCATAACAATAATTTAACACTTAAAAACCGTAATAGTGGTTCGCGGGATTTAAATTATGAATTTAGAAGGCCGTGAAGTCATAAAGTTTGGTGACCGCTGCTATAGAGCAGTGATCCGCAGCCCCCGGTCCGTGGATTAAATAGTGCCGGGCCACCTAAATAATATTAAACTATCGCCATTTTATTTAAAGTGGTGCATTTCTCTCGGATTTGCGCAACTTTCCACTGAAATTACTTTATATTCCACGTTAAATCACTTTTATTCATTTTTGGTGTAAGTATCCTTTATTCTGAAGGAATACTTACATGTAACTAAATTAAAATTGTTAAGTCAAAACAATATAAAATATAAACAATCAACGTGTCCCACCCTCAGCGGGTCGCGGTAAAATTATCAAACGTTGACCGGTCCGTGGATTAAATACTACCGGTCCGCACAAGAAACCTTAAATTATTTCTCTTTATTTACTGTGGTATATTTTCTTAGATTTGGGCTACTTTTTATGAAAATCACTTAATATTCCTTATTAAATCACTTTATATTCATTTTTTGGTATAGCTATGTTTTATTCAGAAGTCACGATTAAATACAATTAAATTAAAATTATTAAATCAAAACAGTCTAAAATATAAGCAATCAGTATCCTCCCCCTCAGTGGGCCGCGGTAAACTTTACAAACGTTGACCGGTCCGCGGCGATAAAAAGGTTGCGGAGCACTGTTATAGAGGACCCTTTCTTTTGTGGTATTACTCATTTTTATCCGAGACGATCCATTTCTTATGGTAGAAAATGTGTTTCGTACTTTTCTTCTATACCGTCATGTTAAATAAGCAATCTCTTGACATGTCAAAAAGAAAAACTAATTTTTTTATGTTATATTTTAAATTTTTAAAGACATTATATTATAAAAAAATGTATAAATTTCAAATATGGCAATTTTTTTTCTTTGATAATTGAGGCATTTTGGTGTCCGAAAATGGGCCCCACGTTCAGTTCAGGCTTACGCACAGTTTGAAAGACAGCTCAAATTCGATTTTTTATAATTCATTAAGCAGTTATGTACAGAGAGAACGAGATTGCTTATGACATTTCTAGAGGTAACCAGTAAATTGAATGTTAAAACTGGATATTTCAGTGAAGGGCATTTTTTTCTCATTAATCTCATTTTATCTCATTAACATTAAATAAAGTCTCAATGCTGATAATTTATAAGATGTATAACGAAGCAAATTTCTGATAAATTGTTTGCTTCTCTGAACACGTCACGTAGCACATACATTATAATAGCAGTACAAATATTAATGTTGGATGGACCAATAATATCGAGCGGCTTGCATCAAAGGAACGACACAAAATAACCGTACAAACCTAATCATACAGAAAAAAAAATCGTAATAATAGACACCGAAAACCCACACATTTCTAAAAATCCCTCCAACCTTCATAATCCATATCCACAGACAGTACGAAAAAAACAACCCAATCCTGTGGAGCGAAACGTTTCTTTTCCCCGTAACCATTACCCTAACCGCACACCCCTGAACGCGTACATCCGTAACCATGGAAACGGGGCGAGGGGGCGGGGCGCCTGCCTCAGTCTGTTTCGCGTCTGGCCCGGGCACAAAAAATAATCAAAGCAACCCAGAAAAGAGAGAGAAGGAAAGGTAGTAATTTAGCCGCATTCAGACAACTCGCACCTAGCATTTGATCGGCAGGCGTGTGGAACTGACTCCGAAATTCGAGTCTCGAAATCTCTTTTTTTTTTTTTTACCCTCCCTCCCACTGCTGTCATTAAATGTAATAACGCGCATTGATCTTCAGCTGACAGGGTGGGTCTATCTCTCCTGCCAATCCCCTGCGACTTATGGAAACGGGAGAATAAACATATTATGCCCCCATCACTCCACTAACTAGTTTCATTGTGCCCTCTACAACGGGAGGTATTCTCTCACCCTGTTGGCAACAAGCTTGGACTGTGTCCTATTATGCTCCACTTCATTCTCGAGGTGCTGTAGAGAGGGATATTGAAAAAAATACTTGCGTCACGCAGGTTTTTTGTTGGCATCGAATCACCGAATTATTACTTGATTTTTATGCCACATTATCGCCTAAAACGAAGCATGCATCTAGTCGCGTTTCTATTGGGCTCAATTCGTGACGGTCACGTGATAAAGACACGTGTTCTCCATTGAATTCAAAACAGACATCAAACTAATTGTACTTGTTGATCTACTCTCTAGTAAAACTTGGATCAAATTTCAAATTTTATAATCGAGTTAAAAATGTTCAAATGTTATTAAAAGATTCAAAAGGTTTTAAAATTTAAAGAAAAAAAACTTATTTTGTGCATGTACTTTAAAAAAAATGCATTTTGTCTACCTATGTGCATTATTGTTGCTGCCAAAGTATATATTTTTGAAGAGAAAGTTTCTGAAAAGATCAAAAGTTGGCAACAACGAAGCGCATGAGCTGATTTGTAGGAAACACGCGATTGATTTTATCGTATGACTATGACACATGAGTGTTTGAGCTGATTGGCTAAAAACACGTGGTTAGCATTATCATGTGACTATGACGTCACATGAATTGAACCCATTGAGCTATTTTTTTGAATTACAGCCCCCTACTCAAACTGGTGTTAAAGAATTATTATTATTAAAGTAAGATTGGTCCTCTTTCTCTCATTATGGATCACGCCTTACTTTTACTTTATTTAAATAAGATAATTGGATGCTTAACTTGTCAAATAGATTAACTCCATTTTTTTAAATATAATAACGTTTTAATATCAAAGCACTTGATTGTATATATTCAAAACAAAACTTAAACTCAGTGGCGCAACAGACAATGAGGGCCTGGGCCTACGGTGCCCGTTCCAGTATAAGTGATCAATGGGCGCTGAGGTGCATGAGCAGATGTCCCAATCAAGCGGTCAGTCTGAAGCGAGGCCCCCAGTGTTTAAGTCCCCAAGCAAGCTTGGTACTCATTTATTGACCCACTGCAGTAGAGATGAAAGGTTGAGTTGACCTTGCCCATCCCGGGAAAAGAACCCGGACTTGTGGCGTGGAAGCGCATATTCAAAACACGTTTCTCTAATAATATGTATTAACACCACTGAGTGACAAATTCTTTTTAGCCGTTGATTGATAATTTTTTTTTCAGAAGCCAGTCTGATTAATTCCATACTATAATATATTGAACAGTTAAATGTGTATTTTAGGAGTTTTCGCTTTCGCAGAGCAGTGTATTAAATTGATTACTCAGCCGTCGCATCAGTTGCTTTGTATAAAATGTTTAATACTTCGTTGCTTAGTAGGAACTGGTAGATTTTCATTCTCTTGGGGTGAAAGTACTTATCTCACAAATTTCTTTCGAGGATTGCTATTAGGAGACTGACCCTTGTGTATTGTATCATTATATTCCATATTCCTTGACACTTCATCAACCAATTTAGATTAAAAACACCAATTACTTCCCTATACACAAGATTTCCCACCAGAATTAAAGTATCGAAATATAAATGGGCTAAAATGATGTGATGTCATAATCACATAACTGCAATCACGTGTTTCCAAACAGTTCATGCACTTCACTGTTGCCAACTTTTATTTTGATAGAGCGTCACACAAAATTTCTTGAGGTGATTGATATACCATCTATATGGTGTCGCACAAAAAAGAAATGCCAGTTCTCGGGGAATGTACTAGATTTGAAAAGGTAAATATTCCGCAACCCCGTTAGAAATCATATTTTAAAAAGAACATATTTCTAAACAATATTAGCTCACATAGATAGAAAAAAAATGCTCTTGATTTAAAAGTACACGCATAATATAAACATTTATTAAATTTTAAAAAACTTTTTGAAGAATTTAAAAATATTTGAACATTTTTATTCACAATTACAAAGTCTGAAATTTTACCTAAATTTTACAAGTAGAGATTTATCCAATACTATACAAGTACATATCTAATGCCAGTCTTGAATGTAATGAAGAATCCGTGATAGCATTTATTGTGTGACCGTTAAGAATTTATGCCATTTGCACTTGTATCAAAAACTCCTCTCTAAATTTTTAATTTCCACTCAAAAAGGATCATGAAATTGGTATTTTTATTTTATGTTTTGGCACTATCATCACTTATTTCCTATGTAATATAAACTCTAAATGTTGGGAATTATATATATACATTGGATTATGCATGTCGTTATAAATAAATTACTGACCTATCTTTCGTTCATGGCAAAGTGATGTGATAGTTAAAATAAGAATTTTACATTAATGTTTTTATTTTTTAGAATACAATGTCTTGATTCTCGATACAAAAGTCGGGTGTACTAAAAACAGGGGTACCCTCTTATGCTCTGTAATTCTGTTCATGCTAATTCAAAGTTCTAGATATGTTGTGATTTTCGAAAATCCTCGATTATGATGCTTTGATTAATTTATTAACATATCTTCACCATTTATCTCATTACATTTTTTATAATATTAAATAACACACAAGAAATCTTGAATTATTTTATATTTATTCAGAACATATAGTCACAAAGGCATTTCTACGCTCTAGTCTTATCAAATATTTTTCATCAAACCTTTACGAGTGTGAGTTCTTTTTCACGAATCTTGAATTTTTGTAAATTATACTAAACATTTTTCAGTTTAATTTTTTGAACCAACACGTTTGATAACTGAAAGAATTCTCAATTTTTAATGGCGTGTTATTGTGAATTTTTTTTTACTCTTCAAAATTATTATAATTTGAATTGAAAAAAAAAATCGATGTCTTTTATTTACATTATCTTCTCATACAATTTTTTTTGTAGTTTTTTCTTCCCTCCCCCCCCCTTTTATTTATTTTTAGCCTTTTTAAAACATTTGCTTGATTAGTACTGGTTTGATTTTCCGGAATAATGGACATACTGTACCAAATCAGTAGAGCAGCAATAAGGCATGAGTTGACAATCCCCAATAAAGATAGCTGCAAATGGAGTTTATTTTCCTTGCAAATTAAAACTTTTATTCTTGTACATCCTATTGAGAAAAAAATTAATTTTCGAAATTTTATATTAGTCATACACATTCTTTTTCACCTTGAAAATAAAAAAAGAAAATTTAAAATTAATTTTGAGATATGAGGGAGAGATGGGATACCCCCCTTCCAAGAAAATTTTTTTAGTATGATCCTGTGTGATGGGGTGTATTTCCTTACATCACTGATATTTTATTTAATCAGTAGGGTGATTCAGTATATAGTTCCAATGTAGTATAAATCAATAGCAATGTCTGATATTCTATGTTACTTGTAATAGAATTGTGCAGGATTTTATTTTAAGTTCTGTTCGAGACAGTCAAAATTGTTCTATGTGGGATCCCTTGGTCATACGAAATCCATTTCCGCCCAAACGCGTGTTAAGGTATCTGAATCAAGTCCATCCACAATGGTTGTGATAGGTTGTTTTAGCCCTTCTAGATCAACGGGAAGGGAAGGGGGAGATGAATACCATGTTATTTACGTAACCTGACCGGAAATCCCAAGGTGTTGAGTCAGGACTTCTGAGTGACCATTGGATAAGTAGCGTGTTGTAATCCGCAGCTCGTCTAATCCATCGGTGAGGGACATGTTCTTAGAGGTAACCTCGCCCGTTGGTCGACCAGTGTGTAGGGTTTCCGGTTTCCCGGGAATGTCCAGGAAATCCCGGGAATATAATTGTCGTTCCCGGAAATGCATCAAAATTTCGAAAAATTTAAAAACAACTTAAATTTAAACAAAATCAAAAATAATTATATAAAATAAGGATAGATATGAATTCCAAAATTACTACTTATTTATATAATGAGCTGAAAAATACAAAAAATATATAATAAATTGATTATTCATTCTTAAAATAGTACTTCGGAAGCATAAGCAATTTATACTTTTATCACTCAGCCTAGTTCTAAGCTTTGTGACGAACAATCCGGCAGCAGAAAAAGCTCTCTCGTCTTCAGCTGATGTTGGAGGAATTGTTTTTGAAGCCTCACATAGTTTTATAATGTTTGGTGATGGATTTTCTGTCGAGTCGAACAACTGCATCTCTTGTTTCATGATTTTGTTGAAACTAGTACTTTTCTTGGTTGAACAATAAAAAAACTTTTTTTTTAGAGTAAATTGCTTTCTCTAATTTCGCGTCCAACGTCAGAGGTTTTTCTTTCAAAATCTCCATGCTCTCTTATTTTGAGTGCGAAGAGTTGGATATTGATTCCTCTTCTTTGCAGGAAAGCCTCGTCCCTATCATTTGGGCTTGTCTAACCAAACAATTTTTAGCAGGCAATCATAAATTCGTAAATCGTAAGCTATACTAGGCAATGGACAGTAAATGCAGCTGCTTCGTATTTTCTCCCAAAGTTCAGGTATTGCATCAATCCTATTAAATTAGCGTTGCGTCTCTCATTAATTCTTTGGATTATAAAATATTTAATATTTTTCGCAAATTCTGATTTTTTTTTGTTCGTTCAATTCTCCAATAACAAAAGAAAATACACTTTCTGCAGTTAGAGCAGTTACATCTTGAGTGCATAATTTTTCTAGGCCAATTTTTACAGTCTTTAAGCCTGCTGCAATTGTAGTCACACTTTCAAACTCTACATTCGCCATCATTTGTTTTTCTTTAATGGTGATTAACGCTTTTAAAATTGCTGACTTTATTTCTAAAAATCTTTCAAGCATTGCCAACAAACTATTCCAGCGTGTTTCGGTCCCAACGATTCTCAGGAAATCCCGGGAACGAAGTATAACTCCCGAGAATAGAAAAATTTATAGAAATCTTATGATTTCCCGGGATCTCGGGAAAGAAACCCTACTAGAGTGTAGTGGTGCACCATGCTATAAAAGAATGGAGCTGTCAATGCCGTCCTACAGCTGTGGCATCAACCAAAGAGTTAACATATACAAAAATGTGACCCCATGAAAGTTTGCTAAATTCAAGAATGCAAAATCACTGCAGAAGCCGCCATTTCGACTGATTAACCCCATGACACGCGTGTTATAGCCTACGTCACCTCCATCAGGGGCGAGATACAAATTTTGATATTGTATGTACCTTATGGTTTGCTGAGGTGGTGCGTGTCTTCGACTGTTACTGTTTCAAAGCCCCTTGAAAGTGTATACTTTGTGAATCCCCCTGCATTATTATCGTTCATTTTCAATAAGACATAGATAACATTAAAATAGAAATTTTTGATTTCAATTAAACTTCATGAAGGAAATTTATTATAAATAGATTGTGTATCGTATTATTAATACAGTGTTTCTCACAAACTGTGGAGCGCTCCCCCTAGGGAGGCGGGAAAACCCTACGAGGGGGACGCGAGCCTATTGAAAAGTTGAAAACAAAAGATGATTTAAAAAAATTATTAATTTACTGAAAGTAAACAAATAAAATGGACACGATACAATCCACTTGTAAATGCGCGATGCTTCTTAAAATTAACTTAACAGTACTAAGTTAAGAAGAAGTTCAATAATTATCAGTGACGTCATAAATTTGTCATTTAAAAGATTAAAAACAAATTAACACGTATCTTGATCATCTGTACGGTTTATAATTAATCCCTTAACTGCCGAGATTAAAAGTTATACGGTTCACTCCCCAACCCCACCCTTTAACGCATAGTCCAGGGTATGTGGAGTATCGAAGGGGATGGAAAATGAATAAATAAGCAAATCCTTCCAAACACTGTCAAGATCCTTTTATTGCCTTCCAAAGTTTTCGGAATAATTTTATAGATAGTAGTGCACAGAAAAAAAATCGTACTTCGGAAAGACGTATATGTACGTTCAGGGAAAATAACGCTTTGGCTGAGAGGGACATTAATATACGGGTGGTGGCATTTAAGAGGTTGAAGTCGTACTGTAAGTTTAGCTTCAAAGAATAATATTGCGGAATTAAATATATTGTTATTGCATCGAAAGGGGGTACGATAAAAATTATGATTGAATATTGGGTAGCAAATATTGAACGTTTGAGAAGCACTGCCTTAATATGCTGTCTTATCTTTTGAACGCATGCTTCATTGCAGGCAATGACATAGCTTGGTATCCAAAAGCCCTGGGGCAAAAAAAAGGCCCTATTTTAGTTCATAGTTCATTTCAGTTTTATAATTTATCCAATACAATTTGTGTGTACTCGAGTACTTACTGACGTTAAAAAGGAAGTAAATGTAATTCTATGCTACAAAACGTCGTTGGAGAATCCTTAGCTATTTATTTATTCAGGGGAATCGAACTCATTCACTAGCGGGTTTAGAGCTACAAAATAGTCCACCGAGATAGACAGGAAATAATACAAAAAACATGCATGAACAAAAAAAAACCTATATTATATATTTTTCTAAAAAAAAATTAAACATCTCTGCAAAAGAGCAAAGGAGGGGAACAAAATTATATCAGTGTATTGCAGATTCGAGAAGATTGATAAATATTAAAACAGGAAACTAGTTTATTACGAATCATATTTTTTATTAAAAATAGAATGTAACTAGGAAGGAATTGCTTCTCTAGTGTAGGTTTTTAAGATTTTTCAAGGAACTTGAAGTTTATTTTCAAGTAACAGTTTACAGAAAAATTGAAAATAACAAACTTTTCAATCAGTAAAGTTCGCAACTCTGAACAAGCAACGAAAAGAATTTAGGGAAATTTCCTACAAATTCGAAATTACTTTCAACCGATTGCAATAATTATCGTCTTGTTGCAACCTTTTATATCTTAAATGTGGGAGAAATGATTGCAAATTGGGCTTGCTCGTCGGTCAGCCACCCTGAGGAGGGCCCCGGTGTACGGCACCGCCTAGCCCATCATATATCGGCAGATATATGTTCTTGGCCGGGGATAATTTTATTAAAAATTCACACAAACTAGCTTTAGAAATTTAAATTACGAAAAGGATTCTTCTTTTGATTTTAATTATCAAGTCACTCTGGAGATCACATTTAACTATCACAAATAGCTTCCTGTGCAAAATATCTGCTTCTTGCAATAAATAGAATCCTCTTTATTTTGATCATTTTTTTTATTATAGACTTCCGCGTTTTCACAGAAAAATTGTTATTTATGACATAAAACAGGATAATTATTTAGTAAAATGTGTTGCAAAAAACATATTTAAATTAATATAGTATGCTATATTTTTTTAATTCAACTTGGAATAATAAAATTTAACATTGCAAAAAATGTATGGGAATTTTACCTATTTGAAGATTTCCAACCTTTTCCCTAACTTTTTTTTCATTTTGAATAGGTTAAAAAGTGGGTAAATTCAGGACTTCGAACTGGAACTAAATCGAAAACCCGAAAAAACCGTTATTTTTATCGGAACAAAAACCGGAAATGAACCGAAAAAAAATATCGGTTCATTTCAGTTCGATATACCTTCAGTCATTTTGTTAATGTTATCAACTTATCAAAATTTTCTAGTTTAACATCAACCGTATAATTATCATCATTACATGTACATTGCTTCTCTATTTCCTGTTTTGATGTTTACTAGTCCTTTTTTGTGTCAGTTTCGCATGAACCTACTTGTAGAAGACAGATTTATCTCAGTTGAAAGAACTAGATGATTTTTTATGAAAAATATCAATTAGTTATTTAAATTACAGTTATATTTTTCGCATCTCGGCCTGCGATCATCCACCGATGCTTGTATAGACTGTTTAGAAAGACAAACCAGAACCTAGATGTCAAATACGATTTTGATAATGGATAACAATGCCAGTGCTCGCCCTTCTCTGCTCATCACTTGTATCGTACATACTGGCCAATTGTATCACATGACATAGTTTACCAATCAAAAAAGAAAAAAAATCTGCTAAATTTTGACAGAATAACATTTTTTTGTTCATTATAGAATTATATGTTTAGTGCACAAGTAAAAATAAGCACAAATTAAAATGATTCGGAACAGAAACGAGAGACGTTATTTTTGGTGAAACGAAAACCGGAACTGAACGTATAAATATGTTTTTTAGTTGAACCGGAATGGAAAAAATTACGGCTTGAAGCCCTGGTTAAATTATTCGATATCCTGAGCTACATAAAATATAAGGAATAGTATTTCATGATGATAATATGGGTATCTAATTTTAAAAACTCCCCCCTCCCTCCTTCTTTTCTTTATAAAAACTGTTTGATGTATGACATCTGAAGTTACATAATACGAGGTATTTAATATCGAATTATCACAGCACATAATATATTTCACATCATAAAGCATTAATAACCGTATTCATCCTTCAAAAAAAAATTTCCAAGGCAATTTTTTAATCTTTTTTTTAAATATATTCCAAAACTGAATGTATGTATAATATCACATAAAAATATTTTTTAAAAAAATTATTCAAATTACTTCAATTTTTAAATCCATTCATCGCTAGAAATAATTTTTGAACAGTTCTATTCTTATTTTTCAAAATGGGGAAAAAATCGCTTAACGGATTAATTTTTAAGTAGCATTTTTTCTCCGTTTTTTTTTTTTTATTATATAAAAAGTAAGTTATAGTTATAACTTATCATCTAGTTTCAGGCTTAACTAGTGTAACTTGCGCTATAATCTGACCTCTGAAAGTTTTTGCTATGTTTAGATAACGAACGGAGCATTAATACGTGTCTATGGTTTTTGTAATCCGCGCCAAAGAAAGTCATTTTTCAACGTTCTTGTCAAATTTTTTCCCCAAATTTTACTGGATTTGATTTTTTTAAAGGAAATATATACAGCTGCTTAATGCAACTCTCAAGACGTAAAGAAATGCACTCAAAAATAAGAATACATGAATAATGTAATAGTTTGCACTGTGAATAATGTAATATCGAAAAAAGAACCCGAGTAAAATGATGTACGAGCAATAAATTTAAATAATGTATGAAAATATGGTTTATGCAAGTTTTCAAAAACAACTATAATTTCTTTTAACATTTTACCAATACTAAATAATTAGAGGAAAAGTAAGATAGAATTAAAAATATGAATTTAATATGTTTATATTAGTAAATTTTTAGATTAAGTATTGCTACTATAAGACATTACAGAATTGGAAAGAAATAAGTTATTTTAATAGTACTGCATGATTCATTTATTAATACTCTCAATATGTTTTCTTTTTCTCTATTTCTTTCAGATTACATATCGTTTCCACGTTTAGCTTTTATAGTTGTATAACTTTTAAGAAATTTTCTTGAATTTGTAAAATTTTACACAAAAAGTCATCTCATAAACCATTTGTATCGCCACATTCTTAAATTTTAGATTATAACCTTATTTATCTTTAGTCTAGAATTGAGTTGATCCATAGCAATCTAATAAAAAAAACAGTAATTTTATTTCAGTTACATTATTGCAGTAATATACGAAAATAAATGATTCATTATTTATTTTTAAATTCTTTATTGTGTAGAATATTGAGGGAACAGATGTTTACAAATTTCACTTTATTATTATTATTTTAATAGCTTTCCTGCTTTTATGCGCTGATCTTTTTCTCTTAACCCTATCAGTAAAAATCCACACTTAAAATTAAAAGAATCAATAAAATGAATAGAAAATCATGTTATTTGCGTTCAATAATTAAGTTTATTTTGATATTTTTTATCAGATAGTCTTATGATTTTTATAAGCATAGAAATATGTAATTATTAATATTATCAAAGCTAAAAAAATTGGATCTAAGAATATCCGAGACATAAAGGTTTTAAGGTTTTCATATCATTTAATTTTTGAAAACCACGCATTTTTAAAGATTTAAATGGACATTTACTGTTAAGGATTTATTTATAAAAGATTATGATGTTTTCAGATGATTCTCTTTTTTCCCCTTTCAAACCACGCGATGAACAAAATTTGATGCTTTTTCTTTTCATCTCCTTCACGTATAAAGGAAAATAAAACATTGAATTGATAATGAAAATAATTTTAAAAAATTAGTCTCGTGTGTTATAGTACATCCTAAGTGAAGTGAATTTTGTGCGCACAATGAAATTTCAGTTTGTTTTTTCAATTTCCTTTACTGATTAGTGTCGGTATAAGAATTAATTGCAATCTTTTAATTAAGAACAGATGAGTAAAAAGAACTTCACATATTTTTACCTCTTGTTGTCACAAGAGACAAAGATTATAAAACTATAATCTACACTGTATTTTAATTTAACTAATTTTTTATATAAATTTACATCTACCTACTCTATTTTTGAAGACTTGATCTGTAGTTAATTAATACTAAATACCTACCTACTAAACAATATTTAACCTGAAGATATTCGAATCCATTAGCTTTTTAATTAAAATTTGCTTAGTAGATCATCTAAAGATCTGTAAATATTTATGCCTGATTTTATTTAATAGCATTAATTCTTTCAATGTTTTCCCATGATAGAGTCATGAGTTAAATTCTTAAGTTAAAAACTCGTATCATGTTTACAAAACAACGAACACCTCAACCTTTTACAGATCATTCCTAACTTCGCACAAAAGCAAAACAAGTTTCGTATACGCTCAACCTCAAACAAAAGTTCTCACTCAGCATTAGTGGCCCATCACATTTAATTGTCTCGAAGCCCTCCTTTGTTCCCATCATTAAGCGGGACTACAGCCTCCTCTAAGCCCCTCTCTCTCTCCCTGCCTAACCCCCTCCCCGCGGATTCTCTTAGAAAAGAGGGAGAGAAGGAGTAAGATGAGAAGAGAGGAACGCCGCCAAAAGGGGGCTTCGGAAAAACAGGGTCTAAGGCCGGTGGTGAGTTCGTTCAACACAAGGGGCTTAGGCCGGGGCTTTGCCATGATGGGCGTCCTGATCTCTGGGCACTGCCGCTTCGTTCAATGAAAAGGCTTTTCATGTAGTGCCCTTTATTGATCTGGAGAATGGATTATTTACCAGACAGGAACGCCGCTTTTTGAGTTTCTTCGCTTCGCTTCGATACACACAGATTTTCTGTTTGGGAATGAGAACGTTCTTTTTTTTTTTAATGTGCTTTTCGCCGATCTAGTCAGGGGTGGTAGTTAGTGAAATGGGTGCAAGAGTTATTTTTTCCTTTTAAATTGGTATCATTGGAGTAATATTTGATGTAATGAAAAGAAAAAATGTCTTGGGCGTTGTTGAAAGTCTTTTTCACGTTAGTTATTTTTGGGAGATTGGTTTACTAAATTAAATAAAATGTTTCATCTTAAACGTGTTATTTTACGTTTACTGACCTTTTCCATGATATATCTTGATTATTACATTTTATATTTATCTTAATTGTTATAAAAAGAAAAACATTTCCGAACGAATTTTGTTCTAAAATGTTTATTTCCATATAGTTTCTCGAATATTGTTCGCGAGTTTTGCTTCTCCTTCATTTTTAAAATTAAGAATAACCTGATTTTTTTTCTCGCAATTATTTGACTGCTATTATTTTTGTAATTTTTTAGACAAAAAAATTGTTAACAAGCATGTAATAGGAGTAATAGAAGTAAACATGGAATAATGTTTGAGGTAAGACCATGCCGAAAATTTTTTTTGAATATCTTGTTATGCTCGTTTAGTTTAATAACTTTAGTTTTCTTAAACATGTTATTATAATATAATTTATAATCGCATCCACGTCGAGTTTAGAAAATTCTATAATTAATTGGTCTTTCAATGAAGCCGAATTCGGTGGATGTTCGATTTTTTTTTTCTTCTTTCAAATTACGTTCTAACAGGTCCCAAATGTACTCAACGGTTTTAGATCTCATGAGCATGACACTTCAAACTCCTGTTTATCAAACTAATTTTGTACACCTTTAGCTCGATAAATAGTAAAGATTCATAATTTGCTTTTTATCTTTTAATCCCTTAAGTGGTCAATTTTTTTGCCCAAAATATTCTAAAAAAGGCACCTTTTTATTGCATGTAACTAAGCACATAATATTTAACAGATTGCGAAAATAGAAGAATTTTACTTTATTTTTCAATTCTTAAGTTTTCACACTATTTTTTATTTTATAATTGTGGAGCACAAAAACTCCTGAATGTTTGGTTTTTTTAAGTGCATACTATGTATATATGCACGATATGAATAATGTTTCATATATCTTAAAGAATTTCTTTCGTTCTTACAAAAAAAAAAAATGCACACACAATTTGAAGAAGGGCGTAGTACTAAATCTTACATTGCAATGGGGACAAGATAATTTCGGCTTTTATTGGATTATCTTTCCATTTACATTTCTTCTCAAGCAACAAATAGCGCATTGCATTGTCAATCCCTATTCTGTATCGAATAATTTCAAGATTCGAACTTTCACGCCTTCAATGAAAAAAATTCGCCACAAAGATAATTTTAGAAGAAAAGTATTTCAATATAACGGACAAACTGCATCTCTTAAAAACACACTAGTACTAATAATCTCACTATAAGAATTAAAAATATGGGAAAACCAAGATAGAAAGAAGGAAATATATATCAGTGCCCGTACAGAGTACGGGTAAATCATTTTTGGCCACCTTTCGGTAGCCCGTACGGGCAAACCAGTCGAGGGTTTAAAACTATAACGTTTTGCAACATCTCGTTATTTAACAATGTCATACAACTCATAACTCTTATTAAATTAGACATCGGAATCATGTTTAAAAAAATCCATTTCTAGACCTAGAAATCTACCCTTAAACATAATACTGCTTTCCTCTTTTTGCGCAGCTCTTTAATAATAGTCAAGTTCTTCAAGACTCTCATTGAAATATAAGCAAAATCTGGATTCGTCAGAAAATATTATCTGCCTCCATTGCTCAGTAGTTCAACGGCAAAACTCCTTTGTTTGTTTTAAATTATTCTTCTTTTGAGTGGTTTTTAATCTGGGACTTAATTGGAATATATGATGAAATATATATATATATTCCTAATCAACATGCAGTTTTCACCAGTGTCAGAGTTCTTTCCTATGAGTATTGCCCATCAGAAGCACTTCTTTTGACGGATTTGATATTATTCAGCAGTTGTTAGCATTCGTCTGCATTCCCTGTTTGCTAGAATTGGTTTTCGTCCTCAGTTTCTCCGTTGAGATTGATTGTATTCAAGCTTTTTTCCATTGTAAATGGAGTTTGTTGACTGGGGAAGAGTTTACTCCAACGAATTCTTCTTTCAAGCCCTGCGTATGTTATCGGTAACACACAATAGCCTCCCTATGCCAATCTTAGTTTAATCTGAGTTATGTTTATATATAGTTTCACATCTTTATAAAAGCTTATGACCATCAAAAAAAGTTTAAGACTAAAAGAGAAGTTTATCCCCTTTGTTTTTAAACTTAAGGAGCTATTTCCATATCATTCCGTATATTTTTATCGAGTGTGTTTATTCCTAAATTTTTATTTGGTTACGTAATTTAGCACATTTAAAACGTTCGGGGGAAAAATACGAGTAGACAGATTTCGAGAATCTGTTTTATGCTAAGGTTATAAGAGCGCTTATTTCTTTCAATTTCAGTAAGGTTCCTTTCATTTTATAAAGAGACTATTTAATACTTTATATATATTACAAACACTTACTTTTTAAAGTTATAATACAGATCTTCATGAATTGCAATACTAAAAAAAAGGCTTACTTTCTTCATTCTAATACATGCTGAAAAAAAATACTGCTTACTTTTGTAAGTTCAGAATTGAATTAAATTAATTTCATGTTATGTTTATCATATTAGTAATTTTACTTTTTATAGTAAAACGTTTATAAAAAATTTAGGTTTTTTAGCTTAGTTTTTCAGTATAGCCCGCGAGCCATATGCGGCCCACCGGCCCATTTTAAGTGGCTTGGTCATGACCCGTTGCTTTGAGAAATTCACTTATTTAAGAACAATGTTTTAAAAATTTGGTGGGAAATTCTTTGACAAGAAATCAAATACATCGAATTTAATTACTTGCTGTCGATGTCATGCGGCTGCGAATTGATATTCTTTTTCTATTTGTAACGATTACGGTTAGTGATAACAGACAACAGTAGAGTTGCGACAATTTTAGGGGCGGAACTAATTTTTCCTATACTAAAATTTTAAAAAAATCTTTATTTAACAATTTTAATAATTTTTTATCAAAAGAACTTGAAACTTCATTCTTAAAGTGTGGTAGAAATAAAGGAAAATGCACCACCATTTTAACAAATGATCAAATATTTTAAATGTATGAAATTCAAATCACATTGTTATATACCATTAAATAGAAGATTGTTCCCTGAATCTACATAAAACACTTGTCTTTTCATTGATATTAATATCAATAACATTAGGAACATTAAGAAGGAAGTGTTGCGCATACGTTTCGATCAAGCTCAAACAGCACGTAATTATTTTCAGCCAAATATTCCAAAGGAAAATCATTTCCCCTTAACATTAACGGATCATTTTTTTACGTAATAAAGTTAAGCAAACATATAAATTACTCTCTAGCAATTTACAACCTTTTATTTTATCATCTGCCAATTACGTAGACGATCTTTTTTGGGGGGAAAAAGATCGTTTCGGCAGCACGAATAAAAATCTCCCTTTAATTCTTCCCATGCTTTAAGGGAAGCGGGCATCTCTTTATATGAGTGCTCAAGTTGTGTCAAATAAAAATCTCCTTCCGTTGCAAAGACTCTTAAAAAGCCATTTAAAAGAGTTTTGGGGGGTACTTAAAATGAGTGATGCTCCCGTAGCCTTCGCACACATCGATTATTTTTTTCGCACCTTCACAACTGATTTTATTTTAACGAGGGAGGCCTTGGAATAATGATCATCTTTTCTTACCTACAGATTCATGTTCCAGGTCTATTAGCAAAGTAAAAATACATGATTCCTTCTCGAATGGGAGAGAGAGTTTTTGTTTTTGTACCATCATTTAGACCCACAGTTAAAAGTAATTTGTGAATTGGAGGCAATATATTCTTACCCCCCCCCTTCGTTCTATTTTTTTCAACCAATGATCATCGGGAATAATACGGTCGTTATGATTTGATTACTGGATAGCCTTTTGCTCTCTTGTGCTATTAAGTAACTGTCGTTTCGTAATATTTTAAAAATTTGATCACACTAAAAAAATTTTTTTTTATTATAAAAGCATTTGTATCAAGGGACTATTATTATTATTTTTTTAAACATATGACGAAATATCGTTTTTAAAAACGAGGGGAATGAGAATCAATTATTTTCCAATGTGATCTCTGTTTTATATTTTTAAAAAGATCTCTTTTAAAATATTTTTATAACAAATATATATATTTAAATTATAGTGATAAAAATTTCGGGGTTGCCTCTTCACAATAAATTTTTTGTCTCAAATTTCGAAACTGCGATTAGGAATATTTGCTAAATGAGTAAGGACTCATTTATTTTTAATAATCATATTGCATCGGAAAATTTATTTTATTGAAGTTTTTATTTTGGCAACTTTTATGTTTTATCACCGATTCATTGAGTCATTTATTTTTCAAATGATAGCAAAAACCATCTGATGTGCAATTTTTACACGAAGTAAAATAAATAACCAGAATAAAAAAAATTATGTTTATATAAAGTTGTGGAATCCTCTGTCGATACTTAAATAAAGTGATTCAACTTTGATAAACATTTTTTAATTCAGCTCTTATCGTTTTAAGCTAGTATTATATGGTACTAAATTAAATATTTCAGTACTTATTGAAAATAAATCGCACTGTTTGGTCTTTTGAGCATTTTTGAACAAATGTTCAAAAGTAAATCCGTAAAATGCTTCTTTATACTAATTGTTTTTAAAATTAACTACAATTAGTCTGTGCCATTCAGATGTATAGAATAAATTATTGTAACTCATATATACGAGTAGAAAAGCTAACAACGGATTTCTTGTTTTAAATACGGTACTGAATTATCATACGAAAAGGTTAGAATTCTAATTTCACGAAATCTTATTTTACTTATGCCAAAAATATTGTTTTATCATGAATTTTCCCCTGTACCATTACTTAATACATTTCTTATTTCATTTGGATTTATTGCACTTTTATTTGGCGTTTTAAACATTGTTCCTTTTTTTATTGTTGTGTATATTTATCAAGTTATGTTTTCCTGGTTCTTATATGTATAAATCAAACAATAAATAGCAGCATAACCAGATAATATAGGTCGGTTTTTCTCAACACACAAGGGGGCAATTTAATTCTTAAGGGGGCAATTAAAAAACTCATTTAGAGCGTAAATGGTATATTTGTTAGTAATATAGTCAATTATAAACAAAATTTTGAAAGGTTTTATTGGCTCCAAAAGTGTGAAGTAATTGATAGAGCTTTAAATGTAACTGTCAGTCATCTAAAAATTTTGTCAGCTGATTCAAAAGAAACATTTTTTGCTGAGTAAAAATTTTGATAGTTTTTATTGGCTTCAAAAATTTGAAGTAATTCATACAGCAATAAATGTTACTGTCAATCATCCAAAAATTTTGTCTGCTGATTTAAAGGAAACATTTTTGATGAGCCAAAAAGTAATTTCCCAATTTGGTGACGCAGCAAATGTTAATAGATCTTTCTGATGTTTCCGATCTACAGTATAAGGAGATCTACAGTATCAAGGAGATCTACAGTATCAGAAATGCAAAACGCGATGTGTCAATCAAACTGTTATTTAAAAAAGGAATGATGGCAGGGCTTTGGGAAGAAACTGAAATCAAATATGCAACCTAATGTGGAAGTGAACTATTACCATTTCCCTTTTCATATTTAACTGAGTGTGGATTTAGTGCCGTAAAACTGCAGAAACGAAGAAATAGGCTGAATGTAACAAAAGGAGAAGACTTGGGACTTAAGTTAACTAAACTGAAGAAGACGTAAAATCTCTTTGCAACAAACTTCAAGTGTAAGGATCTCACTAAATTTGTTATTTTTATTTCTGCTTTCTATTGTAAGTTTTCATTTTTATTGAAGGATAAAGAAGTTTTTAATGAATTAATTTTAGGTAAATTGCAAATTAAATAAAAAAAGTTTTGCATATCTCAGTTGAAAAAGAATCATATTTGTTAAATTTTAAGTCTGTAGATCTAACAGCTGACAAAAAGGATTTTTTTTTTATTATTTTTAATGCTCCGTAACTCTGCTGTGGGTCGATTTATGAAAACACGTTAATAGCTCAGCAAAAGTAACACATTGTTGCACATTTTGTGCAATGAACGCTTAAAATAGTGTGTATACTTTATATCTGGATGTGTATACCTTAATATTACTTTCTGAAGTATTTATTTTATGTTTAATTTGTAATATTCCCAAGCAATGCCGTTCCTTACATCATAATGGCGATTCAATAGAAACATAGCAAAATGTTGGTGATAGAGCCAAGTTGACATCATTTTTGGTGACCCTGTTGGCAACTTGGAGATTGATTGAACGGTGCAGAAGTTTTTATGCTGTAATGACACCTGGTGGGGCTCTGCAACAAAGAGGATAACATAAAAACCTTCTCCCCAAAAATAAACATACACATGCCAATTTTCAGTTATTAGTTGAACGGTGTTGGAGTGATGCGATTTCATACATACAAACATCAAATTATATATATATATATATATATATATATATATATATATACAGTGGCGCACACAAGGGGAGTCCTGGGGGGTCTGGACCCCCCCAAAGCCCTTGATATTTTTTCCGATTGATTATAGTTCTAAGTATATAGTATGTAAAATTTAATTAAGTATTTGTTATTAATGATTAATTTTATTAATTAATGTTAATTATTTATTCAACAATTAGATTTTTACTGTGTTTTGTTCCCCAAAAACGACAAAATCAAAAGGAGCATGATACAAGAATGATGAACTTTCGACCCCGGACCTCCCCTCCTTGAAAAATTCCTGTGTGTGCTACTGTATATATATATATAGATAGATTTATTTTCTTATATATGTTATGGAAGGGAGGAACATAAGAATTTTTAAAAGGCTTATGGGGCATAGTAAAAGAAAAATGATGAGAAACACTGGTATTGATCCAAGTTCAATGACCACAGTAACATATTAGCAAATTCTTAGCTTTTAGATAAGGTATATGTAAATGTAACGGAGTCATGATTATAAAATGATATACAAGTGATTCGGCAATAATTCATTAATCAAAAATTGTTTTATAAAGCCATAATAAAGTTAATAATCAATTATTTATTGAAAATTAAATGTAGCTAACTTGAACCAAGCTTATTTTTAAAAGAGAAGATTGAATAGGGTTTAATTTGTTACACCAGCATGGCAACTAACTTGAGGCGGCTGTTGTTCTTATCGGCTCATTGGTTCAAGTCCTGGTGTCATTAAAGACCCGTACTAGTAGAAGAGCCGATAAGGTTAAATATATCGAGGCAAAGAATCCTGATTTCGGCATGCTAAAGAATTTAAAAGGCAGATTTTGCCCCTCAGGTGTCGTCCTCGACGCTTGGCTAATGCTCAAGACTAAGAGTTCTGTCACCAGTAGAGTGATCTCAGTTACCAGTGGTCAAGGTCATAAGCTTGAGCCTTAGAGTCTCTGAAGATCCGTCATATTGATGGACTGATGCATGCTAAATCTGCTGTGTCTCAAAGTCCTCCCATTGGCGTCATGTGGCCGTGGTAGCCGAGTGGTATAGGTATCGGACCATGGCTTTCCTTGTCACGAGTTCGAACCCAGTACCACTAAAGACCCACCGTGTAAGGCAGCGATGCACGTTAAATCTGTCGAGAGCTGAAACCTCCTCCCATTGGTGTGGTGTGGTAGTTAGGAGAGGGGGTGCCAGCTCAGATGTTGTGCACGTCACTTGACCATGGTTCAAAATTACGTGGTCCGTCGCCAAAAGCCCTCGTGTAGCTGAACAGTGTGACGTTAATATTCAATCAATCCACTGGCGTCATATTGTAGTTTGAAGATGTGATGCCAGCTGAGGTGTCATCCTTGTCACTTGATCCGTCACAAATAGCCATCGTGTTGCTTTATAATGTAACGGTAATAAGCACTGACTCCTCACAAACAGTCCTTATGTTAATTATATGTTTGTGTGTATGATGCTAATAAACAATCAAACCAATGGATAGATTTGAAGGTTGAAAATACATTCTAAAACTAAATAATTAATTTTTTTGCATATCAAATATTTGTGTATGTTCTTAAAAAGTTGAAGGAATCATAATTTATTAATTTATTTTTCTAACGGTTTACCTTTTTCCCTAATTTATATCCCACCACAGCCATCTCTACACCTATTCTTACCTCTGTCAGCCTAAAAATTCCCTCCGCGCCCCGAATTATTATACAAACGGCAAGCGAGCGATATTTAAGCAACACACAACGCTAAAACGCTTTTCTCTTTCTCTCCGAAATCCGATTGGGAAAACTTGAAAAACATTTCACTCTAAATTTAGCGTCAATTTGAGGGAAGAGAAGCACTTTTCTTTTTTTTCCCCTCCCGAGGTAGAGAGAGGGAAACTCCCTTTTTCCCAAAGAAAATTTACATGGTTTGCGCTCTTCCCGAAACCTAATAAGAAAATACACAAAAGGACCGGAGAAACAAAAAACAAAAGGGGAGGGCGCATGTTATTTTGCGAAGACTGAATCTTTTCCAGATAACACCATTAATCAGAAGAACGGGAAAACATCCTACCCGAATTCGGACCTGGGGTCCACTGGGGGATGGCGTCTACTCGTGATTGATAGTCAAACTTTTTCGAAGGGGCCTGTTTATTCCAAAGGGTCCCCTGTTGCATTCTAAAATCGAGGACCCGAATAGATATACACGCACAAAAGATCTTTTACTTAGCTCTCTTCTCTATTATGCTTCAATTCGCTCTCTTTCTCTTTTCTTTTTTTCTCTCCTTTATTATTATTTGGGGTTGGAAGAGACTTCGTGCGCGTTCGATTTTCTTGCTCGGAGGTATTTCGTCTCATTACATAAGCCGTCGCCTTGTATTAGGATCTTGGTGGTTTTTCTTTTTCTTTTTACTCTTTCGGAGAAACGGTGCTGCCCTCTATTTCGATTTCGTCTTTTACTTCTGTCTTTTTCCTATAAAAAGGATTTTTTTATTCACTTGACTTTCCATTCTGAATTTAAGTTGGTTTCTGAATCTTTAGAAAGTTTGGGTTTATTTAGTTTTTTATAGAAGTAAATTTTCATTCGAGTATTTCTAGTTAACTTTTAGTTTAGTATTTATTTAAGAATCCAACATCGAGATTACGCTGATATAAATATACAGTTGGACTTCGATTTAATGAATGCCTCGAGACCGAACATTTTGTTGGTTAATTCGGGGTTATTCGTTATATTGGGGTCCCCACAAAATGCTAATTTTGTGCATCCCAAGCCCCGTCCGGGCTATTAGCCAGCAACACATTCGTCTATACAATATTAGATGCAGCAGCCTCTCGCTTCACACTCTGGGGTCAATGTGAACCCCAATTCAATGCCACACACTCAAGGGAGGAGATATTCTAACAAGAAATTTATATCTAAATGTTATACAGTCGCACTTCAATTTAACGAAGTCGTCAGGACCGAACATTTTGTTCGTTAATTCGAGGTTATTCGTTACATCGGGTTCTAAACAAAATACAAATTTTTTGCACTTATCTTTTGAAAATTCTATAATGAGTGACTACGTAAAACATATCCATAGTCAGAAATTACACACCTTTTATTCATTATTGCATTTTATTCTATTATTGCATTATTACGCGCCAGTTATAATTGGAAATTTTAAAATACTGACTAATAGGTATTTGATTATCTTTTTGATTCCTGACTCGAAAGAGTTATTTTTTTGACTTCATGCAGGGAAGGAAATACTGAGTCATTTATATCTTGCTGCGCATAGGGTATGCTTTCAGTTTCCTCAATCAATCTCAACCATTAGAAAATGTAATAGATTCGATAGGATTTTCATTATCGATTTCTGCATCAGAATAGCTATTTATCGGCTCCGACAAATCAACACTTTCCTCAACTTCAATTGAACCCCAATAGGCAGTTCATCATCAAATCCTAACATAATCGCTCTCTTTAAGGTATCCGACTACGTTCGGAACAGTGATTTTCAAAAGCGCAAAAATGGATAATTTTCATGATAGTTAGTGTCACTTAGATTAGAATATATGCATAAAATTGTTTTAAGGACATTTTGACAAAAAAAATTTATTTAAATGCAATATTTTGGCAAAAAAATAACATAGAATAGTCTTTTTTCCAAATGTTCTCCTTTTGTAAAAAATGCTTCTATTAGAATAATATTTTGCCTGAATACAGCTCAGACTTCTGTACAGAGGTTCACGTAGAATTTTTCAAATATGTAATTTAGATGTGGGTTTATCCGTGCTTTACGACAACAGAGGGGAGTAATTTTAAGAAAAAAAAGCCAATAATTATTTCAATTCGTGGTAACTCTGAAAATAATGTGAATTTTTCAAAAATTCTAGTTGAGCCTCTGTAGAGGGGTCTGAGCTATATACAGGCAAATTATTATTATAATAGAACCATTTTTCACAAAAGAAGAACATTTGGAAAAAAGATTATTCTAAGTTAATTTTTTGCCAAAATATTCTATTTAAATAATTTTTTTTGTCAAAATGTCCTTAAAACAATTTTATGCATGTATTCTAATCTGAGTGACACTAAATATCATGAAAATTATCCATTTATGCGCCTTTTTAAAATCACGGTACCGAACGTAGTCGGATACCTTAAGCAATCAGGATGAGGCTGGAAAAGTGAAAACATTTCAGTGAATATTCAATAAGTTAAGGTCATGTTTAGATGGAATTGCTATTTGGTTGTATAGTTGCTGACAGCCATCTTTCGAATATAGACTTAAATTTATGGGAGTTGTAACTCATTCTTTATTCTCTTTAGTTATATACGATGGTGAGTCGGAAAGTAAGATTCCCCTCTTGACTATGGTCAGAGTTGTGTTGGAAAGGTAAAACATGGAATAAGATATTAAAGTTAAGACATTACTTTATTTTTCCACATAAGTACCAAGTACATTGTGACATTTGCCATACCGCTTGATAGGCTTCAAAAACCCCTCCAGGAAAAACTCAGGGCTTTCAATAAGGAAGAAGCATTTAACGGTTTGTTTAACTTCAGCATTGCTTCCAAAGCGCCTTCAGGCAAGATTCTTCTTCAAATACAGAAACAGATGAAAGTTAGTTGGTGAGAGATTAGTACTGGCGGATGGTGTAGGCACTCCCAACCAAGAGTTGCAATATGATCTTGCATTGTCATTCAACAACAGAATGCCAGACCTGAGAAACCCAGGCTGCTTTTTCTGAATCGCCTCTTTCAATTTCGATCAGGGTGTCACAATACCGCGCAGGCACTGTGACATCCTGGTTCCAACCTGCAAGAAGTCCACTTAAAAGCAAACGTTTCTTTCGTATTCAAAGCCCAGAATTTTTCCTGGGGAGTTTTTAAAGCTTATAAAGGGGTATGACAATTTTCACATTGTACTTGGTACTTATCTGGAAGAATAAAGTTATGTCTTTTTTATCTTAAATGTCTCATTCTTCGTTTTGACTTTCCAACACAACTCTGACCACAGTCGGCATGGGAATCTTACTTTCTAACTCAACCTCGTATTTAACTTCACTTTTGCATAAGTTAAAGATAGGTCACTAAAAATTAATTCCTTCTTCTGTGCAAGGCCACGGTACCCTAGTGATCATGGTCACGAGCTCGCGACTGTTGTGTCATGAGTTCGAACCCTAGCATAATTGAAGAGCCTCCATGTATAGGGGCTGCTGCGCGTTAAATTTATCATTTTTCAAAATCCTTCTGTTTGTGGGGTATGTTAGCTTGGAGAGAATTTCAGCTGATGTCGTTCTCATCATCTGACCATGGCTCCAAATTACGAGGTATGTCGCCAATAGCCTTCGTGTCGCATTATACTGTGACGTTAATAAACACTCTATTACTCACACGCATTTTGGACCAATTAGGCAAGTGTTAAATGGAACTTTGACAGCTAATTGTTGGTCGCAGTAGCCGAGTGGTATAGGTATCGGATCGTGGCTGGGTAAAGACCCGCCGCGTAGAGAAACGATGCACGCTAAATCTGTCGAGAGCTGAAACGTCCTCCCGTAGGTGTGGTGTGGTAGTTAGGAGAGGGGTGCTAGCTCAGGTGTCGCCCCCGTCACTTGACCATGGTTCAAAATTACGTGGTCCGTCGCCAAAAGCCCTTGTGTAGCTGAACCGTGCGACCTTAATATTCACTCGTTCTCTCTTGGCAACCAGTTGAATGCCAAAGATTGGTGCTCGATTCTATTTTACTTTAAAAGATTCTCATTTTCCCCACACAGTTACTGAAGGTTTAATAATTGTATGTAAAATACATTCTTTATATTACGGTAAGTAAGAATTTCAAAAAAAAAACGTCATTTAAACATAGGCATTTGGATATAGAATAACTGTAAGTACTTCAAAACCATGCACGTTAAAATTCATTTAAGCATACACTGCTTTTTTCAATTACAAATTAGATTCGAAAATAGAATAATTAAAAAATGATGCCATATATATTTGTTCAAAAAATTCTAATCGGATCTTCTTTTTTTAATTAGTGCTTTAAATTTCCGTTGTAATTCGACGAAATGTTTGCATTATCGAATTCGATATTATTTACATATTACATAATTTCATCAGCTTCATCGAGATTAAAAACCGTATTTTAATTTCTACATACACGACACTCACTTGTAAATTTTGACATCTTTCAGAAATTAATTGTACCGAAATGGGTTTCCAAAAACGAGAAAAGGGAGCGGGCGAGTTAAGTTTTAATTTCATTTTCAACAAGCACCGGATATTACCGTTACACGAGTTTCATAATTAAACCATTCGTAAACTATTTCATTTAGATAGGAACGCCACTCGAACTGTTATTCCCTCCCCCTCATCTTTTCCCTTTCCCTTTTTTATACGTATATTTTTGGATAAGAAGGGGAAAAAATTAAAATAAATAAGAAAAATAAACACTTCTTGACGAAGAAGGAAGGAGAAAAAGGAAGATGAAAAATTCAATTACTTTCCAGTTTTTAATTTTTCTTATAGTACCCAAAAATGTGCTGGGAGCGTATTTTTCTTAAAGATTAGATACAACAAAACAAAAAAAGGGGGGAAAACCCTCCGGTTCCACTTAATTTACCGGGGCAAACAAGATTTCATTCTAAATTCAATTTTCCCCGTTGCCGTTAAATAGATTAAATATTTTAATCTGTTACAGAACACCGCGCCGTCATCCCTCTGGTGGTGCGGGGAACAGTGGCGTGGTGCTGAGTTCGGCGCGAGAGGAATGATGGATGGTGGGGAAATGGCCGCCTCATTTAAATGTTTATTGCGCTCGATTCGAACACAAAACCTTGTTCCCTAAACCTTGTTGCACGGAAATTATGAAAATCTTATGTGAAACTGAAATATTGCTCCACCTCTCTGAGCGCCATTAATCAAATTCGGGCAGATCCACTTCCTAAAACAAAATCCGTCGACATGGCATTGGGTTTCCTTCATGTTTAGACAGTTTGATGAAAATATTATTCGAAATAGCCTTCAAGTACGAAGACCGTGAACTCTGATGGACGTTTTATAAATGCTCTTAAGGCTTATTTTGATCACTGAGCCTTTCATAGATTTGAATCAAAAATTTGGTCCTTTTCACCGCAAGTTTCATTTAATTTTCGAATTTAATCATTGTTGCAGGCATCAAATTAGCGTATAAACCTTGATAAACTGTCTATTTTGGAATTCTTTCATTCTTCTTTTTCGATATTTTGTCATTTTGTGGGAATTTTACTGACGTTTAATTATATTAAATTATTTTATTTATTTAATAATATAAGTTTTAAGCAGTTGACTACTGACTTTTACGTACGAAAATCCTTTTTTTCCCTTCAAAATATTGCATGTATATAAAATTCTGAATGTATTTTACATAGGGCAATGCTTCTTAAACTTTCAGTATTTGCGACCCAATATTCAATCATAATTTTCATCGCCCTCCCCCCTTCTATACAATAACAATGCATAGAATTCAATAATACACTTTGATGCTAAAGCTACAATACGACTTTACCTCTCAAGTGCCATCGGCGTTTATAAATATCTCGCACAACCAAAGCATCAATTGCCCCTGGCGTATATATACGTCTTTCTGAAGTGTGATCTTTTCTGCGCACTGGTGTCCATAAAATTATTCCAAAGTCTTTGGAATGCAATAAAAGAACCTTGACCGTGTTTGCGAAGGAATTACTTATTTCAGAGAATTTTCTTATTTATTCCTTTTCTTCTCCCTCCCCCCCCCTCCAATACATCAAATACACGCGCCTACGTAGTAAACGATGGCATTAAAGAGCGAATGTGTGAATTCTAAATGGCAGTTAAGATATTAATTATAAACACTACAAATTTCAGAAAAGCGATGAACATTTGAGTTGAAAGGAAAATTTTCAAAACTCCATCGAGAAAGATATGAAACCAAAAGTGTGCCTCAAGACACATTGCACCCCGTCAAAAAGACACAGACAAGAAAAAGTTTAACATGTTATTTGTTAATCATCAAAGGACAATAAAACTACAATAACTTGAACAAAATATGAGAGTTTTGCCTGCAAATATCATTCCTGTAATGTTAATCAAAAGTGTGTGTCATCTATCCTTTATTAAAGTCACGCACATTTGAAACATTTTAGTTCAGTTTGGTTGGATTGTTTCTCAAATTATCAAAGAAAAATTGAAAAGTCCTTCAAAGTAGGTAAGTGTACTTCCTCTTAATTAATTTAATCACTGGAACTACGATTTTTATAGTGTACAATAAAAATACTTATAAGAAAAAGAATTTTGGGTAACTCCGTCACCCCGTGTGACCACTAACATTAGTATCGAGTGTGTTTCTTCTCCCGAGTCATAACGTTGTCGTCGTATGGAGGTTTGGATAGTTGGTGTCAGCTGAGGTACTGTTTTCGTCACGTGACTCAGAATCAAGCTGTATATATAATACTGACAATTAATAAATTCCTATTACTTTTATTATTCCTTAATTAATAGCTTTCGTGTTACTTTGAAGTGACTTTAATAAACAATTAGTCAATCCATCCAACAAAGATCCTGTGTGAAAAGATATTTAAACATTGGTCAATACAATGTTTTCTTCTTGATTGAGTTACGTGGAAGGAGGAGCAGTGCTATAGCCTCTATTCTCTTCTACCGGAATCAGTTTGGTTGCGACTGGCAGATTTAAGCAGCTAATTAATAAAGCTCAATGCTTGGAAAAATTAGGGAAACATTTATCAAAAGAATCGAGTAAAACAATTTTCGCTGTGGTCAAATTATACATAATAATAATATATTCTCTTTTTTTTTACTATTTTTTTTCTTTTTACGTTCCTCTTTCTTTTTATTCGAATATCTCAAAAGCAGGCATTTGTCCTGATGATTACTTCAAAGACCCATCATACAGAATAACACAGGCTCCTACATATTCATTGAAACAGCTGATCTTCGAAATTTACCTGTGGAGTAGTGCTGGAAGGTGCATGGCAAACCCAGGTATCCCTCGCCATCTTACCATCATTCAAAATCACGTGGCTCATCACCGATAGCCTTCGAGCTTTTAAGAGACGTTAATTCGAATCAAGTCCAAATGCAGATAAATTCACATTGAAAAATATTCGCTTTCACTTCTCTCAATTGCCTACTCTAAGGATAGGTGATAAAAGGTCTCAGAAGAAAGAGAAAAAGGTCTCAAAGATAAAAGGTCTCATTCCTCAACTTTTGGTACAATAAAAGCAAACTGCTTATAAAACTGTAATGAACATTATTAAATTGAATCTATGTAAAAATGCGCACAATTTCTTTATAACATTTGAAACACACACACTTTAAAAATCCTTGTTTTAAATATGTCAGATCCTGAGATCAGTTGATGAAATCAATATATTCTCTCTAATTATTTGTTTATTAATATCACATAAGAAATTACACAAAGATTATTGGAAGCGGTTCTTGTAATTTTGAGCTAAGGTCAATTGAAGAGAACGACACCTGAGCCAATGCATGACTCTCCTAACTTCTGCATCTTAACGTGGGGACATACAGGTTTGGTTTCATTTTTTCAATGGCAGCATCTGCCATTCTTCTGCGCGCAATGTCCCAAGTGGATTCAGGATACCATACCTTTTTGGTGGACTTCAACATAAGCCGCGCCAGACGTGATGACGTGTCTATAAATTCCAAAACTTGGAAGCCTAGCAAGGAATAAGTAAGAAAGATAAATAAGTCTCAGATTATGTGTGGTTGAAGCCTACGATCCAGTGCTTCTGGACTGTTACAGCAAAGAAAACTCTTCATTTAAGGAGTTGTCTGGAAGAGAGATCCGATTAGATGCTGTAGGTATGTCCTAACTAGAACTCATCAGAGGGCCATCCCCCATATCCGTATGAAAATCAATAAACTACCCATATCGATATCTTTCAATGGCAATGGTAAAGAAGCGTTATTTCTTTATAATATAGATCTAAGGTAACATCCCCAAGACCCAATAGTATAATACTCAGCACATCATTTTTGGAGAGAAAAAGGCTGATGCTCTTTAAATATGTTGGATATAAAAATCCTTCCATTGGCGTGCCTTGAATGTAGAGAATACAGAACCAGCTCAGGTGTAGTTCTCTGAATCTGACTACCGTTCAAAATTACTCGGCTGAATGACTGTTCTACAAGAACCTTCGTATACTTCTATGAGTTATGAAGTTCCATAAATTCATTAGGTAAACTATCATCGTCTTTTGCCCAATGCTCAAAATTATTCGTCGTTTGTGATGCTGTAGTTGAAACTTAATTTAACGAAATTAAATAATATAAAATCTATTTTTAGCCACACTTTAAGAAAATGAAAGCAATGATTTTTAGGTTATGTTGTCGTGTAAGATAATATCCTTCAGTTAATTACATTTTGATTTTGTCCAAACTTTGTGTGCAACTGTCTTAGTTATACAACAGATTCATCAGAAATTTATGTTTAATAATCTAATATTGTTTGAAACTCCTTTTTAACAGCAAAAAATTATCGAAGTTGTTTAAAATGCTATATGTATATACAGTAGCGCACACAGAAATTTAAAAAGGGTCGAAAGTCAACCATTCTTGTATCATGCTCCTTTTGATTTTGTCGATTTGGGGGAACAAAAAACAGTAAAAAAACTAATTATTGAATAAATAATCAGTATTAATTGATAAAATTAATCATTAAAAACAAATATTTAATTAAATTTTACGTATTATATACATAAAATTATAATCATTCGGGAAAAAAAATCAAGGGCTTGGGGGGTCTGGAATCCTTGGACACCCTCCTTGTGTGTGCCACTGTGTGTATATATTACATTTATCAACCATTTACATGTTCCTACTTGCTATAGTATTTAGTTTGGGTAATATTTTGTTTGGAAAAACTAAAAAAACGAGTCTTACTGTAGTTGCATATGATGTGTAACATCTGACATGTCATCGTGGTAAATACGCAATACTAACTTTTTTCCTGAAAAAAATATGAAGCGGGTATGATTGGAAATAATTTTCTATCGAATAATTGTATCTTTAATGAAAATTGTACTTAATTAACAAAAGAAGTACAAAATGCAATATTTTATCAAAAATAATTGTTCTTGTTCAATTTGGGGAAGAGCGTAGACAATAGACTTATGATAACCGAAATATGACACATATATTTGTGATTTCAAAGTATTTAAAAACCGCTGAAAAACAGCGTCAATAACAGTACCACTGTTAGCAGTCGAAACATTCTAATTTGTGTTCATTTCGAGCTTGAATGCATCATTCACATAACAGCTATGAGCGGCAAACTGAAGTTAAAGTTAAAATAACCGCTCAAAATCAGGGGAGAAGCGAGTGATAATTTTTTTAAAAGCGCAGAGCCACCTTCATTATATAGTAAAAGTACAAAATGCAGGAAATCTTTAATTTTGAAGTGATAACTTCTATTGGCGCAATTTGCTAGAGAGTGAACTTGAATGAACGTCACGCTCGGGAATGTAAGGCTTCTTCGGCTTTTTTCGCTGGTATTCGAAAAACATGCTCCGACAAGATTGGTCCACCCCGTGACTAAAAGAGAGACCCATTCTTCGTATTTTCTCCTCTTTATTCTTGTGTCATTATTGAATTTCCTTCTTTTTAGTTTTGAAGACACGATATATTAAATTGATGCATTTATGCCAACATCCCTAATTATGTATAAATTTAAGATATTTTGTTTTATATGAGAAATTAGTGTTTAAATGTGAAATTAGTGTTTTGTTTATTCTCTGTCAAATCTTAATTAACTTAAAAATATTATTAATTACTTAACCTAAAGCTGCACACATTTTATACTAATGCATCGTTATTGTTGTGCGCCCAACTTGTCATCTTATAAACTTGGCAACAATACGTTTTGGTTTTTTGTTTCCTAAAAGATGAGCAGTTGATTCAAACTTCAAAAGAGACACAATCCCTAGGAAATTTAAAAATAAATCAGATGATATTTCAATAGAAGAGTATCAAGTTTTAAAGTACATAGCGGGTTATTGCGTTTATAATATAAAATTCGAATGTTACGATTACAAATATAGGATTGTTGTAGATAAAAAAAAAAAACACTTTCGATTCAGAAAATGTTGAAAGGTCAAAATACTTGAGACTTGTGGATAGAGGCAGGCCCTCTTTTGAGCTTAAGAATTCTAGACGCATGCCTAGGGAGAAAAAAATTGGAGTGAGAAAAATTTTAAATTACAGAGAACGCGTTCAACCACCTAGTGTTTATTTAAGAAAAAAACAATTATTTTCTTTCATTTTTTTTATATCTAAATTATCAAATCTTCGTTTCGCTATCGGCCATATTATTATGTTAAAAAAATCACTTCCCAAATAATATTTTGTTTCATGTATACGGTTATTAAATTGTTCTCAAAACTCGAAATAATATCTTTATCGCAACGTTTTTCAAACTGTGGGGTGCGCCCACCTACAAGGGCTCGATAACCCTACTTGGGTGGAGGCGCCATCATATCGCGAAAAATTGAAAGTGAAATATTTAAATAATTAGCAATTTAATACAATAAATTGCAATTTCAAATAATTACAAAATAAAATACATTCTTATGTAATAAAAAATGAAAACAATGATCCAAATGAAAGCGCGGCAAAGTACGGAACAACGCTTGACGGAGTTTTTTTTTAAATATTTAAATAATTTTGAGTCTTAAGTATTTATAACCTATTTCAGCTACCATAAACATATTGTTTCTTTCTTAGAATACAATTAGCTAATAAATATGTATAATTAGCAAAAAATATTACTTTATGTGTACAGACATATGAATAAATAATTTTATATGATAATACTAATATAATATCCCCTTGTTTTCTATTCACCTAATTAATCCCTGAAATAACATTACAAAATTTGAAGTTATCACTTCTACGGCGTGGTCATAAGCACACACACTTTTTTTAACCGTTTGATACGAAGAAATGTATACGACCACCGAAATCACTGTTTGTCCATTTTCAAATAAGTATTCTGCCGCACTTATGTCCTCCAATATCGTGACTCACGGATTTAGAGTCTAGCGCTCGAGAGAGATTGATGGCTACTAGAGTTGCACCAAGGCCATATAGCTTTGGTTGGACCCCCATGCGAGGGTAGCGAAAAGACACAGTCACGCACTCTCATTGGTCAAATCAAGTAGCGCGCGTTTACGTCACATCCTGTTACACACACCCGTCCCTTTTCACGAAATCACTCCCAACAAATATCCAGCAACCGAGAGGAAAGATGTTACACATCAAAAAGGGAAT
Organism: Trichonephila clavipes; assembly: GCA_019973935.1. Classification (NCBI taxonomy): domain Eukaryota; kingdom Metazoa; phylum Arthropoda; class Arachnida; order Araneae; family Nephilidae; genus Trichonephila; species Trichonephila clavipes. Next base: position 383,962 of record BMAU01000871.1, on the reverse strand, counting down.
TAAATGCCCCCAAAAATTCAGGATTATAGTTTACATAGTGTTAAAGATACTTAATTCAATAATGTTTCGCAATATACTTAAATAAAATTTGAATTACATGGATACATACGCAATATGAAAAAAAAAATGCATCAAAAGCTTCTTGTTCGTTAGATTGATTTTTAATTTACAATTCTCTAAGAGAGTCCTCGTAATTTTGAACCTCTGTCAAATGACGAGGATGACACGTTAGGTGTCATATCCCACTCCAAACTTACCGCCCCACCAATATGAGAACGAGTATCTACAGATTTAACGTGCATCACACACTCTTTATACGAGAGGTGATCAGAAAAAAAAGGTTACAAGTCGAATAAAGAAATATTTATTGACGAAAGACAGAAAATATACAAAAGGGAATTAAGAGGTGCCTATCACATTTCGGCATAATCACCAAGTCTATTTAGGCATTTATCAGAACGTAGAACCAACTTGTTTAACCCATCTTGGTAGAAATCAGGTCCCTGTCTATTGAGCCAGATCTCGGCGGATGTTTTCATGGCACTGTCTTGGAATATCGCAGCGCATCAGAAACGATATCCTGCACGCTACCATAGCTCAGTCGAAGTTCTGACGAGATTTCACGCACTTACCCATCGAACATTTTCAATCATTTCTCCAATTCGTGCCTTGGTGATTTCTGTCGTTGAAGAACCTGGCCGCGGCAGCTTCCAGTCATGTTGCAGCTTTCGACATCCTGTCTGCTTGATTGAAAAGAGTGACACAATTTCACCACATGCTGTCTGCTCATTGCAGATCTGGACACATTTTTTGCCCTTAAAAATCGTATCACGGCTTACACTTCCAAACGAGAGTCTTGGCAATTCAGTCTTCCTGAACCATCTGGGAACTTTCACTACTTACTCGCAAACCAGCTGTATGACAAGTAGCGCCATTTGTCTCCACTCTGGGGAAACAAGATTTCACCACAATATGTAGTTTTCAAATTGCTGAGGCTTTCAACTTTTTTTTCTAATCAGCCCCTCTACACAGTAGGACACCGCGCCTCGAATTCTGTCTTGACAGAAACAACGCCAGTCACGAGTTCGTGGTCTACTACTTGGCTCGTCCACTTGGCTATTTCGGCAACTTATGTTCTGTAGGTTAAGATATCCGACTACCCTAAAAAATCATTATTTTTTTTTAAAAAAAACTGACAAACTTTTTTTTCTGATTTCATTTTATAAGCAATTTTATTAGCTTTGTAAAAATACCTAGTTTTTTATTTTCCATTCACTAGAACAAAAACTACTAAAAGTAGATGCCATTACTTTAAGCAAGCATACTTTAAAATGTGTTTTACTCGAAATGTGTGTTTTTTTTTGTTTTTTTTTCGAAAACCTCAAACGAGTACAGCCATTGCTCAAAAAGTTTTTTAAATAATTTGCTGAAATTTTTTGTGTATGTTCTGCATAAAAGTAAAAGCGTTTTAACTTTCAGATTTATCAATCTCTGTTTTATTACAAAATTTACATTCCCTTATGGGAATATAATCACTGTTTTTAAAAACAAATTCATATAACAATTAAGATAAAGTGCTCTTGTTTTTGTAAAAATTAAAATATCTCTAATCCTGAACGTCATTAAAAAAAATTGTAAAGTATTACATCAAAATTGAGAATTTGTTCTATTACTATTTGTACAGCCCCGTTAATGTAATTTTTTGTCGATTTTTACCCATTTTTTCCCCTTTTAGTAATAGTAATTTATTTTTCTCTTCTTAATTTTAGCCTTTTTTTTTAAAATGTACCAAATAGATCTAAAAACTACAAAAAAAAAAAAAAATCTCCATATCTCCATTTTTTTAAAAAAAAAGTTGTTGCAAGTAGTCTGATACCTTAAATAAAAACTTTCCTCCAGTTTAAAGAATATCGCGATTCAAAAGATAACTTAAAATTTCGAAATAACTAATTCTCATTGTTACAAACAATTTATTGAGTAAACTACCCCATAATAGAAACAATGCGATATTTCTTCCTCAGTTTTAACCATCAATATTCTAAATGACTGTATTAACAGTTTATAAAAGGAGGAACTAAACGGCTCAGTGTCATAGTATCCAGCGGAATCAATTAGAAGTAATTTTCTAGCAATTTATCAATACTAATAGTCTGAATGATGTAATTAATTAATTTTTAAACTGTTGCATCTTGCCCATCTAAGCTGTCAATCTGGATTCAGATACATCTTGGTAACTATTTTCAATTAGTCAACTTAAACATCTTATCTCATCTATGCTGGATATTTTTCTATGAGATTTATTTTCCGATAGTCCTATTATACTCTTTTAATGACGTTGCCTTTGAGTTCAACAATAGAAAGTTTTCACGGATGATTATATCACTTGCTCTCTGAGGTTAACAGTCGTCAAGGTCAGGTTCACTGTGATCATCTCCCCAATGGAAAAAAAAAGGAATGTATGAACAGTGGAGGAAATGTTGGATATTTATTGAAATAAAATAATTTAGCTTAGTTTTTCCGAGATGAACGATGAGATTTTCTTTTATGTGAAAAATAAAAATTCAACGCTCTTGCTATATGTGAGTGTATCACAACAAATGTAGAGACCATAATAAAACTTCCAAACGCAATATATATATATATATAATTAGAAATCAGAATTCTTAAAACAAGCACATACATTCTGGATTTGCATATGTTTTACTTTCTTTATGTTAAGTACTGTATATGAATTTTAAAAAAATGCATAATTTGAAATTCAGAAAAAGAAATTGTGACTTATTTGAGTTTATGTAACATCGAAGAAAGGGATGTTGAAGAAAAAAATAAATCATTTACTAAGTTAAAAGTTACATTCGAATTAATCCCTTTAGTATAATTAATATATTTGTAGATTTTTCTTTTAATAGCTTTAAAATGGGAATAAAGTTTTTTTTAATTTAAAAATTTTTTTCTAAAACATTTTTTTCATAATCACTTATATTAAAGATTATGTCTTCCGTTTGTAATTTTCTATAAGTAAGGGATTAATTCTCGATTCTGAATTTATGTAAATTTATTGACCAAATTAAATTGAGCTAATTTGCTTATAAATCTAGCTAATCTTTGTAAATATGAAAAAAAAGAAAGTTATTTTTATTTATTTTTTTATCAATTTAAAAATAATCACAGAAAAAAAACTTAAACATAAGTCATCAGTAAATAAATATGTAAACTTACTTAGTTTTATTATTCAATACTGTAGCAATTAGATGAGAGCATGAACTTACAAGTTCTAAAGTTGTAAATGATAATTCAAGCAGGGGGTAGCTACCACCGTATCAGCCATACCAATGATACTAGGGCCCCAAACTACAGGGACCCCAACAGTCCAACTAATAAGATTTTCATACCTACAAAAGGACCCCCGAAGGAATTTTGATACAGAGCCCACTCAGTAACAGCTACGCAGGTAAATTCAAGCTAATTAGTTGGAGTTGAAATTAATATTGAAATCAAATATAGAGATAATGTACTTAATTAATATTTACTTTTTTATATACATAGGAAAGAGTTAGCACTTGAAAGTTTTCAAAGTTCTCCCATACTAATTTTTAACTTCTCATAATGAAAAGGTGAATATTAACAATGGTGTGTTTTAAAATAAACATACATTCTTTCAAATGCAAACCTAGTATAGAAGTTTTAATATTTGCTCGTTACTTTCGAATCTAATGTTTAATATTCGGTAAATTTATTTTTTGTCGGATGTATTCTTAATATAATCCTACCTACAATTATGCATTGGCAGTATGCTAAACATAATTTATTTTCTTAACTTTCCTCGAAAAATTATAGAAACTCTTATTGATTCTCGAATTAATCCATTGTTTGGGCTTTAAAGAATCGCACTATTTTTCAAAATGGAATAAAATTCTCACAAGAAATTACGCTTCGCTACTTTTTATGATCATTTAAGAAATTCTGTCAATACTTATTGCGATTTATCATTTATCAGCATCTGAAGTAGTATCATTTATCAGTATCTGCATTATAACCATCAGTATCTCATTTATCAGTATCTGCATTAACAAACATCTGATCCTCTGCGAGACAAACTCTTTAAGTGGAAATATTTTGGCATTATTCAATGAAGTAAAATAAGAAAAAAAAGCTTTTTATTTTCAATGGGCCGACGGATTGACCTATTACATTCCCCAGGAGTTGGTATCTTTTTTTAGTGGGACATCATTTAGGTAGAATATCAACCACCTCAAGTAATTTTGAAGCCCAGTTTCCTCCCACGAGGGAGGCACCTGAGTTCTGACGATGCGAAATAGCACTTAGGAATTTAATTTTGCCGAGAGCCTCCAAGCCACAAACAGACACTCAAGGGATCTTTTACATGCCGCATAATCATACGACATGGACGATGTCAATTTTCTGCATCAAGAAAATCCGCCAACCTGGGCCGGGGTTGAACCCGCAGCCTTAGGCGTACAAGTCCAGCGACAAATTAACTACGCCACCCAGCCGGCAGAGAGAGAGAGAGAGAAAACAAAGTTACATCCGCAAAAGAAATAAATATAGTACAATTATAATTTCCTAACTATTTTGTCTAAGCGTATTGTTTTCTTTGTGATTTTTTTTGATAGATTGTGTAGAACAGTAAGGATTATATTGCCCCTTTCCTATTTCCCTGCCTATTCCCTCTTTTTCTTTAAGGAGCCACAGTAACCAAGCGTTCGTAGCTGGGAACTTCCGGACTGCATTATATCTGTCGAGTCCATGTATCATTAAAGACCCACTCTGGGAGTGTGTCTGATGCACATTAAATTTTATCGAGGCTTTGAGTCCTCACTTTGGCGTTGTGTGAATGTTTGGAGAGAGGGTGTCAAGCTTTGGTGACATCCTCGTCACTCAGTGGCGTAACATACACCTCCGCATCACAGGTGGACGAGGATTCTAGGGGGCACAAAGCTTGATGTTATGGTTTTGCAATCTCTTGTAAGATCTGGTTTTGGGCCTTCTAACCTGATTTTGCTGGGGGAGGCCTAATATTCTCCTTTACGCCACTGGTGTGACGTAATAATTCACTTGTACTGGTTTCAGATCGATTTATTCAAAGGACATTTCAAAGCATCGAGGTAGCTGTTGGCCATTTTGAACCACATTTAAATAACATGGAGGACACTTGAGCTGGTTCTTCATCCTTTCAAACTTCCACGCCACATCTACATGAGGACTTTGAGCTTGATAAATTAAAAGAGCATACTTAGTAGGACCAGGACTTGACAGAAAGAATATCGACCTTAAGTTCTTGACCATAAGGAATCAGCTGCCATGGTCACTTAACAAGTGTGATAAATTTAAATTTATGTGTGACGCAGTGGCGTAACGTACACTCCAGCAACCCCTGCTTTCGGAGGGAGGGGGGAGGATTCTAGGGGGCCCAAAGCCTGGTGTTATGGTTTTGCAAACCTTTGTAAGATGTGGCTTGTGGCCCAAAACCTTACTTTACTATTCTCCGTTACGCCACTGTCATCATTTGTTTTTGGTTCAGAATTTAAAGGTTCTCGTGTTGCTTCGTTGCTTTCAATCAATCAACAAGTTGTTGTTCATCATATTTTGTATCTAAATGGGTATCGGGTAATTCAAATCGAAAACAGACACTGTAATAAATTCCAAGTTCATTTTTGTTTCTTTATTGAGTCATTAAGATATGTGAAACAATTGCATTTTCAGTTATTTTGACTTAAGCCACTGACGATCTGAGAGAAAACCGTCCCATAATTCCCTTCATTCCCCCTGTATCTTGAACGAAGGGGATGGCAGAAAAAATGAAGGGAGGGTGGAAAACATACGTGTTTGTTTTAAGCGTTGCCAAAAAACCAATTTGTATATTAATGAAACAAAAAAAAGGTAAATAGAAATTCACCCGACGATTTTATTAAACTAGAAATGCCTTAGATTATTTATTCGGGGATTTTATTCGCTTATTTTTCGAGAGAGAGAAAGGCATTTGATTAAAAGTTGAAATGTGATGGTAAGAAGTGATGTTCTACTTTAATTAAATTTCATCCGCGGCGGAAAGAATCGACCTCCCACATGAAAACAACTGCATTCCAACTGCATGGTAATTGGGTTGATTAATTCTTTGCATGATAACTTTTTCCTTCCCTTTTCAAGACAGAGGGCAAAAACATTAGGTATCTCCCAGAGATGAATAAACCATAAAGGAATTCGTTTTCAAATTAAAACTTTGGTGGGTGGGCCGGAGAATCGGATAATTATAGAAGAATTTTTGGGGAAAAATGTTACATAAATTACGGAAAACTTTTGCCGGGATTCGGAAATGAGTTGTAAAGGAATTATGCAGGACGCGGAGTGATTTATTTTGATTTGTTTCGCGTAGTTAGAAAAAGAAACACGGGCTGAGAAAATGTTAACTTTTCGAACCTTAATGATGAAATAGATAATGTATTCTTTAAAAGAAGCACACACATATGAAAAAAAGTGTTCAGTTACACTGCTTTAAGTGCCTTAATTAGTGTTAAAATATTTAAATAATTAAATTTAAGTTATCTACTTGTTGGCTTGGATAGATTTTTTAAAATTACTTTTTTTTTGCAGAAGTAAAAATAAAATAGTTTAATTATATATTAACATTATGCAATGAAATGTCTTAAGATTGTTGAGGGAGGGGGAGGGTACAGTACTAATTATGGACAGGGGACAAGGCACAAATTGGGATATATGTTCACAGTATGCATTCTACTCTTTAAAAATTTTTTTTTTTCAAAATACTTTTTAACGGATTTTGAAATTTTTGATATTATAAATAATTCTTTAAGGATATATTTGAAATTTTCTCACATGGAGTTTGATGTACTTACGTATTAGTCACTGCAGCCAAATTGGCACCCCGCAAACCACGCCAATTTTTACCAAAATCTGTGACTGCTTGTTTTTTTTTCTCGTGTAAAATACGTTAGAATCTTTTTAGTGTTTTAACATCAAGGCGCGATTCCCTCGTTCCCAATTTTACTGCAATGACGCTAATACGCGTAAGTACCGAGTTTGACGTATGCGAGTATTCTGTGATTCATTACTGAAATATTACCCGTTTCAGCACAATTAAGGAGACATGTACGATTTATAAAAAAAACCCTTGATTTTATGGTTTTTACAATTTTTTTACATGTAACCTACTTTTAAGTATTTCGTAAAACAGATTTTGTGCTCAAAATACCACAAAAAGCTAACCATTTAAATTGTTTAAGGAAAATTTTTAAATATATTAATTGATTTTAAAATGCTGCTACTCCTACAATAATTGACATACGTACATGAAATCTGATTTATAAGTTAAATTATGTATAACAAAAATTGGTATGGGTTTTCTAACACACATAACTTGTATTCGTAAATTACATTTTTTATGAAGTCTTGTTGAAAATTCCTTTAAAAAAATTGTTGATTCTAAATTCAAATATTTACAAAAAATTTATAATAACTCTTGTTACTTGTAGTAGTATCAGTGATTAGAAAAAATATCTAAGCATTTGGCACTATAGGAAAAAAAGGCCTTAGCATTTTGAAAGAAGATAGTTTATCTTCATCTATCTTAAATCAGTTTAAAAATTATCTTTGCCATTGGGGTGTGAATGAAAGCTAACATAAAAGTTAACACTGGATTTCATTAACTTGAAGTTTTCAAATTTTATGATAGCATAGAAAATGGCATAATAAATAATTTAAGAGAAGCAAATTTTTGACCAATTTTTGTTATTTGAATCGTGTTGTGTCCTTTTTTAAAAGCAACAGCAATTCAGAAAAGGACATATTTTTAGTAACTTTAATAGTTAAATGACAAATGTTTTGTATTTTCGAAGATTTAAAAATGAATTTTTTCAAATGATAAAAAGTAATTTGACAGATTTTTGAATTAAGTGTTATTTAAAACATCAGAATTGCAAAAAATGATAAAGGGAATAAAAAGGATAATCTACGGAATTACGATTGTGGAATAAATTTTTGATCATAGTAATGTATGCTAATTAATTTAGGATTTATTACAAACAGAGCAACCAGTAATACTTTTTCAGCAAAATATTCCCAGTTATTATTTTTTTTTATTCTTAAAAAAACTAATCTTTTGATCGAATCGTGTTTATATATTTCGTTTTACGGTTATTTTATTTCGTGATTGCTTTTAGCTTCATTATTTTCACTTCCAGAGAAAGTAGCATTTCGTTTTATAATTCCAAATGTGTGTCTCTGATTAATGAAAATTTTTCAAATTATGTGGCTAATATTTTTAAAAAACATATTGATTCTTTTAGCATAAATATGTAATTATATAATAAATGAAAGTATAAATTTTCAACAGCAAATTGCCTAACAGATGCTACGTATTAGTACATTATAGACGAAAAAAAGTCTGATAATTTATTCATATTTACAAAATTTTTCAATGAATTTTTGATAATTCTTAATAAATGTATTCAATAACAACATGCGTCTCTCGTACAACAGGGTTAATTCGAACCATGCTATATCGAAACGGAGTTATACAAGAATTTCTTTTTTATTTTAAATGGTATTATATTTTTCTTTATTAAATTAATTTTGTATGTACATAATACAAAAAAGGACAATATGTACCGAATTGTATTGAAACCGTTGTGACGGGTCTATCCACGATCCTTCGATTAATCCTCTTGGAAAATCTTTAGGCTATCAATTCGCGTTATTCACAACCAACCCTTTGGAAGGAGAAAATCGTGTTATTCAAATTCACTTACTATACATATATAGTCGAAGTTTTCTAGCTTGAATAGAGAGTAGGAGAGGAAATAAATCATATCATATTTGAATTATTGTGATTAGGAGATTTATTAGGGGAAAGCTTTAAAGTGCCGATAGTTCAGTGAGATTAAATTGATATTAGATTAAATCGGATGATAGGTTATATCCTTTATAAAGTAGGGATCAAGGTTGATAGTATCCTAATAGTTCATGTTTTACCGTCGTTGTTCCACTTTCGCGGTTAACATCGAGGTATTCTCTTACTATTATTAATTGGATTTGTGTCTTTTCATTGCGGGATAAGTAAATAGATTGTGTTTTGATCCTTGCGAGTGTTTCTTCCCCACCTCCCACATATCTAGGTGCCCAAGAGAGAGATGGTGTGTTACATGGAACTTTGAAATAATATAAATAAAGTCATTGTGTGAACCGTGTTACATCGAAACCAAGTCTTAAGGCGTAAAATTTTATGATGGCTAAAATTTCGTTCCGATAAAACAGACAAATGAAGAAGTAAGTTAAATTCAAGTTTTTAATCAAAAACAAAAATATGAAATACAAAAAATAAAAATGCTACAAAAATATGTTCAAGTAATAATAATTATTATTATTATAAAATAAATAGAAGCGTCTTATTAGGATCACAAATTGAATTTTCATCATCACTCTCATCAGAGATTACAGCTAATCTATATGTTTTTTTCTGAAAGTTGGTTGAAACTTCTCTTCACTAGTTATTTCTTCATCATTGCAAAAGTTATCTGACGTAGTTGCAATTATGCCTGCCTGTTTTGATCTTGCAATTCTTTCAGAATTTCTCTACAAGAAGCTAAAGAACATTGCAATTCGCTTTTAAATTATCCGTTATGTACTTACTGAAGAGACGTTTCCAAAAAAATTTTTTTTATTAAATTCACTTAAAAATTAATTCAAGTTTTGTACCATGTACTATCAAAACTATGTTTCATAAGCACCATGTTCTATGAGGGATGCCTGTGTGTTCTGTTAAGATTTAAAATTTATATTTGATTATATCACTAAATAAAATAAAAATGAAAGTTCTGGAAAAAAATTAAAGTTTTTTTTAATCTTATTAAAGTATGTGATAAACAAATATGACAAGCAAAAATTTTGTAAGTTTCTAATTCCTGTGTTTGTCAAATAAGAATCCAAAAAAGAAAAATCCAACTAACGCGACTATTTTTCAATTCCTACTATTAGCTCACACTCCCTATATATTTATTTATTTATCTTCGTGGAATTTTCAATCATTAATAAAATACATCTTAAAGCGCTCAATTGAGCTGAAATTTTATATACATGATTATTTTGGATGACAATACAGTGATTTAATTATAATTAATAAAAATTGATTTAAACTAATTGTTCAAAGAGTTGCAAATACAGTCACATTGGCATCATTTTTGGCGACTTGGCGACCATTTCGGCAACTTATGTCAAAACTTGAAAAGGTTTTTTTCTCACGTTTTAAAGCATGCAGTTGGACTGAAATTTTATATACATGATTGTTTTGAATGACAATACGATACTCTAATGATAATTAATAAAAATTAATTACCACTCAATGTTGTGATTCTGTCCTATGTATATATTTATATTAATTGTAACTATTTAATAAAAAGTAGCTAAAATAAAAATTTACTTTGTTGATCTAAGTAAGAATTGACTTAATTTTTTTTAAAATATTACTTGTTTTCATGGTATTGATTATTCCAAGCTAATAATTATCTTTATGCATGATTTTATGATTGTATCTGTGTTTTACCACTTGATTTTTTTTTTAAAAAAAAAAAGGTTTATTTTGATGTGGGCTACTTAAATGGAAAAATTGTAATATTTAGGAATCCTTTTGTGGTGATTTCGTAAAAAAAAGTTTTAAAAGATATTTATCGTAAAAATAAATTCAACAGGTGGAACTCGAACAGAAAACATTCCCACGGTCTCCAAAAGATGGCCACAAAGTTTCGGCCCTTTCTCTTCCCTCGAAAAATTTTCTTTGGCCCTTTGTTCAAACCCCTTTTCTCCACCACTTGAATTTAGAAGGACAGTTGCACATATATTGTTCTTTTTCCCCAGGATCAATGAAGGATGTCGGTCAACCGACCAGAACTTTGGTTCAGAATACCTTTGATTTCAGAAGGACGTGTTGAAATTCAATCTACACAAATGTATGAAGTCAAGTGTCTAGACAACCCTACGGAAAATCCTATTGTTATATTCCCTTCTGGGCGTTGAAAGGTAGCTATTCTTCTATTTCCAAGTCCGTGTATAATTGCAAAGGAATTTTTAGCGTAAACGTTAGATTTTGGGTTCCATTGTACTTAAAGCCATGCGGATTCTTCACAACATAACCTGCCTGAGTTTCTAAATTTTGACACATTCTTCTTTTCAATACTTTTCTATTTTCTCCTATTGTGAACCTGCTGAGTTATTTTTCCTGTAGAAAGTAGTAAAAAAGCACCAAATTTCTCACGCTAATGGTCGCTTTCGAGTATAATTTCAGCAATGAAATTCCATACATAAACCTAATCGGCAGTGTATTACTATCCAGTTATGAAACTCCGAAGCATTTCAAGTTATATTTGCAGCATTCCTCACGTTTTCTTAATAAAAACCCAAAGAATTTCTTTCTTACTTTTTTGTATGCTAATTAACGAGAAATTAATCAAGTAGTGAAATAAAAGGTATTTTTAATAACATACTCACCTAATTCTGTTGATGTATTTTATCAAAATATTGTTTAAATCAGTGATTCTCAACCTTTTGTTGTTGCCTTTACAATTTTAAGAAAATTTCAAAATTTGACGGCACACTAACAATAAAATAAGTTAAAAAGAGTTTTACTTATCTATAATATACCATGTAAAATAGTTTCTCATAATAGTTTTCAAAGTTAAATGAAATACTGTGTACGACAAATTATTGAGTAATTAATTACAAATTAATTATAAGAATACATTTAATGCGAAATTTGAGCTTGATGGTTTTTCATAATTTCGTTTACATTGATTCGTAAAAATGACAATGACAAAATGACATCATTTTGTCATCTACATTTAAAAGTCTCGACCTTTTTTTCCATTTTTATGTTTGTTAATGCAGAAAACCCGAATGCACAAAAATAAGATGTAGAAAATTGCAGCAATATTTTAAAGCTTGTTTGGCTATTATAGGATAATCACCTCTAAATCTCGATCATTGCAGAATGAAATTAGTTCTTCCTTTTCACATTCAAATTGAATTTATACTTGGATATATCCGCTATCACACAAAGGAATTAAAAACCCAATCAAATCTTATTTATCTTAGTTTGGTAAGTAATGAATCAAATAAATTTCTCATCTAGTATTGTCAAATGGTCAATAACAATTTTATGAATATTTTATATGTATAAAATGACCGAACGAATCAGTTCCGGTTATTATTATTATTATTATTATTATTCTCTGAGTATAATTAACAATTTCCAAAGAAATTGACGACGTACTAGTTGAGAATTAATGGTTTAAATGATTAAAATATATTTTAATAATCAATTAACTTATATGTATAGATGTAACTCGATGCAAATGAAAGAAACGGTTCATATGTATCGTTTACCGCGCATAAAAATAAATAGTTTCATAAGTTTTCAAAAGCATGCAATGTAAAACAATAGGATTTTCAAATAATTAGAATAGCTAAAACTGATGACATACAGATTTTCAGCAGCAAAAACATTATTTTGTTCCTCTAAGAATATTTTTATTCTCATTCAATAACAATGGAAAAATTTCCAATAGTGTGCTAAATTTCCTAAAATATTTAGCTTAAACATGAATTTTGCTCATAATTCGTATTAGATTAAAATAGAATCATACAGAAATTAGATAGTTTTTTTATCACTGTTGCAATAGAAATTTGAAAAATAATTGAAATAGAATCAAATATTATTAAAAATTTTACGATACTTATCGGGCTGCCATGGTTATCTCGAGAACTGTGTTTTCGTCATTTGGCTTTCATATTTATGAGTCAAACGATGTTTCCTCTTCCAATATTTGCTTTAAAAAGCGGACTTGGTAAATATTATTTGTTGCAGTCACTAATATTTTAGTCTTGCAACTGAAACTTCTCTTAGTGTTTTCTAGATTTACTTCGTTTAATTGGACTCAAAAGACGATTTCATTTTCTTTTAATACCAATAATAAATAATGCAGATAACAATGATTATTGATTTTTAAAAATTACGGAAGTCTTAGGATGGTAAATAAATTTTTTGAACTAGAGAAAAAGAGGACATAGTATTTAAAAGATCTTTGTATACCGTTGTTAAATGACCCAATACTAGAGGGCAAGATTTAATAACATTTTTCATTCGTAATCTATACGTTCTCATAGATTTCGAAACATTATTTTTAAAAAAAGTAATTAAAGAATCCTCAATTACGATATACAATTAAATTATATGCGATTGAAATATAAATTATAGTAGTAGTCTGATAATTCATTATTATAAAATGAAATTGGATGTTCCAAGAATATAATTATTCTTATAACAGAGTAAACCTTATGATATACCTTTGATATCCTGAATTCGTCCAATATTCTTTCTTAAAATATTTTTCGTATGTATATATACCCAACTATTTTTAAACGTTTTTTTAATACGATTTTGAAACAACGCGGTGAACGAATTTAGCGATTTTTTTTCTTTTTACACGAATTTTAACTAGCGAATTTTTTTGAAAAAAAATTACAAATTCATGGCCTTAGGATGAGGACGATTTGATCGAATTTACGACAGTTAATGGTAGTAAAGAAGTCGATAGGCGAAGTCCAGCTATTAACAGCTGATTTAATTCTTGAGGACTTGAAATTTGCTACAAGTATGGAACAACATTTTGTTACTCATGATCCTGACATAGAGTGTGCATTAAAATTTCGGCGCAATCTTAAGTTTTGTGTAGCAGGATATCAAGAATTATATAAGCAACTTACGAAACCAAAAAAACCAGTCGCTAATAAGGGATTTTGAAACAACAACACAACAAACTGAGGACATTAATAACGAACGAGATTCTTGATTTGAATCAAAACCGACATTTATGCTAGACATATCTGACACATGTATTGATGATAGCATTTTTGATCCAGTTCACAATAAACGTGGATATTTGTTATAAAGTAGAGATAAATAGTTGTTGGTTAGTAATGTTCTTCCCTAGTTTGCATGGGACGAGTTTTTATATATTGGACTTGCTTATAGACTAAATTTCCACTGTGCACTGGTTTTAATTTTTTTTGTACTAAAAATGAATTGTTTTTGCTCTATGAATATCCGTGAATGGATTTTATCACTGCTTTTTTTTGCAAGGCTTTTTGGGGAAATATTTAGAGATTTTTCATCTTACACACAGTTTTTTTTAAAATTACGTGGAACATATCCCCAAATTTACCATGCGTATTATGTATTTTCTTACTCGGTTTTCTAAAGAGCATATCTACCATATAAAAAAAAGAATTGTGCATATAATAATATATAGGGTGGGTGTGTATACTATAATACTTATTATGAATTAGTGCTAAGCGCTGGGCAAGAAAGTCTCAAGATACTACAAACAAAGTAAAAAAGCCACAGTGATACATTAGCAAACTGTTAGGTTTGCAATTAAATTTGCAGAGCTAAACAGTTTCAAACCGCCAACTTTACTCTTTATTTGCTGTATTTCTAGGCTTGGATTAAATTAGTTTATAAACGATCTTAAAAGTAAAATTATTTTGTACAAATCGAAATCCCATAATTTTATAGGGTCAAAAATAAATCTATTTACTTAATAAATTTAAAAGTGCTGAAATTCATATGTAAAATAAAAATTGCACTAAGCCATCAAGAGACAAAAGTAACAAAGTAATATACAAACTTCCCTATCAAGATCCAAAACAATGAAGGGAAGACATAGCATAATAGAAATGCCGAAAGGATAGTTGGAAAAAAAAATTTTTTTTTGACTGAAAAAAAATGCGTTTTAGGTGTCCATTTCTCGATGACATTATTTGACATAAAGCGATGACAGCTTTAATTTTCTTTATAAAAAAAAAAATTGAAACCTCACAATTAACGAAAACTCTACATTAAAGAATAACTAAAAACCATCAGCAAAGAATATTGTCCGATATTAATCGTCTTTTGAAGGACGTAATTGCCATCAGCCTCTCAATTCATCATCATCCATACCTTTTAAATGTGGAACTTGACACTCACAGTATAATTGCGGACAAAAAGGAAGAGATTTTGAGGGGAAAAACACAATTAAAAAGTCCCCATCTTCTTTTGCTTAAACAGATAACGATACAATAAGAGTGGATTGAGAGGGAATACAAAACAGACAGCCTTTATCAGCGAAAAACAGAAAATGAACTTGCTGAGCTGACAGCTGTCATTTCTGCAAAAGGGAGTCCACTGAATTGTAAAGGATTGGAGTTATTTTCTGTCCAAGGAACGAATCGTGAAATAGAAGGAGGGATTTTTTTTGTGGAAGTTGAGGGGAAAAAAAGACCTGCAATTAGTTGACAGCTGTCTCAGTTATCACAGTTTGTGGGGCGCTTGGAATTCCACCTTGACCCTAGACCGATGCATCTTCCTACCAATTAGTCCACGTGGGGCCAATTCCGTCTCTATCAGCAGAAAACTCTGGCTCAAGAAATGTTCTCTTCTTTGGGGTCTCCGCGACTTTGAATTTAGAAATGGATGCAGTACTATTTAAGGAGTGGAAACCTCATGGAAAGATTTTGAGAAATCAGAAGTTGTCAGAGTGAATATGAGTATTATGCTTTTTTTTTAATCCTACGCCTGCTTGATTTATTCAACTAGGAATTAGCGGATTTCAAAGGAAAGATCGGAGTGGGTTATCTTTAAATAAAATGGTCATCAAATTCAAAAAGATTGAGCAATGTGTGTATTTGGATTATAAAGTACTAACAGGTCTGATCCTAGCAGGTGTGTAGCTTGTGCACCGCAAGCGGGTGACCTCGGGCCACCTATAGTTCTTTCAATCTATAGGTCAACTATCAGGCAAGTTTTCTTACGAATTTTTTCAAAATAATACATAATAAGTCGAAAAAATGTGCTGAATTTTAAATAGTTATTGAAAAATCTTAAGTCCGGATTTCCCAATAGCATAGCATAGCATAGCTTAAGGTATCCGACTACGTTCGGAACAGTGATTTTAAAAGGGCACGAAAATGGATAATTTGCATGATATTTAGTGTCACTTAAATTAGAATACATGTATAAAATTGTTTTAAATACATTTTGACAAAAAAAAACTATTTAAATACAATATTTCGGTAAAAAAATTAACTTAGAATAACCTGTTTTCAAAACGTTCTTCTTTTGTGAAAAATGCTTCTATTATAATAATATTTTGCTCAGATAAAGTAAGGACTTCTCCAAAGAGTCTGAACTAGGAGTTTTGAAAAATTCACATTATTTTGAGAGTTACAACCGTTTGAAATAATTATCGGCGTTTTTTTTTTCTTAAAGTTTCTCCCCTCTGTTGTCGTAAAATAGGGATAAACCCACTTCTAAGTTATATTCAAAAATTCAAGTTGAGCCTCTGTGGAGAGGTCTGAGCTATAGACAGGCAAAATATTATTATAATAGAAGCATTTTTCACAAAAGGAGAATATTTTGAAAATGGGACATTCTATGTTCATTTTTTGTCAAACTGTTGTACTTAAATAATTTTTTATTGTAATACTATTCTTAAAACAATTTTATATGCGTTTTCTAATCTAAGTGACACTAAATATCATAAATATTTTTTCATTTATACGCTTTTGCAAAATCACGGTTCCAAACGTAGTCGGATACCTTAAGAAAAATAGAATGTTAGTGCACATCGTGTTGGTCCACTGTCCATTAATATCTAATCTTTTCACACATCCTTCATTTGACAGCAAAATTCGTGGCAGAGTCGGTAATACCGCAATAGAAAAGATTTTTTTGCTCGTCATCAGCACTGGCGGCTCACGGTGGATAAGGCTTTTCAAAAACGATTTTTGTGCAAGTTGCTTTACGAAAATATCTCAAGGGTTAAAATTACGATATTTAAATTCAATATGCATCGGGGAAAATTAAAAGCTTTCAATTTAAGGATAGCCTTACAGTTGAGAAAAACAAAATAGAGGAAAGAAGTGATTTTTGTGCGTAGGGTTTTACAACGCGCTTACGAACAATGCCCGTTTTCCTTTTTAGTGTAGGTGTTACAGCTCTATTAAAGCGTAGTTTTGTGTGGTATCAAATTATTTGAGAAAAAATATTTCACCTTCTTTTGATTAAATGATTTTCTTTACAAAACCTCTTTGAAAAACACTTCAATATTTATATAGTATTATAAATAAACAGGTAGATGAGTTTATATGACGTCAACGTTTATTAATTAAAATATGAAAAATTCTCTAATAGGGCGGCGGATTAGGTCTTTACACGCGGACGGCCGATACCCCAGAATCGTTTCTGAGAACTAAGCGCTAGTTTGACAGAAGAATTAGATCTTAATTAAATAATAATGTAATCAAGAATTAAATAATAATGTAATCAAGATAACAGGTTTACGAAAAGCTTTTTAAATACCTTTTAATGATTTTAAACGTAAAATGTTCCGTTTTTTGAACTCTTATTATGTATTCATTTTATTTTCAAACATTTTTAGTGGGTTTTTTTGTGTGTGTGTGCTGTGTTTATAGTGTTTTTTCTTAACTGTTTATACCTCTTCAGCTGCGTTTGGTGGAATTCTGTGGTTCTTGCTGTTCATTTTCCTGAGTTGCAATCTATGACTAGAGTTTCTTTACTATAATAGAGTTTCTTTACAATAAATAATAAAATATTTGAATTTTATGGTAAAAGGAAATATATTGATTACAGCGGGAGACATTATAAACTTGAGAAATATTTATCATATAAACTCGAAGAGTTTCGCTGTTTCTCCAAATGTTTTAGATCAAAACACGTTTATAGAGATTCTGAGCTACAGGAAGATCTCTTATATCAATTCTGCAGTGTTGTAGAAATGTTGTGTTATGCAAGCGAGCAAACAGCAGCAACTAAAAGAAGTAATTAAAATTATCTGGAAATAAATTATTTGACTAAAGTCCCATACAGCAACGACACAATAACGCGAATGCGCTTAGAGTTGAAATTCGGAAAGCACAAAAATTGAAATTTAACTCCGAGCTAGATAAAGTACTTTGGCGTAATGTATGTTAAGTGAAAGAAAATAATGAAATATTTTTTTTAAAAAAAATAAGGCCTTAGGTCTAAGTAGATTTTGTTTGGTAAAGTTTCTTCAAATGTGTCAAGGACTTTTGAAATACTTCGTATAAGGAAGACGTTTTGCTTATAACTACTCAAAGTAATATCACTGGCTAGAAGAAACATAAAGATGAAGAAACCAAACTTTTTTTTCTGTGGTTGAATCCCGTTCTTGATTCATTTGCCGCAAACCCGTAAACAGGTATCCACCCCAATTAAATAAATCCGTGACTTGTCCAGGGGATAAAAATAAAGCACATTAGATGATACATTTTATAAAAACGTACTTTTAAATACCTTAAATATCACCCGGAAATCTCAGTTGTTCATTTTAATCTTAATATTTAAGAATTTGTCTTAAGTGGAGTTTATTAAAAATGTATACGATTCGATCAGTGGCGCACACAAGAAGTGGGGAGGGAAGGTCTTGACTGGTTATACTTAGGTTTATAACTATTTGTATGCATTATTATGGCTTATATATACATATATATATATATATATATATAATATATATATATATATATATATATATATATAATAATATATATATATATATATATATATATATATATATATATATATATATTATGTGCTTGTATGTGTGTAAGATGAAGATTTTTAAGTTTCGTTTCATTTTTCGTTTCTGTTTCAAACTTCAAGTCATTCTAACACATGAACAACTGAATTATTTAAAAAAAAAATTCTATATGAAGGCATGTTTTTCTTTGTGACCTGATAAACCTTTTTCCCCGTATAATTCATTCAGTCTTTTCTATAAATTACAATTTCTGCATCGGAAATTTTGTATTACATCCATCGATTTCGATGTACGATGTGTATCATTAAGTTGTCAGAGATTTCAACTAACACAAAATTTGAATGAAACAACATTTTACACAGGAAAAGGAAGGGATGATAATTATTATGTTAAATCTTGCTTAAGAAATGTTTTAGATGCACTACTTAGTATTTAAATAACTAGACACAAAAAAAATTTTCCTTAAAAGATAGGTCCTTTCCTTTTTCAAGGTCCACTAATACGAAGCATACATTTTTCTTTTTCTTTAAGTCTGTTATGGTATTTAAAATTATTTTTTACTTACATTATTTTTAATATATATAAAAATAACGATTATTCGGAGTGTTTTGAAAATAGAAAAATATCATTTTTTTAAGAGAATTTCTTTTATTAGAATGTTTTAACGAATAAACAGAACTCAAAATTTTAATAAACTCCTTTCTTAGTGTGTACAAAATCCATTTAGTTTTCAGATACAATTAATATGACTAGAAATTTTTTTTAAAATTAAAAATTTTCAAGAGCAATTCTGACAAATAAAAAAAAAATATTGCTGCTATAAAAATTTTATTAAGTACCGTAGAATCCGAGGTATAACACGCACTTTTACACAAAAAAATAAGATCAAAATTTACGAGTGCACGTTTTATGCCGGGTATAAAAATGATAGCTTCAAAAGTAAGAAAAAGAAAAAGAAAACCGAGCATTAATAAATTAGACTTCTGCGCATAGATCGAAATACTATTTATTTAAAAGAATGTACCTAATGAGCTTAAAGTGTTGTAGTGTTTTTCAAAAAACACTGGAATTAATTATACCTCCAATAAATTACTTCAAAACATAATAACATTGCATACGTACATTCCAGCTTTTTTCGTAAAAAAAAGGGGATACACGTTATACAGCGAATATACCTAAAAATTAAAAAATGCATTTTGAAAGTATAGGTGTGCATTGTGAGTGTATGTGTGTGTACGCTGGAAAATTTACAGTACATAATTTGTATTAAAAACTAAAACCGGAGAACAATTAAGAGTTAAATATAATTCTTTAGCACAGCGTCAATAGCGTCAATAGCAACTCAATAGCGTCGCGAGGTTGGTTGTTAGCTCTTAAAGTTCAGTAAAAAAAAATTAGTCGAATTTTAAAAATGAAATAATTCTTTGTCTTGCAGAGAGTTGATTTCACGAAATAATATTCCATGATTGTTCTTCGATCGAACTGAATTTAATATTAAACTGAGATACCTTTAAGGTCTTGCAAAAGTGGAATTAAGTAAATACCCTTTTAGACAACTAATCTTTTTTCAGAAATGATTCAAGTCTAGTGATAATAATAAACCCTGCCACACAAATAGGATGTTTGTGTTTATTTTACAACTTTTGTGATCATTTTGAGGAACCTGTCCCTTCCATTCATCTTTCGTTTACCAGCAAAACCTTGTATCCTGAATTTCTTTTTTCTTCTGTAACAAACATTTACTTTACAATCATTCCATTTCCTGGCCTATCTGCGAGCTGAGGCAATACTCCCATTATCTTCCACCAAAGGTACACTTTTCCCCTATCTGCAAAGTTCATCGCTCAATTCAAAAAGGCTTCAAATTTCCCTTCCATGACCGGTGCCAATCCATTTTCGCGATTCCCCCCTGTGACCACGGCATCCCTCATTAAAGTCCCCCTGGACATTCTTGAGGGAGCGAAGCAGTGGCGTGATGCAAGTCGTTGCGGTCATCTTTCATTGCAGAAGAGCTGTGGGTCAGCGCAACTGGTGCGAAGATCACGGAAAAGGCCCCTTGATTAAATCTTCACGCGACTCTGGGGCTTGTTCTCGATGGAGCCGCCCCGGTGCGTGCAGGGCGACTCTGGAAGGGGAGGGAGAAATTTTCGAAAATGCAATGCGGGTCCATGCTTTGCGTGTTCGCGGTCAGGTGGGAGTACGTGAGGGCTTGAGCAAAAGGGAATTCGTAACCTCAAAGGCGTGATGATTTGTTTCCAGATCAAACTGGAGTCGTGTACGGGCTTCGTGGTTTTCTTTTTTCCTCCTCTGTCTTTTCATTTGTATTTTCAACAGATCGTACTGAGTGACTCGATGAAAAAGTTATTTATGTTCGGCAGAAAATTGACTCGCTTTATGTGTTTGTTAGTGTCATTTGTCATCGCGGTGTTGGTTTGCACGAGAAAGAGGTTAGTTTTAGTGCTTAGGAGGTTTCAGTGTTTCTCAAACTTTGCGAGCCAATATTCAAACATAATTTTCATCACCCCCCTCCAAACAATAACAATGTATTGAATTCAATAATGCTATACTTTGACGTTAAAGCTACGATACGACTTTAAGTGTCACCGGCGTATGAAGAAATCCCGCTCGGTCAAAGCGTTAATTGTCCCTGACGTATATATACGTCTTTTCGCAGTACGATCTTTTATGTGCACTGCAAATCCATAAAATAAAGGTCCTTGATAGCGTTTGTGAAAGGTCTACTTATTTCAGAGGATTTGCTTCTTTATTCCTTTTCTGCCCCCGATACATGACATACGCGTGCCTACGTGGAAAACGGTGACGTTTGGGAGCGAATTGTATAACGTTTAATCGGCAGTTAAGAGATTAATTATAAACCGTATAAATTATCAAGATAAGTGTTAATTTTTGTACATAATTTTAAAAATGTGTGACTAGCCCATGTTCTTAGAATTGTTAGATTAATTGTGTAAAATGCATTGTGCAGTACTGATGCATTTGTAAGTGTATTATATCAGAATATATTTTGTTTTCTTACTTTCAGTAAATTAATAATTTTTTAAATCTTTTGTTTTCGACTTTTCAATAGGCTTGCGCCCCCCTCGTAGAGTTATCACCCCCCCCCCTCCAGGAGGCGCACCCTACAGTTTGAGAAACGCTGGGTTAGTTACAGCGTTTCAACTATATTAAGGTCTTGAAATGTAAATGTAATCAATCATAATGTTAGTTCTTAAAGTGTTTTACGTACAATGTGGATATTGAAAATTGGAAACTGAAATTTATCTCTTATTCCGTCATTTAAATTATAATCTATTGTTCGGCTGCTAGGTAGGGCTGCGGTAGCCCAGTGGTTAAGGCATCCAACCATGGCAGGCATGTCATGCGTTCGATCCCAGTACCACTAAAGACCCGCCGTGTAGGGCAGCGATGCACGTTAAATCTGTCGAGAGCTGAAACGTCCTCCCGTTGGTGTGGTGTGGTAGTTAGGAGAGGGGGGTGCCAGCTCAGGTGTCGTCCACGTCACTTGACCATGGTTCAAAATTACGTGGTCCGTCGCCAAAAGCCCTCGTGTAGCTGAACAGTGCGACGTTAATATTAACTCACTCACTCGGCTGCTAGGTATTATCCTTACACACATCCATGTAGTGGAAGTCTGTTCCTTTTTAAATCATACTAAGTTTCAGACTTTTGATATGGTGCGATGTGGAAATATAGATACAATGTATGAAATATAGACATTAATTCATATTACTAATCAGTTCCCATTTTAGCGATTTTTTTTGTATATTACTTAAAACTAAATTAAAGAAAAATAATTTTTATATAATATAGACCAGGGATCGGAAAACTGTGGCTCATGAGCCGCACATATCACTCTTTTCATAGATGGTTGGGGCTCTTCAGACTACTGCTCTGTCTAATATAAAAAAAATAATGGTTTTCTAAGCATTGTTTTTTTTTCTCTCTTTTTCTTTCTAAATACCTACTGAAAAAACTTACCTGCACTAGCATACACATTTTAAACATTTGGTTGGCTTAAAACTGTTACTTTAATATTAAAAAGTTTTCCTTTGACAAAGTGTTTTTGAGAATCAATATATGTATTAGAATCAAAGCAGTCAAAGTCCATTTTATTGGTAAAAACTCATCCATGGAGAAACACCTCCTTTTAAGTGATTTCCAGTACTGCTTACTTATCTTCACACATGAGTTCGAGAATACTTATAAATGGACGAGATACACTTAAGCCCCAAAAGAAGTGGTAAAATTACATTCCGTATTTTATAACATGCTTAAAGGCTATTAAAAACAGTTTCGAAATGTCTTTTATATGCATGAAAACCAAAGTCAATTTTTAATTAATAGTATAAAATTTGAATTCTAGAATAAAGAATTTGTGGTACTATTGACACGGAAGTCATTTTTACGAAACTTGAAAGTTTAATCCTCAACAAAGTTTAATTTTAACAACGGTTGTTCTTATGTTGAGCTACAGAAATAGGTATATCTTCAAATTTTTGAAGGAGTGGAAAAAGTTACTTTATTTAATTCTGAAAAATCTCCCTTCCCGTTTCTTCATTCTTTTTGCGTGTTCTTTTAAATGCCCCTTTGATTCCATAGTTGTATTGTTTCACTTACTACTTGGCTCTGTCGAAAGTTTGCCGATTCCTAGTATAGATTATATTTTATGTACAATCGTAAAATTATTATTAGTAATATAATCCAATACTTTGCTTGTTCTTTGTGTTACAGTCTAAAGTGGATAATGTAGAACTACTATGGTTTTTTTTTTCTTTTTTTCTATCTTCCATGGAATGGGAGGATGAATTTTTTTACCACAAGGGATTGTCTCCTGAAGAACAGGATTGGTTGTAACATCAACAAATAAAGTTTTCTTCCTCCTAATTGGTTTTTGATTACCCTTCAGTACGTCAGAACTCGTTAACATCCCACCAACATTGGCCAATCTCTTTGTTTTCAGGATGGCGAAAGGGTTCTTATATATAATCCACATAATGAAATTCTCTTTCCGTGCTTTCGCTGTTGAAAGTGAAGTCTTTTTTTTTAAACCCTTAAATCCTTTATAAATTTTATTATTTTCTCTCTCTCTAAAAAAGAGATCGATATTTACTTGTTGCTCAAAACTGTCGCAACAGATATTTGAAATAAAGTTTTTAAAAACATATGTTAGGGTACTATTTGGCTTAGGTTTGGTTATTTGATGGAGAAAGAAGGTTAGTGTGATAATGTATTAAATCATCTTTATAAAGTACTATTAGTAAATATGAGTGAAGTTATAAGTAGAATTAACAATGAGAGAGATGCTTCTTCATATTTCAGTATTTTTTTAAAAATTTATTACATTAATTCGAAATAGACTATCGAACCCACAAAACTATCAATGTATGAAATGTCATGTCACTAGTATTATTATTTGGCTATAATTTAAATTAAATTCGGAAAGGAATTGAAAGTTAATTTTCTTTTAATAATAATTTTATTTATTAATAAATATACAATACAACTATGAATTTTAATTTATAAACACACGCTTTTCTTTTTGTGGAAGGAATGTTATTCTTTTTTCATTGTAAGTTTTTAAAAGTTTTTATTTAAAATATCTTAGACTATTTTGCATTGTTTTTTTTAACACGCTAGTGATATAATTGAGCAAAATCAGTCGTAGAGGAAAGAAATGCAAAATAATAATTAAAGAAAAAAAATTGAAATTTTATTATACGATTTTTGCTAGTGGGATGTATACTATACTAAATTTTGATTTTTTTTCTAAGAATATTTTTAATAATAAGTAACTTTTGCGCTGCTAGATTAGAGTTCCAAGCACGCAATAATTTGAGACAAAAAACTATTCCTCCAAAAGCCTTTCTCCAATGAATCCCTTAAACTTTCGCTATTTTTTTCGATTAATATTATTTAAAATATTATTCAGTATTTTTCAATGATTCTACTACATTTCGATGACATTCATTCACATCAAAATGAGTTTATTTGTTTGTCTTCAAGTTGCTTTATTTCTTGAAAGTCACAAAACTTTAAAAAAAATTTTTTACCGCTTTAGAAGAATCGCACACAAGATTCAGTATTATTTGAGATTTTATTTCAAAAAATTTACAAATGCAAACAAATTTCTTTAAAAAATATATTTTTCTAAAATTTCCATTGAAAGTAAAATAAGTTTTTTTTTCTTTTTCCATTCAAAAATTGTTTATTTTTCTGCTAGATTCTTAAATAAGATTACAAATTACACAAAACTATATTTAACTTTAAATCGTCTAAGGAGCATTTTAAACATACTTTGCACAAATAAAAAGGGAAAATGTTAATAATTAAGGAAAAATATTCATTTTTTAGAAAAAAAAATGAGTATCATAAAAATTGATTAGAAATAATTTCTTCTCAGTTCTTTAGTGGTCAAACTAAGCAATTTTTTTCTCTGCATTTTTAATTCTTTTAAAACTTTTAGATTCGGTTATAATTGCCTCTCATCATCGTATAATTCATGGCATAGTCACATGAAACAAATATTTTTTTTTATTTAAGTAGTGAGATTTGGTACAGTTTTAACAGGGGATTTTTTTTTTAAAAAAAAATATATCGAAACAAAAGAAAATACAAATGGAAAGAAAAGAAATTTCCAATGTTACTTTATATATATGTTATACTTCAGTATCAGTGCCCTTTTATCCATTGGGCGCTTGGAGCAGGCGCCGAGGGGCCCGCATGATCTGGACTTTAAATTTCGATCCTTCAGTGTCATGGGGGCCTGTAGATCTTCTATACCCAGAGTCCCAAATGCGGCACTGTTCAGTACAACTAGGCATTAAAAGAGAAGTTATTTTCATCAGAAGATTCTGTAAAGATATGACCTTTTTCTTCTTATATTAAATGCAGTATCATATGCATATAATATATTTCAACCATTTCTAAAGAATTTTAAATAATTTAAGAAAATCTACATAAAATAAATAATAGTAAATTCTTGTCACTCTTGGCTTACTTTATTTTTCGATTAAATTATATTTATTTATATTTTTGTCATTTTAATCAAATGAAAAAGGAAATTTCTGAAGCTTTTTTGTATTGCCCAATATTCAATAACCCAAAAGTTGTGCTACTAAGGTTTTGAACGTTTATTCATTTGTGCTTCAAAGCAATTTCAAATAAGTTTTTTCGATGGAACAATATAGAGTTGTTACAAAATAATTTTTTAATTTTCTAAGAAATATTTATGTATTTAAACTGCTAATCTCTTCAGATTTTGAGCATCTGACACCCATCTTTGAAGCATTTTGCTTTCAATTTTTGTAAACTGATGGACTTATTTCAAGACTCCACGAACCTATAATTCGTTCCATTTTTTTCATACCCAAAAAGCAGGTTTTATTTCACTCATATTTTTAGAGAATAAAGCAGCGGAGTTCAAACAATTTATATTAAACTCAAAGACCCAACGGATAAAAAAGAAAAGGGAAAATGCTTTTTACGAAATTGTTGCCAGGCACAACAAACAGTACTCGTTTTAGGCTTGTTTGGATAAACGATTTACCTCTAACAACGGCCTCTGGAAAAAGCCCCTTCCGGAACAATGAGGAACATGTTCATTCCTGGAACAATTGTTCTCCATTTGTTCTTGTTTCTTTCGCATTCGTGCTCGATCTACCAAGGAGCAAAACTCTAATCGGAAACAAAACAGGAAAATAAGAAATCCAGTTTAGTATTTCAAAAAAAAAAATCTTAATGCGGAAGGAAATGGGAAAGAAAAAAAAAAAAAGGGGGACGAGAATCTCCGGCAGAGAGAAAACAATTTTCTGGAAAATAATATTCGTCGTAGCGTCTGGTCTTGCCACCTGATCGATAGCCTTTTGATGAATGGAGATATTTGACGAAGAAAAGGTAAAGAAAGGACAAAGGGGCAGAAACAAATTGCCCGGGCAGAAAAAACGTAATGGATGATCCTTTGCGACGACAGATGGTGATGTTGTTTGAGACTTTCCTATTAATGAAGAGGATCAAGACCGGCTTTTATTTCACTGAATTTTCAACTATTTCGATGGAGAGAAAGATTACATTGATGTGGCTTATCGATAGGAACTGAATCGATATGCAAATAATACAAACTATTTCACTCAGTGACAGGGTCAATGCTTTTGGTTTCATTGGACTGTAGCAAGAATCGGCGAATATGTGATTGTTGATGATTATTACTTCTGTAGAAATCCTAGCCTTAATCAAATTAAAAGACTATGCATAGAATTGGGATATAATTTTAATCTAAGGAATTTATTTAAGAAAGGGCCTGTAAACACAAAAAAATTTGTAACAAAAATATCAACATTTTAAATGATTTATTCGAATATTGCATACAATATTTGTAAGCAAATACAACTCAATATTTACCCTCGAATCATACAAATAATAAGACCAGCACATTCAAAATTTTTAATTTCCACAAAAATAGTAATTTAACTTCAACCTATATCTCGATGGCCTTTTGATAAATGGAGATATTTGACCAAGAGAAAAGGTAAAGAAAGGACAAAGGGGGGCAGAAACCTATATCATTCCTAGAATTGCACAGCATAGCTAGCGAATACAGGTAGAAACCTTGTTGCCAGATACTTGAATATGTATCCAAAGAAGACAGAAAAACTTGTTTCCAGCCACTTCAATATACAGCAATACAGGCAGACATTTGAAAGGCCCTCTGTTCAAGTCAACAGATAAAATAAATGCAAATTTAGCCATATGACGATTAAATATATTTATATAAATAAATAAAAGAACTATATTGAAATACGTTGAACAGTCGTAAATTCTGCTCACAGTCAAACAACTTCCAATAATAGGCAAAAATACTCAAATCTAGCTTAAATAGGCAAAATATATAAAGAGAAACTGAATTAAAATAGGAATAATAGAGAATATTTTACTTCGTAAATATTTTTTAAATTATATTGCCCTCCGTACTATTTCCAATATGTGAAACTGCATTATGATTATTTTATATTAGTGACTGATTTACAAGATTTGTGTGGACCCTCTTTACTGCTCATTAAAAGGTCTAATGTAGCATGAATGTAACTAAATTAAAATAACTCTTCAAATTCTTGTGTAGGATATAACCAGCTATCATATATTTCAGATTAATTATGGCTCCAGCACAGTTGTCATCATGTTTATATAAGAATTTTAAAGGTATTTAACCTTTGCATAACCAATTCCAATAGTTCTCGCTAAAAGCAATTACTCATCCTCAAGTTTTCTTACTTTATAGAGGGGCTGCCTCAAACATCATCCTCGCCGTTTATCTTACTGACTTCCGATAGGCAGTTCTATTAGACCCCAAATGTAACTGAATGGAATTTAGTAGATTTTTCTAGTTCAGGAGTGGCCAAAAAAAAAAAAAAATAGCGGCCCGTCAAGACAGTCAGAAAACCCAATAGACGAAAAATCTTCTCTATATTTGGGTGAACATATATTTGTCAGCAAAGTTTTTCTTGCATGAAGATCAACAAGAATAAATATAGATCTAAGAGGGTGACGGGTCTATTCGCGTTCGTGTAAAAACTAATCCTCTTAAGAAATATTGGGTTTTCAAAAATTATTGTATTATATATCTACCTCCCGAAGAAGATGTGATCATGCAAATTAAGACTTGTATATAAAGTTAAAAATTTCAGGTTAGAAAAGAGATAGGTTAGACTGCTAACGGGAGCAGTGATTAATTAAACGAAGTGAAGCGTTGATATTTAGTAGCTGATAATGGTAATATTAAAGTTAACGATATATGTCAACTATGATTAGGTCGTTAAGAAGTTGAAACCATTGACTAGAAGTAAGTGATCTAATTATTTAAAGTCTACTCGTATCTCGCGTACCACGTTAATTGCTTTCCATATTTGATATTTGGGTGCATCTCCTTACTTTGATCGATTGGATTTGTGTTGTTGTTGATGCTGAGAATAAATTGAGTTATTTTGGAATATGGCTGGTCTTTCTTCCGTCTCTCCCACACTCTTAGACGCATCGCAGAGACCTTTACAAGTTGGTCCTCTACTAGCAGGCAGCAATCTCACTCCCGATTTACAAAAAAAGATGTTTGGAGGGTACATTTGTTTCATTCAACGGATTCTAAAATCCAAGGCACCTGCAGCTATAGATATGAAATTCGCGCTGTAAATCAATTGAAAAAAGCAGACACTATTTTATTTACCTTTTACGTGCTGTGCAGTTTCTGAGACACAAAGTCAACTAATGAATGCAATCATTTTATAAAGAGAGTCCGCTACTTTCCCTTTCTACAATTTTTCCTCGAGCGGAAACAAACCCCTGCTATAGTTAACTCTTTCATCAAAGAGCAACCGTATTTCCATTTGATAGAGGTGTCAACTCAGGCGTTATTCTTGTCATCACGCAATTCTAGCATAACTTTATTGTAACAATCCAGTGTTTCTCAAACTGGGGGCGTTATAACTTTACGAGGGGGCACGAGCATTTTGAAAAGTAGAAAACAAAGGATTATTTTTAAAAGAATGTTAATTTACTGAAAGTAAACTAACAAAATACATTCTGACATATTAAAATACGAAAATACATATTTACACTGATATAATACACTTATAATTTATAATTAATTTATTAATACTTTATAATTGATTTAAAAATACTAAATTAAGGACAAGTTTAATAATTACCAGTGACCCCCCCCATGGAGTATATGTAAATAAAATTATATCCAAACATTCGGTTAATAATGAATCCCTTAACTGTCAATGAAAAGTTCCGCGATTCGCTCCCCAGTGCCCCCTTTTTGCACGCAAGAGTGCGATTATTTGGAGGAGGGAAAGAAGAGAAATAAATAAGCACAAGTCCTCTGAAATAAGTAAATCCTTCTCAAACACTGTCAAGGTCCTTTTATTGCATTCCAAAGCCTTCGAAATAATTTTCTTGATTGCAGTGCACAGAAAACGCACTTCGTAAAGACCTTGTATACATATATATACGTTCTTGTATATATTCGTCCTTGTAAAGTATATATACGTCCGAGGCAATTAACACTTTGACTGAGCGAGACGTTTATATATGCCGGTGGCACTTAAGTGATTAAAGTCGTATTGTAACTTAAGCGTCAGATTATAGTATTATTGAATTCAATACATTGTTATTGTATGGATGAGGGGGACGATGAAAATTTTGTTTGAAAATTGGGTCGCAAATAGTGAAAGTTTGAGAAGCATTGCATGACAATTCTAGTTTAACTTTATTGTAATGAATCTTAGTTTTGCAAAAGCTCCTTCAATTCTAGCTGAAAAATATCTAAAAATCATTTGTTTTGCTGCTCGACTCTTGAAAGTTACGAATAAAGATTTCTCAAATGAAATATAATTATATATTTGAATAGAGGTACGTTTCTCTTGTATTAATGTTGATTGAACGCAGGCTTTTGAGAAAGGCAGCAGATGCTTCTTTCACAGTGACTTTTCTCTGGGCACTTAACAAATCGGTATGTTCTAGTTTCGTATTTTACACTGAAATTCTTGTTCCGGTTCTCTTCACTGAGTTGATTTCTCTCTTCTTTAGGAACGTATACCTTTCTAGCTCTGTTGCAGGTATTTCTTTGACGTTTCTGCAAGAAAACAAAACATAAAATGCTGATTTTCTGTCAAATACAATTCTTTCTACTTCCAGTATTAAAGAATACAGCCCTGATTTACAACGATTATTCAGTCACAGTGAGGTACTAGAATATATTAATGTTTCAATTTCACGAATAAAAATAATTTTTCTCTTATTCTCCCATTCTGTGCAGACATTTCCCCCCTACTTCAGCTATTTGTTCCATTTTTCCCCTTAAAATATAATGCAACATAATATATTTTAAGTAAATATCTGCATACTTATTGAATGCAATGTAATTAATCTCTGTAAATTAATATTTAAAAATAGTTTGAAGAGCCAATATGCAGAAAATTTGAACAGAATCGCGTTAGTATTGTTATATTTCCCATAATTTATAAATCATTATTTCGTAATATCGTGAACTTTACTTCGCATTTTGGAACAACTTAAGAAATTATATAATTCGCAATAAATGTAGTTATATATCAACAAGAGTGTTAAATATGTAACCCTCTTGTACATTTATTATGATTCTACTAAAGAAAAAAAAAGAGAAATGTACTGGTCTGTGAATGGAAAGCAATATATATATAATATATATACAAAAAGCACCGCACGTTACATTGTTCATAAATCATTATTATTCAATAACTCATTTGCTTATGCTTTGCACATACTAATAAGGTGATTATATTTAATAATTATATATATCGCATAATTCAATTATTTCATATCTAAGTATAATTCATGAATCAACTGATCAAGATCTTTAAAATAGTATGTAGAAAATTAACTATTTTCTACTTTACCTAATTCTAGGGAATAAGAAAATACTCCATAAATTTAATCATGGTAGATTATTAAAGAGAAAAATAAATAATTTGTCTCGAAATAGGTTTGTTGTAGGATAAATTAACTAATGATAAATAGTTAAAATCACTCTAAAAGTACATTTCATGTAACGGATAGATTATTTGAAGGAAAAAAAAACATATATATATGTATAATATTATACAGAAAAAAAACGTATATAATATTATATTTTTCCTACATCAATCAGATAATAAAAGTAACAGAATAGAGAGAGAAGGAGAGTAATAATTTTTTATCTAAATATTTACAATTACATAAATTGTAGAGTGAATTATCCTTTCTGGCGGAAATACATAAGCTGTTTAAAATTATAATAAAAATGTTATCCCCAATGCACACACAAATCATGCTTTTTATAATGCTTTATCTATTAGTCAAACATCATTAAGTAAGATAATTAGTAATTTTAATTGACTTGGTTAGGTCATTCAAAACATACCTATGACCACGGTAGCCTAAAGGTCAAGGTAACGGACTCATGGCCGGCGTGTCATGAGAGTTTGAGTCTAGTGCCACTAAAGACCCGCTGTGTAGGGAGGCGATGCACATGAAATCTAACGAAGCTCAAACGTCCTGACGTTGGTGTGGTGTGGAGAGGGCTGAAAATGACGAAGCCCGTCACCAAAATCTCTCGAGTAACTGAATAGATTGTGACGTTAATATTCACTCACTCAAACAAGAAATACCTAGTTATTTTATGAAATAACGTATTATATATATTACCCGTTATTTCCTTTGTTAACTAGGTATTAGTTTCACACTTAAATGGAAGCTCGTGTTAAAATTTAAATAGTTTAATATATTTTTAATCATTTACCTTCCTTATTCCTTTTAAGTACTTTTTGTTAGTGAAAATAGTCGTTAGGGATGAATGGAACTTTTATATAGTCTTTAAATTCCACTTTTAGCAGGTTTCAAAACTAAAGAAAACTGTAAAAATGCCTTTTGACCTTTTGGGGATTTCTGCCTTTAAATGGCAGAAATTGACATCACAACAATAGGAACAAAGGGTATGGGTAGTTTTCACTGAATACAAAAGAAAAGCAGGTGGTTCTCAACTCCTCTTCACTTTGTATTGTGAGGTTTTGTTCTCCCCTATGCTCTTAGACTTGTAAACTTTACCACAAATATTTTCAGTGTGAACTAGCATTTTGCTTCAAATTTGATTTTTGTATATCCATGACAAATATATTCTATACCGAATGTTTGTGAACTACACATTTATAATGATGCTTATAGACATTTCTTGTGATTTCTGAAAATGCTTTCGTACTTTTATTTAAGCGCAATTAAAAATGTTGAAAGTGTTTTGTAAAAAAAATACCAGGCAATCATTGCCTATATTTATTTCGATATGTTTTGAATCTTTATGAATCGTTTTATCGAGGTTTAATTGCCAAGCTCGTTTTCTAGCATACCAATAACACGTTCTAACGGAGATACTTCTAACATTTTGCTATACAAAAATTTTATTAAGTCATATCCATATTCTACCTCAAACTGCGTAATATTTCACCTAATAATTAAGCAATATTTTAACTGAAAAGGTAGAATATATATATAATTTGTCCCCCTATATTCAAATCTCTTTTATAAAATTTCAAATCAAAACTATATACAAAAATAAAATAAACTACAATGGCTGTCTACTTTTTATAAAAATACTGATATGTCTTTGTATAGATTGTTATCATCACTGAAGACGTTTTCTTTTATAAAAGCGAGAAGTTTACTTAGTTCATTCATCAAGAATCGAATTTAAACATATATTAAGAAAAGGTCATAATTTCAGTTTTACAGACTCTTTCAATAGCTGAAAAATGTGTCAATATTCTTACATACTTACAGATAATGTAAATTAAAGGGCAGTATTCACATGCTGACATTGATGGCTCTCTCTAGAATACTAGACTCAATTTTATATTATATTAACATAAAAGTAGTGTATAGGAAAGCGGAACTATTTTTTCATTTATTAAAACCCAGAAAAAGCACACAATGGCCTGTTACTGACTGACCTCATACTCTGAGCCTTTGTGTAACGATGGACACATACTTTTAAACTGGACATCTCACTCTCAGCAAAGAATTAAACACATGCAAACACTGAGCTATGTGTTGAGTGGAGAGAAGAAAGAAATGTTGCATGTGTCGTGTAGTGTCATTAATTTTTGGGAAACTCATTTTTATAAAAAAGTATTTTATTGTTACAATTACAGTTTAAATTACACTTAATAATAAAATAAATCAAAGTGTGTGTATATTTCGAAGACATATTTATCGAAAATTTTCGATAAATTGATCTACGTTAATCATTTTTTTATATTGAATTATCGCACTCATTGTATAGAAGACGAACAACACATTTTCTCTCTGACATTAATATTTCTTATATTTTATTATTCATATAAGTTTTATATAATTCATGAGCAATATTCTATTTAAAACTGCGGTGTTTTTCACACAATTTAACAATATGTACCTTGAAAAGTTAGACTATAATTTGTCATTCTACATTCAAAGCTCTTATATAAAATTTAAAAGAAATACGCCAATTAGCCTATAATTTAAAATGCCTGCCTATTTTTGAAAAAAAAATGTATTGATGTCTTTTTATAAGTTCTTATAATCACAAATTGTGGGTTTTTTGTTTTTTTTTTTTAAAAATTGAGAAGTTTACCAAATTTACTTGACAAAAATTGGATTAAAACATATTTGGGGAAAAAAACTTATGAATCATATTCTTAAATAAATAAAAGTTGAAGAATTCGTTAATCTTGCACATTCATAGATAAATAAATGTCTAACTACCTATTGGCTTTTGCCGCTATAATGACGGTTCAGTTTTGTTTTATATTTATATAAAAAAAAAAAAAAAGAGAAATGTAAAAGAAAATGGAACTACTTTTTTTATTAAACCCTAGAATAAGTACACAATGCCCTATTACTGACTGACCTTATAATTTCGAATCTCTGTGATCTAGACGCACTTTTAAACGGGATATTTCACTCTTATCAAAGAATTAAACAACAACAAATGCTGAACTAAATGTTTTGCACAGCGAAGATATGCTGCATGTGTGTGTGCCGTGTAGTTCCATAAATTTATTTGAAACTCCTTTTTTAAGAGATTTTTGTACCAATAACAATAAATTACACTTGTTAATAAAATACATTTAAGCAAAGTATATTTTGAAGACATTGACCGAAGATTGGAGTATGAGTCAGCATAAAAGTACTACATAAGAGTATGATTACGGAGCATTTGTACACTAATGTAGAAAATGTCTGGAAATATTCAAATTCTGTATTGGAAAATTCAAAAAATTAGGAATAATATTAATATGGACACAGTTCCCCCCCCCCTAATAAAGATTTCATAAATGTTTTAATAAAGACCAAGTAAGCTCAAGTGGCATCGCATATGCGTTGTGTAAACCAATATTGGCGACTTCCCAACAGCGATACTAGTGAACCACATTACTTATCATAAAATATTTAACTAAAAGCATATTGTGGATATTTATGTTGTAAAGCGTATAAATATATCTATCCCAAGAATACAATTCAAATACTTTATATTTTGGTTTTTCTAACGTAAAAGAAAAAATTATTTTTCTTTAAATACAGTCGAACATCTATCTATATAACGAACCTCTATATTGCGAATTTTTCTATATAGCGAACTTTTTCCTGGAACCTTGACCATTTCTCGATCTTCGTAAAATAACCTCTCTATAGCAAAGTACATTTTCTATACAATGAACTTTTTCTTTTGTGATTCAGTTTTTGTTCTCCCTTTTTTTAAAAGTATTTCTGAAAAAATTTCTAAGTTATTCTCTTTTTAATATATTTTATGGTGGTCATAAATCTTGAGCTGGTTTTATTAGATCCTAATTCGCCGAGAGCAATAGATATCTCGGCGTTTCA
Source organism: Trichonephila clavipes (assembly GCA_019973935.1). Lineage (NCBI taxonomy): Eukaryota > Metazoa > Arthropoda > Arachnida > Araneae > Nephilidae > Trichonephila > Trichonephila clavipes. The sequence continues at coordinate 348,872 of BMAU01000871.1, read as the reverse complement.
TTCAAGAAGGGCAACCTTTGATTCGATATCCTCTTTCACCCTCAGTGGAGTTGTCCCGTGTCCCCGTGTTCTAATTATAAAATCATGGAAATGTTTAATATTACTTGTATGCTTTAAATTATAAAATGTCCTTAAAATTCATTAATTTTAGTCTAAAATTATTTTCTTAGTATTGAAAATACAATGAATTCTTCGACATTTTTTTTCTTGTTTTCCTTGCAGTTTTTCTTTCTTTTTAGATGGGTAAAATATGTAAAATAAGCATATTAATTTTAAAGAAAGGTTTGAATAATTACTTATTTTAATATATAGTGTTTATAAATTTAAAATTTGTTTTATGTGGTTTATAAAGTGCACTCATATATGTCCATAAATTAAGGATAATTCAGAATCACACAGAAATTGAACTCGAAAATAAAAATTTCACCTGTAGAATTATCACACACATCTTGAAGAATATGCAAATTACAGGAAACCACCAGATGGCGCGGATAGTACGTCACAATGACAAGAGTGTAAGAGAGGGGTATATAAGGAATGGTGGCAAAGAAGTAAAATTGTTCACAAGCGCTTTAAAAGCCTTTCAGCGCAATTACCGCATAGTTATGGCACAAAGGAAGCATTTGGATGATTTTTTACGTGGGAGAAATATTGGATGACTGGAATGTGGACGTACCCAGCTGGAAGTATCCGAGGAACTTGGAATCGCCCAGAGTGTCATCTCCAGGCTTTGGCAACGATTTCAAGATGATGGTAATGTGAGTAGATGTTACAGCACAGGTCGCCCTCGAGTTACAACGCCGAATGAAGACCGGTATATTTGGCAGTTACTGCCAAAAGAAACAGACGGATCACAGCATCAGACCTGTCTCGTCAGCTCTCTTCAGCTACCGGTACGACAGTTTCAAAGCAGACCGTGTACAGACGCTTAGGACACATTGATCTATATGCTCGTAAGCCTGTCAGATGTGTTCCACTTACCGCAACTCACCGTCGCCTGCGATTAACCTGGAGTAGAGAGCGTGCATTGTGGACACCACAACAGTTGTCTTGTGTGATGTTTTCCTACGAGTGCAGGTTTAGTTTGCAGTCTCGCCGGACTTTAATATGGAGAGCGCCAGGTACCCGTTACCACCAAAAGAACACCATTGAACGACAGCGTTACGGTGGTGCAGGAGGGCTCGTTTGGGGAGGAATTATTCTTGGTTCCAGAACTGACCTGCATGTTCAGAGTGTAACGATGACATGCCACATCTATCGGGATGTCATTCTGAACAACATGTACGTTTGTTTCGGGGCGCCATGGGTGCTGAATTTCTGTTTATGGATGACAACGCCCGTCCTCCCTGTGCAAACATTGTGGACGAATGCCTTCAATCAGAGGATATAATTCGTATGGATTGGCCAGCATACTCACCGGATTTGAATCCGATAGAGCATGTGTGGGATATGCTTGGCCGACGAATTACAGCCCGCCAACCCCCTCCCACCTGTCTACGGGAACTTCGGAGGGCCTTGCTTGATGAGTGGTGTAATATTCCCTAAGATCAGATTGATAATTTAATACTCAGCATGCCTATTCGTTGTAAGGCCTGTATTGCATCATCCGGGAGACATACTCCGTATTAACCATCATACTAACCATGTTATACTGTTTTTTGTAAATAGGTTCTTTTTTGAAATTTGCTCCAGAGAGTAAAAATCGCAATTTTTATTAATTATGTCAAACATATAGCATCTTTTTTGCTCTTTACCTTTTGTTTGATAAATAGACTTTACAAATAAGTCAAATTTGTTTTGCTTCTGTCTCTTTCTTTGCCTGAACTTCATTATCTTTAATTTATGGACATGAGTGTTATATTATAAGATAAACTTCGGTATAATGAATTTTCCATACAACGAACTTTTTTCCGGGATTTAGCGACTTCGTTACATAGAGGTCCGACTGTATACACATGCATTAGTGACGCACACATGAAATTTTCAGAGGAGGGGGTTCAGGGTTGAAAGTTCACCCTTCTCGTATCTTGCTCCAATTCGCCGCCTAACATATTCTTTTGATTTTGTCCATTTTCGAGAACAAAAAACAGTAAAAATTTAATTATTGAATAAATAATTACCATTAATCAATAAATGAATTATTAATAACAAATGCAAAATTAAATTTTGCGTATTATATACATAGGATTATAATCAATCGAAAGAAAATCAGGGGCTGTGGGGAGGGGATCCGGAACCGGGACCCTCCCCCTCCTTCGTGTTCGCCACTGCGTGTTGTCATAAAGATGAAGAATCTATTTTCTAACCATTTCAATCATAGTTTGAAGCAACAAAAAAATTACATTTACCTCGATCTTACATAGGCCTTTGTAATGACCTATCGAGGGAATCTATTGCACTGTGTAAACTTCAATTTTTATAGAGTGTTTTTATATAAGAGTAAAATTGGTTTCGTGAGTAGGAATCGTTTCATGGTAGAGTCGCTCCAAGACGAGGCTGCTGTAATTGGCTCATTCCGTTTCCATTTTCTTTGTACTCACATAAAAATGAGCAGAGACACACACACATACTTACGAGGAATACCGCATTTTTTTCTGAAATTTCAAAAAAAAAAAAAAAAATCTACTGTAGAAAATGTGTATGCATTTAGAATAGGTCATACCTTGAGAATAAGGTGTACAATGGATATAGCTGTTTAAATAAAAAAAAATAAAAGTATTCGCGAAAAACTCTGATAAATGTCAATGAAACAGCTCACAATTAGAGACAATTCCTTAATTACGAACCTCCGCTCGCTTTGGTGTAAAAAAATAGGTGGAGTCATTCAAAAAGCAACTTTTATTTCGTAACCTTTCCTTTACTATCAACTTTTTTTGTGATCCTAATAAAGATAATTTAATCATTCTGTAGAAATACATAAATAATTTTTAGTTAAAAAAAATTCTGTTCAAGTTTAAGTTGAACATAATTTTTGAGATCTCATAATACATGCTTACCTTTAGGTACCACTTTTTAAAAAAGTCTCTTAAATACATAAAATATTTTTTGCACATGTATAAAACAATACACAAAATATAATGGGCCTATTTCTTTAGTAAAGTATTAAGATAATTTCCTTATATAAAAAATTATTTTAATTTGTAATTTTGAAGATTTTTATTTTCTCCCCCTTTTTCACACAAAAAACTATTTTTTAAGAAACTATGTACCATTTCGACCAAAAAAAAATAAATAACAAGTTCACTATATGCACAGATATCCTGTATAGAAGTATAAAAAATTCAGAACTAATAGCGAAAGAAAGTAAACACTTGAAAAATCGTTTGTTTACATTTTTGTCAATTATTTTTCCATATTTTAAGGTTATGTTATCAACGAACATATAAGTGTTATACATTTTTAGATTCGACAAAAATATGCACTATTTCTTAATTCTAAATTTGAAAAATCAATTTTTTGAATTTTTTTGATATCCTGGTTCTCTTTTGCAAATACTCCTCTGACAGAACTTGCATTACGAGGTTCTTAATCCCTTTTTCAGTATACACTAGTGATTCGTTTTGTCTAATTTAACTACAACCAATTTCTATCATTTTTTTCAACGTGAGCTCAATTCAGTCAATTTTAAATAGTGGTTATGGTTTTCCTTTACAGAAACATGTTCTCAAATCAAGCTATTTGTTTGAAATATTTCCCCTAAAGAATTAGTAAAAGGGCGCGAAGCAGTGGTGTACACCCGAATTTTTCCAAGAGGGGGAGGCGAGGATCGGAAGTTCACCATTCTTGTATCGTATTCAAGGTATTATTTTGATTCTTTGTTGTTGTTTTTACTTATGCCACCTGATCGACAGTAACATCAGATCAAGGCCCACGAAATTCATCGCGGCTATCGTTAGTCTTAGCTTTGAGCACCATGCAGGTGACAATACGATTTTCCTCAGGACCACCCCAATAGTGAGGGAGAACACCCTAGGGGTGGTCAGAGGGCTCCCAACTCTCTTCCTTGATTCTTTAATAGTCAGGAACAAAAAAAGTAGTAAAAAAATAAATTACTGAATAATTAGCATTAATTAATAAAATAAATTATTATATTCTTGATTAAATTAAGAATTTTTTTTCAGTTACTAAAAGTGAAATTATTGTTACCTGTGTTTGGAATTATTTTACGTACTACTTACAAAGGATTATAATCAATCGAAAAAAAATCCAGGGCTATGGGAGAGAGATCCGGCAGCCCTGAACCCCCTTTGGGAGCGCCACGGAGAGAGAAAAATCCATGAAAATACATTAGAAATATGTAGCCACCTGGGTGGCGGGGTTGGTTTGTCGCTGACCTTCTGCACCCAAGGTTGTGGATTCGACCCCGGCCCAAGTCGGATTTCCCTGATGCAGAAAATCGACATCGGTCATGTCGTATGATTATGCGGCATGTGAAAATCCATTGGAGTGCCCGTTTGGCTTAGGCACCCTCGGCAAAATTAAATTCCTAAGTTCAATTTCGCATCATCAGAGCTCAGGTGCCTACCTCTGGAGAGGAAACTGAGCGTCAAAATTACTTGTGGCAATTGGAATCGCCTATATGGTGCTGAAATAAAAAAGTGATACCAACTCCTGGGGAATGAACTAGGTCTGCAAAGGTAAAAAATACCAATACTCAGCCCCATTAGAGAACGGGGAAAAAATTTGTTATTAAATTCTTAAAATTTAGAACTATTTTATCTTTTGGATTTTAAGAATATTAACATTATTTCGCATAATACCTTACGGGACCATATGCTTCATTTCTAGGTAACTTGTCCTATTGCCACTAAAAACAGCCATAATATTGCATTATCAGAGAGAGAAATCCAGTATAATAATTTCAAGAGCGAAAAGAAGCGATTAATCAAAACACATCCAAATGTATAGGCAATGAAGGGGCTGGCACGAACAGTAGCTGTCACACATTCAAGTTAGAAGTCCATTTGTTAATTTTAGTAATGAAATCTAAACTGTAAAATTTTAATATTTCTCCAATCAAAATATTTGTTTTTACTTTGACATCAACACTCAAAATACCTCTACAAATAAGTTCTTCGGAAAGACAGGACTATGCCTAACTATTTATCATCATTTAATATCTTTTCGCATGTAGATGAAATCTACGGGGGGAAAATATGCGTTTTCTTAGACATATATAGTAATAATAAGCTAATGGATATGTTCCATTTTGAGAGGGGAGGAATAGGTTACGTTAATAATACTGTCATACAAATTGAGGAAACACATTTATTTGAGCACAAATGAAATTGAATAATAATTTAAAAAAACATGTATTTTTCCATTTAATTACTAAGCATATTTTTTTCTCTTTTGTGTGCTTAAAAATTCTGCTTGTATCAATATACACGGGCTTGTGTGTGAAATGTGCACGTAAAATGTTTTCAGGTTATAACGATAAAAAGATATTTAATAAAAGAATTATTTTATAGTAAAATATCATAAAGGATGCATACATATTTTTCTCTTTTAAATGTTAACTGAAAAATTTAAATTTATGCTAATTGGACAATTTATAACACTTACAGACTAATACGGAACCACACACACACACACACAATAAACTCCCACAGAGTTTTCAACATTGCTTGTAAAAAGAAATCTACTATTGCTCTCTGAAGTAACGTTTTGTTAGCTAGCTTTAATAAATTATTGGGCATTGTGAATTATAACTCACAGTAAACCGAATTATCATTTTGTGTTGTTAATTTAATTAAAAAAATTTCACAAAGGGTAGCACGCTTTGTTTTATTACAGATTTCAAAAATATGTAAACTACATAATAAATGATCTTACTAATAAATTGAATTATGCATTGATATGTAATGAATGCTTTTCCTTAAAATCAAAAATAGGGGTGGCTAACCCGCGTCCCACTTTGAATAATTTTGCGGCTCGAGAGATTCTTTACAAAATACGATTATTTTGCGCGATATTTTTTTGTTTTTAGTGTAATGTTTTGTAACAAAGAAATCTCCTATAAAATTGTTTCTACTTTATTACGTTGCTTCTGTTTTTTTATAGATACTCAGAAGTGAGCACATTGCAGCGATACCCCGCAGCATCATGCTTGATTCCTGCAACATTTTTTTTAAATAACACCTGCAAATCATTCTCTTCGAAAGCGAAATTTATCAAACATAAATCGATCTCAAACTTATCGGACGAAAACCTGCAATATCAATTACTATGGGCAAATATACGCCTTTTAAGATTGACTAGCAAAAACTGAAATGATTGAGAAGCAAATATCTCATTATATTTAAATAAATTAAACATAATTTGATCATTGTATTATAATTATTACATTATATATGTTTGTGTACATAAAAAATAATGAAAACAATAATAATAGTTCATTCTGTTTTAAATTTTCCCTCCAATAAATGTTTTTAAGGAGTCCAAATCTAGTACAACGATATATATTTTTAATATGTGGCCCACGGGATTATAATGTTTTTCGAAGTGCCCCGAAAGGTCTTTTAGGTTGACCACCCCTGATATAAGAAAACTGAGTAATAAGTAATCTTACGTAAGAAATTTACCTAGCCCCCCTACAAGGCTCACTTTGGACTCGACCCCTCGCTGAAGCCCAGTGAGGGAGGACGAGTGCACGCTTCGTTACGCTGCAGAAAAAGGGGGTGAGGGAAATAAGATTATCATAAGCATGACCACGGGACTTAAGGCGAACCATGCAAATGCGGCAAAGCCCCCTGCGAACGGTGCCAGACGACCTACGAGGGGGAGGGGGTGCTGTTTTCCTAAACAAATTCCACCCCCCTTCTCCCACAACCTCCTTATCAGTTCCACTAGATTAACTGGGAAAGAGCTACTCCGGCATCTAAAAAAGAAGCTGCAACTATAAAATATCCATTATGAAGGGGCGCACACACGGGAGAAGGGCCCATAATGTGACTTAATTTAGGATGGAGAAAAGTGTTTAGCGGGAAAGTTTGGGGAGGTAAAAATTATAAAGAGGTTTCATATCTTAATTTGTTAGATTTAGTCTTTACTCTTTTTTTTTATCTTTTTAAAAAAAGTAAGTTTTCTCCCGCCATTTTTTCCCCCTTTCCCGTCAGTCTTTGCTGTATGAGAAGATAACTCTATCCGTTGCGGTTGGTTAGATTTTATTAGGGGCTTACTGCATCAAAATTTGTTTATTAAATCTCTCTCTCTTTGTAGGGTGGAACGTGTAGAAGTTTTTACTTAAAGTATGGCAACGTTTCACGCAGAAAAGAATTCACTAGCACCCGAAAAGAAAGTTGTTCTCTAGAAATTTATAGGAAATGTATATATGTATAATGTGAAGAAATAATGCGTTGAAAGTAAAAGTAGTAAAACTTGGATAATTAATATCTTTTTCTTTTCTAATAATCTAATATCAGTTTACTTAAGGACAAAAACTATTACCTTGATAAAAACATTTTTAAATTAAACTTTTCAGGATATCGATGTTGACTATTTAATTCAATTCTTTTTGCTAATATTTTTAGTTATTTTTCATTTGTTAAAGGAAATTAAAACATTAAAATACGGTATGTATATAATACAATGTAATATACTATGTATTTTTGCCTGATTTTTTCCAAGTGTGAATTAATAGTTTTAGCCAAACAAGTACATTTTACAAAACTGTTTAATTTTGAAATGTACTCGTTTGACTTCGTAACTTATTTGTTTGATTTTGCAATTTGGTTCGTTTCACAGCTTTTATTTGTTATTTATCCTTTTATTTGTTTTATTTAGTTTGATTTATACTTCTGTAAGCCTTGTGGTGCACGAGAATGATTTTATGTCTTCCGTAAAAGAATTGTCATGAACGATTAGCATTTTTATGCATTTTAATTGTTTGCCTGGAATTTGTTAGAAATTCCTGGTTGAAAAGAGAAAATACTAAATGTGTGTGTCATACATGTTTACTCCAAATCTTTATTTAGAAATTTTATTTTTCGTTAGAAACGCTTTCTAATAAAAATGTAAGACCCTATTATTTTCTGAAAAAGAGATGGAGATTTACGTCATCGCAACAAAAATATCTTTGTGGGTGTAAAAAATTTTTAAATTGCTGATTATTTTAATGCTCAACAGTTTTCGTTCGAAATATGATAATCAGGGTGTAGCTACCGCCGTATCAATGATACGGGACCCTCAAGCTACAGGGGCCCCAACATGTGTAACTACAGTCCTACTAACAGGGTACTTTCTTTAAATAGGGCCCCAAAGGAATTTTGATGCAGGACCTACTCAGAACTAGCTACACCAGTGATGATAATATTACTGCAAACTATTTCAATATCTTGAAATCTCGATTTTAAATTACAGTCGGATCTCCATTTTATAAACCTCTATTTTACGAACTTTTTCCTGGAACCAAAGAACTGGTTTATTGAAAAAAAGAATATCTAACGAATTTTTTCCAAATACGTTGTGAACTTTTTTCAAGATTTCATTAAGCAGAAATCTTATTTTTTAAAATGCATTTATTTTGCATATATTTTTTCCTGAAAAAGGATTTATAAGTTCCTGAGCGGCACCGTATCAATAATACGGGGCTCCGAAGCTGGCTCCTACATGCGTAACTATAGTCCACTAAATAGGCTTCCATATCTAAAAAAAGGACCCGAAGGAATTTTGATACAAGGCCCCCTCAGCGCTAGCTACGTCAGTGAAGTTCCTACTCGGCTTTATCGAGTAGATAAATGTTTTATATTTACTTTTTTTTTTTTTTTTTGCTTTGATCTTTTTTTGCTTTCGTTTTTTGTTCTGTAGATTTGATTTACCTTAATACAAAAAATAACGGTGGCTTACAATACGTATATAATTTACTAAACGCACACACACAAATAACTTAAAATGTCAGTTTCTAGGAACTTCTCTCTCTCTCTCTCTCTTTTCTTTCTTTTGACTCTGCGAAATGCCATGTCCCCATGCATAGAGTGAATAGCTAAAAAAATAATATATTCATATAGCACGGCACCAAGGCAGCACCTGGTTCCTTTTGATCCAGAGGCAAGAGTGCGAGTCTTTGAAAGAGAAATTCTTCATCATACATCAAAATATCTCGGAGTTTGCCTTCCGCGTCCGATGGCAGAGAGCGATGAGCACTGGTCAATTAATCGGTGGACACAAAACTCGCATTTCACCCCCTCCCCTCCCCCATCATCCATCATTCCAATGGCGCGCTTCTAAAAATAAAGCGCCCCCCTCCCCACGGACCCTAGGGGCTTTTAACGGAACGGACGGCTACTTTTCTGCCTGGAATTTCTTAACACCCCCAGACAGGTAAAAGGACTCTTTTTCGTCCGTCTCCTTGAGGTGGGGGACGTGTAGAAAAAGACTTGTTTTGAAAAGATAGATGGTTTGTTGTGTCTTCGGGTATTTTGGAGCATGTCAACGATTATATTCATTGATTAGCAATATGTGCCACTATTCGTGTTTAAAAATACATGGATAAATTTCCAGAATAATATTAAAAACGACGATTTGTTTAACAATTCAATAAACAATGCATTGTATGCAAATAGGCTTTGCATTTTGGATGTAATATTAGTATGTTTAATACCTTAAACTGAAAGAAAACACCAAGGTCCCCCCCGAGATTGAAAACATGTAGGACAAGGGTGCCAAACTAAAAAGCTCACTTGGACTAAACCAGAGATTCCCAAACTTTTTTGTCTCATAGACCCCTTGCCATGTTTTTCTGTTTGGGGTAGACCCTTTCTTAATAAGTATTGAATTTTTGCATATTTAACAACTTAAACATCTTCTTGACAGTTGGTACTACTACGTAGAAAGAATTAAATTTCTAATTGTAATGAAGTATAGTGTTTAAAATTTAAAAAGCACATGTTTATTAATTAAATTAAAAGTTACTTAATACACAAAATAACTGTTAAATAAAATAACTAAACTACAAACGAATGATTTTAATAGGAGGGGGGATGAATCTGGTGCTACAATAGCAAATTTTCAACATGTGATATCAATCTTGTCAAGTTTAACCTTAAATCTCTCTCTCTGTTAGTAGTCCAGTTTCTTTCTTTCTTTTTGTTTTGGAGATTGTCAACCACGCTGAACTCCTTCTCACTAGGAAAAACAATTAAAAACTTCCTCGCAATATTTTATAATTCGAGACAAATAACAGGTTTGCCTTTTTAAAGTCAAAATTGCTGTCATCCGTTTCGAAACTTTAAGATATTCGTTAGTGTTTATTAAATTACGATCAGTTCCTATTGTAATGTGATGTACTGAAATGGTTCATGTTTTAATAAAATTTATGCTGCCACCTTGTAAGTGCAAATTAACCTCATTAAATTTAGTAAATAAATCCGTTAAATAGGCAAAATTTGGTTTCCACTAGATTAAATTTTCTTTTAAAATTAAAGGCACGATCTAATTTAATAAGAGTCAGTATCATAGACCCCTCATTTACACTTTGGGGACCCCCAAATTATTTCTGTGCTGACGTATATCTTTTGCAGGTTGTTATAGACCCCTGGGGGGTCTTTTTGACCACTTTGGGAATCACTTGACTAAGCAAACAAGGTTTGACTTCAGGTGGGCCGCAAAGCAATCAATATTCATAGAAACGTAAGTTTATTTAGAATAATACATTTATAATAAACATAAATAAAAGAACAAGAAAAATTAATGTTTACATCCTAACTCTTGATATCTGTTCCCTGCTACTATCTTTCCTATCTCGAGAGAAATTTTGATATTTTATTGTATGATAGTGTGTGCCGATATATATACCGCGTCGCAAAGATGTTCGCTGCGGGCTGCGATTTCGACACCCTTGATATAGGATTCTGAAATAAATTTGGAATAAGATGAATAGTAACGAAAAACAATTATTTTCATTCAATTCGACAATTTCCAAGTACCCAAAAAATTTATTCATGTGTATGTGTTAAGAAAATAAAAAGCTTATAGTGATTGGTTAGAGTTTATATGTCAATAATGGGGTGTCAACGGAAATCTGCAAAAAATTAAATGCGAATAAATGAATTATTATTGACTCTCTTAAACAGAATTTAAATATCAAACATAAATTTTGAAAATAACTGCGTTAAAATATGCACTACACATTTTTGTAGTGAGTAAAATTACTTGCAGTTTTTGTTAAAATGCATTACATTTGCTCCAATAATTTTGTATTTGAATTACAGTTGTTTTTTGAATCGTTTGTGTTGCCTAAATTACTTTGATACTGAAACCGTCTTATTGATGGTGTAGATCGAGTAAAAAATTTATTATTCTAAATTAAATTAGAAATATTTTATCTTACAATTTTTTGTTTTATTTTGTCTTTTTGTTATAGTACTCAAAATATAGCTTTAAAAGGCAACTAATATTACAAAATTTATTGTGTTTAAAATTGATAATATTAAATATATTTAAATTATAAATATTAAATATATTTAGAAATAATTGTCTTCTCAGTTTTAAAATAATCAATGAGAATGTATAACTTAATGTTTTAAGAACAACATTTTCTCTCTTTTTTTTGAGAAATTTTTTTTAGGAAGTCGCAACGATTATTTGTATTAAATTTAGTACTAAAATAAATTGAATTTATTTTCTTGTTAAATCATTAGCTTTTTTTAAAAAAATCATGAATACTTGCTTAAAAGATCTTTCAGAAAAGTACATAATTTTTTTTATATATCTCGCAGCAAAAATGAACAAAAAAATTATATTTAACAATTAACATTTTTACCCAATGCGTGTTACTACTGTAGTTATATTTCTATTGAATTTAAAAATAACCTTTTTAAAACAAAGCAAAGCAGTCCCGAACGGAATTCTATGCTTAAGTAATCCCACATTTTGTGTACTTTTATGCTAATATTATGTGAAAGGGGCTAGAGAAAAAGTTTCCAGATGAATTATATTTTAAGTAACCAGATTGTGAATTTCATAAATACCAGATGAAATTATTTTTTATAAAATGTAACTATAACCTCATATTGTTTCTAGATTTTAATTAATTTGTAATGAAAGAATTTATTTTAAAACAAAATAAATCTATTTCTTTCATTGAACAGACGAAATGATGTTACTTTTCACTTTTTTAGTCAAAGTATATTCTGAATATTTTTTTATACAAAATGGTTGTATGCTACAATTAAATTAATTTAAATAAATTGAAGATTAGAAACCTGAAATCAGATGAAAAATTCCATTTCTACGAAAATTTTTACGTTAAAAATATTATCTGCTTTCTGTTCTTTCTCAATTTTTGTTTAGAATAAGATATTTTCAAGTAATAATGCTTATAACCTCCTAACAATAAATTTTCTGTCATACATTCTACCTTTTTCTTAGAAATTTATCGCCTGCTCTTCTCATCGAAACATCCCTTGCACGTTAAATGGGTATTTTGAAACACTTAAATAGCACGTAAAACAAAATAATTAATTACAGTTCAATAAATAAGCTCTGAGTAACATTTTAATATCGTCAACTGCCAGAAAAAGAATTACTTTTAAATTTCATTTTCCTTCTTAAGTGCAGGAATATTTTTCATGTACTCTTTAATACCCCTTCTCCAAATATAAGTGGTCATGATAGAGAAGTTTGGATAGTGGGTTCCAACTCCTCTGCCATCCTCGTCACTTGATCGCAGTTCATATAATTATGAGGTTTTCCGCAATAACCCTCGTGTTGCTAGTAAGTGCCACGTCAATAGACAATTTTCCAATTTCAGAAACGTAAGCAAAATGACTTTCCATCGAGCAATCAATTATCGGGGAAAAACTACCTAAACAAAAAAGTTTTGCTTTGTGGTCGGCCCCTCACCTCATGTAATTTTCCGACCAACTACTTAGTTTATCGAACGACAAGTCCAACGTATTGTGAGTTTCGATTCAATTTCACAGTTCATTAGGAACGGAACAGTTTGCAGCACCTGGCCTCTAACTATATAACGGGTCGACCCGACCACGCTCACTCCCATTTCGTAAATGACCACTGGTCAATGCTGTCCCTTGCGGCCGGTCCTCGTCACCGAAAACAAAAAATTACGATTAATCGAAAGTGCCGATATTTTCGAAACGGATAATCGGAATTGACAGGATGTTGAACTGGTAGTGACTTTTTTTTTCGTATCTCTGAGGACAATAATAGCTTTGATATTGATAAAAAATGGATTTTTAGAAAATGGTAAAACATTTTATTTGTATTGTTTTTGGAGAAAGATCTTAAACTTCGCTTCTTGAAGAAAACGGATTAGTTTTTTTCCTCCAAACACGTGATTCTAAGACACAAAATGTCATATTAAGGAAAGAAAAAAGTTCACAAATGTGCAGATGTGCATACTGATAGGACATTGGTGAAACTGAAATGACATTCACGGATTTAATTGCTGTGCAAATGTATATATATATTATGCTATAATCATTATACAACTTAGATATATCTGAGATTGGATGTTAACACTGACTAGATAGAGCAGCGGAGATTAATTTTAAAGTTATTTCATTGTGTGTAGATTGTAAATGTTCATAAACAATTATTAGTCAATAGAAAAAAATCTGTTTAACTTTTGGATGAAACGTTCCAATTGTTGCAGATACTAACGGAAATGTGTCTCAACAAATGGTAATGCAAATGTGTTTAGGGTTTGAATGCATTGTATATAACATGTTATGAAATAGTAATAAAATTAAAGAGAAAAACGTTTTGTTTCAATGAAATACGTGAAAAACTACAAATTAACTGCATATTGTTGGGCTAAAATTGATACGTCTGTTGTAAAAGTAGTTAAACATTATAGGTAAAAATTAATTAAGGTACATTATGAAATAATTCAATTTTATCGGGGATATAAAAATCATGTTTACTTGTTTCTTTTAGTATTTAATAAGAAGAGTTATAAATCGTAATAGTTTCAACGAAATTGGAAATATTCAAAACCTCAGTTAGTCACAAAGAGGAAAAAAAAAAAAAAAAATTTTTTTTTTCGAGAGAATATATATATATATATAGAACGAAATAAAAGTGGGGTGTGTTAATGACACCTAAGCTTATAACGAAATAAAACTAATTACACTGAACAAAAGAAGGAATAAAAACCTAATTGCCAAGCAAGTATTACAACGTGGAAAGCGAACTGACAAAAAAAGGTGCCAAAAACAGAAACGAGATAAGTCGGCATAAATAATTCGGTTCGCACGTAAGGGGAAAAATTGCTCCTAACTCATTATCCGTCTCCCGATCTCACTCGATGTCCTAGTCAAAGTCACGTGGTCTGAAATGCCATTCCCTTTTTACCTCTTTCAGCGAAGACAGAAAGAGTCATTACAGAACTTTTCTCTCCAGGATAAATAATTGCCCACCTGTTAATTTCTGGCGTCGCCAGACCCCGTTGGCGACTCTTTCCCGCCACCTCTGGACGCCTCCCACGCCAAAAAAAACTCTTCCCCTGGACCAGGACGGTATTGGCCAAAGTCTCGCCACTCTCCTGACGTCTCTATCCAGTGTCCGAACCGTTTCGAACTTGAAAAAGTGGCGTGAAAAGACGAAGAAACAGTGCTCCGCGCGCCATTTTAAAGGCGGTCCTCCCGTCCATCCATCAAAGTCGGAGACTGCGCAGAGGTCGGGGCCTCCACTCCCCATTGGCTGGCGGCGTCCACGTGATATGCTAATTCCCCGCGGTGGGTGGAGCCACGGCACAGTTAAATGACATCCAGCAAAGAAAAATTATTTCCATCCAATTCACCCAAAAATTAATGATCATGGCATCGTTCGCGAGAAACAACCAGCAGTATGAGGATCCGGATCCCAAGTTTCCACCGTTGGAGGAATACTCGCAAGGTAACTACATACCGGATTATTACGGACAGCACTACGGCGTTTTTCACCACCAGCCTATCAACTACGGGTCTGTTGAGAATGGGACAGCCGTGGGGGGCTACACCAACCACGGCAACTCGCCGCATCCCTACTATCAGCGGTCGTGCAATGTCGGACAAAACCTGGGTACGTCGCTTAGCGTCGTGGACTATGTCGGCACAGAAAACAGTTTGCACCATCACCCCAACAACAGATCGTCGCCGGACAGTTCGCCGCCGCCCGGATCTCAACTGCAGAGGTCCGACACCCAAAATTCAGACTGTTCCGGATCTGAAGCCCCCATGGGAACCATCGTTTACCCCTGGATGAGAAAAGTGCACACCAATAATACCGGTAAGTACAGACAAAAATTTACTCTTACTAAGTTGTAATCAACAAAACACAGACCATTAAAATCGCAAACAATTTGTTCTTTAAGTTCGCTAGTGCGAAAAATGTGTTTTAACTTGAGTTACAATTAAAAATCTTTCTGAAAAAAAAGTAAAATATGCTTGAAATGTATAATAGTTATTAGGATTTTGCATCTATAATATCATCGGAAACGCTTGTAAAAGCGAATTACTTGAGTTTATTGCTTTTGTTTGTGTAGCGAGAGCACATTCAGGCAAAACTCAATTTTATTTTCGCTCTGAAATGTTTTTAAACTGTGCGATCTATATTTGTCTAAATCTTTTTTATACTAATATTTTTGTTGTGTATTAAGAATTTTTCGATGCCTAAAAAACAAAGTAAAATTTCTAAAAAAAGTTGTGATATATATTTGCGTTTCGTTACGATCGTTATTTGGTAAACTTTGAAAATTACTAAAATGTAAATAAGCAATGCTAATTATATTTATTTTAACAATTTGATTCGTATAATACATGAAAACAAAACTTTTAATTTTTATAAAATGTGGTGTGAGATGCTTTGCACAGCCTCGCATCTATCAAAATTCTTTGCAGGGAAAATTTGGTTCGAAATCATTCGAATGTTTACGTTTATAAAACAAATCATTACTACACTGCGTAAATGCTAGATTCGTAAATTTAAAACTCTTATTTGTGAGTATGCTTCCAATACAATTCGTTTCCAACTACTGAGTCTTCTTTCATAGGTTTAAAACATTTACATGCTTATTGTTGAAATATAAGACTGTAATCATGTATGAGTCATAAATTATTTATTTGCTTAGAAAAAGAGAAATATAAATAAACCTGACGAAGAAAAATGTTGATGAAATTTTTATTTTCCATTCTGCTGTAAAATATTTTTGAAATGTTATTTGGACAAATTTGTTTTATAAATGTTTTCAAATATAAATAGCTGGTTAAGTATTTAATGAAAAATTAGATTTAGCATTGTATGTGTAATTATGTTTACAGTTTTAATAGTTTTTAAAACTTATGTTTTCGTCTTAAATTCCTGTTTCCAACATAAGGGTCGATTTCAAATTTATATTTATCTATGATCTTTTGTAATTAAAATAATTGCATAAATTAATTAGTTATTAGAGTTTATGTCCTATACTTAGCTAAGTCTTTTATAAGTAGATGCGTGTTTATATGTTAATTTTTTTCTTTGTTTAGGTAGTATTTGTTTTGGTTTCTCAAGAAATCGTTTGGTTAACACCAAATGTTTGTTTTAATAGAGCAATATTTATTTTTCATTGTTGGTTAACTTAAAGATTAAGTGATGAAAAAAAAGATTTTGAAAATTTATATAAATTCGATATAAATAAGTATTTACTCATAGTAGACTATTTGTAATTACATGCTCGACATTCAGAATCATTTGTCTTCCAGACAAAAAAAGGATCAATATTATTTTAGGGTAAATATTTCATCTTTCTTAACAATCTTCAACTCTCTTTAGTTTTATAACAAGATACATAATAATCAAAGAAATAGTTTTAAATGTAGCCAAATTATTTAGAAAAAATATAAATAATTTGTGGTTCATTGTTTCTATTAGCTTTAAATCTAACGTCAAAATATTAAAATGATATTTAACGTGGGATTAATATATAAATAAATATATACTACTACTAATGCTTCATTATTAACACTAGAAGAGCTCAATTTAAAATATGATAAAAATTCCCTATGAACAATTTAAATCTAATTTTAATTTTGTGACTTTTTAGGGATTTTTGTAATTAAATTGCATCTACAGAGTTGAATTTCCACAGTCAATCATTGTTAAAAGAAAACCATTTATAAACATAATCCCAAGTAGTTTTAATATATTTTTTTAAATATTACTTTTTTTCTTGGATCTTACCTTGTTATATTATTATTAATTTATAATTTCCACATATTTAAAATAATTAAAACTAATTTTAAAAGGCTTAATAATATTATTTCTAAATATATTTTGTATAAATGTTTTTGTATAGCTTACTCCAGATGAAACTATTTTTTTATTTGTATTGGTAACTTCAGCTTCTTTTTTTTTTTTTTTTTGCCATGCTTAATTTAATTATTTTAAAATTGTATTTCATTTTCTATTTTCTCTCTTAGCTTAGCATTGCTAAGTAAAATTTTCAAAATAAAAGCTTTTTTTGGCTGTGTTCTTTCCTATGAAAATTGTTCTTTAAAAGTTTTTTTTAATTTTGCAACATACTTTACTCTTACAAAGTTTTTAAATTTGTTTTGCTTACAACTCCATTTTTTTAAGTGTAATTTTGTAAATCAACGATTTTAATTACTTCTTTTTTAAATTTAAAATATGATTATAAATCAATACTTTTATACTTTAAAAATTTAAAATAGATATGTGAAATACATATTGTTTCACGCCGCTATTTATGTAAAATAATTTGTAATAATTTCTATGAAAAAATATGTGGTATTGAGTATTTTTTTATGAAATGATGAATATTTTTTTAATTAACTTTGAATGTGAATTTTTTTCTTTTAATTACCATTAATATCGCAATGAAGATTAAAATCGAGAATATTGTAGCATAAAATTCAGTAAAATTCAACTATTTTCTTAGCCCTCTTGCGGCATTGCACAGTTACACTAAGAGTTAAAACAATTTTGTGCTTTAGTACTACAATAAACTTTTAGAAAAAAGGTTATTTGTAATTCTTATATAAAAGTAAATTTAGAAAAGGAATTTAAAAAATATCAAGAAAAACATAATAATCAGGATATAATATTCAGTATTTTTTTAATCTTGGCGATTTAAACTGAATTTTTTTTTTTTGTTGTTGTATGCATTTTCTATTGCAATAAAATTACTTGAAATGATATTTTTTGTTAATTTCATTCACAAACTTCGCTTTTAATTATTTATTTGTTTACTTATATCGGTAATGATTTGAGATTGAAAGTTCGTATGTTATTTCTCTTTGTTAATAAAAATTTATCTACGGTTTTTTTTAATGGAACTTATACATTAAAAATAAATATAATTTAATTTTTTGTCTACTTCGTAGAATGTAATGTCTGTAATTGAAAAATATTCTACACTGAAAAATGTAATATGCATTTAAAATATTAATTCTGTTTTATTTGTAACGAATTGCAATGTTTCGAAATTCAGTTATAATTTTTCTGTTGTTTATAGTTTTGATTTGTGGAATGTACTTGTATAGGATTCAATCTGAAATATCACTTAAATAGATTTTTTTTTAAAAAAAAAGCGTATAAACTTTTATGTTTGTTCAATAAAGGAAATGCTTGTTGTTATATAAATTATGATAATTGTAAATTACTCTATTTACATGATTTAGTAATAGTGGGTTTGGGTAGTAATGTGTCAGCAATATTCCCTTCCATTTTTAAAAATACATTTAGAAGAGAAAATTTAGCGATTCCATTTTTGCCTGATGCTGTTTTAATATTAGTATCATTTTATATTATGATAAGCAATATCATTTTATAAGATATTTCTTAGGATAAAAATTTCATGCAAATTCATTAAAAAGACAAATTTTAATCAGTGAAACATATTTCCTGTTTTTTTATATATATAAATTTTTTGTAATGATGGAATAACAATTTTAAAAATAACTCATTTAAACTCATCATCTGAAAGAATTTTCATCGTCAGAGAAAATTTAAAATCTTGTTTAAATGTATTAAAATGTAATATTGATACAGAAAAAGAAATTTTTAAAAAATTATACATGACAGAAAGTGAAAAAATACCTGATATTTTATCTGACTTAACATATTCATACACATTTAGAATGATTGAATAAATTTCAAGATAACGGGTTTTTTGTTGAGAATATTAAAAACTAATTTTTAAACTTTATGAAGCATTTTACTTATATTACCTCTTCTGTAATAGATATTCTAAAAATATAAAATAAAGTAGATATTTTTTTTAAAAAAATGTATAAATGAACAACACAAATGCTTCACTTTTAACATATATCATAAATTATTTATCACTATTTTATGTTAAGTTTTTCCTTGCTTCATATAAGTTATTTTCCTAGCATTAAAATTCGATTTTTGGCATTTATATTTTTGATTGTTCTTGGAGTGCTGCCTAAAAGTGCATTCATTTTCGTGCAGAGCGGGTAGAACAATTCAATTTTAATGACAAGAATATTTTTTGTTATAATGATATTCATTGCTTTATCTGTTATTGATTCGTTAAGTATGTAAATGGGGCAGGAAATTTCCTGTGTAATATCTTTCAGAGTACCCTCCTTTATTATAGATGCTGCATTTTACTTTTTCTGATAAACTACCTTGTCGTATCATTTGCTTAATTAGTTGTTTGTTTTATTTTGTGTAAAGTACAAATCATAGTATATTGCTAGTAGAAGATTATATATTTTATACGTAATATTTATCATACTTCTAACAATGCACTATAAAGTTAAATTTAATTTTATTCAATTACTTTAAACCTCTTTGAAATTTCTTTTTTCTTCATTGAATATTTTGCAAATGTTTTGTATCGGAAAAGTTCTCTTTTCCTACTTTTTTTTTAAAAGAAAATTTTGAGCATTGTTTATCGTGTATAAAAAAAAAAGAGGTTAAAAGATTATAATTATTTTGTCGAAGTTTTAAATAGTAATATTTAATCATTGATTTTACATATATTTATTTTTAAAACTATTTCTATAACAAACCAAATTAAATCGTTTTCTTAAAAGTTCTTTACCAAACTAGTCCATAGAGATTGATATCTCCATAAATAAAACTATTTTAAAAAATGTTCTTAATATATTAGTGAGTATATATCAATTATTTTGTGGAATAACACTGTTTCTCTCGTTTTTGTATTGAAATATCCTCTATTTTATTTATGAAAAAGTATATACCTTTTATTTAATCAATTATTTTTTATGCAATAAGAAAAAAAAAGGAACAATTTTTACTTTTCAAGTATTTTTTAGCAAAAATATATCTAGTTTTTAATGGATTAAATCATAACATTACTCGGGAATATAAATATATAAACCATTATTTCTCCTTTAGTGTATTTATTATGCAATCACAGAGTCAATGTGTTTGTCACAATTAGTTTTTATAGCGGAAAAGAAAAATGGCTCATTCAGAGGAAAATGAAAACGATTAAAGGGAGAAATTTGCAGAAAATTGTTTTGCAAAGTTATATTAAAAGAACATTTTGTTGCTTTTTAAGAGAAGTTATATATAGAAAATTTGTACAAAATTTTCGAATGGTTTTTATATACAGAGAAAAATATGAAAATTTTGATAAACTTTTCTTATAAATTTTACCTTGGAATTCTAGCCATAAGTTTAATCTCGCATTAAATTCTAAGAAAATAATGATTAAGTGTTGATAAAAAACGAAATTGAAAAAACAAATGAAGAGAATTATTATATACTTTTTCCAGCAGGAAAATAGATTAAATATGAACTTAGTCCTCTCAAGAGTTCCAAATTGCTTCTCCGGAATTTTTATTTAAATTTAAGCAATTGCCAAAAATGAGGAAATTCGTTCAAATAAACATTTTTTTGAAAAATATTACGCAACCCATATTATTTTTCAAGAATTTATTAAGACTTTTTTTAATTACGAAAATCATTGAAAGGGGAAAAGATCATTCGATTAGTAACAATTATTTTTTTTGGGGAAAAAAAGAAACGGGGATTATATATGTAATAAAACATTTCATTGTCATCATTTGAGCGAGTAAGAAACTCGGTAATATTTGGTAGGAGACAAAGTAAAAAAAATAATTTCTTCGTGATTCTTTTTAATTATCCTTTTCATCCTAAGTTTTGCAAAAACTCAAATCCTAGGTAAAATGGCACGCTGCGAATGGTTGCATCTCCTACACAATATCCATCAAACTATTCTTCCATACAATTTGTAGAGAAAAAAAGTTCTAATCGCCAAGCTAGGGATTTGTTAATATTTTTCCTTTGAAAACTCGCGATGAATGATACCATCGATGTGGTCTGAGCAAGGCTATCAGAAAAGCATTAGGGCGAGAGAATGAAACCGAATTGTGTGTCTTGTTGTTGAAGCATTTTGCATCATGAACGTGCATTTTCAATTACTACCCGTGGCCTGATTGTCGATCGTGAGGCATCACTTTAGCAGTAAAAGATGAAAATTTTAAATTACATATCAACTGAGAAAATGATTCTTCTTGGAAGAAACTGCGTCCGCTTTGGGTAGGTTCCAAGAACATAGCATGATCAACCTGTTTATTTATTTTATCCAGTCTCTACTTGTATTATTATTTTATTTTGGTGAAAATATCAATATTCATCGCGATATGTATCTGTCAGGTCCGTTTAAGGTAGGGGGTCACTGACTTGGACTGTGGGTTTCAAATGAGATCGCGCGCAAGTTTTGACAGCACCTGCCTGATTTTGGGTTTCCGAACAGGTTCGGAGTTCAACCGGACTCAAAACCTTTGGGAAGTTGTTTTTGTTTGTTTGGAGCATTTTTTTAACTTTTATTTCATAAATTTTAGAATTTGCGTTCAGAAAATGAAAGAAAATACTGTCGGATCTCTCTGTATTTAACGAAGTCACTAAATCTCAAAAAAAGAAAAAAGTTCGTAGCATGGAAAATTCGCTAAACAGATATTATATTTTGGAAACCACAAAAAACAAATTTTAAATTCATTAGCATTATGTATTATTTTTAAAAAAAGTAATTATTCCCACTTTTTTTTTAAAAAAAATTTAAGATCTATTTATTTTATATATCTTACCCTTCAAAAAGAAATCTGTAAGGAAAACAAATGAAAAAAAGAGACACTGTCCAAGAATGCACTGTATTTTCAACTTTAAAAAATTTTATATTAAAATTAATTTTTTAGCATTTTCTAATTTTAAACCTACAATTAATTTTAAACGTGCATTGTTTTATGACCAGTAATTTTAAGCATACATTGTCACATGCATCCTTAAAAATTTAATTATTGAGGAAATCTGTTAGTTTTATTCAAGTTTTTTATTTGAAAATTATGACAATTTCTCATTGTTGCAGGCGAGTTAGGTACCTGATAAAACCAGTTCAAGGCCATTGATCACCATATAATTTGTTAAAAGAAAGAATAGTTCGAAATGTCCAAACATATTTTTAAAATATGGAAAAAAAATCGAATCACAACAGAAAAAATTTGTTAAATCGTAAATGCACTTCGCTATTTGTAGATTATTTTATGAAGAAAATATAAAAACCGGGGGTTCTGGGTTCTAGGAAAAAGTTCGTAAAATAAAGGTTCAACTGAATATACTTTCCATTCCTCTATTTGGATTTAAACTAATACCTGAATTACGAATTTATGAAACTGTTTAATTTAGCTGCTAAAAATGTAATGGTAGAAATACTCGTACATGACAGTACAGGACACGTACAGTCATGCTCTTATTAGAAATAGGCTCGCCATTTAACCTACGTGATTAAAGTATTTGAAAATAAGTCTTAGCTCTTCTCAAAGCCCTTGGTTCAAATTTCCCTTTTTTAAAAATTAAACTATCATATCTTTAGATATATCTTTTCTCATTAATTTCTGACGCGCCAATGTGTATGCTTTTTTAAAACTCGATAGGTATTTAAAGCAGCTATTTTCTATTAATTTGAAATTCCATGACATTTTGATTTTTTTTCTCGTGATTGTGTTTAAGACAAAGTATAGTTTTAGGAGAGAAGCCAATTACAATCAAATATGATACTAACTTTATTTTTAAATATTAAATTAAACATTGAAAGTTATTCAGTTCAAAGTAGTACGTGTTATGTTTAATCGTGTATTCTAAAGATGCAAATAATTTTTTTTAAAAAAAATTTTAAACTCCGAAAAAAACATATTACTTTTTTTTTATATTATTTTTGAATTTCTTTTCTAAAATGGCACATAGCCCCATGAAATTTAAATTATCTTAATAAATTTTTCGTCTTCTTGGGATATGCATTTAAATATTATTTTAAAAATTCCCGATATTTTGATGTGAAATTCATAAAGAAAGTTGTTCCTAATTTTATTTATCTATTTAAACCTTAATTTTTACATCCGGTGGGATTTTTTTTTTCGAATATTATACTGAGATTCAAAAGACATCAGCTATGGAAATTATATAATATCATTCGGAAACAAAAAAAAAGTATACTTTGGATGGCTTTAAAATGGTACCAAAATTCGTTAAAAAATAACATAAAACTTGATTAAAATATACTTTAAAATAAAACAACATTCAATGGATAAAGGTTTTGAATATAATTGTGTTATTTCACTTTTTTTATACATGAATAACTAGCAAGAATTTAAAAATTAAAAAAAGGGCTTCTGTATTATTTTTTTATTACATACAAAGATGAATTTTTCTACATGCGCAAGTTAGAGTTTTCCCTTACCAGTTTTAATCGAACACCTGGTTATAAACATGTGAAAAATAAAATAAAAAAGAAATCAATCAAAAAAGATTAATCAATTAGATGCGCTTTGTTGATGATAAATTGGACCTTTATTTAACCCGTCTTCAATTCTACTTTTTGAATTTTCCACTACATTAAGAGACTCTGAGGTGATCCATCACATGTAGAACAACCTTAATTGGCCTTTTCTGACATGTTCCGAAGATATTCTACTTCGTTTTGAAACTTTGAAAATACTAATTATTTTTTTTTTCTTATTTACTAGCATAAATTTAGCGACGAGTAAAAATTCCTTAATTATAGACTCCCAAGAAGAATTTAATTATACACTTGGAAAGCTTAACACTGGTAAGATAGTGGTGTAAAAAAGCTAATTTCACTAGAAACATATTTTTGGATTTTAACATCAAACATGGAGTGTATATGGGGGTGTCTGCAGTATTTTTATAATATCTCACCAACTGGGAAAAGTGGCAATATTTAGTTGCTTTTCTAAGCAATCGACCAAAATATAGAATGCTACCCTTCAACCCCCTACTTTTTTTTTAAGCAACCAAATTTTTAAAGAGCTGAAGAAGGAAATGTTCAGCGTTGCCATAGCGCAAACATAAATTTTTATAAAAACTTTTGAAACATTAATTTCGCCACGGAGTAGAATTTTGTAGAATCGTGCAATTAGAACAAAGAATACCTGAAAGCATGTTTTTGATTGTTTCAAAATCCCCTCATGTAAATGTTAGGGGATTTTTCTTTTCTTTTGTACTTTGTTTACTTAATTTAAAATGAATCAATTTAATTTATCTAAATATAAGTTGTATACCAAATATATGAGGGGAGAGAGAGAGAGAGAGTAGAAAGAAAGAGTTTTAAATTTCAATTTTGGTTGAATTATTCGATAAGTATTTAAACTTTGTTTTTAATTTAATTTCCTCGAAAAGTTGTGATTTCGGTACGAAATTTTGCTTTTAATGAAATCTTTAACATAAAAGTGAAACAATGTTTTTAATCCTTTTTCATATATTTTTTAAAAAAAGATTAGATTATGTATAATTTTATAAGAAATGAGTTATTTGATTTTTATTGCACGCTTCTTTTTTTACCCATTTCGAATATTTGTATGCATCCGAATCGTTTATAGGTACATATATATTTAAAGATTGTTAGATCCAGAGAGAGAAAGATAGAAATACTCTAAAATAAGAAGTTTGTGATGTACCTCCCCTTGGAAATACATCTCTCGAAGTATCAGCGTGAGCTAGAAGTGTAGGATCAGCGAAAGAACTAGGATCAAACATTATCTTAATATGGCTTTATTAAGATATTAAACTTAAACCTTTAACAAATATAATTATAAAAATTAATATGAGAGAATCTACGATGACTCAATACGCAACATACAGTATATATATATATATATATATATATTTATAATATGATCTAATCTAATTCAGACTAATCTCAATAAGCGAACCGCCTAATCCTCGATTCTCATATTAAGTAATCAATCCTACCTTATATTATTCCGCAATGCTACATACTTGTCTTTATCTGCAATGGGATGCAGCTTGACGGCTAACTTCTAGTCGAACACCAATTTGTTTAACCACGGCACTTAGAACTTAATCAATCTTGAACCACGAAACGCAATAATCATCAACTGCCACAACGTACTTCAATTGTCTAACATTCCTTTACATTGCCATACAGCTTACTCTAAGATCCTATATTTAAAGTCCGTTTATTTGCATCTCTTCACATCTCGTTTCTTGGATTTGGTTGGAAAAGAGTTGCCATTAATTCTGGCCCAAAGAACCCAAAGGACTTGTTAAAGAAAAGACGCGTAAGACGTCACAAGTTGCCTAATAGTTTTTACAATGCTTTGGGGTAATTGATTTTTGATACTCTGTGAATAAAAAGTTACTTAAAATCTACGCATTAATCTTGTCTAAATAACAAAGTTTTATCATCTATTGAATTATTAAAAATATAATTGAATTAAGTCTGAAAAATATTTTAAATTAGTACAACATTTCAGAATATTAATGAAAATAATCTAGAAATTAATTCTTAGGAAATTAAAATTACAAATTGTTTAAGCAAATTAAACGTCTGTACTTAAGTTAGATGAGTTTACATCACAATTTCTACCAATCGCGGGTTAAAGAGAAAAATTTTATTAAGTATACTAAACGTAAAGCTAACGATTTTAAATTAAAGCTTTTGAATATAATGTGCTTATTAATTCGGTGAATGTATAGTTATAGTATAAATAACATATAATATTACTCTTTTTTTAATATAAGATTATTACATAAAAAAATATAAGATTTTACGTAAGTTTTTAATTAAAGTATTTAGGACTTTTAAAGAAATGAAAGAGAACTTAACTCTGTTTTATCGTTTGGCAAAATTAAATTTAAATTCAGTATGGGATTGCTTATAAATACGCTAAGAATAAATTTATGAATTATTTTTTAAACTGTATATGCTTATTTAAAACGTTATATTTCACTAATACGTTTATATATTATGCTATTAACCATTGTATCATACATTTTACTATACTATCCATTTTTGTTTTAAGGAATGCTTTTTCGTGTATAAGGTACGTTAGTTGCTTTATTTTCTGTACTGATGACTTGCTTCTTATGTTTAAAGAGGAAAAGAAAAGAAATATGCAGAATAATATTTTTGATTCTAAGGACATGTTGTTGGTAAGTGGATCTATTTGTTGTAATTGTATGAGTTTCCAAAGACGGCAAAGAAATGCTCTAAGGCATTGCTATAAATATTTTCAAATTTTGCGCCAATACTCTTCAATGAATTAGAATCAGTAGTGCACACAGGAATTTTCATGGGGGTCCGGGGTCGAAAAGTTCACCATTCTTGTATCATGCTCCTTTTGATTTTGTCGATTTGGGGGAACAAAACACAGTAAAAAACAAATTATTGAATAAATAATTAGCATTAATTAATAACATTAATCATTTATGACATACTTAATTAAATTTTACGTACTATATACTTAGAATTATAATCAATCGGAAGAAAAATCAGGGGCTTTGGGGGGACTCCCCTTGTGTGAGCCACTAATTAGAATAATTTTAATATTCTTATTAGTTAAATGTCTTTTTCGTGCTTTCTCTAATTCCGTACTATCAGACTTTTGTTATTAACATTTGGTTATTCAATCAGTGTAAAAATAGATTTCAATAAAAAAAATATCAGTTATTTCTTTTATAAAATATTTTTATGCAGGTTTAATATTTTCTGCTAAAACTAACTTAAAGCAAAACAATCATTGAGGTGACAGTACATGAGAGAGAAATATAGCAACATATTAATATACTCGCCAACTCTTAAGGTTAGGGATAAAATTTACAACTGAACAAATTTTCAAAACAAAAATAAAATTTAAAGTAACATATCAAACTAAAATTCTTTTTTTTTTTCATTGCGTACGCAATGGTACCTTTAATAAGTCTCTCGGAAATATACTATATTTATAAATTCAATGCTGTTCGAATAAAAAATTTTAATTTAATCATTTATAATATATTTACATGTATTAAATAGCATATAACGTATGTATTCGAACACTCAGAAGAGCACACAGAAGTTTTCCAAGGGGGTCCATGGTCGAGAGTCCGCCATTCTTGTATCATGCTCCTTTTGATTTTGTCGATTTTTGGGGACAAAAAACAGTAAAAAAACTAATTATTGAATAAATAATTAGTATTAATTAATAAAATTAATCATTAAAAATATTTAATTAAATTTTACGTATTATACACTTAAAATTATAATCAATCGGGAAAAAAATCAAGGGCTTAGAGGGGGTCCGGACCCCTAGGACACCCCCCTTGTGTGTGCCACTGCGAACACTACTAATATAGAAAAAGTGAGCCTTAGATTAAAGGTGTTTATTAACATCTTCAATGTTATCATCATTGCAATGGTGATAGCAATTTCTAGCAATAAAGAAATGTTCTAAAGAAATAACAAATTCACAGCGGTGCTCCAATATAAATCCTTATTTAAGTCTTATCCTCATTCCCCTAGTAATGATGATAATATCAAAAGCTGAATGTATTTGCAGTAAATGAAAATGAAGCTGCCATTTACGGAAAGAATGAATTCTAACTTAAGTAATGTTTCGTAGAAATAAAAAAAATTCGATTTTCTATGGATTTTTTTTTTTTTTACATAAAAGCGTATTGTAACTATACACACTATCAAAACCGCATTTTGTAAATTAATTACAACTGAAAATTTTATTATTATACTAAAAAAGCAAATTATAATTTGATTCAAATTTTACTAGTGATTTAAATGCTAGGACATTTTAGTATCACAGAAATGTATTGTCATTACAATCCGCAAAGAATTTTTAAGAATCGAAAAGTTTAATTTCATTAGAAATAAAATGGCATTTCTGACAACTAAGAAAAAAACTGTTGCAAATTCAGAAATACTCGAACAAAATCTAATAATCATTTCAAGCCGAACAGCATTTGTAGCAATTGGAAAATAAACTACTATTGTAGAATGGGAGGATTTTTTATCTATACATTATAATTGCATCGGTATAAGGAATGTATCACATGATGGACACTATCGCGTTCATCACCCCCACCCCAAAAATTTTTATTACCTTGCCCTTTTCGTTCGTTTTTTACCCCTTTTTGTAATGACAAATTCTCTTCCATTACCAATGCAACGGCATTTCTGAGAGAAAAGAAATGTTACTAATTCAACTGCACTCGAATAGAAATCCTTAGCTAAATCTTATCATCATTACATACCCAACGTATTTGCTGTAATTGAAAATCAAACTGCCATTACAGAAAAGGGGGATTTTCTGACTTAGGGAATGTTTCCCATTATCGTCGCTATCGCATCCACCGCCGCTTGGAAAATCCTTATGGGTGTCACTTTTTCTTTCCCTCCCCGCGGCCCCTTTTGGAACGAAATAATGACAAATCCAGTGGTAGCCCGAGCCTGATATCTAAAAGGTCGCGTGTCCATAAATATCTGAAGAATGGCGGGGATATCGATCAAGGCGCAGTTGAAGAGTAGATTTAAGCGGAGGAACCAACACTCCATTGAAAGGGAATCAATAACACCACGTGACACCCCCCCCATGACTCATCCCTCATCAGCGAGCGAACCAGACTCTCTTTTCTGACGAAGACACTTGATTAAATCGAATCGAGAAAAGAAAGAAATGGAAAAAGGTGACGGCACCAACGAAACACGCAAATTTCCATCGATTTTGTTATTTTTTTTTAAAGGGAATTTGGGCTTTCTTCTTCCGGAGCAACAGTTTTGATTACGAGTAATATTTTGTTTGGGTTGTTGTGCGTTATCCGATTCACCTTGCAGGAAGTTATCGTCCGTTTATTAGTTTTGAGACTCGGAACGATCGTTCACTGGAGCCTTTTTACGTTCGAAATTAATCGGAATTTCATTGAGATGGAGTATATGAGGCTGACACACATCTTTTTATTGCTTACGCTATATCTTTATTTCTCTTAAAACGTTAGAAAAATTTCCAATTCTTAATTTTACAGCCCTCAATGTGCACAAAGATCTTATTCTAGCTTTTTTATTTTAGTTCGACAAATTTACTTCTAGGTAACGATTAAGTTTGAAAAATAAATAATTCATAGAGTAAAATTTTTTTATATTAAAAAATAAGAAACACGTGCTTCGGTGGTTTTAGATGCTTCGAAGGCTGTGAAGACGATTTGCTCAATAAATGTGAAATAAAGAAAATTTAATTTCTTGGAATATTTTTATATTAAGTATTTGACTAGATTCGAGATATAATTTTCCAAAAAACCCTAATGATTTTTACATTTTTAGTTTCGTTTTCATGCATAATAATAAATGCAGTATATGTATTATAGTGCATCATAAACTTTTGACACATTTTTTTTTTCAAACAAATTTTGGTTCATTTTAAAGTACATTCAACGTTTTCCACAAGCACACATTACCGAGTCTCACTTGTTAAATATGTCTAGTGAATGTACTAAAACTTTTAAATTATCATAATTGAACCCAAAATTATCGCTAAAAGAAGCTGCAAACTAAAAATGTTCAATTTTTTTGACAAGCTTAGAGGTAAATCCAATTATATTTTCTTAAAAAATTTCGTAATGTTTAACCGCAGTGTTCGTAGTGTTTAACCGTATTATATCTAGGGAATGAACTACAGCATTTTCTTGAGATATCATGCAAGTACCTCTATTGATCCTAAGAAATTACACGCACACACATTTTGAAATATGATCCATTTTACAGAAATATTTTTCAGAGAAACGAGTTTAAGTTTTATAAAAGGTTTTCTTTTGTCGATTGTAGCATCGTTTTAAACATCTGTAACTTTATTCTCAATTAATGCACAGTTGAAAGAAATGATATATTTGGAAAACTAATTATTTGAACTTTAAAACGATAAATATAAAAGTTGAATTTTTGACATATTTCTAACATTTTGATTCAAGTCGAATACCTTAAAAATGAATAAAAACTCTATTTTCATATAAAATTCTTAGTTAGATTCCATGTAGATTAGTTAAGTTCAAGATCGCTATTAAAAAAAAGGAAATCATTCTAAAAACATTAAGTATCTTTTAGAATAATTTGGATTGGAAAAATTCTCATCTTCATTACTTATTTTTGAAAGATATTATTCAATTTTACCACTCAACAAAACTGAATAACTGTTCAAAGCGATAAAACTTTAGTTAAAAAAAATCATTATAATTACTTTTGGAAAAACACATGCATATAGTAATCACGAGTTGTTTAAATCTTTCTACTGTCGTAACACTTTCAATGCTATTTTCAACTCTCGTCAGAGTGAAAATGTTAGAAAACGTAAAAAAAAATTAATTTTTAATTGTAATCGGGTTTAACTAATGATGTTACCATAAACATTGAAAAATTTAACGATTAACAACGGTTGATTTAACATTGAAAACAATTCGATTATTTCAATTAACAATTATAGTTGTGAACAATTTATTCCTTTTAATAACTTACAATTTAATTTATCGATCACTTATAATATTTAATATAGATTAAAAGTTTAAAATCGCTTTCTATCTTTTTTAAAAACTGCTGCAATTTTCATTTTACTTACAGAAAGGAACATGAAATAAGTCTAAAAGAATTTTTACTTTATTCTTACGCCACTATTTGTTAGTTAACTAAATAAACTAACAATAATAAGTGTCACTATAACAAAAATTTATTGTAGTCAAAGATAATTAGAAAAGCGTAATAAATTTCTCTAAAATTTTCTCTTGTTGAAATATCGGAAAAAAATATTGTGGAGAGAGCTTTTCGAAGAGTATTTGAATTTATTTTTCAGAAACTCACGTTTTTTATGTAGATGTTTGCTATCACAATTAAAATATCTTTATTTTTAAGGGATTTCTTTTGTGTGTATCAAATCACAAATCAAAAAATTTTAAATTTGTTTGTTAGGTTATTTGTACGAGTATATTTTAAAAAATGAGATTGAAATATTCGAGAACAATATTTATAAATTAAAAAAAAAGAATATATTCATTTCTGAATTGGGGAAAAAAATACAGTTCATTTTCTAAAAACAGCTAATGATACACGGTTAAATTAACAATGTCACAATCCTAAAATACATTAATAATCAAATGTTAAAGTAATACCTTTTAGTGATTTTAGTTTTCACAAAACAATATCATTTTTAAGATATTAGTAATGCTCTAAATAATATCTTTCACGTGTAAACAGAAGCATTATCCTACAATTGAAGCATTATCACAACCATTTATTCAATTTTACTGCATCACTTTTCCTTAATGGCGTCAAAAAAAAAGGTGTGAAGCAAATTTAAAAACCAAAATCTTTCTCTAGAAGTGTGAATGTAATTATTCCAGTAGAAGGCGAAAAGGAATGTAGGCTCCTAGAGCAGGAAACGAACATCAGATAAGGAAGTTCACTTTTGAACAAAAACACAAAGCATAGGGAAGATTGTTAAAACCAAGAACAATTCCTGTTTTTAGGCAAGATTTAAACTAATTACGCATTTAAAAGACATTGGTTATTCCCAAAGAGAAAAAGAATGAGGTTTGAGGAATTCGAAACAAATGCAGGAAGTGTGACAAAAAGAGAAAAAGACTTAAACTTGCATCTTTCTTTTTCGGTATTCATTGATGGAATTAATCAGAATTTCCTACTCCTTCTCTAATATAGCTTTAATACTAGTACTGCTCTGTGGTCCTATTTCTAGCCTAGCTAGTCTAGTCCGTATAGCTAGTATAGATTTAGAGTGATATTAATTTGAAAAAGCTGTATGAATCAGTAAATTTTGGCACATTTTATATTCTTTAAAGATGGTCCTTTAGACTAGGGTGGGTACTTTTCCAGGTTACGGACTAATTTTTTAAGGTGTTGTGGTCCACCCAGGGGCGTACGTGTTGCCATTCTGTATTAAAATTGCATGTTTTTTCGTAACATTTGTTTCGATATTGTACCCCTCTTTTAAAAAATGACAGATTACTGCTAGAACATAGAGCGTGGACGCATTCAATGCAGAGAACAGACATAAACGAATGAATATGAAACCGACGAATGCACTCGATTTATTTGCTGCCGAGTCCCTCACCATCGCGGAACAGGACATCACCACGAGAACCCAAACCTGTAAAATCGCGGGGTGCAAGAGGATGTCTCAATAGCCGATCCCGAGCTATCGCGGCGAGAACTGATTGTCAACATTTAATCTCCCCTTTAGTCGGTGTGTGAAGAAAATTTCATTTCTACAGCTGGCATCGCAATGATCCCTTTTTTCACCTACAGTGACAGGGAACGTGTTTGTCATAAATGAAGGTACATGTGTCTTCTACACATTTATCGAATCATTTGCTTAAACACAGTCACATCTATTGTAAAAAGTCGATGGCGTTGGTGTTTCATAAATGTTTCTTTTAGTATGCACGTCTTAGGTCTTTGTAAAGGCGGTCACTCCAAAATGTCTTGGTGGTCTACCGGTCGATCGCGATCGACTTAATGCCCATCCTCTGCTTTAGATTATATAAATTACAAATCTTTTGTTTCCCACACTAAGTTCCTTCTTAACTTGATGATTACACTTTGGCTTATCTTTTCTCCATGAAGTCCAAGTACAAAAAAATTCAGTTATTTATATCTATAAATATGTGTGTGTGTGCATTATTTTTTAAAACACTTACAGGGAACCACCGCTATCGTTGGTAAGGATTAAGACATCTCTAACAATCAACAAGCCTTTTGCCTCATTTCTTTTAATATTAATTTTTGTAGTAGCAAATGGGATCGAGTCGATCTTATTCTGTAATAATGATTATTATTAAAGATACTTATCTAATGATTATGGGAACAGCTCAATTCCTTTGTCTCGAACCACAAGACTCATAATGTAGTTTCTTAGATACACGAACAATTCAAATATAAATTTTACAACTTTGATTTTAACTAACATCTAACTGCTATATTCCTCCACAAATTTAATTCACTTTACTTAAAATAGTATTATTTTAAGTAAAGTGTTAAGTAAAGTTTAATAAGTAGTATTTATGCCATAGTTCAGGAGCGCACACAGAAGTTTTCCAGGGGGTCCAGGGTCGAAAGTCCACCATTTTGTATCCTGCTCCTTTTGATTTTGTCGATTTTTGGGAACAAAAAACAGTAAAAACTAATCATTGAATAAATAATTAGTATTAATTAATAAAATTAATCATTAAAAACAAATATTTAATTAAATTTTACGTATTATATACTTAAAATTATAATCTATCGGAAAAAAAATCAAGAGCTTTGGGGGGTCCGAACCCAGGACATCCCCTTGTGTGTGCCACTGCCATGGTTCCTTAACAGAAAGAGGCTCTCCAAACAACCGAAAGGAACCCGTTACACACTTATTACGCATGTGCATACTTCGTAAATGTTTGCTCTAAATAAGTTAAATATGATAAGTTTATATAAATCAATAAGCATTCTGACTAGATAAAAATGAAATATTGTTATATGCACCTAACAAGTAACGGACGGAGAAAACGCTTTCGTCTCCTTAAAAATTTGATTGTATCTTATAATATATATAATTTGGGTTTGTTTTCTTACATTATTTACTTTTTTAAAAAAAACATTCGATCACTTAAGTTAATTTAAATTGAAATATTTGTTCTGCAAGCAATTATATCTATGATGCCGACTATTTACCCCATTATTTATAAATGTATAAAAAGATATTTCTCGTATTTCCGTCAAATAGAGTGAAATATTTCTTCTCGAAACATAATAATGCAATGTTGCATGAATTTTGAATTTAAAATAACATTTAACTTTTAAATGATGTTATTATCTTATGAGTTTTAAAGGGAAGTATTAGTATCACATAGAATTTGGTCATTTTGTTTCATATTTGTTGTCCCTTTTCACTTCAGTTGACTGCAATCTTCCCTGAAAGAAAAAGACAAAACCGCACATGACTTTTTCAGACAAAAAAAAAAACGAATAAAATACTCCATTAGAATAAATCAATATAAATTCCAATGGGTTATTACAAATATATCAATTTATCATTTAGTCTTTTTAAAAAATGCATAATCCTTTACATTAGAAAACAAAAGTGAGAAAAAAATGCACTTGGAATATTAGGATAGAGAATGGAATATAGAACATATTTGTGATTCCCCCCTCCCCACAGAAATGAATAGGACAATAAAATACGGAGCACTTATTCTAATAAAGTCAAAATATGATACTGATAGTGCAAAATTTTTCCCATAAATTTATGATTTATTCCTTAATATTACACGAAGAAACTCTTTAAAAATAAATGGATGCCTTTAGCATATTAATATCCAAATTTTCCTTCGAGATCTCATAAATAAATTTGTATTATGGTAGATAATTATCAAAAATCATTTGAAATAATGAGATGGATAACATTAATATGTATCATATTATAACTATGCAATACATAACTGAAGATTACTTTATGACCACTATTTCCGGTTGGTTTTTTTTTGTCAAGGCATTACATGATCGATGTTTGTAGAATCAGATCTTTTTCTTGATCTTTCTTATTTGTGAAAGTATTTATTCCCTCATAAAATCGAAGTTGCTGTTTTCTGACATAACAAGAGAAAACAGTCTTATAGGCAACAAGAATTTGTTAACTGCAAGGGGTTATCTATAAATTTAATAGTTAATAAATTCCGATGAATGATATTTACAAAATATCTCGAAAACTATAAGATTGTCTGTAATCTTATAGTTTTCAAGTATATGTTATTTATAGTTGGCATCGTTAATCGGGTGAAATTATGTGTCAAAACAAAATTAAATAATTCATTTTTTAGGGTGAATAAATCAGTTTTCACTGTCATTGAAGTCACTGTCTCGTAAGTCGATCTCTGGGTCGTTTTTGCCCTTCCTTTTTAATCCTTTTCTTATTTCTGCAACCCATGTTCTCTTTAATCATAAGTTTTGCGGTAGATGAGGTTGTAGTTGAATAATCAATAGCTAAATATAACATTTTCTTTCTAAAGTTGATGTTTATTTCTGTTTTTAAAACGACGTGCACTTAAAATTATTTTACTTAGACTTTACTAAAACATTGTTTAATGGTTAATAATATTTAAATTCTGTAAATCGGTTTGTTCCTTGATATGATCATAACTTATTTGTAAGAAGTTAAGAAAATGCGTTAATTTTCTAGTACAACAAGGGGATCTAATGGCAAATTGCTTAGCCTAATTGATGGACAGGAATTTGATTAATAATAATTAGATAGTTACATAATTGTTAATAATGCATAGTAATTAGATTGTTACAAAATGTGATGCACTTTCAAGTATACTTTTACAGCTCGTTTTCTTTTGTTTGTATCTTTGTCATTTTATGTAAATATTTATAAATAAAGTAGTGGCGTACACAAAGATGGGGTCTGGGACCCTTTCATAGATTAATTTGATCTTTAATTTTTAGCATAACGATTACGTCTGGGTACTTTCCTCTACGTTTCTTTTAGAAATTTAACCTGTCCCATGAAAGTAGTACACCACTGAAAGTAGTTTGTGTACGCCTCTGCAATAAAGATAGGCTTTCTGAAATATATTTCTTATTAGATTTAAAACATTATATGCGTACTTTTTCTCTCTGTCGGATCGAAGCCTCAGAGGTAGCGGGCCCACTTTGTAAGCCCAAGTATGCTGTTCGATCTCGGGAGGAGTCTATACATTTTCTGGATGCGGAAATTGTAGGTACATATATCAAATGATTACGTGGTATGTAAAAGATCCCTTGAGTATCAATTAGACTCTGGTACATTCGGCAAAATTAAATCACGGCAATATTTAGCATCCGACGAGAACTTGAATTAAAATTAATTCAAGCGTCGAAATTTGGTAGCAAGAGCCTCCTTTAGATGGTTTCATCATGAAATGGTTCTCATATTTGGGGACGTGTGTATGCAAAGGCTTAGATTCTAATATGCAGACCATTAGGAAAATTAAAAAAATTAAAAATACACACACACTTTTTCTTTGAAACATGCTTCATTAGAGTTTGTTGAATGTGATCTTTTACGATTATAAAAAAAAAATTCTTCTTGAAGTATACTTTATTACTATATCTTGTATGTAACCTTACTTAATTAAATGATAGAACAAATAATGAAACCCGATTCGTTAGTACTAAAATGTGAGCATTATATCACATATACATCTCATTATACAGGTTTATTCATAGTTCTTTACCGGGTTTCGAAGCTCCATAATAAAAACGCTACGACGAGTACAGCCATAACACAGAACATTTGAAAGAATACAGAAACACATACCTTATCTTGCATACCTTATAAGTGGGAAACCTTAGCATATAACGAGAGAGTTCAGTTCCAGCCACATTCTAATCAAATCGTATTATTGATAGCACGTCGTATAGTTTTGCTACATTACGCAGCACGGGAGTTACGAAAACTTAGTCTTACGTAAAAGACAAAGTTTTTTCGGATAATACGTGTTACTAATATCGATGATACAATGTTGAATAGAGGGAGTCAGTAACTGGACTAGGATTTTGATGTATGTCGTGTAACCAAGGTTTCTTGTATAGAAACCTGTAAGCAGAGGGCGCAGCTACCACCTTATCTGCCGTATCAAAGATACTGGGCCCACAACCTTCTGGGGCCGCAACACTTAATATATACAAAATATCCTAAACTGCTAAGGAACTTCAAAAAAGAGCCCCAAGGGAAATTTTGATACGAGTCCTCTCTGAACTAACTACGCCAGTGCCTTTAAGGCAGTGCTCTCCAATATTTTCATCTCCACGGCACGGCCAACGTTCGATAATTTTAGCACGACCCGCTGAGGGTGGAACGTTGATTGCTTATATTTTAGACTGTTTTGATAATTTTAATTTAATTGTATTTAAATATGCTTTCAGATTGAAATACATTTATACCAAAAAATGAATATAAAGTGATTTAAAATGGAATATAAATCGAGTTCAATGGAAAGTCGCACAATGTCGAGAGAAATACACCACAGTAAATAAAATAAAAATGTTCCTTGGGTGACCCGGTATTTGATCTCCTGTCCGGTACCGTCAGCGACCCTGGAGTTGGGGACCACAGATGTAAGGCTGTAGTGGCGTGGGCTTTCGCTACCTGGGGTCGACCGGGAATTTGTCGCTTCTCTATTTTAATTTTTAGTCAAGAAAATTATTAAATTAAAAAAAACAGCTTAAAATTTTTTTTTATTGATTAAAAATGCACTTTTTTTTCGTGTTTTTTTTTCATAGCAAAATCTTTTACACAATAGTCATTATCAATATGTATTTCATGTTCAATTGTCAGAATAGCTAAATTTGTAAGCTTTAACGGAGGACATAGTCAATCTGAGATAATTTTTGATTAATTTTAGCTTAGAGAAGCTTTTCTCTCAATTGGCATTTCTGATGGCAGATTTAAAAAAAATTCTCAACATTATGACA
Organism: Trichonephila clavipes; assembly: GCA_019973935.1. Classification (NCBI taxonomy): domain Eukaryota; kingdom Metazoa; phylum Arthropoda; class Arachnida; order Araneae; family Nephilidae; genus Trichonephila; species Trichonephila clavipes. Next base: position 311,122 of record BMAU01000871.1, on the reverse strand, counting down.
ATGTTTGGTAAGCCATCTTCCCGTTTGGACTCAATAATATATTTTAATAAACCCAGAGAGCCGTACCTGATGAGTTCTTTTTTACAGCCTGGGTCTGTTGCAGCTACGAAAGCTTGTAGACTTACGCGCTCAAGTTGGAATTCTTCTTTATTAATGTCTTGAGTAGCTTGATCCAAGTTAAATTCATCCATGCTCAATATCACTTCAAGCCTTTAAAAAAGCATATTTTGGGGGCTAGATTCTGCAACTGTTGAAATCTTTTTCGCATTTCAGCAGTTACTCTGTTTATTGAAGAAAACATTATTCGCGCCTGAAGTCATCTTCGTACGATAACTGAACATCTTTAATACCGTTGGCAATTTTTGCCTCCTCCTGATTCGTCTAGGGGGTTCAAAAGAAATTTCAAGCTCTTTACATAAACTTTTAGCATATCTTAAAGTGTCATCCACGAATTCCTCTCGTTTTGCTTCTAATACGGCCTGTAAAGCACGTATCTTTTGAGTACATTGATGTATTGTGAGTATCATTGACTTCTCACAGTATCGGTTGCCAGAAGCCTAAGTAACATAAAAACGAATGCGATTGCATAGCGACTAATAAACTTCTTGCATCTGAGCGTGTATTAAAGCTTTCACTCGTTTCCGTCAGTTTCGTCGAGCGGGCGCAATTTGAAGTTTGAAATATTTTTTGAATTTAAGTATCGCGGTACTTGCCGCCCGGGGCCATGGCCTCCTCTGCACCCCCACACTACGCCACTGTTGTAAGGTATGTAAATACGTAAATTTTTGTATTTTTTCAAATGTTCTTTATTTTGCTGCATTCGTCTTAGTTTTTGTATTATAGAGCTTCGAAACCCTGGTGCGAATTATGTATAACCCTGTATTATAAAAATATGTTTCTTTATCGGATGAGTCGATTTCGATGAATTATAATTCATTAATTTGATCTAGTTATGGATAAAAAATTGCTTAAAAATCAGTCATCAGCCTAAGAGTAGACATAAAGCGGGAAACGGTTCCTCAGTACCTACTGGTGGAAGCTAACCGAAGGAGTTCCGCTCAGACCTCGTCGCGGGTGCAAAATTAATTAAGGTCGTTAAAGCGGCGACAAAAGCGGACCACTTCAGCTGATAACTCCCACACACACAGAGAGAGAAGCTCGGATCGATATGGTTTTAACCCAATGCCAGAGAGATTGAATCTTCTGCTTTAATTACGTTATTCTCGAAGACTAATTACAGATGCGATTGAAGCGCTGGAGCTGAGGTTGCAACCTCTCCGGAGAGGATTCAACTCACGTATTCCGAGGGAAGGGGAGGGAAGTATTGATCCCAAAAAGGGGTCCACGTGGGTGCATTCACTCGGAGGTAAATTCTCTCTCGTGAAAAATAGTTTCGTCTCTTTCTCTCTGGCCAAAATATGGGGTTGATTAAAATTGCTTATTATTTTTCTGGTAAACACAGGTTCTTTTTGTGTCGAGAGAGAAAAATGAACCCTCGTAATGAGGTGAAAAAGTTCGTGATCCCTCGGTTGTGTAAATGAGGAGTTTTGTTTTTTATTGGATTTGTGTTTGTTGTGTGTGTGAGAGAGAGGGAGAAGTTGTCACGTATTTTATTAAATTTTTCTACTCTTGGTGGTTTTGTTTTTGAAACTTGTTATAAACAGTCCACGAGAGTGCGCGGGGAATATATTTAAAAAGAATTATCAAGTGTTTTGTAAGCAGTCTCGGTAATATAAATGATTTTTTTAAAAAAAAAAACTCATATTTTTTAGTTTTTTATTTCCAGGGAAGTCTTTTTCTTCATTAGAAAATTATACCTCTTCTGCATGTAATAATGCATGCAGTAAGTTTTTATCGCAAAATAAACAAACGGCAATGAGTAGACTAAAAATAACCGTGAGTCAAGCTTCTCCAGATTTTGTTTCATCTCGTCAGACATTCAATAGTAGTTTCAGCGTAAAAATTATATCTCCGAAGTGTCTGAATAAAAAACGGTGCTTTTTCCTCTTTACTTTTTTCTATACGAGAATTTACGAAATAGCTGGAGTTAGTAACTTATAAAAATATTTTTTACTGTCTGTAAAATAACTAATAAATTCTTTACCTATAAGGGAGAAGAGTTTTTTAACAACTAACATTGAAATAGAACAGCACAATAAGGGCCCTTGTGTTACGACGAATTTCGTAATTCTGAGTTTCTGTCATTGGAAAAGGTATTGTAGTCAAGGCTAGTATATAATCAACTTTTGCGTCAAACTTCCGCAAAAAAAATGTGGACTTTAATTAACTGAAAGGAATATAATGTCTCCTTTGTCACAGATTTGAAATTTTGAAAGCTGTTGATTCTGGATACAGTTTCTGTTGCATTTACTCTGCCTTTGTAGCTTGTGAAAAAGGGTAGAAAGATAGATTAGAAGAGATAGTAGTGAGGCCAGTCTGAGAATTAGTACTGAAATTTCGAATGATAAATCGGAAACTTTTAAGAAATTCTTAAGTTCTACGTATTGTACCATTTTATTTCAGATATCGTGAGTCCTCTTATATAAGTATTAAATGCCATGAAGCAAAAGAAACTAAGCCATATATTCATCGCTATTATTCATAAGCTATATATTCGTCTTTATTATTCATAACTTAGATATGAACTTTTTAGTTTAATGACCACCATTTTAACTCGAAGATAGCTTTTATTAAGAGATAAAGCCAACGCGGTTTTCTTCAAGAGACGTTTCTATGTTTAAAAGTAGGAAGGTATTTCGAACCATTAAAATTCCTAAAGTTCATTTAAGATATTATTTGAAATATCGTTTATTCAAATTAGAGGTCCAGAATTGCTTAAATATGAATTATTTTTTCTTGCATTTTAATGCTTTAAAAAACCGTTAACATATGCTTTAAGAAAAGTTACCCTTATTATTTTCCACATTCGACTTCTACTAAAAAACATAAACTTAAGCAAGGATTTTTTTTATCAAATTTTAAATTTCAGAATTTTATTACTTTTCCGCAAATGACCTAATTTTAAGAAGGAAAAATACAATGTAAAATTAAGAAATACTATTCTGTATATTTCAATATTACTTCTCCAGTATAGGCAGTTAGAAAATATAATTTTTTTTCATCTTATTTTCACAACGATTTCAAAATATCAGTTTGACTTCTAGAATCCTACCCGCGTCTGTTTATATATGCGTTCAACTCTTTCTACATGATTTTGAAATAAAATGGTACACGAATTTAAGAAATTTATTTTTATTTTGCACAGTTTTTTTGTTCCAGCAGGAATACCTCCAAAATTTGAGCGTTGATGCTCTTTTGATAATGTCGTTTGATAGAATTTATGACAATTTATGATAGTAAAAAAGTCGATATATAATGATGAAGTTGATGGTAAAGTTCAAATATTAGCTGATTTAATTCGGTAAGGTTTGAATTTGCTTCAAATATGGAACTACATTTTCTTACCCATGACTCTGAGAAAGAGATGGCTTTAAAGTTTCAACATAATCTTAAGTTTTGTACAGTAGGATATCGAGAATTATGTAAACAACTTGAGGAACTATAAAAATAGCTGCTAATAACATACTTTATAACACCTCCTCCCTAAAAAAACAACAGAGGACGTTAATAACGAACAAAATTCTTCATAAGAATTAAAATCAACGGTTGTGCTAGACATATCTGACACATCTACTCATGATAGGTCCCTCATTTTAAGCAGTTTGTAAGAAACATGCATGTTTGTTTTTAAGTAGCGATGAATAGAGTTGTTAGTTAAAAAATTTTATTCCTAATTTCAATTTCCATTTTGATATACTGTATGTACTTTTAGACTGAATTTTTAGTGTACACTTATTTTAATTTTTTTAAAAGTGAAAATGAATTGTTTTTGTTTTACAAATATGTAACATGGATTTCTTTATTACTTTTTATTGCACGGTTTTTGGGAAAATATTTAGAGGTTTTTCATCTTACACGGGCTTTTAAAGTTGTGAGAAATATATCTCCAAATTCACCATACGTCGATTTTATTATTTTTTGCCCGGTTTTCTAAGGAGCATTTTTCTACCGTGTGAAAAGAGTTGGGTGTACTCTTAAGATCTCGAGCCGTCAGAGTTCTTTATCTCATGTAAAGTCACGTGTCACACGCGCGCACAGCAGAACAGAGTAAAGAACACATCATCCATCTCAAACGCAAGAAAATGATAAACACAGACTTACTAAAAATGCGAAAAGTTAACAATCACAGCGAAATGTTTTTAACTATGTTCCATTCCTTCCCTTGTTGTGAGTAATGAATAATTCATGGAGATCAACCACAGAGTCGATGCTGCTCAGATAAGACCAGAGCAACAGGTAGAACCGTGTTGCGAATTCTTGTCTTTATTTGTTCTTTTTTTTTCACTCTAGCTGAGGTGTATAGGTTCCGAACTGCTCTTGAATGAAGCGAAGGCTTCAAGGTCGCTTCCATGCGCTGCTTATCTGAGCGCGTAGTCTACTAATAACTAGTTGGCCGATATTATAGGTTAAACCGTCGGGCAGGCAAAAGGGAACTTCAGGTGATGAAGAAAAAAAAAAGTAGCCTGAAAACTTTTACATAAGGAATCGAACGAGGTTAGATCGGTTTGGGAACGGTATTTAGCAACTTGTGTGACTGTTGTACATAGTAATTAAATTGCAAACCACATTTGAGTGCATTGGAAACAGCGACAACATGCTGGAAACTGATTGTGTACAAAAATTAAATGGGGTTACGAAACATGTCCCGTATATTTAGATATTTTAACCCTTTATCTACCGCATTAGGAATTACTGCAGTTTTTTTCATGCAATATTTTTTTTTGCATCACTGTATTGAAAATTAAGGGATATACATAAGCAAAATACTCAATTTTGGGAAATTTAGTCCGTTAGAGCTAATTAATTAAAGATATTCAAATGTAAAATTAATTATATGTACTGTTCACTTAAAATAAATAGTCAAATCGTTTTCTAATGTCTTTATTAACATACAAAAAAAAAGACACTTAAATTTTGACAACTATTTTTTCGGGACAAAAATGATAATCTTCGCAATCCACTGAAAACGCAATTTCTGCTGTAAAACTATTCGCCTTTCCCGCTAAAATATTCATTATAAAACCCGTGTAGCCATATATCTTGGAAGAGTGGATTTCAAAGAATATTCCTGCTACGTATCGTCAGAATATTCGTGAAAATGGTTATTCTATGTAATTTTAAAGTAGGTGGTACTTATAAGTAGCGTTGGCAGAGATAGAGGGTTAAAGTGCATGTTTTTGTGATTCTCTAACTTAAAGTACACTTCCCTCCATTAAAAACATCAACGACAGGAAAGTGTACTTATTGTTGAAAAATACTCTTTTGGGGAAGAAACAACAATCGCGCACGCGCGATTCGAAGCATTGTCTCGCCAGCGTCTATGTCTTAATCTGAAAATAGTGAATTTTTCCACACTTCATGCGTTTCAGTTCGAAGAAAAACTTTCTAAAGACTGCAGAACACTAAAACTAGCTGTAATGAATAGGAAAAAAACATGCGTCATCCAAACCTGGACGTTTTGCTAGCTTAACTACAGCTTTTCAATGAGTGTTAAAATGATGAGCTTATTTACGGGAAAAAACTGTTAGTATACGGTTGTAATCTATTTAAAAACGACACACAAAAGTGTTTTAGTTGCTTTGATTCAGTGGCATACACAAGGGTGAAAGTTTGGGGGTTTAAACTTCTTCCAAACGCCCAGAGATTTTTAATTCTTAGCATAAAGTTTAGCATTGGCGTTTTTTGTCTCGTTTACGTGTTTCCCTAACATAAAAGTAATCTACATATACACTGCTTGGATTATTTCAAAAACCTAATAATGCTCTCAATGTAGATAAATATGGTATTCGATTTATTAATCGATAAGAAATGTATTACACTCATAATTCCTTACTTAAAATATAATTTCACTCTATTTATATGTAACTTATTACTCACTGCGTCTAATTTCACAATGTAGCTTGAATAATTTACAATAAGCTTAAAATGTTATTTTTCTTATAAATTTCCATTTTAGCACTTCTACAAATCACTTAATTAGCAATCTTTTGACAAATAGGGTTAAGCTTAATCTGAAATAAATCTATGTGTCAACAAAACTGCAAAGTGTCAAAAACAGTATACTGCCCATTTGGTTTGAAATATTTTTATTTAAGTCTCTTCTTTAATGGCAGCATTTCTGCAAATTAACTTGTGACGAATCTATACGGAACTTTATCACTAACCTTCTGAACCGACCTTTTTAGGGAAATTTAATTCCCTACCTATTTCCAATCAACTCCAAAGAGCGGACAGGATTACTTGTTATGTAGATTAGATTCAGTATTTAAGTCAAACGAAATAGTAAAGTTAGAGCAGTAGGAGATAGACATTGAAACATAGAGTTATAGTGATTTTGAATTGAAATATTGTTGTTGAAGATAAATTAAATCCATGAAGAATTGAGATTCCGAGAGGTAAATATATGTTGAAGTTAAAATCTCTCTCAAGCTTTAAGAGTCGGATTAAAGTTAAATGTTCAATAAGAACATTATTAAATATAATTCTGGGATCTCTTATCGTGGTAATTTCTGCGTGATCATTATTTAATAAATTAATTAATTGAATTATTAATTAAGTTAATTTAAAAGATATTATCTTTAAAACCTCGTAATATTAGAAGTCGAATTTGTTAATAAGTCTTTGATTTTAATTGAGAAAGTTATCTAAATAAAGAAAGTTATTTATAAAAATGGCTACTAGTTCTTTTATGTCTCATAATTATTCTAGTTCTCAAAGTGAGGTCCCCAGAGACCATTACAAACTTACCAGTACATTTTTGGAAAATATGACTAATTTTACTCTGAAACGAATTTGCATGTTAATTTCAAAAGATCGCGTGCATTATTCATATTAAACTGAGCTTCAATCCAATAATTTTTTTTAACTATCTTACTCTGATTTATTGTCCAACAAGGGTTAATGCATGGATCCAATGTTGAATCATAAATTAAAAAGTTTTTTGAAGTCAGCGGGAAAAAGTTTTTTATAAATTATTTTTAGAAAAAAAAGAAAAAAATGCTACATCTTTTTTTATCTTTTCGAAGAGTGTTTTTGAACCTGAATTTCATTTTTAATGACAATTATATAGATATATTTTTGTCAAGTGTAATATGTGCTCCTGAACTTAAAATAGGAACCCCTTATACTATCATTTTGTTAATGGAATGTAATAATATTACTACACAATCATGAGATGCAGTCGCATTAAACAAGAAAAACTTTGGGGTTATTGAATCCCTCCCTCTTTGAATACGCCATTGTTTAGTCACGATTCGATAAAAGACCAGCTCATGCTTATTGCTCTTGAAATATAAAGAGGTTCAACAATCTAAAATGAGGGGCTTAAGAGTAAGACCATGATTCAGAATGGGTTCAAATATTCGTATATCCTGTATATACTCGTATTAGTTCAAACTGACATCCACCCCTGATAATATTTGTTCAACATGAAAATGTCCTATAGGAGAAACGTAATCCATTTAAAAAATGTATAAATATGTTCCTGTCTCTATGCTTATCTTTAGTATCATTTTGTTGCATCATAATCTCATTCTAGAGCAGCGTTTCTCAAATTGTGGGGCACGCGTTCCCCTGGCAGGACGTGACAACTCTGCAAGGGGGCGCGGGTATATCGAAAAGTCGAAAACAAATGATTATTTTAAACAATTATTAATTTACTGAAAGTAAACAAACAAAATACATTTTGACATAAAAAAAAATATACGTTTACACTGATATAGTACATTTATAAATGTAGCAGTACTGTACAGTGTATTTTAAAACTAATCTAACAATACTAAGTTAAGAATAAGTTTATTAATTACCAGTGACCCCCCCCCATGGGCTTGTCATGAATAAAATTATACGTATACAAAAATTAACACTTATCTTGATGATTTGTACTGTTTATAATTAATCCTTTAACTGCCGATAAAAATGTCCCCAATACAACGTTCCACGTAAGAGATATGTTGGGAGGAAGGGGTAGAAAAGGAATAAATGAGTATATCCTTCGCAAACACTGCCAAGGTCCTTTTGTTCCATTCCAAAACTTTTGGAATAATTTTATGCAAAGTAATGCACACAGAAAAGATCGTGCTTCGGAAAGACGTATATATACGTCCAGGGAAATTAATGCTTTGACTGAGCAAGACGTTTATACACGCCGGTGGCAGCTTTAGCATCAATGTATAGTATTATTTAATTCGATGCATTGTTGTTGCATGGAAGAGGGGAATTATGATTTAGCATTGAGTCGCAAATGTTGAAAGTTTGAGAGGCACTGTCCTAGCCTGCCTTCGAATGATGAATCCGATTCAGCGGCCAAGTGAAGAGGACTGGAGGAAAGTGTGGAGTCACTCCATAAAAGCCCAATCGTGACCCTGTTCGTTAATTACAGGAAGAGACAATCCTCTTGTGGAAGGGCCTCCAGACGTAAACAAGGCAGCACGTGCTTCCGTCTGCTGCTAGACACACCGGGGCTCTCTCTCCTCCTAATAAATGACTGGTCGGCCTCTTCGGGCATGCATCACCCTGACTGCTCCCGATAAATCAGAGGGCTACTGTTGCGCTCTTGACGACATTTTCCGTGTTGCAGTCGGGTAATTTGTTTGGAAGAAAGATGTACTCTCTCTCTTTTTTATTCGCCACCCCCTGTTCAGCGTGTGCTTTGGGAATTCATCACTTTTGGGGTGCCCTTCCTATTTCTATAGCGTGTCTTTTTACACTCGTTGGGACATGTGTTTAGAGGTCGTCTTCCTTCTTTGTGCTGCTGGCTACCGTGTTAGAAGATGGTTGACAACATTTGCCTTGTTGGTATTGGATAATTTGGACGAAAGATATACGTCTTCTTTTATACCACCCTGGTTTTACTCAATGTGTGCTTTGGAGATTTATCATTTTTTTGGAGTAGTACCTTTGTTGCTCTTTCTTATTTATATTCAATATATGAATGGATAATGTATTTATACGTATAAATGTGAAAATTACCCATGTTAAAAGGCTGAGAGTTTCAAATTTATGACTTGTATTCCATTGTTTGGATATTCTTTAACAATATTTTGCGTGTTGGAATCGATTAATTTGATGAGTATACATCATTTTTCCCGACCACTTTTGATTTATATTCCATTTGCACTTTTCAAAAAAAATTTTAATGTTAGATTTAGATATTTATTACTCTCTCATTTTCTAAGTTTTCCTCTTTTTCTTCTTTCTTTTTTTCATTTATTTCTGAATTTTATCCCATTGAACCCATATTTTTTAAAAATTTTTTCATCTTTTCTAAAGTGATTTTATTTTGAAAATGCGCTTAAAATTACATAATTTTTAATATTTCTTTCTATGGACTTCAATAGTTTTACAAAATTATTCAAACGAAGAAAAAATATCAATAATTTAGAGTATATTTTAAAGCAAATAATATATTTCATCAAGTATATTTAAGAGACCAATTGTGACCAAAGTTGAGAGCTTATTTTTGTATCTAACATCCGATATATGATAAGAAGTTTTCAAAAATTATTTGATTACAAATATAACATTTTTAATTCATATAATTTGGGTAATAATATAGTACTGGGTTTCTGATCTAGTATACATTGTATTGAAACGTAAAATTTTTATACACAGATTGAACTTAATTCAATAGATAATATCTTTTTACTAGAAACTTGGCTTAGTTTCTCTCAAATAAATAACTCCGCGATTTGTGATAATTTCGTGACTTAAATAAGATACGAAAAGTTTTATTTTAGCTGGTAGTGATTTCAATGCTGAATTAATTATATTAATTTTGATCAGTAATTTGTTATTTGTGTTGTTTTAAATAAAGATCGGTCAATGTGTGTGTGTGTGTGTATTTTCTGGTTTGCTTTTGTTGTTCAGTTAGCTCGAAATAAATTTAAATAATTGATCATTGATCAAGATTAAGAGTATGAAGTATTGATTGGTTTAGTATTAAATTATGATGATTAATATTTTATAAGGAAAAAAGAAGAGAGAACCGAATAAAGACATTAAAACTACTGCAGAAATTAACAAACCGCATTTATAAGATCTTTTACACATTCATTTGGATACATTTTCAAATAACTTTATTTCATTTGCTGATTTTTTTAATGCTTACATACAATAATTTACCGCGTGAAATAAGTTTTATTTCTGAACTAACCCTTCAGTAAGATTTCATTCAACCAATGTGAAGAAAGCTTTATGGCAAAAACTCTAAAGTGATTTTCTAGCAATTTAAAATTAATTAATCAAATTTTTCTACTACGAGTTGAAGTATATTTAATAGCAAATTAAAATGCTTACTTCGTAGGTTCAAAAATCCGGCAAAAAATTGAAATATAGCTTTATGAAGAAGACTAATTCCGTACAAAAGGTCAAACATTTACATAGCAACTAAGCTGAACTTTAGCTGCCTTTTCCTTTAATCATTCAACCGGCTTTGTTAGCGCGGTCGAGTTAAATGTATGTATTCCTCGTTAAAGTGAAAGGTTAATTCATTCATAGTTGGGTGAGCTCTCATTAGTTCATCTTCGCAAGTAATTTAAAATGTTTTAATGAGTTCGAAATGATGTAATGCTCGTCTTTGTTGCATTGCAACTACATACTGAAATGCAACCGCAGTTTACTGTAATATGAAGTTTTCATTAAAGGCATACTTTGAAACCTTTAACTTGTAGTTTCTCGTTACGTATTATGCGAAAATAGATTACTTGAATATTTCATTTATTTATATACAATTCTTCATTTTACGTCAGCGAACTCTTTATGTAAATTACATGAAAGTTAAATGTTAATTATTTATGTTAAATTTATGATAGTGGCTTGTCGCTGGCCTTGTACGCCTAACGTTGACCCGACCCAAGTCTGTGGAAAAAAGATGCAGAAAATCGACGGCGTCCATATCGTACGATTATGCGACATGTCTAACATGCCGCATAATCATAGAGCACCAGTATAGCTTCGGGACTGTCGACAAAATAAAATTCTTCGTACCATTTCGCATCATCAGAGCTCAAGTGACTCCCTCTGAGGATGAACTGGGTGTCAGAATTACGTTTTGGCATTTAGTATCCACCTATATAGTGCCAAACTAAAAAGAGATACCAGCTCCCGGGGAAGTAGAGGCCGTGGTAGTCGAGTGGTCAAGGCCGGCCTTGTCACGAGTGTGAGCCCGGTACTACTAAAGACCCGCCGTGTAGGGCAGCGATGCACGTTAAATCTGCCTAAAGCTCAAGCGTCCGCTCGTTAGTGTTGTAGGGTAGTTAGGAGAGGGGGTGCCAGCTCAGGTGTCGTCCACGTCACTTGACCATGGTTCAAAATTACGTGGTCCGTCACCAAAAGACATCGTGTAGCTGAACAGTGCGATGTTAATATTCACTCACTCATCCGGGGGAAGTAATGTTGTGCAATTGATATACACCAATCCACATTAGAAATTTTTAAAAATTATGAAAGCGAGCTTATATGAGAGTGAATCGAATTATTTGAATGAAAAAAAATATTTTCATAATGATTAAGTGTTTGAAAAAAAAAGAAGTAAATTGAGAGTATATTGAGGGTATATATATATATATCATTTTCTTGTTATTATTTTCGTACAACTGTTTTTTGCTCATGTACTTGAACAGAAGAGTAATTAAAATCAGTACAATACCATAATAACCGTATGGAAGAAGTTTTATAATTTTTTAAAAATTTTGAATGAGTAATTGCTATAAGAAAAGTTAACGAATATTTACGCATTTATTTTTCATGGTAATATTTCAAATGTTAATTTGCTAATGATGTTAAAATTAATAAAATAAGGAGGAATAAAATGTTTCATAAAACAGGTTTTTCCCCTCTATAACCATAAAATTATTCCATCTAATAAAATTTCATTGTACAAAAGTATAGATAAATAATTTAGCAATTGCTTTTCAAAAGTGTAAATAAGTGAATGCAATGAATAAAAATGTAACGAATTATTCTTCAAATTCTAAAATTAATTAAAAAAAATTTTACCTTTATTTGATACTTGTAATTTTTTAAATTTCAAAATTAAAACTTGTTAACTGAAAAATTATTTAAAATCAAATTTACAGCAAATATATTAAGAGCACTTTATTTTTGAAACATTAATTTCTATTTGTTGCATATTTTATATTCCATGTGTTTTAAGGGATCTTCTTTTTAATTTATTACGCTAGAAATTATATATTTAATAAAATTCATGATTTGACACTGCTGGGGAAAAAAATGGTTTTTGGAAAGGTAAGAACTTCATATTTTCGACAGATGTATCGAAAAGAGAAACGGAACATTTGAATTTATTTAGGAATAAATTTATCACCGAAAGGCCGTTAATGATTTAAATATACCGTGAATGCCTATAAAATGTTAGCTTTTCCCAACAGGAAGTTAAATATATAGTTAATTAAATTGTTTAATTAAAATTTGTTCACTGTATGCTCCCTTCAATTTTTCATCTCTTCATATTTTGCTCATTATGATAATTTTTCAGCATATTATAAATCTATTAATCATATCATGAAAAAATCTACAGTTCCTGCATATGTCCAGAATTATGATGAATAAAATGATTAATTACTATAATTATTGCTATGATTAATAATCACATTGTGCTGTGAGAAATTTTTTACATAACTTCCAACTTTGTTGATTATTATTTTCCTATATTTGAATGGGAAAAGTTTGATGAAGTGTTTGAGTCCGAAATAATTTTGCATCTTTTATTGAATAATGGATTTTTTTGCTCCTCGACATTTAATATCTAATTATAGGAAAATCAAAATGTTTAAATGTCCTTTATTTCGATTGAGATACATTTAGCTTATTGAGTTGGTTTTTCTTTTATATTTTCTCGTTGCATATGTTGTCTTCCTAAAGAGTTATTTTGAAGAATCTATATTGGATTATCATCTTTGAAGTAAATATAATGAAAAAATTATGTATGTATAAAATAATAATAATAATCATTAACAAAGCACAAGGACAATCGCTACGAGCAGTGGCGTAACGGAGAATAATAGTGTCCCCTCCAAAGTCACGTTTTGGGCGCCAAGCCGGGTCTTACTTGGGATCAGTTAGGCTTTGGGCCCCCTAGAATCCTGCCCTCCCCCCTGCAACACGGAGGTTATGGAGGTGTACGTTACGCCACTGGCTACGAGTGAGTAGACTGTGTGGCCTGCTCAAGCGTCGGAAAACCTTCGGATTTATTTGTGTACGCATCAGAAAGAAAAACTAAAAATATTATGTATCCAAATGCACTCCAATAAATAACTTTCAATCGAAACCTTGAATTATCATACTTTATTCGATAAAACGACTAAAAATGCACAATGATCTATAATAAATTGAATATTGTTTTACATTACATTAAACATTATTCTTTGGAAATAAATTTTTTTTATTTGAGTTTTTATTCCTGTTCGAATTGAATATTTTTAGGGAAGACAGGACAACGTCTGTCAGTTAGCTACTTATGTTAATAAATACTAAATTAAGTTTAGTTAAAGTTAGAACACTACATTCATTGACTGTTAGGCGGTACGAAGTTTGCTGGGTCAGTTAGTAAAAATAATGATCACAGTTTATGTATGCAAGAAGACTCATATATACTATTAGTAATAAATCAATAGTACATAAACTTAGTATATAAACTAACTAAAATGAGTGCTGTTTTATAATTTATGTAAGAGATGTTATATTTGAATGAACTCATTAACAATTATAATAATGAATAAATTACAAGGATGGGGAAGGGGGGGAGGTATAAATAAGGTGCTTTTCACTGAAATGGCGCCAATGAATAGCCGAGATGGGGTGTATTTGAGTTTGCATTTGAACTCCCACGTTCCCATTGGAGCCGCGGATCCTGCCCGTGAGACACAAGTTCTCAAGGTGAAATTCCAACAACTCCGATAATGACAGGGCTCAGCAAGGACAATGCCTCACAATGGAACGTCCAAAGATGGTGTGTCTCAGCCGACCTCGGACGATGGGGCTTATCTCCATGTTGCCAGCTTTTCTTTGGAAATATTTCTAAATGGTTTTACTTTCAAAGTATATATAAAAAATATTGCTGCATATACCGTTAGGACGTAAACAATTATTTTAAGCACGAGTAAAAAAATGTATGAAGTTTTTCTAATTATTATTACATATTTTTAATGTAAAATGTGTTTTATTAACTCATAATTGGAAAAACATCCTTCTTAAAGTCTCTTTTCAAATTTTGAACACTTAAATCTCGCGATTGTTATCAGTGTTGTCGGTCATATTTCAGTGGGGACTCTGGAAAATATGAGTGGGTAAATTAAGAGTAACTGTAACACTAAAAAAATTAAACTTAGTACATACCTAACAGTCAAAATGACTTTATTTTGAATGAATAACTAGAGTGCAAAGAAATTTGTTCAAAGTTTATTTTTAATATTTTTTATATTTACAGTCGTATAACAAGTTATTAGAAAAAAAAATTACTTCATTTGAAAAAAAATATTCTGAAAAACTAAAAGAAATTGTCATTATATGCATAATTATTTTTCTAATGAAATTAAAAAACAGTCAAAATGACTTCCTTGAGCAATCTAGTGTTAAAGCCTTTAACCAAATATATAAGAGCCTAAATAAAATTCGCACGCGTGTGGGCGCGAAACTATTTTCAGACAAAAGAATTTCTAAATTTCCATATAAATTGTGATGTGTGTTCATAAAACTGTGCATTTTTGAAATTATTAAAATCCATTTCATAAATATGCAGTTTGTTTTGTTTTAGCATGAAAAAGCTGAAGCCTATTTAGTTAGTGTACAGAAAACGAAGTATGAAACACATTTTTGTACTAGAACAGTGATTCTCAAACATTGTACCACGGCTCTTTAGTGTGACGCCAAATTCCTGAAGTAGGTCGCCAATTTTTAAAAAAAAATAAGTACTTATACTGTGAGTAAAAGAATAAAATCCTGTACCGAATCCTTTAGCCGTTTTATAAAAATAAACTAAGGATATTAATGGTATATTTAACTTAGCCTTTCGTGGATCGATGGACACAAAAAAAATTTATTTGGTTTGTAATTCATTGCTCATAACGGATACATCTCTATATGAATTAACTTTTAATGAAGAAATCGCTCTGCAATAATCGATGTTTAATTTCGAAACATTCGGTGAAGCGATTCACTTTGGATTGAAATTAGAGGCATTATTTCATAATAGCTTTAAAAATATGGTCACAATTTCTACATCTTATTTGCGGGAATTCGAATTTTCAGCATTATCCAATATAAAACTGAAAAAAGATTGAGACTTTTTAAACGTAGATGAGGAAACGAGTGGGGCATTATCATTTTTACGATCCAATATAAAAAAAATGATCAAAAATCATCAATTTCAAATTTTTTACTTTAAATGTATTCTTAAAATCAATTTGTAATGAATTATTTAATAAACATTTTGTTGGCTTTGTTATACATATTATTTTGTTTAACATCGAAAATTATTATCATAAACTATTTTACATAGTGTATTACAGATAAGTAAAATTCTTTTAAACGTATTTTATTCTTAGTGCACAGCCAAATTTTGAAATTGTAAAAAGTGTCCCGTAGCAAAAGAAAAAAAAAAAGATTGAGAATCACTGCCCTAAAAAAGGGCTACTTTAGGAAGAAATGAAAATCACATAATAAAATATACACTCTATAGAATCGGGAAAAAACAATGGAATGAATAGTACTTTTTTAAGGTTAGAGCAGCGTTTCTCAAACTGTGGGGCCCTAGGGGGCGTGATAACCCTTCAAAGAGGGTGCGAGTATATCGAAAAATCAAAAACAAAGGATTTACAAAATTACAAATTTACTGAAAGGAAGCCAAACAAAATATACATTCGGGCATAATGAAAACGAATTACACATTTGCACTGATATAATATACTTATAAATGTATCATTACTAAACACAATGTATTTGATAACTAATTTCACATACTAAGTGAAGAACAAGTTTAATAATTACTAGTGATTCACGTAGGTTTGTCATGTACAAAATTTAATACTTATCTTGATACTTTGTATGGTTTATGATAAAAATCGTATTGCAGCTTTAACGTCATAGTGCATTATTATTGCATTCAATATATTGTTATTGTGTGAAAGGGGGCGTGATGAAAATTAAGATTGAAAATTGGGCCATAAACATTTAAATTTTGAGAAGAACCGGGTTAGAGCGATTTTTAATCTGAAAAGTTGTTCCAAGTTTAAGGTCTTGTTCTTTAACATTACGCGAAGGCAGTTTTAAATTAATTCTACAATTTATATTCTTAAATTGCTCGCTCTCGATGCGTAGAATGTTTCCAAATTAAATACTTATAAGTTCAAAACCTTAATGTCTTTTTTTATATATTTCAATATATATAACTATAATATCTCAAGATCGGCATAAAGTACTTTTAGTCTGTGTTTCTGAATACCGCACAATTTATCTTACTTGGAAACTAGACGTCATCTCACCTTATAAATTCGTTGATATAAGAAAAACGAAGCGACTTCAGAGTTTTTTCATATTAAATTTGTTTGAAAACTATACATGAAATTATACACATGTTTATGAGCTTTTGAAAGACATAAAATATTAGAAAATACGAGAAGAAGCCGTCTCAATACCAATTATAATATCTCAAAATAAATCAAAAATATATCGCAATTGTATGACTTCAAGTAGCAACAAGCGCACAAAAAATATACAGTAAATCGAAATTAATTTACATTATGTTTCTTAAACATTTTTAATTAAAATTTCGATTAACCAAAATCCCCGTAAAATTGTTCAAAAATGAATTTAAAAACAAGGACTTCTTTTTTTTATGTAATTTTAAAGGATAACCTCTATCTTTTTTAATCTTTAGGAGTATCTAATAAGAGTTTATTCACAAAATCGATATATTGTTTGAATTTTTCCGTGGTTCAACTTAATTTCGATGGACTGGATATGACAGAAATAAACTCAGAAAAATACATCAAGGTTAAATAAAAGCTCTGGGTAAAAATTTTATCAACATAAATATTTACAAATTCTTAATTCTATTTTAGGTCTTTAAGAGATTTAAAATTCGATAAGCGAATCATAAAACGATATTTTGGAATTGTTCACTTTTGTTTCAAAATTCATTATTCTCAATTTGAAGAGAACTTCTGGCACTTCATAATTTTTCATGCATTCGAATGTGTGCTTAATGTAAAACTTATTTTTCTGCTCTTGAAACTTAATGATTTTTCTGTGATAAAATTTCAAATAGGAGATACTTGCTAACTCTTTATGTAACTGAATGTAAGTTTTTCACTGAAGTTTCCTTAAATCTTATATTTAATTGGATTTTAGTTCTTAGCGAGTTTAATTCATTGATTCCGATGTTTGTATAAACTGTTTTGTAAACATGAATTGCGATTTTTAGCTGAATTTTGGCATTTTAATTTAGGAGTTCATATGCCTTGAATAATGTGCCATAACTTAAGATTACCTACATATGGTTTTGCCTCGTCAGAGTTCAGGTGCCTCCCTCTGGAGAAGAAACTGGACGTCAAAATTACTTGTGGTGATTGGTATTCCACCTATAGGGTGCCGCACTAAAAAGAGATACCAGTTTCCGGGAAATGTACTAGGTTTGTGATGGTAAAACACCAATCCACAACCCCATTTGAAATTAAAAAAAAGATTGTGCTATACATACAACTTTTATCCAGTGTCCAGTGACAATCTTTGGTTAGTGTTAGGATTTTGATAACAAAAATGAGGATGAATATAATCATTTATAATAATTATAAGAATTGAAAACACGTTTAACAGACAAATTAAAAGGAGCTATTATTGTTTAGCTATATTTCAAGCAAAGGGTCATTCAATGAGATTTACAAAGGAACATCGACTGTTAGAAGATAAATTATAATTTTTTAATGACAAATTGCAAGTGGATTATAATTGAAGTGTTGCAAGCCAATCACAACCGCCATAAGATAAATGAATACTTAGCAGCCTAAAGAAAAATCTAATACTTTTATTCAATTTCTGTTATAATAATAATAAAAAAAAGATGGACTAAACTTCCCTATTTTATAAAAACTCAAAAAAAATTTTTATGTAGATAAAAAATAACACTTGTTTCAAAATTTATCAGAACAACAAAAAAATACCTTTTACAAGTAAACTATGAAAATATATAATGCAGGTATTGAAGTTGTGACAAACCTATACGGAACTTTATCACTGACCTTCTGAGTCGTCTTTTTTAGGGGAATTTAATTCCCCTACCTATTTCCAATCAGCTCCGAAAAGACAGGATTCCTTGTTATATGCAGATTAGATAAAGTATTTAAGTCAAACGGAATAGTAAAGTAAAAAAGCAGTAGGAGAGAGATTGAAGCAGGAAGGTATAACGGTGAAGTTAGAGATTTATTATTGAAGATTTCTAAGTGGATAAATCTCAGGAAGAGCTGAGCTGCAGTGTGGTAAATATTGATTTATAATTAAAGTTTTATATTAGGAGTGAGATTAAAGTTAAATGTTCAATAGGAACATCATTGAATATAATTCTGGGATCTCTTATCGCGGTAATCTCTGCGTGATCGATATTTTAATTGTTAATTAATTGGATCATTAAATATTTAAGTTTATTTAAAGGAAAGTAAGTCCCTTTTTTAAACCTCATAAAACTATTTAGATATATTTGTTAATAAGTCTTTGATTCTATTTGGAAAAGATAACCAAATAAAGAAAGTTATTTATAAAAATGGCTATTGGCTCTTATCTGACTCCAAATTATTCTCGTTCTCAAAGTGAGATCCAAGGGGATCTTCACAAAGTAAGATATGAACAAAATTATAAGTTTTCATTAAAATAAAATTTGAAAAAGGATTAAAGAAGCTTGGAATTGCTCTGGTTTCATGTGCGATCTTTTCTGGATCTTTGTATTTCCTAAGTATAGTTTTATAGAATTTGTAAAAAAATAAAAGTTCTTGGAAGTCTATCTTTCTTTTAATCAAGTATGTAAGAAAATCGTCATTTAATAATTATCCAAGAAATTCAAATACGGTTTGAAAAATTTTATCTCTTTTTTAAATAAAATTACGAATTTGCCTGTACAATTTAAATAAAATGTAATTCCTTTTTCCATACGATCCGTACGATCTAATTTTCCGTACGATCTAATTTTATGTATTCCTACAGCAAAATTTCAAATTAATTTTTGAAAATCCAATTCATATAAAGAATAGCATTCCATTTCATTACTTCAGCGTGCTTTGACTTTTTTCATTAGTCTTACGAAGAAAAGTTAATTCAAGGAATATCTTATGAATTCATCTCGTTATCACTTCATTCAATAGCAGATTCAATTAATTTTTTTTCGCGGAAGTAGGTACATTTCATAATTTTATACGTCTTAAAAATTATTTTAATTTGAGATGGACCGTTGAATGTTGTGTTTTTTTATGCTCTATGAAACCCTCAAGGTTTAAATTTCTGTAATTGATATTTGACATAGTAATTACAGGCGTTTTCTTGTAAAAGGTGAGAGAGGCTATTTGACCTTGCCCCATATTTTTAATGAATGGCTTACGGAACAGCCACACGGGTAAAAATGTCGGATACAGCAAATCACGAAATTAGCCAGTCAAAAACGGCCAGTTAAAATTTATATCCCCATCGGTTGAAATCAATCACTCAATGAAAACAGGTGTGTGCGAATCGGGAAAAAAATAAGTGTAAGGGGAAAACCATTTCTGTACACCAATCATGTTGATCTTGGTTTTTGAAAAATCAATAATTTCCGGAAAAAAATGCATGGTACAAATAACTTTAATCATACGTTCGAAAAAAGAGTAAAATTTCAATATTAATTGTATCCATAGATTAATTTGTTATCATCTTGATTTTCTGCCAGGAAACTTCCCCCTTATCAAAGAAAATTAATTACTTTTTCCTTTAGGTAAAAAGTTATGTAGAATTTAGAAATTCCTGATTAATTCTAATGTTGAAACAAAATAAAGCAGATATATTTCTTTAAAAGGACATGTCAATACATTTAGGAAAATACATATTGTTTGTTTTAAAAAAATGATGCAAATGTAACACTTGCTCACATTACAAAAATGCACGGATAGTTAAATTCATTAAGCTAAAAATTTGAAACTTTGCAACATGTTTCAGGATATTTACGGTGGAATTAGTTAAGTTATAGTGTTGAGAGTTACTCTTTACGCTGTTTTGGGAACAAAGTGCATTATTTAAAATTTAAAAGCATAATTTTGAATAAAAATATTTTGTAGGTTTTTCTAAAATCACCACCAAAATTTAGTCCCGAATTTTTTTTTTCAGAAATCACTATTTTTTTCAATTGTGTAGAAAAAATGTATTAGTTCAATGATTGTTTTTTCTTTTTCATTCATCATTTTTTTTATAATTCATATCCTGTAAAAAAGTTATTATACCGCAATGAATCTCAATGATCAACTTAATTCCCAGCTGACTTATGAACTTATTGTTTATTTAGTCTCCATATAATCTGTTTCCTTATATATATATTATAATCTCCATATAATCTAAATCTATTTCCCTATATATATATATATATATATATATATATATATATATATATATATATATATATATAATTATTGACTTTTTTCATTGCAGAATACTAATAAAGAAAAATCAATTGTAGATTTAATTTTAGACTTTTTTAACCATTGTGCTATTTGTGATTTTTTTTGAATTTTTATTATTGCCAAAAATCCTTGAAATAAATATCATCCGAGAATCTGTTATTTGCTTTTGAATGGTGGAATTATTTCTAAAATTATTTTGGTCATTTTTTTTTTTGGTTGAAAAATAGAAGTTAATTTTTTTTCGTAAGTTCAATATTCTATAAGTTTTCAAAATTTTCTCAAATTTCAATCAGTTGTAGGATTACATCATTTTTTAATGTGTTGAAGATAAATATTAGAAAATATTAAAAAATACATGGCTTGTATAGAAACAGTTTTAAGATTGTTTATGATTATTTTATAGTTTACTGTAGATTATTTTGGGAATTATTTTCTCATTTAAACTTATAAAACTTCTTTTATTGCTAACATTAATTTAAAATGGAAAATATTGAAATTTATCTATGATTATGAGAAAATAAATTACCAGAATTTAGTATAATTTAATATTTTTACTTAAAATAGACGAGAGGTAACTTTAAATGGATTTTTAGTTAAACTTGGTTCATAAAAAGTAATAAATGTTTAAAAAGTCACAAATGAAAACTTTCTTTTCAAAATTTTATAAAATTGGACATGATTGTTTTTGATATTTTTAAGAGTTCTGAAGGGTAGAGTTTTTAAAAAGAAATTGTATAACTAGTAGAGTTAATCAACTTTAAAGTTAATATGATCATAAAATTTTAACAGAAACCTTCAGTATTAATATTTAGATAAGCAATAACTTCTTGCAAAAATATTCTGAATACATTCTAATCCAAAATACATTCTGAAAAATTCTGATTCAGAGCATTAAGAGAAACAGAGTTCTCGTTGTACATTCATATACATACTTAGTACACACACACAACTACTGATACACAATATTTATACATAATACACAAAATTCATTTTCATAACATCTCTTTTTAAGGCAAGATATTTTTAAGAATGCTTAATTTTTCAGTATTTCAACTCCCCCCAAAATGCTTTTTACCCATACTTTGTTCAATGTTTTTTTTAAACCAACTGTTTACTCTGTTTTTAATAAAGATATTCGTAAATATCAAATATATATATAAAGTCAATCAGTAAATAATTTTTTTTTCAAAAAAATTGATTTTTGACGTATTAGAATGTCTTATGTGTGAATGGTTTTTGGTTTCATTAGCAAACTAACCGTTTGTTACTTATTGTTCTTCATCATAAACCTAATTTAACAGCCTCGCATCTTCGTGCAGTCTTAAAACTCAATTCTTCCAACAAAAGGAAAGGAATTGTTTTTCAATGGTAGAGCCTCTTCAGTTTTTTACAAATCGAGGTCACTTTTTTTACATGAATCGTGAGATAATGTTTTTTCAAAAGTGATATTTTGAAAAGATCACAGTTCAGTCATGTAATCGACCTAAACTTCGTGTGGTCGAGTGATTTCACTAGAACTGTCTCTTTCATTGCTGTAGGTTCGATTCCAAAAGAACTCTCACAAAGCGCCGTTTCTGTAATAAATTCTCAGTAGAAAAACACAGATATTACCAAAGAAGGTTAATGTAAAAGGTCAGGAGAAATGTGAAAGGTTCGTAACTTACCCTTTCCCAGCAGTAAATTTACGTGTAAAAGCTTTATAACGTATTAGGCATTTTTAAAGACGATTTGCAACTCAATCTCTGTTGGTCAGATGAATTTGGGACACCTTTTTATGTCAAAAACGTGATCGGAAGTGTACTGTGACAACATGTTTCAATGAATTCTATAAGTTTAAATTATATTTATGAATGTTTCTGGTAATTTATGTTTGCTACTTTTAAATATCCAATTAAAAACACAATGGGCATTACAAGTTTTAAGTCCCTAAAGTAAATTAAGTGTCGTGAGTTTAGTACGAAATCTGAACTTTTGTAAGCATCGTCTTAAATTAACATGATTATGTTGTTCTCCTAACAATGCTGTTCTCTATTATTATTACTATACAAAGTGTATTTTCTCTTGACCCTATTCTCGTTATCTAAAATTCCCACAAGATTCGAAATTGGTACTTTTTAATTTGAAATTTTAAAAAGTAATAAGTTAAAAAAGTTTGACATTATTTGAGAAATTAATACTAATTTTTTTAAAAAATTATAACGTGAAAGAAGCATAATTTTTTTTTCGAATTTTTCATTAAAAATAGATTAAGGATCAAGCATTTTCGAGAAAGAAATATTTTTGTAGAAACGGTCACTTTTTGCAAAATTACGCTGAGAAGGTTCTTATTAGGGAAATTAATGATGACATCATAAAATATGTATTACTCCCCCTATTTATTAATAGTATTATTTACAAACTAAAATATAAAGAAAGAGAATCTGAAATTCGTAAGGTATCAATTTATTTTGATAAGTTCGCAACAATAAATAAAGAGAAAAATAAGTAGTAGTTTTTTCGTAGGAAAATAAAAGTAAAAAATAATAAAAAAACTCAATCACGCCTTAAAAACATCTGCCCTTTTTTTACACGCATACCTTTATTCACTTTAAAAAAAAGGAATTCTACCACCTGCCTCAATCCTCTAAAAGTAAAAATGAAGTTCAACCACAAGAGGCCAAAAAGGCTTAAAAATAGCGATTTCTTTTTGTTCTGTTTGTAAAATTATTCAAATTGAAGTTCTCAATACATAGTACAAGGAATAATAGAGATATAATTTTACCTTTTTTTTTACTTGCAGTATAAGTGAAGCAAAGTTTTTCATGATTTCAAAACTAGTCCATTTTTTGTGTAGAGAATGTTTCAATCTCATTACTTCCTTTGAATATCTACGACTTTACTACAGATCTTCCTATTTGCTTAATTAGGTAAATAATGGTGATACATATTACCATGATTAAAGTTGGAACTGAGTTTTCATTTATAGTTATATTAGTTATATTAATTAACCATTCATCACACAAAATGAGGGAATAAATATAAATAATCGGAATGTTTATAGTTATTTTAGCAATCATACAAATCCTTTCATTCATACAAATCCTTCATATAATTTTATTAAATTTTTATTTCTTTACATAAACCACTCGTTTATTTTTTTCAAAAAATAAATGCTATTAAATAAAATAAATTAGCTATCATTTATTATTGACTAATAAAATGGAAAAAATAATTTTTTTTAAGCGAACAATATCGATAACAATTTTGTTACAACACGTCTTTTAAAATGAATGACATTTTCATTATTTAGATTTTTAGGTTATATTATTAGGAATGGATAGTTATTAAATACTTTTAGAAGTTTCCTTAACTATTGGCCTATGTGGGATGCTACAAACTGTTAAAAATTCCTTCTTGTCCATTATGTGCTAAGTCCTTCATGTTCAAGTGTGTAGAATAACAGTTTGAGAACATCTGGAATAAAACTGACACACAACTACAAACAAACAAAACTCATCGTTTGAAAGCTTCGGCGTAAAAATGTATAAAAATTACTCATAATATTTCATCTATTTCAGAAATTTATATTTAAAAGATCCAGAAACAATGACATTTTCATTATGAAGTAATGAAGAAAATTTTCAATATGTAATATGGATAATATGTATTACACACACACACACATGAGCTCAAATTTGATAATAGATAAAAAAAAAAGAAAGAAAATGTGCACACATTTTGACCTTGATATTAGACTATGGATCTTGGAATATTTCGAAAATCTATGGAGGGAGGGGGTTAATTCCTTTATAATACAAAAAATATAAGCTTTGAAACCATTTTGGAATTCTACCATCGGTAGAGGATTGTTATTACTTGATTGTTAAAGCAATGATTTGGTTGTCGAAATTTTGAAACTTGATTCTCATAATAATAGCCTTGAGAAAATTTTAAGGCTGCCTTTTTAAGTGACCGTGTTAGCCGAATAGTTTTGGTCACGAACTCGGTGAATCATCAGAGTTCGCGACTCCTGGCACCCCTAAAGACCCACCATGTAGAAAGATTGATGCACATTAAATCTGTCGAGTCTTAAAGTTCTAACGTTTGCGTAACGTAAATGTGTGTGTGTTTGGAGAGTGGGGTTCCAGCTCAAATGTCGGTCTTGTGACTTGATCGAGGTCCCAAATTATGAGGTCCATCGCCAATAATCCGCGCATTGCTTTTGAGTGGGATGTTAATAAAAAAATTAAATTAAATCTATTTTTTTAAACTCAGAAGGGATTTTTAGTTTGTACTCTGCATGTAAAAGGACTTTTAGAAGAGTACCAGAAAAATATATTATAATTACTTTCAGTAGCACACACAGGAATTTTTCAAGGGGGGAGGGGGTCCGGTGTCAAAAGTTCACCATTCTTGTATCATGCTCCTTTTGATTTTGTCGATTTTCGGGAACAAAACAGTAAAAAACTAATTGTTGAATATATAATTAGCATTAATTAATAAAACTAATCATTAATAACAAGTGATTAATTAAATTTTACGTACTATATACTTAGAATTATAATCAATCGGAAAAAAATCAAGGGCTTTGGGGTTCCGGACCCCAGCCCCCCTGTGTGCGCCATTGACTACTTTCCTTAGCAGTAGTTATTTACAACTCTCTTTGTTAATAACACCTTAAGTAATAAGTCGGTTCACCATCATCTTATTACATATTAACATGATTAGTATAATATTTTTATTATACCCAGGAATTCTCGTTCGTCAACTAATACCTGGAAAAAAAACTTTTATTCCGCGGCCTACCTTGTAATTTTAAAACATAGACAATACCTGAGTAGGCAGAGACTCTCTACAACGAAGCTGCTGCAAAGACATCAAACCGCGACATATTTAACGTGTATCAGCCCTGACAACAAGGCGGGTTTGATAGTGTAATAAAACATGGTCTCGAACTTGTGACTCGCCCGGAGCAAAGCCTTGACCACTCAGTTACTGTGACCACAAGTCTGTTACCACAGTAAAATATTATGTTGGGATAAATAATGAGGTTTTATTTTCATAAAAATAAGTGGTAAAAATGCTGCATAGATTAAGAAGCAGGGAGCTTTTAAATATCTGACAATGCTTAAAAATTTAAAAAATATTTTGGATGTATAATGTATATATATATATATATATTAAATAAAAGTAATTGTAGAGTATTTTGAGTCAATCAAGAATTGAGCTTTGACTATGAAATTAAGTTTTCTCAGATTATAAACTCATCTCTCTCTCTGTGTGTGTGTGTGTGGGGGGGGGGTATTTTCTTTTTCAAAATACAGGTCCAGAATTGAATTTAAAAAATAAATAAAAATGCACATTCAACGCGTGATTCCTTATAAAGAATATTATCCTAAACACTGAGATGTCATCGATATAACATTTGTGCAATTCGAATGCAATACTCTATAAGGATTTAACCCCTTAACATGCCCGATTGAGTTAACTCGATTGTGCGAAACTAGCCAAACTGGGCACAAACGAGATAATTCGTGCGAAGTCGTACTTTATACAAACACTGGAAATAAATTTCACACTGGGATATAAGCAATCGATTTATAGTAAATTCGATTAACTATTATCGGAAGTACTCTTTAGTTTGCTAGTTATCAGCATTTGAAACGTATGTTTTGTATAAAAAAATTGAGGTGAAAAAAAAATTTAGATTTCAGAAGCAGATTAAAAGCAATTGTATAAAATTATCATATCGGTAAAATTATATGGAAATCGTGTGGATTAAAATCTTGTGGAATTCTATGACTAAAACAGAACGTCATTTTCCCGGTGTTTTATTCCACCAACATCACAAAAGAATCTTCTACACGACATTGCGCTGTATGTTGAGCTAAAAGGGTTGGCAAAGAGAAAATAAAGAGTCGCCATATGTATAATAATTCTAATCTTGGGCTAAGTGCTGTAAATTGCTTCCAAATATATCACACAAAATAAAAATTTGAAGATTTTTTTTTAAAATGAATACACTACTATGATTATTATTTCTGTAGAAAAAGTGTAAATAAATGTTTTTACTGTGATAAAAATGTTTTTTTTTTCGAAACAGCAGCTACTCGTGCGAAATAAAAGAAAAAAAGAAAAGACGATGTACATGCAAGATTGCAAGATTCGACTCTTATCTGCGACGCGGATTCAAATTGAAAATTAAAATGAAAATTTTGATTAATTTTGCATTTTTTTTTCATATATATTTGGTCAAAGCAAGATGTTCTAAAATGTGTTTTATTAAACAATCTTTTTTTGTGTGGTTTCTTTAAGAAAAAAAAGCGTGTGCCCTCAGAGGTCAAAGCAGGGCAGCTCAAACTTTCAATGATTGCGACCCAATTTTCAATCCTAATTTTCATCCCGTACAATAACAATGGATTGAATGCAGTAATAATGTACTATGATGCTAAAGCCACAATACAACTTTAATTATAAACCATACTAATGATCAAGATAAGCATTAAATTTTGTATATGACAAGCCCATGTAAGTCACTAGTAATTAGTAAACTTGTCCTTAACTTAATATTGATAAACTAATCATCAAATATATTGTGCAGAACTGATACATTTCTAAGTATGTTATTTTAGTGTAAATGTGTCAGAATGTATTTTGTTCTGCTTCTTTTCAGTAAATTAATAATTTTTTCAAATCTTTTATTTTCGCTATGCTCGCAACCCCCTTCCCACACGTAAGGTTATCACATCCCTTTGGGGGGGGCACTGTTTGAGAAGCGCTGGGTTAACGAATACAATTAAATCTTAAGCTCCGAGTTACTATCGATAAAACTTTTTTCACAACAAACATTATATAATGATTAATTCTGACCCAATCTTCCAAATCACTCAAATTAATTGAGTTCACCACATATGAAAACAAACCCTTGAGGCGTTCGAAGGGACCATTCACGAAGTCCAGACTGAAAAAGAAGGGAAAACTCGGAGAGGGGAATCCCATGTGAGAATTAAAAAAATATAAAAAAATCTTCCCATTTTCCCGAATGTAAACAAGGCGGCCGAGCACGTGGTCCTCTCCGTTATAATAAATGACTGAATCGTGTCACCGGCGCGCGACGCTCTTTTCTCCCGCCGCATACATTAGGAGCGGCGGCCGCGATAAATCAAGCGGGCCGCCGCTAAATGGATTCTCCACAGGCTTTAAGCCACGCGAGAAAAAATCGCCGCTTTCTATCTCTTATGGCAAAAGGTAATTGCTTTATTAATTGTGACCTCCAGGAGGGGGTTAAGAGTTGATAACCGACACAAGGTAATTGTTTTCTTCGTTGTGATATATGCGCCTTTTAAAGAAGACATCGCTTTTTCTTCTTTATTATTAGGACTCTCCTTTTTTTTCTTTGTTTTTATTCCTTTCATTTATTTGTCGCTAACGAGATATAGAGTGATGGGATGTGGGTGTTTGAGGAAAAAATAATGGGTGAGTTGAAAGATTGAATGTTTAATAATGTATTAACTCTGAAGCTAGTTATTGAATGCTCTGGATGTCGGTTTAATATGGCTCGTAATGCGCTCACGTTTCTTTAATATTGGTATAATAAGAAGATTGAATCTTCTCTGGTAGTTCAGAAGTGTAGACCATGATATTCCGGTTCTTATCGCAGAATTTTCATTACCTTCTGCATCTGTTGTATTCGAGATATTTAGGAGAAGTATTCATTTAATTTGTTTCTCTTTTTAAAAAATGCTACTTCCCTTTTTACAACTTTGTTGTATCTATTCGTTTTGATTGACTATGTTGAAAACCGTGATTCTGAAAAAAGCGTATTAATGAATATTTTTTCTTTTTTATATATATTTAGTGTTAATTGAATTAGAAAATGCCCACAAAATTGTTTTAAGAATATTATTATAATTAAAAACTATTTAAATACATTTTTTTGATAAAAAAATGAAAGAATTGCGTATATTTTAAAAGCATTTTTCTTTCACGAAAAATACTTCAAAAATATTTTGCCTGGGAAGATAGTGAAATAAAATTTTTAAGAAATTCACATTAATTTCAGAGTTACAATCAGTTGAAATAATAACCAGTATTTTTTTTCCTACTGTTGTTGTTAAAATTTATCTACTTTGGTGTTTTAAAATATGAATAAACCCAATTATTCTAAAGTCTATATTTCAAAAACCCTAGCAAAAAAAATGTATAATTCTACTGAAACTGAAGACAACAGGTTGATTTTTCTCAAATCACTCGAGTCTACGGACCCCAGAGGATCTGTAATTGCCGGAACGAATAATTCTTACTTTTTTTAGCTGATAACTAAGATTAATGAAGAAATCGGGGACCATTAAGTGCGAGTTGAATATTTGTGTGTTAAATAAAATGGAGTATTTTTTTTTGTCGTAAAGGTTCTAATTCAGGCGTGTTGTCCGGGAACTAGATTGCTTTTCGAAAAGAACGCTCGCGCGGGGAAAACTTTACAATTTCCATTGAGAAACTTTCAGAGAGCCGAAATTTATTGAAACAAAATAATGTACATTTGTACTACTAACATTATATAGGTCTATGTATTATTTATTATAAGTTAGCCTCCCCTTTTAAAACTGAGACTCTTCTTCAGTGCCTAGTATAAAATGCTCTTTTTTTTGTATCGCACAATGGGATTGTAACGATTATTTAAAACGATTCATAAGTTTTTTCTCGCATTTGATTACGCCAAAGTAACATTAATGACAGTACGACTCATATATAAAAAAAACTTCTGCTTTCCTATTTTAAGCATTTTTTCCCTCAAGATTAATTTCCAAGCAATTTTGTATCAGAATAATGATAACACCAGCTCTTCACATTATAATACGTATTGCTATAATATTTTCTTTTTATCCATGCAATCACAGATTTGTTCATGATTTTTCCTCGTTTTCTTTTTCAATGGATTCCGTATCTAAATTGATTATAAACGAGTCAGATTAATGATGCATGTGTCTCGATATTCAATTAAAAACTAAAATTAAATCAACAACTCGTCACGGATTTGTAGATGATTTATTGCAGGTAATAAGCTGGATTTTTTTATTGTAATTTTTTACGTAGAGGAAAGAAAAAAAATTTTGTAATCTCTAATATTATCACTTTATTATATCATAATTTAAATTTTGTGTTGCCAAAAAAACATTGATTTTGTTTAGTTCTTTTAGTTACAAAACTGTCAGAGAAAATCAAAATTTTGAAAAAATTCAACATTTTTGTCAATCTCGTGTGCTGGCAACTTACCGCACGCGTATTTTTGGTGCCACTCTGCACCGCTCTACACAGTTGTTAATTTTTAAGTGGAGGGAGGGGGACATTGATAATTATGAAATGAAGCTTATTGGATTAACATCTTCAGAATTATGGAATTTTTACGGAATTATGAAAACATCTGGAAGATAACGAACGATAAATCGATAGCTATTTTAAACTGTAAGATGTCTTTGCTAAAAATATTTATTTGTTCGAAGAAAAATTGTGCGTACTCTGCTTTCCGTCTTTGGTTCTACATATCTATGTAAATAAATCTTTTATCACATGAAAAACATTTTGAGTTTAACACACGCAACTGAACATTAAAAATCGTTTCATATTAAAAGTCAAAAATTATGTCTCTGATATTGCAATATAGTAGAGCGGTGCAGGGACAAGGTTCACATTAAATATATTTTTGCTTAACTATATTGAAAGAATACTAATATATTTTCTGTTGTTAATTTCTTATTTTATTAATTGTCTTTAATAGATACATAACATGTATACAATTGATACATAATTAATATATATAAAAATTCTATACGTGTACTATTTACCTCTATTTCAGGGGCGTAGCTACCGCCGTATCAGCCCTATCAATGATATGGCGCCCCGAAGCTGCAACGGTTCCAATACGTGTAACGTTGACCCTTTCACAATAAGCTTATTTTATTTCTTTTCCAAAAAAAAGAGCCCCCAAGGGATTTTGATTCAGGGCTAGCTACGGCATTGCTATGTTCCTTAACTCTACTTCCATCGCCACGGGAATCGAATTGTTTCAAATACTTCCAACTGTTTCCTGAATTATATTCTGGCATCCTGAATTATATTGATAGATTGATAATCGCAGCTGCATGGTTGCCGACCCTGGTCTGTCAAATAAACAAATTTTTCACCTTATTTCTTTTCTTATCTCTTAAGAAAGAGAAAAATATCTAAATGGATAATTTCGATAAATCTCGAATCACCCACAGAATCTTAGAGAACGAAATATTTAAATCTATTATCTACTTAAATCTCATTATCCCATAATGTTAAAAACGACCACGCTTAAGAAGCATTTAAAAATGGAAATTAAATCGCCAATTCACGATTTTTGCTCATTTATTCTATTGTCATTGTCGCTTTTTGTGGCAGCATTTCTCAGTTTCGATTGGAATACGTAGCGGAACATGCGAAAACTTTCAAACGTTAAAATTCATGTACATTTAAATCGTACTTTTTTAAAATGTCTTTTTCGACAGAATCTATCATTGAGACATTTATTTGTATAGGATCAATACATGTGTAAAATCTCAGTTATAAGTTATATATATCTCAAAGTTGTGTTGAAATTTACACTTTCACAAAAGTGCGAGATTTAAAAGCAAATATTTGCCCCTATATAACTAATACATGCCAGTATCATAGCATGGATTGCTAAAAATACTTTTAATTTAGCTAGATTCATAATTTAAATGGCTTTAGAAGCAGAAAAGTTAGTTTATTCCTTGATAAAAGTTTTTAAAAATCATTTTTTTAATTGATTTTTTCGTGAAATGATCAATTAATTTATTTTTTAGGTTAAACACTAAAATATATGTATATATTACGAGCTATTCAATATTTGGTGGGAAAAAAATTGAATGTTGTGTGAAAAAGGAAAATGCTTTGTTTCAGATTACATGCAATTTTACTGTTATATATTTTATTAGTTCAAGTTTGAGAGTTATTATTAACAATCGTATTATCTTGCTGTATGCATGTAGGAACCTAAGTTAAATTTTAGCAGCAAAAAAAAACACTTCTTTTTCCTAAAGAGTTTGTACTTCTCGCTCTAATATTTTAATCTATCCTCACAAATTCTCTGCCAAAATATAATTGATTTTGTTTTCGACATTTCATTAGAAAAATGATTGTTACTTCTTGAGTGAGAGAAAATGCCTCTTAAAGGATGCATTGTAATTTTCCGTGTAAAAATTGAGCCTTCTACGGGATCATACGCCTTTTTATTTATTTTGAATCCTTCATTTAGGAATGAATACTCATCCATATTTGTATACTACAGAAAAGAAATTTTTTTGTCTGCTATATCCTAATGAATAAAAATAATTTAAAAATGTAGTTTTTATTGCCTTATTTTAGTAATACCACAGAACTTTTTAAGAATAATATCTATGATTTATATTTTTAAATATGTAGTATTTATGTTAATATAAATGCTTTTGTATTATCATGTAATTGTTGTTTTATATAGTTCTATAACCGATATAAATACTAATTATTCATAATCAAACTATAATTCACAAGAAATATACAACCAATATACAGTTATCATGCCTTACTTATATTAAGTTCCTTCAAATATCTATACCAAAACTTATTTCAACTTTTCTGGAAATAAATGCATGTTATTAAGTAACTAATCACGTGAAAAATGGACACCATTTTAAATTAATTTCTTGATTGTTCCGACATGTTTTACTGCTGTAACCATGTTTTCTTAATTGCTGACTGTAATATTTCATTATTATATTTGTATGGCAAAAAATACTACTCATAAATATGTGTTCACAATCCCATTTGCAGTTTTAATATGTATTTTTCGCCCACAAAAACAAGATAATTTTGATAGTTTTGTGAATACAGACGTCACGTCCTTAGTTATATTTCTGAAGCATTACTACCATCATTGTTCTAAAAGTATGCATTAGGTAAGAAACTGTGCGTGTAGTAGTAAGAAAAACAAGTTGGCGTGCATCAAAAGTGTTATCATTGCTTTGCAGGATGCATTTGCTCGCTTACTCAAGCGTCATTATCGCGGTTTGGATTCGCTTCGTTTGTAGTCTGGATATTATTCGTAATTTTGTTCCCCAGTAAAAGTATTTTTACTTTAAAATCTCTTTCATTTATAGTAAAACACGCTAACATATTAGATCACATTTTTGCGTTCCTCAAAAAAAGGTTAAAACAAACTTTTTTTTGTTGTGGTTACAATGAATGTAACAGATGCTATACTATAGAATTTTTGCGGGTTTTTTTAAAAAAAGATTTCGAAATTATATAAAAGTGTAAATTTTCTTGGAAAAAATTATATACTTTTAGCCGTTACCATTTCCTGTATTCTGTGAATGAATACTAAAGTAAATAAAATGTGTGTGTACGAAAAATTAAAAAATTAAAAAGGAAGACTTTTAGTGGTTTGAGAGCCTCGAAACAGTAGAACTTAGAATTTTTAATGGGTCGGGAATCTCTCTCTCTCTCTCTCTCTTTACCATGCAAAAAACTTTTGTGAACAATATTTATAATTTTCCCATCTTTTTCAAAAGGTAAAAAAATCGACTTTTCTCTTACAAGTACTTCAGTTGTTCCTTGTAATTAAAAACTTTTAATGTTTTCTAAAAATCATATATTTAATAAATAAAATAAAGAGAACTTGATGTATTTTTTAAAAAGGAATAATTTATAAAGAAGCAAAATAAGCATTACCATAGGCATTTTTTTTCTTCTGAAAAGCACTTGATTTTTTTGGGTTGGGAAGTTCTTAAGTAAAAAAAAGTTACATGCTATTGCATGCAATAAAAAAAATAATAATTGAATACCTTTTTCTAATGAGGTGGAAAGTAAACAAAATAAAGATACCTCTTTTTTGAAGAAAGAAAATGATTAAAAAAAAGCTATTAAAATATACCAAATATTCAAGCCCTGATAAGACAGTAGATTAAAATGAAAAAATGTAGAAAACTTGATACGATTTTAACACTTTTGTTGCTGATAGTTAATAACTGCTAAGATATATTTAATTAAGCCAAGATTTTGGCTTATGTGTCTTCTCAAAAATAGTTTTAAATGTCTTATTACTAAGGCTACCTCCTCAATGTTAGAAAGAAAGAAAACCTAACTTCGGCAATTTTCAAATAGAAAAAAAATCTACGTTAATATAAATGAGTTTGATTGATTTTGCAAATGAATATTATTATCCCAGTGTGTTTGAGTGTGGAAAGTAAAATCTAAAAGAAACAAGTAACTTAAATAACGAATTGTGTGTTCCATAAAGGGATTTGATTTTAAGATACACTGCTCAAAACAATTGGGGGATATCATGATTTCGGAAAAGCTGTAGATGAGAAACTGTTTTGGTGAATTATGTATGATGTATAAGTGTTGTACAATATGGGAAAAGATAAAGAAGTAACGAACAAGGAATGATGAAATTTTATTGGTAAAAAAAATGCACAATTTGGGCATACTATACAAAGAAACATATAATTTACTGGATAAAAATAAGTTTCAGTAAGGGGCACGATTCTACAGTTGTTAGGAATGTGGCTAGGTGAAAACGGCTATCAATGAGAGACTGGAGTATTCTCTCTCACTTCTGTCGAAGGAAGATTTCTAACTGTTTAAATCTTTCTAGGGGTGATAAGCAGCTACTAAGACTTCTTAGATTGTCACAAGCGCGTTGTACTAGATTCATATCAGAGGAATATGCTGACCAATCCATTCGAAGTATTCCTTCGTTGAAAAGGAAATTGTCCACTACATATGAGCCTGAAGTGGCCTGGTGGTATAATGCATGAGAATGAATTAATGATCCTCGATTGTGTGTTGCAGTGTAAAGGGCCACAATAGATCTGAGAATTTCATCTTTATATAACTGAACCGTTAGAGTTCCTTTCCTGATAATGTACAGGCCGGTACCGTCATCAATAGAAATACTGTCCAAGACCATCATTCTACTTCCAATACAGCAGTGATCCGCAACCCCCAGTCCACGGACCGGTACCGGTCCGCGGATCAAATGGTGCCGGGCCACCTAGAGAACATTAAACTATTGCCATTTTAATTAATGTGTTGCATTTATCTCTCTCTCGGCTTTGCGCATTTTTCCACGGAAATTACTTTATATTCTACGTTAAATCACTTTATATTCTACGTTAAATTACTTTTATTCATTTTGGGTGTAACTATAATTTATTCTGAATGCATATTTAAATGTAACTCAATTAAAATTGTTAAATCAAAACAATCTAAAATATAAACAATCAACGTGTCCCACCCTCAGCGGACCGCGGTAAAATTATCAAACGTTGACCGGTCCGTAGCGATAAAAAGGTTGCGGAGCACTGCAATACAGGACACTTTCATGCACAAATGCAGGATTATTCCATGTACCAGGTTCTCTCTAAATGAGAATCCGCTCATTGCCAAGTTGTAATCTGAAACGGGACTCGTCCGTCAAGAGCACGGACCTTCTGTGTGCAGCATGGTGTCCGAAACACAAACCATAGGTCCACAAACATGAAAACTCATATGGTGAAGGTGGTTTCGAACAATTTGATTCCAAACTCTGAAACCAGTAGTTAGAAAGATTCTTATTCTTTTTCTTATTTTAAAGACTCGTTGAGGCCCTCGGGCCTTTACGTAAAAGTAGAACCTGGGCCTCTACACAAATTTAGGTATTACCTATGACCCTTAAAAGTAGACAGTACATAGCTTACGTTGTCAAATACTGGTACAAACAGTAACCCGAAACAAATGCGCATGACATACAATCGCACAAATTCACTCGACCGACTACCACTTTTGACTAAAAGAGTAATGGGGGTAGACTAAGGCCTTTACGTGGACGATGGTCATCACAAGTAGCGAGTTGAAATATTGTCCGAAATTCCTAGTTTTTCGGTGACTATAACCGGAAAAAAACATTTGACCGTTGAAATTATTGGCATCATTATCTTCTTAATGCCGAGTAGAGAACGAGATGAGGTCTCTATTGGGGTCGTGGACCTAGGCTTAGGTCTATCTTAGGCTCATGCCTTTCCTTGCAAGGGGTCCTCTAAAGCAGTGCTCCGCAACCTTTTTATCGTTACGGACCGGTCAACGTTTGATAATTTTAACGCGGCCCGCTGAGGGTGGGACACGTTGATTGCTTATATTTTAGATGATTTTCATTTAACAATTTTATTTTAATTGTATCTAAACGTACATTCAGAATAAAATATAGCTACACCAAAAATGAATAAAAATAATTAAGCGTGGGAAGTTTCCGAGGGAAGTTGCGCACATCCGAGAGAAATGCACAACTTTAAATAAAATGGCAATAGTTTAATGCGCTTTAGGCGACCCGGCACCATTTGATCCACGGACCGGTCCGCGGACTGGGGGTTGCGGATCACTGCTCTAAAGGGGCATTCATTCTGAAGTTTCTAATGTGTTACCGTTAGTGTTTTATTAAATATTCTAACAAAAGGACATAAAACGATAAATGTAAATAACATTTTATCCAACATAAAATTAGACAAATTGTATTCAATAAAAGTATATGAGAAATTAGGATATAATATTAAGAGGGAAAAACACTTCAACCGCATAAAAATTCTTGATTTAGGTTTAGTGCTTAATTAACTTACGCGCGTAAACAGTCTTAAACAGATTCTGTAACAGCCTAGAAAGATTGTTTTGTTTTATTTTAATATTTACATATTACATGGAGGGAGAGAAAATCTTACTTCGTAGATACATTCCAGAAAAGACAATGCAAAAATTGTGTAAAAGAGAAACTATTTATTTAGTAAAGAGAATATGATTCGTTTCATATTC
This sequence comes from Trichonephila clavipes, assembly GCA_019973935.1. NCBI lineage: Eukaryota > Metazoa > Arthropoda > Arachnida > Araneae > Nephilidae > Trichonephila > Trichonephila clavipes. The sequence continues at coordinate 274,508 of BMAU01000871.1, read as the reverse complement.
GAAAACTGTATAAGAAGAAATAAAGAACCGCGCACGAAAAAGACCACATAAAAACAGGCTTGTGTGTATTGGTTTTCTTTATCAGCAAATCTATTATAATTATATTTTGATTTCCTAAATTTTCCCAGTTCCTTACATAATTATTGGTACCTAACTAATACTTAAAATGTTGTTGGGTTTTAAAGGTGTGTTAAATGTTAAGAATTGATAATTGATTTTTGATTAAAAATTGATTTTGATGACTTTAAACAAATATAAGGTCCTTAACAACTAAACCAAGGGTGGCCAACCATTTGGGGAACAGAGCCACTATTTGATAAAATAATAAGAAGAATGCGTGCCACTTTCAACTTTCCCAACTAATAAATATGGGAAAAGTGGGGAAAATATTATTTATAAGCTTACTGTGGGATTTTTACGCAAATGGCACATTTTTTTTAACGCGAGTCTGTGTAGTCAAAACTTAAAAATAATAAAATAAATAAAACAAAAGCACAAACTCTTGGGTTTTATTGTCAATCACTGGCATAGCGAGGTCTGAGTGGGGCCCCGTATCAAAACTCCTTCGGAGCCCTTTTTTTTTAAAAAGGCTTGTAAGGGGTACTGTAGTTACACATGTTGGGGGCCCTGTATCATTGATAAGGTTAATGCGGTGGCAGCTATGTCCCTCTTGTCAATAAACTTTTTAAAGTTCAATCAATTAGGTTAGGTGTAAAATAAAAATCAGTAACTTGAATCATTTAATTCAAAATAATTACTAAAAAGGCTAAGTATTTACTTAACGGGGCTTTTGAATTGTTACCTTTTTCACCATCTGTATTAGAATTAGCTCTTACAGATGCTAATAAAATTAGGTTATTATAGGGGCACATTAGTAGCATATAACATTTTTTCACAAACATATTTTGATCCAAATTTTGAGCTTTTTTTTTCCTGAGACAACCCAAATTCAATAAAATTGTAAAAAAAAAATAGTTATTATCTTTTCAAGATTTTTAAAAAAAATTTCAGAAAATCTTTGCATATCACTGCTACAACGTGGCACGTGTACCGTCGGTTGGCCACCCCTGAATTAAGCTAATATTTAATGAGATGGATGGATATTATTTCGCTAAACTACAAGTGATCCTAAATAGTATTGGTGGGGGGTTGTTAAAAAGATTTGGATGTATTCTACTTGTGTGCTTTATACCTTTTCTTCACGAAAAGTAAACTTCAAGCACTTTTTTTAAAAAGGGTCAATTTTTCAAGCGGCCGTTTTTGACTGAGCCATGTGTGGTCGCTAGAAAGAATCTTTTTCCTATCCATATTTATGCACTCTGGGGTAAGTCGCTATTGTGCTTCCCTCTGGGTAAGGGGTGAACATGTTAACCGCGGCTCTTTGATAGTGTCAGAGCGACCGAGTAGAAGATGAATGCGCGCCGCAACTCTCTGGACAGCTGTAAAGCTGTCAGGGGCCGCGGTCCTCACTGACTGAGAGGACTTCTAGACCATTACGTAATTTCACCTCTGTCGAGTGATAGCATTGGGTGAATTGGGACATTTTAGCTTTTTGTTGCAAAGCAAAAAAGGAAATGTAAGATTTATTTCAGTTGTACAGTAATGCCTCGAACTTACGCAGTAGGTGGGACTGTGTGTGAGAGTGATAACTGCGTAAGTCAAATTCGAGCAAGTCGGGGGAAAGTAAAAAACTCATTATTGAATAAATAATTAGCATTAATTAATAAAATTAAGCATTAATAACAAATACTTAATTAAATTTTACGTACTATGTGCTTAGAATTATAATCAATCGGAAAACAATCAAGGGCTTTTGGGGGGATCCGGATCCCCAGGACTCCCCCTTGTGTGCGCCACTGTTGGTGTGATACAATTTTCAGGTATTTTTTCAGAAAAATACATGTATAATCTAAATATTCTTAATAAAAAATAACCCTACACACACAAGAATTTTTAGGTCCCATATTTAACAAAACAAACTTGACGTTCTTTACTTTATCTTTTTATGTTAAAGAACTAAAATAATGAATAAACACTTCCCGTGTTAGATTTTCTTTTTTGATTTTTGCAAATATTTGCTTTATTTCACCAATAAAAGTAAATCAGAAATTTAATCTACTGTTTCCTAGTAATTTAACAATCTAGGCAAAAAATATGGCTACAATTTTCTATCATGGCAGTATTTTCATCGACAACAGTTAGATATCACGAACTAGTGACGTATAGATGTGTGGGGTTTGGAATTTCCACCCTCACAGATCAGATGTAGGCAAACCGAGGCTCTCGAGCCGCATGTGGCTCTCTGCATTGATGGTTGCTGTTCTTCAGACTTCTGCTTCTGTATATCATTAAAAAAATAATCGGTTTCTCAAAATTGTTTCTATTTCTCGTTTTCCTTTATAATTATCCATTGAAAAAACGTACCTGTATTTGCATGTAAATTTAAAAATTCAACTGGCTTAAGACGGTTATTTCTGAATAAAATGGGTTTTCCTTTAACAAACCCATAATGGAAGTTACAAAAACGTATTCCATATGCATGCTATTCTTAATGGTTGCTAAACAGACTGTTTAAATGATTTATATATATATAACAACTAAAGCCAATTTTAATTATTTGTGTTAACATGACATTCCAGAATAAAGTAGGGTATTATATGAGTAGGGAAATTTTTCCACGAATCTTAAAAGTCTCAGCCACGTGATATGGTTCCCTTGCACTGAGTTACAGAAATAAAACTATTTTCAATGTTCTAAGTTTTTGAAGGAATGGATTGATTTGATTTGATTTGATTTAATATTAACGTCGCTCTGTTCAGCTACACGAGGGCTTTTGGCGACGGACCACGTAATTTTGAACCATGGTCAAGTGACGTGGACGACACCTGAGCTGGCACCCCCTCTCCTAACTACCACACCACACCAACGGGAGGACGTTTCAGCTCTCGACAGATTTAACGTGCATCGCTGCCCTACACGGCGGGTCTTTAGTGGTACTGGGATCGAACTCGTGACCAGGCAAGCCACGATCCGATACCTATACCACTCGGCTACCGCGGCCACTTGAAGGAATGGAAAATGGTGCTTTAGGTAAAACCGCTACCGTTCCCCTCCAGAGCACGCGTATACTATATGGCTCTTTGGGATACCTTTTTAAATTTGTTTTACTTACTACTTGGTTCTTCTATCTCTAAAGTTTGCCGACCCCTAACACAGACCAACAATTTTTGTAATTTTTACCATACAGATTACCTTTCGATTTGTTTTTTAGATGTCTGTTTTAGTATATAACCCCCTCCATAAGAAGTCAGTGCACAGATTCTGATGTATCAAGTTTTTAAAGATATCTTATGCATTGATTAATAATATAAAGCATTTTTTCTTAACTTTGCTTTTTTTTTCATTTGCAGCGAATGGTAGTTATGTCGGAATGGAACAGAAACGCCAGAGGACTGCATACACGAGACACCAGATACTAGAGCTTGAGAAGGAGTTCCACTTCAATCGGTATCTGACTCGCCGACGGCGCATTGAAATTGCGCACTCCCTACTGTTGTCCGAGCGACAAATCAAGATCTGGTTTCAGAACAGGAGGATGAAGTGGAAGAAGGACAACAAACTACCTAACACCAAGAATGTCAAGAAGAAAAACCAGCAGCCCAGCGCCAACAACACTGCTAACAGCAATAACACCAACGCCAACAATCCAGCGGGTAATTCAGGGCGTCCCCAACAACAGGCTGCCGCCCTAATGCCCCTGCAAAATAGAGGACTACACAACCCCCAGATGACGCCGTGCAACACAACCATCGAACCCAAAGACGAGTACGGCCTCACGGAGCTGTGACGGGTTCCCTCCTAAGCCAAATACTTCATCCTCTTCAACATTTGAATGCATATGCAATACGGACCACAATGACAAATTTATATAAAAAAGTATATATCTATCTATATAAATATATATAGAACGTGATACGAAGTTTAAAGGGCATTTTTTATATGTCTGATCATTGTGGATTCTTCATAGTCATTGAATGTATATCATAGTCATCGGGAGTTGTTGGACAATGGCGGAAGCTGCAGGCCAGGACTGATTTTGTGGTCTGACTACGCTCCAGTTGTAGATAGGCCATTGTGAGCCAGTATAAAAACTCGAAATGTTGTTAACAGACCGGTGTCGTAGCCAATATGATCTTAAAAACGGTGACGCTCTTTAAAAATGCGATTCAGGATGTCTTTTTTTCTGTCCTATCTATGAATCTAATGAGCAAAAACGGACTTGAAGTATTCTTCTCTTGAGAGAGAGAGAGAGAGAGAGAGAGACTTACGGTAACAAAGTAAAAGAATAAAAAAATACTTGAGTATTTGGAGATACATTCAATCTCTACAACTTTAAATCCTTACTATATTTTCGACAATACGACGTTTTGTCAGGAATTAAAATTGGATACAAAAAAAAAGCAACTACCGTTCTTCTCAAAAGTTGATCCTCAATCATTGAGTTATCACTGATGATCAAACGAGACTCAGAATTGTGTGTTTCTTATAGAATACTGTTCTTGAGTATTTAAAAAATGTTATATATCACAAAAAAATTTTAGACATCCCCCCCCCGCCCCGGAAAATCCTGAAATTTACAATTTTCCTATGTGAAGAAGATGTTACTAAGGTCATACTTCAAGTCTGTTTTTTGCTTCGCAACAACACAATTTTTCAACCACTAATCTAGAAATGTTCTTTCCCGTATAACAGTCTATTTCAATTTTTGCCACTTTTACTAACAGCAATCTTCAAAAAATGGATTGCAAGAGAATCAATAGGAAAACCTCATTTCTCGTCAAGAAAATGAATCGACAAATCTTTTGAAATTTAAATTTCAAGAGGAATTATTTTTTAAAAATATGTTTTTAGAACGAAAACTTATGATTGTTAACACATTATTTTATCGGTTCGAATCGAAAAAAGAGAAGAGCTGACTTTTATTTCTTTATTCTATGATAAGAAGCAAACACCCTTGAACTTTTATTAAAGAATAAACAGGGCAATATCTATAAAAAAAATTAACAATATTACCTCCCTTTTTCAGATTAAATATAACCCATTCTGTGTGTGGTACCTGAAGAACTATTAGATTTCATCCATGTAGCAGATTGAGTAGTTTTAACTGATTAACCAGTTAATTAACAAGTTGAATTAAACCACAGAAGAAAAATTAACTTTGAATTAACCACTTTTATTTTTAACAGTAGCTATATGATCCCAAAACCAACATGTATTTAGTTTTTGGTCTTAATATTTCAGAATTCTAAGAACTAACACTATTAGATTTTATCATACCATGCGGCTACTGTGATGCTTGTGCAAGCCAGTATTTTGGAATTAAGATAACATTATTAATGGCAATTATACTTCATATTTAGAATCAAATTTCAATCTACCTTTGAAATGGTAGAGTACCTTAGGCTAGACTTCCTAGGCCCTTATGTAAGATATTTTGAGTAAACTACAATTTTTCAATGAAATTTCTTTAGATTAAAATTAATATATACTGGTTTATTAAAAAAAATTTTTTTCTCAATATTTTCTGCTATTTTTAAAGTTCTGGTTACTTAGAAGTATCCATTTCGATAATTATTTCATGTGTCATTTCCAATTAAACTCTTTATAACTAAAATTCTACTATGTTTTTGTTGTAAATTTGTTTGACGTTGAAAGATTAATAAGTTTTTTTTAAATTTAAAATGAATTACATATAATTATGTCACACATTATAAGCAGAAATTCTTCTTTACTAAAAAAAATATTTTAAAATAAAATATCTCGTTATATTTTTAATGTGACTTCATAAAATTATTTATAAAATAGAGTAGAGAGAGCATTTAAATGATTTTTTTAGCTTTTTAAATGGTCCTTCATTACTCGATAAAAAAATCCCCAAGAAAAAAAAATCCTTCTTAAATAGAGTGCTATAAGTTCATCCATTTGTGATCTTGTTATTTTCTTAATTATGGCTAAAGAAGCTTACTCGGAACTGGCAACAGTTTTATTCACAGTTTTGTGTTTCCCATTTAAAATAAATTTTGGACCAACTTGATAATGAATGATATCGTTTAGTTAAAAAGAACATTATTCACACAGAATGGGTTATATTCTGAATTTCTCAAGAGTACCATTAGTTAAATTTTACACCTTAAAAATATTTCGAATGCACGAGTATATAATTTCAAAATATTAATTCTTTTTGCTATTTTCTTACTCAAATTTGAGTAAATATGTGAAATTAATGAGCCATTAATTTTTACAGTGTCTTCTCTTTTTTTAAAAAAAATGTTAAAATATCTAGCATATCGTTGACTTATGTTATTCGATAAACGCACATATCTCTTTAAAAGAACGATTTTCGCATCGTAGCCATCCCGAATTACAAGAACCATGCACCGAATTTTTATGATATGGATATTTTATACAGTTTATGTGCACTGGAAGGTGTAATTGCCGAATTATTATATATTAATGATATTTAGGTAGAATAGATTTTGAATAAGTGATATTGTCTCTGCAGATGATACCACGTATATTTACAAAGTAGTGCCATATACTATGCATTAAATTTTGTTCCTAATAGATATTTTATTTATGATAAAAAAAGAAAGATTATTTTATAACGATTAGTGTCTTTTAAAAAAATTAGAGGAAGTATTATTCCACAAAGATTTTATTTTAATGTGAATCTTATTATCTCATAATTTTAAAAGTCTCTTTTACAAGTTTGTTACTTAAGCTATGCTGCATTTAAATTAATAAGTTTTGTAACTTCTAGGTGGCAACAGCAATTTTGTTTTATGTAACAATGATTTTACTACATTGACGGATATTTATTAAAAAATATTACCGAGTTTTAAGTGTTACCAACTTTAAAGCTGTTTTTCATTTATTAAAAATATGTTTAGAACTTTTAACACATTTTTACTGTTAGGGGGTTTTATTTAAAAACTATTGTAGAAAATATAAAGTTTGAAAATATTATACCATTTTCTTAGAATCCTGTTAATGACATATTTTACTGAAATTACAATTAAAATGATCCAAACTAGCAAAAATTATATAATTTAGTTTTAAATGAATGAAATAAAGTACATATCTTCCATAAGCTAAATGTTCCGAATTACGAAGACCAATTTCGAAGTTGTGTATTTTAACGAGAAAAAAAAACTAATACTAACTTAATTTTATGATGCTACTATTTTATGCATATACGTATGTTACACGTAGTATGCGTGTAAAAATTTTAATGCTTGATACTAGCGTAAGAGATGCATAATACTTATGCATACTTTCCTTCATTGTATCTTTCTTTTTTGAGTCAATTTTTTCCCTTCCTATTCTAAATCACTTCCAATAAGTAGACATTAGATAATAAAGTATTGTTTTGTAGATTTCTGTAAGTTTTTTTTTTATTTACCTGCAAAAAATATTTAAGTTGCAAATTGGTTTTATTATTTAATAGCTACATATATTGCACAAATCCTTTTCTCAGAAAAATAGGTGTTATTATTACTAAAATTAAAAGGCTTTACATGTATTTCATAATAAATTTATTTTAAAATATTTATGTATGTTTACTAAGAGACTTAATTTTCACAAATGTAAACATGATTTGATACATATAGAATAGTTAAAACCTCAATTATAAAAAAACAATTTTAAACATATATAATCCATAAATTTAAGGTTCTGCATCATTTAGAAAGCAGATTTTTCTAGCATTTTGCTTCGAGATAATAATGTATTCTTTCAGGTCTATGAATGCAATTTTTAATCAAGTTGGAAAAATATATTCAAGCATCGTTCTATACTTAAAAATATTTTAATTACTTCAAAAAATTGTGTAACTGTTATAAACTGTGAATGTATTAAATATAATTTTATTTCAAAGCAATCAAAATTGAAACTTTTTTATATGTACTTGTAGTACAAAGGAAATGGAATATTCCATACGTATGTAATTCAGTATTATACACATGCAATTCAATCACATAAATAAAACTTATTTTTTTCTGGGTTTTTTTTGCCCGATTAAAAGTGTTAAACCTTAAAAAAATATACTTTTTTTACACATTTTAAAACACTAAAGCTTTCAAAATGTTTTGAAATTTTTTTTTAATAGAAATGAAAAATTATATATATATATATATATATATATATATATATATATATATATATATATACGTATTCTTTCCTCAAAGTTAATATTGGTGAAAAACTAGAAGCGCGCGCCACATGATTGTGCTTCTATAAAACAATCACAAAAAGAGAATAATAAGAAAAAAAACCACTGAAAAGTGAAATAAGATTTTCCCGAAATTTATTTACTTCATGAAATCCACGCTTTCTAAATGATGCAGAGTTTCACACTCCGTTTGTGATGTAACATTTTAATATAATTTGTTTAATGCACTGAACAAGAACTTTTGTAGGTAATCTATATACCTTCTATAACATTTTTATCTGTGTCTTAACCCCTTTCAAATCAACGATTTAAGGTCAACTTTCCCTTTTATTATTTCGCTGGTAGGCGCGACAACGTCTACACGGAATTTAACTCGAATTTGCTGATATTTTTTCTGTACTAGACTATGTGATAACACTCGAGCTGGGAAAACAGGAAGTGATAAATTCTTAAATAAATATTTAATCTAACCTTTCACTATAATAAAACGAATGATTTACTATACTATAGAATTGAGAATATATATATATATAAAAAGAGGGAAAGGGCAACCTTGTGAATCGCCGATTTGAAGAGAGTGAACAATGTCTGGTTTTATCCTTAGACTTGTACCAAATTGTTAAATTAACTTTTGTCTGTTGTTCCTTGTATTGAATTCCAATTTCTCTGCAATGATACCGTACATGAACAAATTCAAAATGGATGTAAAAAGAACCATAGAAGTCTTTTTCTTCATTGTTTAGTAAGTACTGTACATCCGAGATCATCCAATGCACTTCTGTCACAAACGAATTGAATTTTTTTTACATTGAAAAAAAGAAGACTAAAACTCTACTTCTGACCGACTTTAAATGTCCCTCCATAGCTCTACATGGTTCAATCTCCTTCCAGATGACACCGTCATAGATAGCCTCTACACCAGTGATCCGTGCGACCGAATTATTCCTGTTGTTACGTCCATAAACCTTGTCCAGAACTCAGAAGGAAGGATTTCGAATATTTCCTTCGAACTCTAATGCATCAGACAGATCAAAGAGTGTGTTCAGCTCTGCCCCCGCTGCGGACATTGTATGTGTATGTTGATGTATGTAGATGGCGCGCCTAGAAAGAAAAAAAGCTGTACAGTGTATGTATTTATTTAATGCGTAGCATATAACACAGTTGTATAGTGATTGTACAGGTATATATTTATGGAGTACGTGTCTACGTGCTCTGGACGCAATTTTGTGAGAAATTCCCTGTGACTTGTTTTCTGTATAAAAAAGAATCTCTTTGGAAAATTTTCAATGAAAACTGCACCACGACAACATTTTTTTTTAAAAAAAGGAAATACAACAGATTTTGGAGACGATTTTCATCTCTAAAAATGTGAGAGATGCATGCAACTCAGGGTGATATATGAAAAAAAACTTTTGTTTTGATGAAATCTGTGACAAAAGGAAGGCATGATATAGGTATGTTCATCACAAAAATCATTTTTGTAACGATATGAAAACGCATTTTTTTATTATTATTCAGTAGTTGTTCCAATTGTGCGACGACTTTTGCTATAATAACTGTCACTGAGAATGTATCAAGCAGCAGAAGCGCCCTCTAGCGATCCATATCTTCAGTTGAGGCCAGGTGAGGAAAGAATTTAGTCGCTGTGAAAATACGTCACGTTCTTTCCCCATTATTTTTGTTAACAATATGAGTGTGATGTAACTTAAATTAATAAATTATTGTTACACTAAAGGAGATTTCGTTGAACCCAATTCAGAATCTACCTCGTTTAGTTTAATTTTTTAACGTCTAACACTCTACATAACTATCATTTTGCATCACCTGAATTTATTAAAAAGTTATTCTTCGATTCATTTTTTCATTCTATTTCAAATTTTAATCATCCAAAGCATTTTCTTCCTTGTTAATTTGCTACGCCACAATATATTTTTTCACCCCCTTAAAGGAAAGTAAAATGCCTAACTCGCGCGTGAGGAAATTGTGATTATAACAGCATGGGTTTTCATCAAGCATTAATGCGATGAATTTATTGACTATTAGTTCAAGAAGCTGGTACAGCAGAGCCCGATAAATAATGTTTGTAAATGTGTAAGCCTTACGAGCTTATAACATTAAATTTTCACTGGATATACGGACTCAAATACTTGAAAAGTTCATACTTATAACTTTATAAAACATTTCTAGAAATTTAAACATATCCAATTACATGTTATGCAAACAAAAATATAGTTTCCTTATGATTTTTACATTCTAAATTTAGTTTAAATTGAACTAATTTTTCACATAAGAATTAATTATCTGGAATAGGTTTATATAAAGTATACAATATTAATTAATTAAAATATACTCCTAAATTTCAAGCAGATGAAAATTCTTTATTAATTAATGAAAATCTGTTCGTGGTTTTCCCAGATGACATTCCAAGTTTTGCCTGAGAGAGAAAAATCCCTTTCAAGTTGGTATATTTGAATCTGTAACCATGCCTTCCCTATGTCACTGATTGGCAATCTATTTGTAGTATCAAGCAGAGTGTTAGACTGATGTTTATACCTAAGACTCTTCACTTTTGCCAGTTGCTGTGCATGTCTTATTAATGTAACATTTTGTGATTTTTTTTAACTTATTAGATCAAAAATGTTGGAAGAAATCAACTGTATTCATGTTTTTTGTATTTGTATAAAATATTGAAAAATATAAGACTTCTGTGTTTCTATTTAGTTCCACGCACAAATTTTTGAAATACAAATAAAGACATTTAAAAAATTACATTTCCTTTACAATCTTTTTTCGTGCTTTTTCAGACGGCATATATGTCTTTGGTATAACAAAGGTAAGAAAAATAATAATTCGAAAAAATATAAAAGAACCATTAAAACTATTTAAAATGTATTTTATCTTACTCAGATTCAGCTAATTTTCTTGATTATTCCCTATCAACCCTAGAAAAAAATACAAGGAAAATATTTAGTTGTAGTATAAAAAAAGATTAATTTTTTTCCAAGTGTTTACTCAAAATAATTTTCAACTAATCCCTTGCGTTTTCCATTTCCATGATACACAGAATGAATTTTTCAAGTTAATACTGAAACATTTTAAAAGAAATTTTCAGTTCAAAATGCTACACAAATAGCATTAAAAGGAACACATCTTTCTTCATTTAAAATTATTTGAGAACATCGTTAAAATTATTGATCAAAAACTTGATGCAATGAATTCAACAATTAAAATCTAATAATTAAATTTCAGAATCAAACCTATGGAAGAATCATCCAAGGTTTTTTATGGAACGGGAACTGGCATTAAATACAAGGAATTTTTTGCTAACATCTGGATCTAAGAAGGAAAGGATGTACAGTCGGACCTCTATGTAACGAAGTCACTAAATCCCGGAAAAAAGTTCGTTATATGGAAAATTCGTTATATAGAGGTTCAACTTTTAATATACTTTATAAACCACATAAAGCAAATTTCAAATTCATAAACACTGTATATTAAAAGTAATTATTCACACATTTTTTAAAATTAATATATATTTGTTTTATATATCTTATCCCCCAAAAAAGAAAGAAAGAACAACTGCAAGGGAAACAAGAAAAAAGAATGTCGAAGAATTCAGTGTATATTCAATAATAAGAAAATAATTTTATACTAAATTAATGAGTTTTAAGCACATTTACAAATTTAAAGCATACAAGTAATATTAAACATACATTATTTTACAATTAGAACACGGGGACGCGGGACAACTCCTATGAGGGTGAAAGAGGATAGCGAAGATGTTTCTGGTTTACTAGGCAATGGGGGTTAAGGGTTGCACTTCTTGGATGAAACGTCCAGAACTCTATTGCTCTCGGCGAGTTAGGATCTAACAAAACCAGTTCTAGATGTATAACAACCATAAAATGTGTTAAAGAGAGAATAACTTGAAATTTTTCAGAAATACTTTTGAAAAAGGGAGAACAAAAATTGAATCGCAAAAGAAAAAGTTCGTTATATAGAAAATACACTTCATTACAGAGGTTATTTTACGAAGAAAATCTTGAAATGTTCAAGGTTCCAGGAAAAAGTTCGTTGTACAGAAAAATTCGCAATATAGAGGTTCGACTGCATATATATATATATATATCTGTAGTTTAACTCTGTACACACGAGAGATGAGCATCCATCAATCAAAACCGAAAAACAGAGACAGTAAGAAAACCACATATTGAAGGACACATGAACAATCGAAATTTAAAAAATGGATGCTGCAGTATTATAAACATTGCTGACTTAGGACAGCTTATATATTAAATAATTTATATAAAAGGGGGGCTTTACATGTTTTGTGGCCAGCGAACCTTCCCCTTTTATGTTAATAATACTGAGCAAAAATTTATTGCAAATAATGGATAGGAATGTCTAAATCCATTACAAGATAGAGGTAACTTACCTAAAAATTGCGCTTAAAATGCAGAGCCCGCACTAAATCTGAGTGCAATAAATAAGTTATTACCAGATTCTGGACCCTAATGCAGATTCAAAGCATGCGAATGGCTGAATTGTAGCACTTAGCAAAAGTATGAAAATAATAGAAATAAATTAAAAACAGAGAATAGAAATAAATAAAAAATATATATATTTATATGTATCTGTCACTCTGAAACTAGAAACAATTTTTTTTTTTTTTTTTTTTGGGAATATCTTGATTTTTTAAGGTAGCATTTGTACAAAGATTTACATTTCATTTTTATAAGTATATATGGAGCTAAGTCATTGTTAATAACTGAATCGCACGCTTTTTTTTATATCTCTTAAATTATAAACTAATGATAATCATATATAATTAGAAGGAAGAGAGAAAATTCAAAACAATTAACTTGGTTCAAAAGTGAAATGAAGTATTAAATAAGGTATGTTTCAGGAATTTAAATAGCACTCGAGAAAGTTTTAACATTTTCTTCTTGTACTAAAAGATTCTTTTATATTCAACAATTTTTAATACAATGTAATCTAATACTTATGCACATACCAGTGCAATGCATATACATGCTTGTAGTATATTATATACAGTATATAATGCACACTTTTCTGTTTTTAATCTAGTAGATTAAAACTTTTTTGTGTGTAAAACCGGGGTAACAAACTCGCACGGCCCGCAAAGTACGTTTTTGAGGCACGTTCAGTGTATCGGCGTACAATAATATACATATATAAAAAAAGTAAATCGACCCAAAATAAAAATAAGGTAGGCAGAATTCACTTATTTTTTCTTTTACTTATTATCAAACTGCGCAATATTACGATTTTTTTTAAACTTTGCAAATATACGATCCTTAACTTAATATTAAAACGAACATGTGGCCCATGATATCATACGAGTTTAAAATGCCTGGTGTAAAGTAAAAGATGAAAAATATATGGACTTTGTTTCTTATATAAAAAAGACTTAAATAATCTAATGTTGTTATTGCAAGACGGAGAACTGAATTTATTTCAAGTCGAGATCGCTACTTTTTTCTGATGTTTGTGACAGATGAAATATTAGTTATTTGAAATTTGCTTATATATTTTATATTTCTTTTGTATTCATGCAGGTGTGCAAATACTTTTTTGATACGAGATATTTTAATTTTGTTACGAAAAAGCATTGTTATTTATATTATTGTAATTTTTTTGTTTGTTTTGGATGATTAAACTTATTCTGATTTGGCAATACTAATTTTTTTTATTTCTTAATGCTTCTTTTTATGAGTTGCAAACAAAAATGTAGGTGTGAAAATACTTTTTTTACCCACTGTAAGTTGTGGAGAATTGAATCAGAATTTTTATCGCCTGTTCACTAAGAAAAGGGTACTCACTTTTTATGGAAAGCCAAAACTGAGATCTAGTTAAGGATGAATGAAATTTAAATTTGAGAATTTCATCGGATGATAGGTCGATGAGGCTTTCTTTTAGAGGTATGCTTGAATTATTATCCTGAATTTTCACTGCAAACGAATCTATATTATCTACATATAACTATGTCTGATATCTTCATTCCTTGTGTAATAACGAGGCAAAAGATTCTGTAAGATATTTCAACTGCTTTTTAACTAGGGTTTCTACTTGCTGCATCTTAGAACATAACGTGATGAGTAAGTATATTCCACATTTTTCTAGGGACCAGCGAAATTTTCTCGCGGACCACCACATTGGTGACCTCTGGCGTAGATAGTTCTAATTGGTCCATGTATCAAAATTTCAAGCTCTCCCTATTTTAAGGTCCCTTAACACGTTACGATTTGTTTGCTTACGTATGTTGGAGTCTCAGTAGCTTGGGGACTCTGTATCATTGATACGGCTGATAAGAGGGTAGCACAACTAAGGCTTGGTCCATTCTTTCAGATCCCCATCATGGCCACGATAGCCGAGTGATCATATTCTCGAGCTCATTGCTTATAATCGCAGGTTCGATACTCAATGCCACTGAAAACCCATGTTGTAGAGGGGCTGATGCACGTTAAATCTGTCGAGAATCAAAGTCCTTCCATTGGCGTAGTTTGAAAGCTCGGAGAAGGGTTTACAGCTCAGGTGTGGTTCTCGTCTCTTGACCATGGTTCAAAATTATGAGATCCGTCTTCAGTAGTCCCTGTATTACTTCAAAGTCAGGGGCGTAACTACCACCGTATCAGTCATATCAATGATACGGGGCCCCCAAGCTACAGTGGTTCCAAATGTGTAATTGCAGCCCCACTAACAGGGCTCCCATTTCTATAGAAGGGCCCCGAAGGAATTTTGATACAGAGTTCCCTCAGAGCTAGCCTCACCAGTGTTCAAAGGGCTATATAAATTCAAATCAAATCAAATCTGGTACTGATTCAGGATTCTCGGCTGGGCTTAAATATTACAGACAAGAGCTGAATATGAAGATCATTCAACTACCCATAATCATGTGATCACCACATGGCCCATTTAGAATGTTTTGTCAATAAAGCTTTAACTCAGGTCTCATGTGATTTCGAATGAAATAAATAACTTCGTACTTCACGAGAGGTAAAATTTCAAACACAATAATAATCGACAAAAATCAGATCGAATCCTTGATGTGTCAGGAAAACTAAATATCGTACGGTCTGATTAAACTGTCACGATATTTCTGATTAAAACTCGATAATTGGTCCCTCCAATTCAAACACAGCTTCGGGCCACTGGAAAACAACGTTACTATATTAAGTAATTTTCCCTTCGATTATAAATTTTTTTTTCAATCCATCCGAGCTTGCTGGGAGGAGTCCCGGAACGCGTTCCAAATTCAAACAATTCAGGATCCGCCTTAAAATTATTCAATTAGAGTGATTATACCGGGAATGATTTGGCGATAATTCATCTTATTTTTGCTCTCTGGCAGACGCACTTTTCACGCGAACAGTGATAAACAAATAAGTTTTCAACGCCCTGAACGAGACGGACCTGATGAGAGGAGATCAATCATCCGGTATAACAAATTGTGTTTTGTCGTGTAGCATTGACCCAGTAATGGAAAGCGTGATTCGTGATGAGCGTTTTATATCAATTTAATGAGGAATTTGACTTCGGCTCTCTTTCAAGTCTCCGACCTTGGCAATATGTACTTCCGATATTTGTAGATTCACCTTGTTCGGAATTAATTTCCTGTGTTCTCTATCAGTTTAAATAGATAACAGTCACTGTTATGGCGTGTGTTGTAGGAATCCAATTACAAATTGTTCAATTATACGTAAGATTGCGTCTATCTCTTGAGTACATAGTACCTTTGTATCAGGGGTCTAAAAATTCATTTTGATCTTGGAACTGATATTATTTGTTCATCATAATGTTACAATCGGTCCCCGATTTAACGTATTAATCGGGACTGAATGTTTTGTTTGTTAATTCAGGATGATGCGTAATATTAGGGCCAAAAAGGGCAACTATCTTATGGAAATTATATAATAAGCAACTATATAAAAAGTATTCATAGTTAATTATACACTTTATTTCAGCGGCTAAAATTACAAGTAGCGAGTTATTATGCAAAAACATTTCATTTGAAATTTTAAAATACCTACTAATAGATGTTTGACATTTTTTTTTTATTCCTGACTTGAAAGAGTTTTTTTTGCGATTTTATGTAGAGGAAGAAACGACTGCTTATGAAGTACGTGATTGGTTTTACAAATTCAAATTGTTCTTTGATTTTAATACGAATATATTCGCATGTATATTTGTAAAACAAACTGTCCCATGATTGAAAGTTGAAAAAGGTAATAAGATAAATTACTAGAGGTCTTCGTCAAATAGAATTTCCCTCTCTTAAGCCATTTTATGTATCGAATCCAAAATAACAAAAAAAAAAATTAAAGTATCAAATTATATTTTAAAACAATTAAGAAAATTTAAAATCACATATTGTTGGTTTACTCAAGAAATTCGCATGCACTCCTACGTAATTCTGTCGCAGTATGAAGTATCGTAGTATACTAAATCGTACTGTAGCCTCGGTAACCGAGTGGTATAGGTATCGGATCGTGGCTTGCCTTGTCACGAGTTCGAGCCCAGTACCACTAAAGACCCGCCATGTAGTGCAGCGATGCACGTTAAATCTGTCGAGAGCTGAAACATCCTCCCGTTAGTGTGGTGTGGTAATTAGGAGAGGGGAATGCCAGCTCAGGTGTCGTCCACGTCACTTGACCATGTTTCAAAATTACATGGTCCGTCGCCAAAAGCCCTCGTGTAGCTGAACAGTGCGACGTTAATATCCAATCAATCAATTAATCTAAATCGTACTTGGCGAGGTAATTCGATGCTGTCGCCAAATCATGCGAAAGCAAATTTAAGCATTTTGTGTCTCTTAAACTATTTTAATTCGTTGTATTTGCTACTCCTCTTTCATTATGTGTGTGCATCAAATTTTAATCCTTTTATCATTTTGATTAATGTACGCGAATATATTAATTTATGAATTAAATGAAATGAAATAAGTACTATGTTTTGAGCCTCTTGGATAACGGAGTGCATTGTTCTAAAATTGGAGTTTCTTAACTTTAAAACCATTATTTGAAGAAAAATGTATAAGTGGTGTTCTTTTTTTGATCGACCCTTTTTTTCTTAAGTAAGAAGTTTCTTATAAGAATTGTGCTGTAACGAGGCACATGTATTGTTTTATTATCCGATTACACTGGCAATAGCTCTAAATCTCACTTCTATTTCACTGGTAACATTAGAAAGAAAGAAATAGTGGGAAACTGCAAGGTTACGTAGTACTTCATAAATTAGTCTACTGGTGCTGCTTATGTTGGTATGTTTATTATAAATTATTAAATGATTCTGAACTCTTCTAAATTAAATTGACTATTTCTTTAGAAATCTGATAAATCCATTATATTTTTCGTAAGGTTTCCATGCATTGTCCTTTTTAACTGTCATTAAAATTCCTTTTTAAGATGGACATATCAAAAATGGATTTATCAGATTGTCCTCTTCTTCTCTCTGGGGGAAAAACGATCACACACATTTTCATCGTAATATAATTTGACATTTTTAGCAGAACATCAGTTTAGTTAAGTTGTATATATATATATAACCCCCCAATAAAATGTTTATGAACCCACCTCGTTCACTTTGAAAGGAAGTCTTTTTGTTCTATATGTAAATGACTTTAAAATTAAACTTCTAACAGGTTTCAGATCGATTTATTTAAAGAACATTTCAAAACAGCGGTGTGGCTATTGGTGAAGGCTTTCGCAATTTTGAACTCCATTTGAATGTCAGGGAAGATACTTGAGCTGGTTCTTCATCCTCCAGACTTCGAGACCACATATACGTGAGGACTTTAAGCTTGATAAACTTAACGTGTATACTTAGTAGGATCAGGATTTGACAGAAAGAACACCGACCATGAGTTCTTGTGTCCAAATGTTCACCGACCAAGAGATCAAATGAAGGGAATTTAAAGTTATGTCTGACGCAGTGGCGTAACGTACTTTTCAACAACACCCCGCATTGCAGGGGGAAAGGGGGCGCAGAATTTTACAGGGCCCAAAGCCTGATGTTATGGTTTTGCAATCCCTTTGTAAGATCTTCTGATAATAAACTTTGATCTTCCAGCGCCAAGAGGGCATCTAGATCTTCTGCGCCAATGGCTCGAAATGAGCTTAGATAGGCATTGCTTAATAATGTACTTGAATTAAGGTACTTATCGTAAAAGGTATCTTTTCAGCATTGAATAAGTTAGTCGAATAAAAATCTTCATTCGTAATATATTTATGATAAATATCTTTGGTCAAAAAATAAGGTATTTACTTATCAAGGTGTTACTCCCCCATTTCAAGGCATTCTTATTTCATTCATTTCAAAATTAAATTACTATCAGACTGCATAAAGTCACAATTACATCTTTAATAAAGATTGTATATAAAACAAGGAAAAGTACAAATACATACACACACATGAGTTTATGTATTATTTATTTTTTATAAGAACCACTGTTAAAAAAGTCCTTTTAAAAGATTACCTATTTTACGATAACATATATAAATAAACATTTCTCTTTCAAATTATTTATGCATTTTTACGTAGCATACAATAGTTTAAATTTCTATACTCAGTGTGCATTTTCAAATATAACAATTCATTTTATTGTTTTTCTCATTCATACCTTCAGTTCATTTTATTTTCATTTTATTTTAACTAACTCATTTTAATCATGAAAAGCGAGTGTGTGCAAGTCCCAGAAATTGTTTTCGCGTTTCCGAATAAGCACGTGATTCGTGTGCACGAATTTTAAGAGAAACAATTAAATTACTCCAATTCCTTGCATTGTTACCTTCAGTTCACGGTTTTAAATCTAAACTGAACTCAAAAACGTTTTCCCCGATATTCTTTCCCGCTTACGAAAGGGCTCGAATATTTGAATTGATTTAATATTTAAATATCTTTCTAGGAGAAAGAGCACTTGTTTACATTTAAAGCAGTGTTAAGATGAAATTAATTATTTTAACAATGGAAATAATTGAAATTTTAAAGATACACTTCCTTTCCCTACACACTCAATTTAAGTTGGTTCAGAAACAAAATATTTTTATTACATTTGCAAATAAAGTACCTTTATTTCCTTTCAAATACATACAAATATTATAATAATAAATCCAAATGACCTATTTCGAAATGCATTTCATTTGATTTTTCTTTTTAAAAGATTGAAACATTATTTTATTTTTAGGGATTCCTGTAAAAAAAAAATATCAAAAAAACTTACACGTGCCCCTCTGACCGAGGGATTAAAATTTATCTTAAACACTGATGGAATTTCTAAAAATAAGTTATTTTTCCCTTCACTTGAGCACATGATTATATTTTTTATATTACGTTTTTTTCCTGTTTATCTTTAAATATTAAAATCTGGGAAATGAATAATTATATCTCTTGTGTTTTTGCTCTTGAGCGAAACGCAGGTTCAAAACAACTCGCCTAATGTTAAAATTAAATAAACGATGATGCGATTAAGGTATTAAAAAGTCTTTTTTTTTTCTGCAACGACTAGAAATCACAAAATCAGTACCATTTCAGCAATATATTTCCCACACACACACGTAATCGAGTCAGCAACAACCAATGTACTACTCAATTTAAGGACACTGGAGAGAAATTTAGACTTTTTTAATCTTAAATTCCTTTCATAACTGAGTAACATTTAATACGATTTCATAAAATGCTTCCGATTCAATGCGCAATAAATAAAATCAATAATCTTTGCACTCGCAGATATACTTAATTAATTTAATTTAATAATAGATATAACAATTTAACTTTCAACTCCCTTCCAAATCAGAATTTTTTCAAATTCCGCCAAATTCCTTTATCAAAATAACTTTAAAAAAAAAAAAGTGAAATCACCCTTTTTTAAAATTTAGCAAATTCGTGTTTGGGTTTGCACGAACAATTTTTCCTTTGCTTATTTCTTAACAAGTACACCTTTTACTATAGTATTTATCTCGAAGCAAACATTATTTCTATAAACAAAATTATTCCGATATATTTATTATAATGCTTTTACATGATGCTTTAACTTATTAAATTCAATGATCCTTAAACTTTTATTTTATTTTCAAGAGTTTATTTAAACAAATAGTTTATTTATGATAATGAAACGAAAACGAGTAATATTATATTTAACTTAATATCTCGTGATTTCAAATTTTTTTTTTTTCATATGTCATTTTAATAGATAATGTTACCCAAATCCTGTTTTTTTTTTTTTTTTTTTTTTTTTTTTTTTGTTGATAACGCTTTCATTTATAATTTACATAATGATTTCTTAATTCTATTGTGTCCATCATGAAAACCCTCTTATAACAATGAAATCTGTTTAATCAAATATTTGAAATGAAGGAATATATACTCTCAATTTTTTTCATTTTCTTAAAGAAAGAAAACGTATATTTTCTGCACACTTAAACGGAGGTGGGCGGAGCATCGTAAGGGTAGAGTTGAAGAGGTGGAAAATAAAAAAGAAGTGAAGGGGGGGGGGGAGATGCGGTTTCGTCGGGCTTTTCTGCTGGGAAGGTGCGGCCTCGCGGTTCGGCTCCGAACCAACCGAGAGAGATTAAATTTGAAATCCGAGTTGAGCCGACCGGGGACTTCGGTAGTCGATCTAAAAGGCACTCATCTCATACCTTGAGGGGTCAAACCCTAAGTGAGATTGGAACGTTTCCAATCAGTTTCGATTTTTAGATGAATTTTATACCTACGGTACTTGATTATTCAATTTGCTTCCTTTTTTGTTAACGCAAATTTTGGGTATTGAAAAGTTTATTAATGGAAAGTCACTATCGTTTATTATACCTTTTGCTTAGCCATTTTATTGTAAACTTTTACATTTTTTTCGCTTTTTTATAACAGCACAGAGAAAAAGGTTAGATTCTTGTATTCATATACTTTTATATTTCATACATATTTGAGGCAAAGAGCTTTTTATCTATAAGTTTATTCAGCGGGAACTATCTTTCATTTTTTTATGATTATCAATAAAAAACTAAGTATTATGCATTAAATACTATAATGCACACACACACATATATATATACTAGCTGGTATACCCGTTCTCTTCGCACGGTTGAACTGAAAAGTTAAACAACACAGAGATTGAAGGATAAAGAAGTTTTTAATGAGTCAATTTTAAGTGAATTGCAAATTAAACAAAAAAGCTTTTCACATATCTCAGGTGAAGAAAAAAAAAAGAAAAAAATACCTTTGTTAAATTTTAAGTCTGTAGATCTAATAGCTGATAAAAAGGATTTTTTTTTATATTTATAACTCCCCGTAACACTCTTGAGGGTTGATTTTTGAAAATACCTCCCTAAGCTGATCTCTGCTCAGCAAAAATAACACATTGTTAAAAGTTTTGTGACGCTTAAAATATTGTAAATAATTTATAACTGAAAGTGTCATACATTAATATAACTTTCTGTTGAATTTATTTTATGTTAAAATTGTAATACTCGCAAGCAACGCCGTTTCCTAAATAACAATGATGATTCAATGAAAAACATAGCGAAATGTTGACGATAGAGTCAAGTTGGCAAATGTCTAGCTACTTTCATAGCTCAAACATTATTAGAGCTTTATTGTAAGACCCGCTGTGTAGGAGAGATGCACGTTAATGCTTTATCTACCGCATTATGATTTACTGCAATTTTTTTCATGCAATATTTTTTTAGGTCACAACATTTTGAAAATTAAGGGACATACATAAACAAAATACTCCACTTAGGGAAATTTAATCGGTTAGAGCTAATAAATTAATTAAATATATTCCACTGTAAAATTAATTATATACACCATTCACTTAAAATAAATAGTCAAATCGTTTTCTAAGGTCTCCATAAACATACAAAAACATAAGACACTTAAATTTTGACATTAACTATTTTTGGGGGACAAACATGATAATCTTTGCAATCCGCTGAAAACGCCGTCAGCTGAGAATGTAATATCTGCTACAAAACTATTCGCCTTCACCGCTAAAATACTCATCATAGAACCCGTGCTGTCATATATCTTGGAAGAGTGGATTTCAACGAATATTCCAGCTAAGTATTGGTAGAATATTCCTGCTAAATTGGTGTGGCGTGGTAGTTAGGAGAAGGGGGTGCCAGCTCAGGTGTCGTCCACGTCACTTGACCATGGTTCAAAATTATGAGGTCCGTCGCCAAAAGCCCTCATGTAGCTGAACAGTGCGACGTTAATATTCACTCACTCCAAAAAATACAGTACAGTAGTTATAACTATTTTTATACTTAAAAATGCAATATCTGCCTTATTCAATTAAAATTATAGCATTATAATTAATTACTAACCACACAAACAAATTTTGAAAATTTGTCCAAATGATGTAGTGTGAAAGAGAGTTTATTCAGACAGACAACAAATGCGTCTTATATGTATATAGATTTGTTTGAATTCTTGTGTATTATTACTTTTGTAAGCCTCATGACATACTTTATGGTGTACCAGTCTTTTAAAGCTGACTGAGCCACAGCAACATTTAGCTGGGTAAAGCTAGTTATAACATAAAATTAAATCTTAAAAAGACATCAAAAATAAAAGACGGCTCAATATTTCGATTGATTGATTGAATATTAACGTCGCACTGTTCAGCTACACGAGGGCTTTTGGCGACGGACCACGTAATTTTGAACCATGGTCAAGTGACGTGGACGACACCTGAGCTGGCACCCTCCTCTCCTAACTACCACACCACACCAACGGGAGGACGTTTCAGCTCTCGACAGATTTAACGTGCATCGCTGCCCTACACGGCCTCAATATTTCGAATAAATCAGTATAAACATTTTCGTACAAACACAATATATAAATATATATATATATATATATATATATATATATATATATATATATATATTGTAAAATATTTAATTTGCTATTTGCATTTCAGACAGACATCAAACAAAATTTTAAAAATTGTCAAAAACAGATAAAAAAAAACATATTTAAGAAAAATACCACTGATTAATTTTGCCAAAAACATCGCAATGTGCAAAAAAATATTTGCAGTACATGATAACCAAAAAAAAAAAAACATGTTAGTACTAAAATATATAAAAAACCAAAAATTATATATTGAATTAATTAAGGATTACTGGAGGGAAAGATAAAACAGGCTAAGATAATACTCATAATATTAATTTCATATTGGTTGGCTACTCATTTTTGGCATGATTTTGAAATCACGCCAAATTGGTATGTTGCGGCTAGTCTAATGTTATAGTAATGAACAGAATTAGAGGTACTTATGTATTATCGCAAACTATTGGTGACATTATACAAAATGAAGCACATGATTGCTAATTCAACACATACAAAGTTGGGATTGCCAAAGTGGCGAGTTGTCTTGAACGTTGGTGATTGTGCAATAATACGCAAGTACTAAAAAATTATCCAAAGTATATATATCCCGAGCATAAAAATAAATTGAAAAATGAAGTACAATACTAACATTAACCGACATAAAAAGAACTGAACTAACTTTATCAATGCAAAAGTATAATTTGAAAAAATAAGGTACTTACATATAACCGCAACCTATTGGCGATATATGAAACGAAGCACGACTCAAAATTCAGCATATATATGACATGTGAAATCGAGGTTGCCAACTTGGCAAGTTATTTTGAATGTTGGCGATTGTCAGGATAGTACATAAGTTCCAAAAATAATTTATCTTACGACCACCTGCTTCCTCAACAGGTATTTAAGCTATTTGTCTGTTTTGCTCATTCTCTGATGCCTATTCCAGTTTGATATGTAATTACTACCAACACTGCTTTTGCTGGGGCAGTATGATTACCCAAGTTTGATTTTCTGCAAGGCAATTTTATGCACTGAAGCCCTTAAAGGTTAAAATAAAGACACATGAAATTGCAAAGAACCATATTATTGGATCAAGTGTAGTATAGGGGGGCTACTTGGCGCAGTCCTTTATTTTGGTTACTAAAAGTGGTCTCCAAGGTACTTTTTCAGTATTATTTATCATAGAATGAATTCGATATCTCACCATGACATTTAGATAAAAATCGAAAAATCCGAAGAAAAATCGCCAAATCCAAAGTGCCACCCTCCCCTATACTACATTTGAACCGAACTGAAATATAACCCTAATCAATGAGAAGTTTTTGTTTGTCAAAATTATAATCTTCGCATTCTAAATAAATAAATAAATAAGTTGTAATTTGCAAGCAAAATCACACACATAAACATCCCGCGATAATACCTAAATGTTGCCAAAACAACAATACAAAATTTTAGTTGTTGAAAGAATAACCCTTAAAAAAATTATTTATTAGAAAAATAATCCTAATTAAATATCAAAGAATAGAAAAATTGAATAAAAATTCCAACCGATTAACATAGCTACAGTAAAAATATGTAATAATCTTGAAAAACTGCATGTAAAGTATAAAGTGTCCACTTAGTGAGAAACGTGACATGATATGACGTCATAACACTGGAAAATTACTTAAAAATTAAATTTTAAAAAAATTTGGAAAGAATTATGAACGCCAAACCTATTTAAGAACCTTTCTCGTGTAATTTTATGTACGTGTACCAAGTTTCATGTTATTTGGTTGTCTGGATCTCGAGTTATAAGGGAACAGACAAACAGACAACAAATGCGTCTTATATATATATAGATACAGTGGCGCACACAAGGGGGGGAGTCCTAGGGGTACAGACCCGTCCCAAAGCTCTTGAATTTTTTCCAAATGACTAATTCTAAATATATAGTACGTAAAATTTAATGAAGTATTTGTTAATAACTAATTTTGTTAATTAATGCTAATTATTTATTCAATAATTAGTTTTTTACTGTTTTTTTTTTTGTTCCTGAAAATCGACAACAAAATCAAAGGGAGCTTTTGACCCTGAACCCTCCCTCTTGAAAAATTCCTGTGTGCTCTAATATATAAATATATATATCAGTGGCGCACACAAAGGGGGAGCTCTAGGAGTCTGGACACCTCCCAAAGCCCTTGAATTTTTTTCCAAATAACTATATTTCTAAATATATAGTACGTAAAATTTAATTAAGTATTTGTTATTAATAATTAATTTTATTAACTAAAGCTAATTATTTATTCAATAATTAGTCTTTTGCTTTTTTTTTTTTTTAACGAAAATCAACAAAATCAAAAGGAGCATGATACAAGAATGTGTGCTTTCAGCCCTGGACCCCCCCGTGAAAAATTCCTCTGTGTGCGCTACTGATATATATATATATATAGCAAAAAAGGGAACAAGAAAAACTACTTTTAAACTGGAAAGCATTATGTTTTTTTTTATTAAATTTTTTGTAAATTTTTTTATTTAAAGATTTGGGAGTAGGGATTAGGGATTTAATATGGAGAATAGGGATAGTTAGGGAAGGATAAAAAGACCAGAGTAGGAGTATAGTTAATAATTATCATATAATAGGGTTTATATTATTATATAATAGAGTTTATGTAAATTTTTATATATGAAAGGGTTTGTTACTATATAATAGGAAATATTACCTATATTAAATCTTAATAAATATTAAAATATACAGGCATGTTTCACATAAAAGTTAAAAATTCTTTTCAATTTAAAAATAAGAGATTAAACAAAGAAGATATTTCGCTCATAAAAGAACTAAACAATTTAGAGAAAAATAGGATATGGTATAATACTCTGTTATTTATAACGTAGCGATAATTTATTTACCCTGCACTTTGAAGCTACGAGCTATATGAAGGCTAGTAAGGACGGACCGCTTTATTTCGAACCGTCAAAAGTTGTGAAAGATATATATATATAGCCCTTGCAAAGTTAGAATATTATATTAATATTAGAATATATTTTGAGATCTGTAAAATATATATATTTGTTTTTGGTACTCTTTTGGATATTTATACGTGAAAATTATCCTTATTTATTTTTTATACCCTCAGTTCCTTCAAAAAAGTTAATAAACAAATTTTACGTTTTACATTCGCTTATGTTAATTTTAATTAAGTATAAAATACAGGAAACCATGAATAAAAGGTTTTTTTTTTTGGCATCAACTTTTATCTTATACCTCGATAGTCTTTTCTCAGCTGCATATTCTATCTGTAAACATAAATGCTTTATGATATACAAATACATTGATTATTATACTGATATTTTTTAAAAAATGACGTGTGGATAACGAAAGGCAGGAAGCCAACTTTTTAGGGAATCGTCGTTAGACACATTAATAGGTAGAAGCTTATCGATTAAACAACTGGGTAATGGAATAATTACTTTGATTTTTTTTTATTATGGATTAGTTAAAATGTTACCGATAAGCTTAAATATATAGAATAATATAGTTTTTTTTATTCCAATGCAAGTTCATTTTTTTTAAAAAAAAGTAAAATTTTATGTGTGTGACTTGTTTGATTGTTTGAATGCATCATTTACGGACCGTAAAGAAGTAAAGAAATACGTGCAGTTATTCACCCGCACGCACACACACAATAGTAAAGGGAAAAAAAGAAGACTAACCTCCATAATGGCATTACAATTGCAATATAGCATATAGAGCAATCATAGTAATAATATATGCATCTGAGTTATATGTAATATATTAGTAATATATATTATTGATACATATAATAATCATATTACAAATAGTACATTAATATAATAACAGTGAACATAATAACCTCATTAAAATGTACATTAGTATAGTTATTACTGTAATATATATGATAATAATAATAGTAATAATAATAATTGTAGTAAACAACTGCAACATTAACGCGTGATCAAAGGGGTTTCTTTTAATGATTTTTTTAAATAAACAAATTCTACGTTAATAAATTATGTTGATGTGAAGTAAATTTTTTTTCTATTGTATTATTACTAAAAAAAGTAATAGTTGTAGAGTTATTTCTACCCAGATGTCCGGTAGATGCTTTGGCCATAGAAATTAAAACACATTAATTCTCTACATTCTTCTATATATATATATAGGATTTAGTTATTCACTTCATGATTCTCAAACTGTGGGGCACACACCTCCTAGGGGATCGTGATAATCCCATGAGGGGGGCGCAAGCATATTGAAGTTAAAAATAAAAGATTATTTTGAACTTTTTTTTAATTTACTGGAAAGAAGCAAAACAAAATACATTCTAAATAAAAAATAAAATACATCTCGGCGTATTTTTCGCACTCTGCTAGAATTTTAAAGTTAGAAAGGAAAAGTAACATAATACTTATTCTATTACTTATAAGTAACTTACTTAAAATATCTATTACTTAAAAATAACTTACTTAAAATATCTATTACTTAAAAATAACTTACTTAAAATATCTATTACTTAAAAGTAACTTACTTAAAATATCTATTACTTAAAAGTAACTTTCTTAAAATATATATTTCTTAAACGTAACTTTCTTAAAATATCTCTCTCTATTACTTAAAAGTAACTTTCTTAAAATATCTCTATTACTTAAAAATAACTTTCTTAAAATAGCTATTACTTAAAAATAACTTACTTAAAATATCTATTACTTAAAAGTAACTTTCTTAAAATATCTATTACTTAAAAGTAAGTTTTTTAAAATATCTATCACTTAAAAGTAACTTTCTTAAAATATCTCTCTCTATTACTTAAAAGTATCTTTCTTAAAATATCTCTATTACTTAAAAATAACTTTCTTAAAATAGCTATTACTTAAAAGTAACTTTCTTAAAATATGTGTGTGTGTGTGTATTACTTAAAAGTAACTTTCTTAAAATATCTATTACTTAAAAGTAAGTTTTTTAAAATATCTATCACTTAAAAGTAACTTTCTTAAAATATCTCTCTCTATTACTTAAAAGTAACTTTCTTAAAATATCTCTATTACTTAAAAGTAACATGTACAAAATTTACTACTTATCCTGATAATTTATACTGTTTATAATTAACGTCGCTTTGTAGCTTTAACGTCAAAGCACATTATTTTTGCATTCGACACACTGCCATTGTATGGAAGGATGGAAGGAGGGAATGAAAATTATGATTGAAAATTGAGCCGCAAATACTGAAAGTTTGAGAAACACTGCTTTAACCCTCTATCTCTGCCAACGGTATATTTATAAGTACCACTTACTTTAAAATTGCATAGAATAACCATTTTTACGAATATTCTGACGATACTTCGCAGGAATATTCTTTTAAATCCCCGCTTTCAAGATATATGGCAGCACGGGTTCTATGATGAGTATTTTAGTGGGGAAGGCGAGTATTTTTATAGCAGAAATGGCGTTTTCAGCTGACATTTCGATCGGATTGCGAAGATTGTCATTTTTGTTCCGAAAAAGTAGTTAATGCCAAAAGTTAAGTGTCTTATTTTTTTTTGTATGCTAATGAAGTACTTAGAAAACGATTTGACTATTTATTTTAAGTGAACAGTGTATGTGTAATTAATTTTATAGATGAATATCTTTAATCACTATTTAGCTCTAACGGATTAAATTTACCAAAGTTGAGTATTTTGCTTATGTAAGTATATCCTATTTGTTTATGTATACTCTAATTTTCAATGTAGTGATTCAAAAAATATATTGCATAAAAAAAAACGCAGTAAATCATAAAGCGTTAGATAAAGGCTTTTAGGTAGGTAGGTTTAAAGGGCTAGGTTTTTTTTAAGGCTTTTTCAAATACTTTTCACTCTATTATTCACGCTTTGCATGTGCATCTAGTTCCATCAGCTGTAAATATACTTTTTTATAGTGTCCTTATCGTAAAGAAAAAGAAATTTACATCAAATTACAAAATTTAACAAAAAAAAAAAAAAAAACACGAAATTTTTTTTAAAGTTACAATAATATTTATTTTTAAGATACATAATTAGCTTCTATTTAATCAGAATAAATAGATAAGTATCTGTTGTTTAGTTTCGTTAAGTTTTAATAATTATTTTTACTTCTTGGTAGTGAGTAAAGTAAATCTACAAATTGTTAAGATAGAGCTTAAACCATTATATTTTCTTACACAGAAATAAATATTTTAATATAAATTAAAGAGAACCAGTTAAAATTGGATTGTAAACTTCGATTAGCTTTCTGTAAAGGAATC
Source organism: Trichonephila clavipes (assembly GCA_019973935.1). NCBI lineage: Eukaryota > Metazoa > Arthropoda > Arachnida > Araneae > Nephilidae > Trichonephila > Trichonephila clavipes. Next base: position 245,162 of record BMAU01000871.1, on the reverse strand, counting down.
TGAGTAAAAGTTTTAAATCCTAATTAAAAGAAAAATACTTTATAATTATTACAATTGCATGTTAGTACTTAACATTTTTTGCTGTTGTTGTTGTAATCCGTGCATTTATATGAATAAAAACTTAAATAAATTTCATATGACTTTTGGATGAATCTTTATAGTTGTATATTTCATGTATTTTAAAATGTCAATAACATATATACATAGTTGAAAACGATTTTTTTTGTATGAGTAATTTCATGTAAATTATATCCAATTCATTCTTTTAAAATTAAAATGCTTTTATTGCTTTCAAATTCTGGGCTCGAAAAATACTTAAAATTACAGATTTTTTCCAGTTTAATAAACTATGCACATTTTGGAAATTATTTTTTAAATATTCTTAAATCTATTTTTTGGAATAATGCAGCATTTTTTTAACCCTTTATCTACCGCATCATGATTTACTGCAATTTTTTTCGGGGAATACTTTTTTTAATCACTACATTGAAAATCAAAGATATACATAAATAAAATGCTCAACTTTGAGAAATTTAATCCATTAGAGCTAATTAATTAAATTGGTACATTAAAGCACTGTCAGTGCACAAACGTCTCAAATATCCTCATAATACGAAAAGACCGAATGACTTTTTAAAAGCAGTTTTAACTCTTAAAAATGCTAAAGAACCAGAGAACACTAGTATTTTATAGCAAAAAATATTTACTCTTTTAAAGATTATTAAATTTTAAAATTTATGTACATATATATACATATATATATATATATATATATATATATATATATATATATATATATATATATATATATATATATATATACATATATATATATACATATATATATATATACATATATATATATATACATATATATATATATATATATATATATATATATATATATATATATATATATATATATATATATATATATATATATATATATATATATATATATATATGCATGTATGTATACTTTTATTACACATGAAAACGGCTTTTACACATATATTTAATTTGAGTGAGGTTTCGATTGAATGTTTTTTAAAGCACTGCATCCTGGGGTAAGAAATGCTGAATTTTCTTATTACTGCACCTTGAGTTTTATTCAGACTTTCGAGATAATCCTCTTAAAAATCTAACAAAAATTCCAGCCCATTATTTTCTGAGACTTCTTCATCTGAAAAATCCTCTATTAGTACCTCCCTGATTTCAGATGGCAGAGTTATGTAATAAATCTAAGGCCTCTTGAAGATTGAGCAACTTTTTTCTCACTTTCTAAGAAAAGGAAATAATATTTATAACAATAATAAGCACCTTGAAATCCTTCCATTGGTGTTAATTCTGTTACACACAAATAAATTAAAATGTTGCTAATTTTTTAAATAAGAATATATAGTTCATTTAATTTTGTGGGGGGAAAGCTCAGATTCTAAGTTTAAAATTTTTGAAAGCGTTAAAATAAAACAATAAAAAAGTAAAATAAATAAGTTAAGTTAAAAAGAAATGGCAAAAAAGCATAAGTCTACTGTAATGTAGAGAGGACTCTACAACACAACAATAAGATACACGAACGGAAAAAAACTGTTCTTGTTCTGACATCCAGTGGCTGTCATAAGTACCGAAAGCCATTGGATGTCAGAACAACAATTGTTTGATTGGAAACAAATCTAAATTAATTTTACAGTTGAAACACTTTATGGTACTTATACCATAAAGTTTTTCAACTGTAAAATTAATCCCTATACCCTGTTCACACTTAAAATAAATGCACAAATCGTTTTCTAGGGTCTTCCTTAGCATACAAAAAAAATGCACTTACCTTTTGACACTAACTACTTTTTCGGAACAAAAATGACAATCTCTGCAATTCGCTGAAAAAGCCGTCAGCTGAAAACGCAACTTCTGCAATAAAACTATTCGCCTTCGCCTCCAAAATACTCATCATAGAACCCGTGCTTACATATATCTTGGAAGAGGGTATTTAAAAGAATATTATTGTTATATATCGCCAGAGTATTCGTAAAAATGGTTATTCTATGTAATTTTAAAGTGAGTGGTATTTATAAATACCGTCGGTATATAAAGGGTTATATATATAAACCTCTCATTATTACTTTTTTCAAAAACTAATAAATGATTCAAAAAAAGCTTTCGTTCCCATTAAAACTTTTTTAAAGCAAAGCAAGATTTGAAAAAATAATATAATTGTAAATACTTTTTATAAATAATCTCTTCATAAAATTTCGCGTTTTTCAAAAAATACTTTCAGAAATAGCTCAACTTTTGCATCATTCAATATTTAGGCTTATCTTAAGAGATACAGTAATAACCTGATTTCTCATATACAATTTTTAGCTATGCTTTACTAAAGTGATCTTCAAACTTTTTCAACTCATGGAACTTCTTGAACTGGAAGGTGTTTTTATGGAACCCCTTGAACTGGAATGTGTTTTCGTGGATCCCCTAGTACTAGACAATGTTTTCGTGGAACCCCATTTCTCACACATACTTAGAAGAATATATTTCGAAATAATATTTAAAGTAAATCAATATGTGTTGTAGGTACTTTATGTAAAGGCAATTAAAAAAGTATTCCATTCATTATTTAAAAAATTCTAATCTAATTTTTAATTATAATTAAATCATTAATAATAATAATTTTTGCCCCAAGTATCACCTATCCAAGCTTTATATTTAGTAACTGGGACATGTGCATGCTTTTTTTTCACACAAACTGTCAATGTCTAGGTCTATTGAGATCAAATGTAATAGAATTGCGTATTTTGAGTTGAATTTGTTTTAATACTCTGTTTTTGTAGCCACTCACATTGAGAAATATATTTCATTTAAACATAACTTTCTGAATGTCATTAAAATGTTTAGAACTGTGTGAGAAACATTGTATATTTTGCATGAATTTGCAATATAAAATTTAGGAGCTGTTCTTTCTTAAATTTAGATTTTAACATCGAATCTGTTGATATGCCAATAAGTTGTTTCCTTTTCTTCATTATAAGTGTGTTTTTCCACAAATGTAAAAAAGTGCATTTTCCATTAGAAAACTATTTAGTTTTTCAAGACAGTGTGCTAATGAGTACAAACTTATCTCGTGGAATCCGAAATAGTAAATAATAGAATATTCATAAGTTAGTAAGAAGTGTATATATACAAAGGGATGGGCTTTAGATACTTGTAATTATACAAATTTCATAGAGAACGCGAGTCCACATTTTGCATACATATTTATAAGTTTATTTCCAGTTTTTTATTGTGACTCGTGGAACCCCAGGGTTCTGTGGAACACAGTTTGAAGACCACTGCTTTTTACTATAACGGAAATGTTGTATGCTCGGAGTGTGTGTGTAAAAATGTCCCCACCCATAGCCCAACATTTTTTTCGAGCGATGATAACCCTATGTGTCTAGTACAAAAAATTTAATTAAATATTTGTTATTAACAATTTAAATTATTAATCAATGGTAATTATTAATTCAATACTTTGAATTTTACTGCTTTTTGTTCACAAAATTGAAAAAATCAAAGGAATGTGTTTAGCTGCGTATTGAGGTATGATACCAGACTGGTAGACTTTGGACCTTGCCCCCCAATTGAATTTTTTTGTCTGCGCCACTACTGGTGACCATATGACTTGACATAAAAGATTACAGACGTTATCATTTGTGCTTTACTAAAACACATGAAAACAAGATAATTTTGTAGAGCTTGCAATCAATAGCGCACACAAAAATTTTTCAAGGGGGTATCATGTTCCAATACGCCACCCAACATATTCTTTTGATTTTGCCGATTTTTGGAAACAATAACAATACAAAATTAATTGTTGAATAAATAATTAGCATTAATTAGTTAAATTAGTTATTAATAACAAATACAAATTAAATTTTACGTAATACATACATAGGATTATAACCAATCGAAAAAAATCAAGGGCTATGGGGGGTGCTTGGGCCCCTAGGACACCCCCCCTTGTGTGCTTGCAATACCCCACTATGTAATAAACCTTATTTTCTGAAATTTTACGGAAAGTAATTTGTACAAATTCTTAGTTTTTTTTAATACGAAATATATCTGATTTATAACTTTCTCTATACATTTTGGTATTGAAGGATTATTTTTCATAATTAGCATGTAGTACAGTAAAAACAGGAAATGCAAAACATAAGATGTCCTACCTTTAGCTCACAGTGGCTGGTGGGAAGCATACTTCACCCCAGGGACGTCTTAAGACTCTTTGAGGCCCTGGGCCTAGAGAAATTTTAATATATTTTGAGGACCTGGCTCCCTATACAAAAGTATAAGCCCTATCTGAGATCTTTACAAGTAGACATTAGCATCCATTGTTAAATATTCGTTCAAATGGTAATTTGAAACAAATAAATGTGCACGAGACTCAATCTCAAGAACCTAGGCACAAACCCACAAACCAGCTCGACCTATGGTCACATTTCGACTAAAGGAATTAAACGATTCTGTATCGTATTAGGCTTAGACCAAGACATGGACAACGGTCATCACATAATAATACAGTCTTGCCACTTTTACCAATTGACATGCAATTTGAAATTCCAAGTTTTTCGGAGAAAATGTATGGAAATAACGTTGAACCATTAAAATAATCCGGATCATTATCTTATTAAGATAGAGCCGAGAACGAACTGAGGCTTCTACCGACAGCGAGGCCCTGGGCCCGGGCCCAGTTGGCTCATGCCTTAACCCACAAAATAAAAAATGGTCTTAAAAATCAAATTTATTTTAGGTAATAAACTAAATGAATTTTTTATAAATCAGTCTGAATTCCAAAAATGTTTTAACATAACATCACTAGATAAAAGTATCGTATAAAGGGTTAAAGTATCAATTCGTTCAATTGCAGATGTATGTATACTCAAATGCCACTACCTCATTTTCAACTGTTAAATCCTACCTTTCCCTGATCTCTCAAACCCAGAAGACTTTTCCCTCGAACTAGCTGCGACGTTCCCCTGTCTTTTAATCCCAGCTGTTCTTCTTGAGAAACTTACCGATATTAAATTACAATTCAATCAATAATCGTCTGCCTCTTTCGAGGGTGGAGAGAGAGAGAGTCCTAATCGAACGCCTCTTTAGAAAGCCCTAATGGACACATCAGGCAGGACACCCCCTTGGGCCCCGCGCGCGAGATGTAATTTATGATTTACATATTCCTAGATGCCCGTGACATTGATCTATGAGATAATAAACTTCCCTCGAAAAGAGTTTTGACGCATTTTTTCCTCTTTTTTTTTCCTTTCTCTGTTTTTTTCGTTTTTTTTTTTTTCTTTTTTTTCTTTCTCTCTAGCTTCCACGAGTAAACAGACAGTTGATTGGCTTTATCGAAATAAGTTTCTTGCTCGATTTTTAAACTTTTTTTTCTTTTAAGAGAAAAAAAAAATTCTTGCTGCGTGCAGTGGAAGTTTTTATTAGCGTGAAACTGCATAATTAACTATTGACAAGCGAATGAAACACTTTATGAAGTTTAATTTTGGAATGCAAAATCTTGTAGCGTCTTAGGACGGAATATTTTTTCCTTCCTCTTCGCATGCTATGCGACCAGACTCCCATCTTGTTTAATTTTTTTTTAAAAGGAAGCATGAAATATATATAATACAGTTTAATATTTGAATTGACCAGTCAAATGTGATTGACGAGTATACTCGTCACGGAGAAATTGCACGATTTTGTGTATTGACGAGAATACTTGTCATACGTAAAAAGTAATGACCCTATTGACTATTGAATTTTTAATGTTTGAGAAAAACAAACTTATTCTCAAATTTAAAGATATTTAGAATATTTTGAGACCAGGTCGGAACAAAACAAATAAATAAAAAATATGAAAAATTTAAGATTAACTCATTCATCGCCGTATATGCACCGGCTGAAACAGCGTATAAGTTCGCATAACGAATTTTTTTACGTGCGATGATAAAGTATTTTAGATGTTAACCTAAAAGGAGCGAAGGCAAAAGCTGGAAAATTGATTTATAATAGGGTTCTTTCAGGTATGGCCAACCATTGGACAAATGCGTGATGCTGACTGACCATCGATAGCTACTGGCTCGAAGTTACCTAGTTATCGAGTGTAAATGTCAATTGTTTAATGCTGCCTCCAAGTGTGTGCTGACATTGGAGTTACGGCCCAATGCCGCACTGTGCCTAATTGTACTGAGGTGGGAAATTTCTGGTAGAGAGGACTGCAATCGCCCTACAGCAATACTTCTCAAAGTTTAAATAGTTGCGACCCAGGATTCATTCGCAGTTTTCATCGCTCCCCCCTCTATGCAACAACACTGCATTGAATTCAATAATACTACACTTTGACGCTAAATCTACACAATACGACTTGAACCTCTAATTGTCACCCGTGTATTTAAACATCTCGCTCACCCAAAGAGTTAATTGCCCCGGACGTATATATACGTCTTTCCGAAGTACGATTTTTCTGTGCACTGCTATTCATAAAATTATTCCGAAGGCTTCAGAATGCAATAAAAGTACATTGACAGTGTTTGCGAAAGATTTACTTCTTTGTTCTCTCCTTTTCTTCCTCCACCCCCAATACATCACATACGCATGCCTACAGTGGTATTGGAGAGTGAAGGGGGGGTACGGGGTGTTAATTTCTGTATATAATTTTTTATATATGACAAGCACCCGACTGATGACATCGTCAGTCGGTACAGGGAGGCTCGGCGTCAAATGGCTAAGAAGCCAAACACGAGCGTTGAATAAATAAAATATAAGACAAGCCTATGGGATCTCTGGTAATTATTAAACTTGTTCTTAACTTTATATTATTAAAGTACTTATAAAATACATTGTACAGCACTGATACATTTATAAGCGCAAATGTGTATTTTATTTTTTATTATGTCGAAATGTATTTTTTGTTTACTTTCAAGAAATTAATAATTTTCTTAAATAATCTTTTGTTTTCGACTTTTCAATTTGCTAGCGCCCCCCACCTAAGATGGCTCGCTGCACAGTTTGCGAAACACTGCCTTACAGCGCCTACTTCAGAACTTCTTTAGCGTTAAGACAGGTATACATTGTCAATAAAGAAGGAAGTAAAGCAGCGGGTGTTTAGGGCTCCCAGTCTGGGAATTTGGACTGGACGGTCTCTAAAATTCATAGATATCCATAAAAACTTATGGTCGGAAGAACCGTTGGTGTCATGAACCTGCAACCAAGTTAAATTACTTTGTAGCTCAGTACATATACCCTCCGTACAATAAGTATTGGTGATTAAATTGCCAATCTTATAAAATAAACCCATCTTTTGGATCCAATATTTTAACAGCGCAACTGACTCTGTGATTAACGAGAATACTCGTCATCGCTCGATTTCCATGACACACATAATTGCACGCTCTCAAACTGGAGTGCCACGTTTAACTGGTGAATCGAATGAATGTCTTTCAGTGTTGCAAAAGTACGCTTTTTACTAACGTTGCATTCTATACAGTGCCTGTTTAAGCTCATTTCGAGCCCCGGGTGCAGAAGATCTACAGGCCCCCTTGGCACTGGCGAATCCAAATAAAATCTGGTTAAGTCTAGGTTATCTGGGCCAATCGATCGATGATTAAACCTGCACTGATTCTAAAGCAAAGAGCGTACTATTGGCGACGTACCTTGTCATTTTCAAACTCCGTCAAAGTTAGTAAGACAAAAATGAGCGCAGACCCTCTCTCCACTCCCAAACGTGCATCAGCCCCTCTAAAAAAAATCTTCAGTGGCACCAGGATTCGAACCTACAACTATTTATTTTCGAAAAGTCACAAATTAAAATAAAAGCCGTGATTTTTCTTTTCATAAGCATAATTTTTCAATTGAAATATTCTTCCATTAAATATGTAAAAGGCTCGCGCTTCTCTCGCAAGCACCTAGATGTGTGGGGGAAGGGAAGAAACATTCGACATGATTCAACTAATCTATTTATTTCCACACAAGGAACAGACACAGTTTCAGCTAATAATAGTAAGAGAGTGTCTCAATGTTAACTGTGAAATTTGAACAACGACAGTAAAACGTGAGAGAGATTAGGAGACTATCACTGGTCTGGACACCCCCATAGTTCTTAATTTCTTTCGGATGTTGATAATCCTATGTTTTAGTTCATAAAATGTAATTAAGTACCTGTTATTAAAATTTATTTTGTTTATTAATGGTAATTGTAAGTACTGTATTTTGTTCGGGACAATCGATAAAATCAAAAGAATAAATTTGATGGCGTATTGGGGTATGATACGAGAATGGTGGATTTTCGACCCTGGACCTTCACTTTGAAAAATTTATCTGTGCGTCATTGCTGCTCGGCTATAACAGCAATAATAACAGTTGCAGATCATGGTCAAGATTGTTGTGTTGTTCTCAACCACCCCAATTGCTTTTTTTTTTTTGCTTTTGTTTTTGGTGAGGGAATAGGTCAGCTTTTTTTTTAACTAGATACAGAACAAACTGAATGTAAAACAACCACCGGAACAAAAGGGAAATTTTATTTCTAACAAACAGCTTAAAAACACCACTACCTTATAAACGTAATCCATCGTGACTTCCCATAGCGCTGACTACTATTACATCACACAGGTAACTTATCCATCAGATAACCCAAAAACTCAAGGCCAGGTTCATTGTTCTAGATCACCATTCCATTTCTGCCCTCTGTGGGCTTTATTTTATCAGATGAACACTTTCGTTTTAGTTTTTACATGCACACCGAAAGGAAGGGAAGAGGAGCGCTTATCTTTGATCTTCCATCCTTTGGGTTTGTGTCCTATCCGTCTCTAGATACATAACTCACCTTGGACTTCAGCTGCAGTGACAAATCGAGTCCCAACAAAGGAATAAAAAGAGCCTATATCGTTTTCAGAAGGGAGCTGTGGGTTATTCTGTTTTCCGCAGACCCCTATACCCCCGAGGGGGGGACCTGAAATGGGTGAGAGATTTATGGTCCTGCGAGATTTATGATCGCAGTGACAGCAGCGCGGGCAATGGTCAACATTCAGGAACACTGTTCTGGGGGTTACCTTTGGAATTTCCCAACTCTCTGATCGCCCGCAAGAATTTTTCTTGGGCAGGAAAGTGTTTTCGGTTCGCCCCTTTTTTTTCCTGATGAAATCTTGCCCCTGGGATAATTTCGGTGGTTGAGCGAAGTGGCGGAAGGCTTGAGGTAAAAAATAACAGTATGGGAGATTTCTAGGGATTTTTTCTGAATCCTACCAGAAACGTTTGACAATAAACTATGTATCTTAAGAGTATTTTGTCACGCCTGTGTATCACAGTGATATATATATATATATATATATTTTCTATTAAGCTGCTTTCGCTTAATGTAATGTAGTGGTCTTCAAACTTTTTTTCACTCACAGAACCCTTGACAGTATAAAATGTTTTCAGAGAGCCCCACTTAGAAGTGTTAAAATAACACTTAAAGTAGATCAACATGTTGTAGGTACTTTTTACATAAAAGCATTTACAAAGTATTGTAGTTGTTATTAAAAATTTTTTGTATGTAATTTTTTCCTGTACTTACTCATTAGTAATATTAATTTATGATTCAAGTGTCAACTCCCCCCCATGTATTACATCTAGTAAAGGGGATATGTGTATCTGCATTTTTCACACAAGCAATCGAAGTTTAGGTCTATTGAAATTATCTGCAGCATTTCGTATATTCTGCGTTTAATTTGTTTATACATTTTATTTTTGTAGCCACTCACATTGAAAAATATTTTCCGATTGAATACATTGTCGTGAAGGGCGTTAAAATATTTCAGCTGTGTGAGAAATTCTGTGTATTTTGCATGAAATTGCAACCTAAACTTTAGGAGATGTTCTTGCTTAAATTTAGATTTGAAAATCGAATCTATTGTTATGTTGATAAATTGTTCCCTTTCTTTCATTATTGGTATTTTTTTACCAAAATGAGAAAAAAATGTATTTTCTATTAGAAACTATTTAATTTTGCCAAGCATTGTAATTATTTAGGGGAACCCGGGATAGTACACAATAGAATCTTCACAATCTAATAGGCAGTACATATAATGATAAAACCTTTTAATATTCGTTTATTATATTATAATAAAAGTTAAAAAGTACTCGGGAATGAAATTGTGTATAAGTAAAATTTTAGTTTTAATGACAAGGAAGAGCTTTAGATATTTGTGGTTATACAAATTTTATAAAAACATTTTTTGTATACACATTTATAATTTTCCTTTAAATTTTTATTTGTGGGTATAGCAAATGCACTGCATTATTTGATGAGATATTAAGTATAATTTCCATTTGTTTATTTCTTACATTAAAATTAAGATATTTAATTTTTTCTGAAACTTATAAATACTTTTATATTAAAAAAAAACTGCTTATTCTACTTTTTATCAAAAAGCTTGATTTTACATAGGGTACGTTTAACTTGATAAATGAATTTATTGCAAGCTATTGCAGCTATTTTTGTTAAGTTATTAATTAAGTTATTGAAATGCTCTATTAAATTTGTATAAATAATTTGGCATAATTTGAAAATCTATGAGTACCCTTTTAATATGTAGCATTTTTATGTAAATGATTATTGTATTAAATAACTCTAGATAAATCAGACACACATTAATTTCAATGAGTTATAGCCAGCCGAACTTTATTTACGATTTCAGCTCAAGAGACAAAATTAACACATCTGTCACCTTAAAGGGTTCCACGTAAGTCAAATCGATCTTACCCAGTAGCGCACACAGGAATTTTTCTAGGAGGGGGGATCCAAGGTCGAAAGTTCACGATTCTTGTATTATGCTCCTTTTGATTTTGTCGATTTTGGGGAACAAAACACAGTAAAAAACTAATTTTGGGATAAATAATTAGCATTAATTAATAAAATTAATCATTAATAACAAGTAATTAATTAAATTTTACGTACTATATACTTAGAATTATAATCAATCGGAAAAAAAATCAAGGACTTTGGGGGGGGTCCCCAGGACCCCCCCTTGTGTGCGCCACTGATATTACCTATACATACTCAAAACAAGTGCAATTATATATATATCAAATAGTTTCTATTCACACTCTTCCATGAATGAAAATTTTAATTAACTGCTACAGCCAAATACTGCTCCAAAATTAGTACAGTAGTTAAAAAATGAAATCAATAGACGAATATTGTCTTGGAGATCACCGCTACTTTATTTCAATATCTCTTCCACCTATGCATGGAACATTTTAGAAGATGCCGCTGTTCACTGCTAGCAATTGTTGATGTAAAACGGTAGTAGATACTGGTTTTGTGTGTGAGTGTCATTCAAACAATTCAATCAAATTGGTATTTTCCAGGATTTATTAATAACATGCTATAAACGTGAAAAAAGCAATAATCTTAGCCAAATTGAATTACCAAGTAAATTATCAGACTAAATCTATGCTATAGAAAAATCCTAAAATTTGGGAGAAAATCTTAGAAAACAATGGTACACACCTAGTTATGCCGAAGACAAGAACAATACCACAAATTATCTTTGAAAAACCACAGCACGGGTTAACGCAGAAGCACAGCTCAAGATCAACACAGCCTTTTTAAAGAAAATGTTTTCAAAACTTCACGTATTATCACTTTGTTGTTGCCAACTGATTTTGTTCTTTACAATAAATAAAGCTTGGTTGGATTCTAAATTTATTTTAATTCACAACAGTGAATATGTCGAGATCGACACCATAACTGATACCCTATTATTCACAACACATGTATCTATTCACCGTTAGCAATTTTTACTATTTTAACAATTGCCCTTCAACAACAGCAGTAAAAATAGCTATACAATTATAACAAAAGCAATCTTACATGTGTTGGCATAAAAAAAATACGTCGGCTATTAGGCAACATTTCGTTCGGGTAAAGTTGTCTGATGCAAGATCAAAAGAGTTAGCTTGTGACCCTAGCTTGCTTGCTTTTCTTCCATATAAGTCCTTAGCTTAAGTCTTTTCAAATACTCGGGTGTCATTCTATGCGGAATATTTCACACGCGCTGTGCTGAAAGAGTTCAATTTGGCAAATCAAGGGATAATATTGATGGAGTGGATGAGGAAATGGCGCTAATTTGGCATCTCCGTGTCATTTGCTCTGCACCGCCGTTGTCAGTTTCAAGACACCATTGTACTGACTCTTCGACTCCCGCAGATTTTCTGTTGCGGCTCTGCAGTTCTCTGAAAGGAGGCGCAACCCTCCTTATCTGTTGCTCTGAATGTCCACCTCCTCTGGGCTTTGTATTGTGTGGGTTTGAGGTTAACCTGGACTTCAGGACAAAAGAAGTCATAGCGTTATTGTTCGCTATTACAGTTTAGAGAAACTTGCTTTTGTGTTGCTAAGCGCATACTGAAAATTCTGCTGAGGAGGCAAGAGCAGAAACATTTGGAAGTCTTTTATTATCGTAGATTCTTGTGCCTTTTTCAATTTCTAAATCTTTGGTTTTTCAAGCAGTTGCCAGTTGATTTCTGAAGTGATTCCGAATATTTGTTTACGTATTGACTATAGAAATAATCGAATTGAAAAAAGTATTATATGCATAAAAGAATTAATACTGACAATGCCACTTTAGGTTTTAAATTTCTGAAGATATTATGTATTCTTTTTACTGATTGAAATTGCTTATTTTCCCTGTAAAGTTTTTTGTTGATGAACATAAAATTTTCATTTTTCAAAACACTAACCAAACAAATTTATTAATTTCTTCAGTTTTATCAATGTAAATTATTTGTAATAAAAACTTGAGCCGAATTGTTAAGGATAGAAAATATTTGAAAAGCAAATTTAATTTTATATGCTAAAAATGCTTCTAAACAGCAAACATGTATCAATTACTAAAACAAATATTAAATATTTCCCCAAGATGTACAAAAATACACAAACTATAAAATTATTGGTGCTTTTAAATTGTCATTCCTATAAAGCTCCTTCTGGAAAGTGTTTGGACACAAATAGCTGTTTATATTTGTTATAAAGTATATGTTATTTATAGAGTCATAAATTAGCTTTTTTTTTCACTTTTCATTTCATGAACTTTTTATAATAGAGAATTACCATTTTCTCAGATAAAAAATAATATAGATTCTGCTTACTTTCTATTTCAGAATAATTTGGTAGCCCGTTCTATTGTTCTATTTCCTTTATTTATTTTTGATATTATTATTATTTTATTTGATTATTATTTATTTATATTTGATATTATTCTTCTATGTTTTTCATATCATAAAAACAACTTTAATCTCTGAAAAACAAATTACATTTCCATTCGGAAATTCAAATCTTAATAAATTTATTTTCTTTAGGATTGAAAATATAATTTAAATGTTGTAAAGAATTTAAAAACAAAATTCAATTGCATCGGGTACAGCAGCATACACAAGGAGGGGCGATTGAGAGCTCAACACCCCCAGTTCAAATGATTTTTAATTTTTATCATACGGATTACCTCTCGGCGTTTTCGTCAGTGTGTCTTTTTGAACATAACCTTCCCACGTAAGAGAAATCTATGCATGCCACTTATCGGGCAACTTATGAATTGCTAATATTAAAATAAATAGTAAGTAAAGAGAAATGCGCTTTCACATTAACAACTGTGAGTCGTTTATTATAGATATTAAAGAAAAGAGACACTGATATTGAAAAATAAATCACATAGCAGGACATATACCTCTTAGATCTAAACAAAGAAATAAGGGGAAAGATTTAAAGAATTTTTCAATTGTGTTTAACTATATTATTATCATAAACTTCATATGTAACTGTATCATTATAATAAAATAATGCATCTACATTTTCTATCAAGCATTACTGTATCACAACACGTCCAAGAAACGCACCAAACGAAAATTACGTAACACAGCTATCCACGTTTCAGCTTGGGGACATAGGAGAACCTTTTTTTTCAAACCAATGTGCCATAAAGAAGTATGTTGCGAAAATCCCTATCATCGAGCTATCTCTCTCTTTATATTGTTCTGAGATGTAAGAAAAACTTCCCATATCACCGTTCCTGAGTTTTGCGCAAGAGATTTGGATAAGATTTCTCCAGGGTTGAACATTGTCTCGGCAAACCAGTTTCCCGCGGCCTATCATTGAGGTCAGACCAGCGCTGGGGGACAGGACATGATTGCTGCTAAAAACCCTTTTAAATTGCCCCGTGTGTTGGAAGTAACATAATTTACGGCACTGCTGTTTTGACGGTGCAGTAGCCAAGGGTCGCCACGGTTTTCTCATTATTCCTGGCGCCCCGGGCCGGATTGGTTAGTGCATAATTACAGAAGGAACACAGAGGGTTATTTATGGCGTGTTTCACTGTTTTAAACCCGCCACTCTGACCACCCATAGCCCGTCGTAAATTAGGAGTAATAATAAAGCTTAGGTGAGAGAGATCGCTCTGATCACATTTCCCCATCTTCTGTAGATCTGCGCGGTATTTCCCTATTGGCCTCAGGTGAAAAGGCGCGTACTGCCCATTTTTTTTGGTTTGTTTGATTCGGAAATGAGTGACATGAAGTTCAGTGGTCAACGACCTTTAGCATAGTAACCAGGAGTATTGCTAAAAGCATAACATTTACGGCCCGATAGCATCTTGGGGTTGAACCATTCGAACATTTCCGACTCGTTTTGCTCTTGGAAGGTTTTTACTCTAAATCAGTAGCCTTCAAACTTTTTCAACCCTCAAAATTGTATAAGATGTTTTTAGAGAACCCCATATATATTTTCTCCCCCAGAATATCTTAAGGTATCCGACTACGTTCGGAACCGTGATTTTGCAAAAGCGTATAAATGGATAATATTTATGATATTTAATGTCATTTAGATTAGAAAATGTATATAAAATTGTTTTAAGAATATTATTACAACAAAAAATTATTTAAGTACAATATTTTGACAAAAAATGAACATAGAATGACCTATTTTCAAAATATTCTGCTTTCGGAAAAATGCTCCTATTATAAAAATATTTTGCCTGTATATAGCTTAGATCTCTGTACAGAGGTTCAACTAGAATTTTTGAAATATATATCCTAGAAGTGGGTTTATCCATGTTTTACGACAACAGAGGAGAGCAATTTTAAGAAAAAAACGCCGATAATTATTTCAATGGATTGTAACTCTGAAAACAATGTGAATTTTTCAAAAATCACAGTTTATACTCTCTGGAGAAGTCTTTTCTTTATATTAGCAAAATATTATTATTTTAGAAGCATTTTTATAAAAGGAGAACATTTTGAAAAAGGTTATTCTAAGTTAATTTTTGCCAAAATATTGTATTTAAATATTTTCTTCTTTTTTGTCAAAATGTCCTTTAAACAATTGTATACATGTACTCTAATCTAAATGACACTAAATATCATGAAAATCGTTCATTTATGCACTTTTTTTAAATTAAGGTTCCGAACGTAGTCGATACCTTAAAATTGTGTAAGTTGTTTTTAGTGAACCCCATATATGTTTTCTACCCACCCCAGAATATCTTAAAGTGATATTTAAAACAGATCAACTATAGGTATTTATAGGTACTTTATGGAAACATAATTATAAAAGTATTGCATTTGTCATATTAAAAATTTTGATGCTATTTTTACTTAGAATAATAATATTAATCTGTGATCCCAGTGTACCCTACCTACGCATTACACTGGTGTGCAAAAATTAAAGACGAGACGGTTTTTTCAATATAACTTTGTACAAAAGCTTTCCAAATGAACACATTTAATACCGTAAGATCCCCAATACGTAAGGACATGTGTAATATGTAAGCAACACTTACTAAAAGAGAAATCAGAGGGATAAAAAGAAGCTTGATTGAAAAAGTAGCATGGAGCGCAATGCGACTGAAGGCCGAAACATCCCTGTGATGGGTGTCCAACAAGAAACATCCGGTCTTTAGTAGGGGATATGATCTCCCCTGACTGCTAGGCAGGTTTCACAGCGTCTGCCCATGCTGAGAATGAGGGTGTCAATGAGTTGTTGAGGCATTGCTGCCCATTCGTCTTGCAGCGCCAATCGAAGCTCCCGAATCGTTACTGGTGGTAAGGTACGAGCTGCCAAGCGTCTGCCTAGAAAATCCCATACATGCTCGATGGGATTGAGATCCGGAGATCGTGCCGGCCAATCCATACGTTCAATATCCTCACTCTCTAAGAGCTGTTCGGCAGCTACTGTGCGATGACATGGTGCATTGTCGTCCATGAAAAGGAACTGCAGACCCATAGCACCTCTAAAAAGACGCACATATGGAAGAAGAATCTCGTTACAATAACGGGTCCCGTTGACTGAACCTGCGTCGAAGATGTGAAGGTCTGTACGACTACCAAGCATGATGCCTCCCCAAACGAGAACACCGCGACCTCCATACCTGTCCCTTTCAATGATGTTCGAGGGATGATTTCGGCTTCCCCGCTCTCTCCAGATGAGTATGCGATGAGAATCGCTACTCAAACTGAATCTGCTCTCATCTGTAAAGAGTACTCGTCCCCATTCATTGTCTCTCCAATTCCGGTGTTCCCGGCACCACAGAGAACGCCTTCTCCAATGGGCAGGCGTTAAAGGTATACACCGTACAGGGCGTCGGGCAAACAGACCACCACCGTGCAGTCTTCTGGCCACGGTAAAACGCGATATCGGTCGTCCAGTCGCCTGTGTCGTGTGTCTAGCGATTTCTCCCACTGTCTTCCGCCTGTTTCTTCTGGCCTGTAAGACAATGTACCAGTGATCTGCGGGTGTGGTTCCTCGTGGACGACCACTACTGAACCCCCGGATAGCTGTTCCTGTAGTTTGAAATTGTCTCCAAAGTCGTGAAACGATGCTGTGAGCAATTCCGAACTCTGCAGCCACACTTTTCCCACTGCGGCCTTCCTCCAACTTCCCAATGATTCGACCTCGGGTAAAAGCATCCAGATGTCGTCTAACAGATTGATTATTCTCCATTTCTCGCTGAGGCAGCAACTCGGTGTGATTTTAACTGCTATACGGCGTGCAATCTCTTGGCCAGAAATACTGATCTTACACCGACAACATGCTTTATACTACTCAGACACTCCCCCATTGCGTCTACCTGCATATCTGCACTTGTGCTACCATACATCACCTTACTTAATCTCCTGATTGGCCTCTTCGTTCAGCTGATATGCTAATTTTTTGACTTTATCCTTAATTTTTGCACACCAGTGTATATTTAGTAACTGAGATATGTGCTTGCATTTTTTACACGAACGGTCGAAGTATAGGTCTATTGAAATTATCTGCAGTCGCATTTCATATTCTGCGTTTAATTCGTTTTTATATTTCGATTTGGTAGCTACTAAATAAATTGTTCTGAATGGAATTAAGATGTGTTTATAACTGTGTGAGAAATTCTGTGTATTTTGCATGAATCTACAACCTAAAATTTAAGAGCTGTTCTTGCTTAAATATAGATTTTAATGTCGAATTTTTTGTTTTGTCGATAAGTTGTTGTTATTCCCTCTCCTTTTTTTATGTGTCTTTTCCTACAAATATAAAAAAGGTGCAGCTTCCATTACATAACTTTTTATTTGTGCAAAAAATTGCACTGATAAGTATAAAATTATTTCATGGAACCCGGATATAGCAAAAATAGAATATTCACAATTTAGTAGGAAGTACATGTAAAGAAAAAACGTTTGAACATTCTTTTATAATATAACAATAAAACTAAAATTCATTAAAAAGTCAATTATATTTTGTGTAAATAAAGTTTGCAGTCTTATTGACTGGGATGAGCTTTACATACTTGTGGCTATATTAATTTCATAGATAACGTGAGTCCTTTTGCATACACATTTATAATTTTCTTTTCGATTTTTTAGTGTTTCGTGGAACCCCTGAGTATGCCTTGTGGAACTTCAGGGTTCGTAGAACACAATTTGAAGACCCTTGCTCTAAATCAGTGATCTTCAAACTTTTTCGATACACGGAACCCTTAGAACTATAAGATGTTTTGTGGAACCCTTGCCCTTCCACACACTTTGAAGAATATATTATAAAATAATATTTATAAAGTAGATCAACATATAAAAGGTACTTTGTGTAACGACAGTTTTCAAAAAGTATTGTATTTGTTATTAATTAATTTTTCAGCGTAATTTTTTTAATATAATATACTTACATTCTTATAACATTAATTTATGATTCAAATGTCACCTTTTATATTTAGAAACTTAGATGTGTACTTCCTTTTTTTTTATGCAAACTGTCTAAGTCTAGATCTATCGAAGTTATCTACAGTCGCACACACATTTCATATTCTATGTATAATTTGCTTTCGTAGTTTGTTTTGGGACACTCTCATTGAGAAAGACTTTTCCTTAAATACATTGTTCTGAATATTATTAAAATGTTTATAGCTGTGTGAAAATCTTGTTTATTTTGCATGAATTTGCAAACTAAAATTTAAGAGCTGTTCTAGCATAAATTTAGATTTTGACGTCGAATCTGTTGATATGTCGATTAGTTGTTCCCACCTTTCATTATAGGTGGGTTTTTTCCCACAAATGAAAAAAAGTGAATTTTTTCTATTAAAAACTGTTTAATTTTGCAAAATATATTATTAATGATCATAAAATTATTTTGTGGGAACTAGGATGGTAGACAATCTAATAGGTAGTTTATATATACAAAGAAATTTTTTTTGAATATTCTGTTTGAAAAATTTTCTTCCTGTTTTAAAAAATTATTTCCCTTCCAAATGTCTGCTTACTTGCATACTTTTTACTTTTCTATTTTCTCACTTTTTGACGGGGGAAAAATACATTACTTTTTTATACACAAAGTAAGCACCAGTTCAAAGGATTTTGTACATATATATCTTTACATCTCGCCACCTATTGTATAAACCATGCAACCTGTCACCCATTTCCCCCCACTAAGTTCTACGAACACAACACCGTTCGCAATACTGCTATGTCGATAACAGAAGAAAAAAAAGCACCTATTGAATTACACGGTCACCCATAGCGAAAGCAATACGAAATATTATCAAGTACCTGAGCAATGATCAAGACAGTGCCCGACCTATTTAAAATTGCGCCTTACATTATAGATATCCGATTTATTATACATGTCTCTCAGCCCTACAGCTGTCTTGATTTGCAGGAAGAGGGGGTGTAGCAAGGGGTGCTCCAGGTACACTCAGGTGTCCCCTAGGAGTGGGAGTTCCCACAGAATGGAGGGTGGGGAAAAGCTCCGGAGGGTGTTGGAAAAGATCATTAATAAAAAGTGACCCAAATGGCCGACGCGACAATGGATCACGTTTTTGGGGTCGTTTTCAACCCCGTGTTTTCTTTCTTCCGTTTTTTTTTTTTTTTTTAAAGTCAAACTTGGTTGAAGTGTGATGAGGAGATGGACAGGAAAAAAAACGTGCTCCCAGCCTTAAGAAAGATGAGATTACTGTTTTTCTTTCACTTTTTATTATTTTTGCTTAAATGGGTGATGTACTAGCCATCAAAAATAAACCGATAAGAGTGCCATTTTTTTTTCTTTTAACATATACCGAAGAAATATTTGTAATTATAGAAAAATATCTCCTTTTTTTGTCAACTCTTGGTCCTTGTAAAGAATCAAACATATGAAGGAGATGCGCTTTTTACGGAAAAAAAAAATATTTTACGAAAATTGTCCCATAATTGTGTGTGTGTGTGAATTTGAATATATTTTTTAAATAAAAAAAACTTTTGGATTATATATTTAACTATAAATCAAACTCAGTGGTTCAGCAGCCCATGCGGCCAAGGCTTACTTTGCCTATCTCAGTTTTCGTGACCTTAGGCGCTTAGGTTTATGTGCAGATGTTCCGGTAAGGTGGTCAGTCTGACGCGATGTCTAATTATATGCAATCAAAAAGTTAAATTGGTTGTGCATTTAGAATTATGAGAGCGCGGGGCACTTAATTCTCTGAAAATTCAACAGCACCACTAGGATTGTATGGATGCCTGGTGTGTGCTACAGACGCTCAGGTAATTTAAGTGTCATATTCTCCCAAAAAATAATCTGTGTCAAAAAAAAAATAATCTCTCTACTACGATTTTTTTTAGATAAGAAAAGTCTAATTCTTAAATAAGGACATTTGCATCTAAAATAACTGTACGTTTGAAACTTTATAAAGTACTATCTTTCATATTTAATACCAAATATCTATACACAAAAAATAAAGGATTCAAGTATTGTTAATTATAGAGATAAATATTATAACGCTTCCTTGAATATAAATGCCTCAAATCACGGGAAGCAGAGGCTCAAGACATTTCATTTCAAGGTCAAAAATGTGATTATCTAAGAAGTGGTATATGTGGAACACTTCTTTCTTTTTCTATCCTCTCCTCCTTCATTAAGATGGGAGAGGAGTAGATTTTTCTTGATGAATCTTAGAAGGGGAAAAAGGTGTCAGTGTTCTATATGTATACGAGTATTTTAATAGTTGTTTAAATGTGAAGTCCTCTTCCTGTATAAGATATTGATATCAGTGGCACACACAAGGAGGCTGTGTACGGGTTCGGAGCCCCCTCCCATTGCCATATGCATATAGTACGTAAAGTTTCATTAAGTGTTTTATTAATAATTATTGTTATTAATAATTTATGTTTGTTATTAATAATTTATTTTATTAATTAATGCTAATTATTTATTCAATAATTAATTTTTTTACTGTTTTTTGTTCTAGACATTCGACAAAATTAAAAGAATATGTTTGACGGCGTATCGGGGCAGGATCCAAGAACTGAACTTCCCCGACCCTGGATTCCCCCTTGAAAATTTCTTGCGTTCGCCACTGACTGATACGAATATATGTATGCGAAATAGTTGATTCTTTTTTCTGAAAGTTTAGTTTTAAAAGCTTAATATTTTGCTAAGCGAAAATTCTTTTTGTCTATTAATAAATCTAAAGAAAATCTGGGGGGGGATATGAAAGTCCAGAGAATGGAAGAAAAACAGAATCCTTTTTGAAATTCTCAGAGTGAACTCTGGTCATCAAATTGAATGATTGCTTATGTCGTTTTTTGAAGGCATTGCACGTGGCAATCGACGGTTGATCTTTACCGATGCAAGGAATGCACGACTCCTTAGTCCTAAAAGAATATCAAAGTGTTTACACAGATCTATTCTCCAAATTACTGCGGCCGTGGTTTTCCCGTTGCTGTGGAGTGGAAGTTAAGGGAGGGGTCGGTAGATTATTGATTTTTTTAAGTCTTAGAGCAGTGCTCCGCAACCTTTTTATCGCTGCGGACCGATCAACGTTTGATAATTTTACCGCGGCCTGCTGAGAGTGGGACACGTTGATTGTTTATATTTTAGACTGTTCTGATTTAACAATTTCAATTTAGTTACATTTAAATATGCCTTCAGAATAAAATATTGCTACACCAAAAATAAATAAAAGTGATTTAACGTGGAATATAAAGGGATTTCCGTGGAAAGTTGCACAAATCCGAGAGAAATGCACCACTTTAAATAAAATGGCAATAGTTTGATGTTTTTTAGGCAGCCCGGCACCCGCACCGGGGGTTGCGGATCGCTGTCTTAGAAGACATAACAATATCAACGCTTGCAACTTTATAAAACTAAATCGCAATACCTTTCAGACGTGGTTTTAATTCAATTAATTTCTCTTGTGATATTTCCATATCGAATAATTTTGAAAGGAAGTTTAAAGGTATGCCTAATGTTGGAGAATAAAACGGTTTGATTGATGGATTCTTTATGAAAATTATACTTAGAAATAAAGTGACGGTTATAGGGGTAATGCCCGAAAGGGCCAAGCTAACACTAAACATCTTAGAACTGCAACCCCCTGCCCCACCAGGGAATTAAACAACACTGCACTTGTCCTTTATAGATAATTTTTTCCTCTTATAGAAGGGCAGGGACTACAGAGGGTGGATCTCATAATTTTTAACCTTGTTCAAAAAAAAAAGGGCTAATCTGTTATCCCACGCTTCTATACAACACCATGGGACAATTTCAAGTCTTGACGGATAGTACGTTCATCAACTCGGCTGCATAGTAGGTCATATATGAGTCTGTTCGATTGGATAGACGTGACCGAGGGGCTGTTGGTCGTAGTTAACTCGTGCCTGGAGTTATTGTGTCATGGATTTGAATCCTGGTGCCACTGAAGGTATGTCGTACTGTCGGATTGATGCACGTTAAGTCTGTTGCGGCTCATATTCCACATTTTGCCGTGGTGTGGGTGGAAGTTTGGATAAAGAAGCACCAGCACAGGTTCTTCCTTACTCCCAGGGATGTCTTAAGACTTCTTGCGGCCCTGAGGCCTTATACAAATGTAGCCCCCTCCCATGACCCTTAAAAGTAGATAGTACATAGGATACGTTGTCAAAAACTTGTATAAACAATAATCCGAAACAAATAAATGTGAGTGACTTACAAGAGCGCAAACCGGCTGCAACCTTTTGATTGTATTAGTAATGATGGCGTATAATGAAAGGTCCAGGCCTCTAAAATGAACAATGGTCGTCACATGTTGCTAGCTGACGTATCGTCCAAATGTTTCGGTTTTTCGAAGAACACAACTGGAAATAGCATTTTGCCATTGAAATTATTCGAATCGCGATCTTATTAAGGCCGAGTCGAGAACAAGACGAAGCCCCCAGTGTGGCCGAGGCCCAGTTGGCCTATGCTTTAAGACGCCTCTGCTTATCGCTCGACCGATGGTCAATATTATAAAGTCCGTCACCAATAGCTCTTGCGTTGCTTTAGAGGGCGACATTATCAAAGAAATTAAACCGACTCCACTTTGTATTTTTGACCATGATCTCATGTACAGTAGAACGTCATTTATCCGAATGTTTATTATCCGGAGCGTCAAATATATCTGGACCAGTGTTTTTTTGTCAACTACGTATTCTGTATATGAAAATACATGAAATAAGCTGTGGCCAGATTTAGAAGGTGAAAAAGACTTCAATGACGACCACAGGGAGGAGAATGCTGACTTTTTCCAACCAATTCCCGGATTTCAAGAATGCGATGAAGATGTAGAAGCACATGGATGGCAGGCGATGCAGAAGATGGCGGATATCAAATGTTAAATGATGACGAGATTGTGACTTCTGTGCAAAAGGAAACCGACCCTGTCGACGATGAAACGGATGAAGACGAGGACACCACCAACAACGAAAGTAGCAAGGGTCCATCAAATACTAACGCGTTTTATGTGCAAGAGACAGCTATGGAGTGGTACGAACAACAATCAGAGTGCTATCCTATTCAACTACTGCTGCTCTTGAGAATCGGAGACCTTGCAGCGAAAAAACAAAGGTGTACAATGGTACAGCAAAAAATAAGTCATTATTTTCCACAATGAAGGTAAAATTGCGACATTTTGCACCTATTTTGCTTTTTCTTCAAGCACATTTCCCCGCATGTGATGATTTTCAATATGCTTATAGTTATAGTGTCCGGTTTCATATACTGCATGGATCGCTTTCGGTTATCCGAACGGTGTCCGGTCCCAATTGATTCGGATAAACGACGTTCCACTGTAGTATAGAATCGCTAGAACAAATTACAATAACACAAAAACAACGTACTAAAAAAACAAGAGTGGACCTCACGACTTTCACTGCTGGTGGCTTATTTCTAAACACCTCAGTCGAGCAGAGACCTTTCTCTGCGTGTCGAAAAAGCAGGGAGTTGCAGCGGGAGCAAAGAAAATAAAACTGGAAAATTGGTTCGGTACCTTTCCGTGCCGTGGACCATTAGCACTTGAAGACAGATGCGACACTTCACCTCCATTCGCTCTCACGTCGCACAATGCTATCGGGTGCATCGTCGGAACAAATGAAATAACATGGAGTGACTCTATAATTCTGTTGAATAATGAGGGGAGGGGAGGAAAGTGAGCTGGCTCGACTAATCACAGGGAAGCGCTTCATTGTGAATGCGGTGTAAATGATTCCCAAGAATTCTTCATCCCGCTCAAACGGACTTCGGTGCATTGTCTTGGAAGCCTTTTCTTCGACTAATGAGACGCTCTCGAAACGAATCATTCTCTTGTCCTTTTTCTTAATTCTAGAAGAAGAAATTACTGAAGAATTTTTCGGTTTTAAAAATTAGTCTTTAAATTCATCAAGTCTCTTGGTAGGAATACGCAATTTTGTTCGTTCGACTGCTGTGTGTGTTTTTAGATAATCTACAGCAGCGATTCTCAACCTGCGGCCCCCCGAGCCTTTTGAAGTCGTGGCCCATTTCTCTGAGAAATTTACTCATTTTAAAACATGGGATTAAAAATTTGGTGGGAAATTCTTTGTCAAGAAATCAAATATATCAATTTTGCTTTACGCTGTCGATGTCGCATGGGTACGAATTGATATTCCTTTTCTATTTGGAACGATTACGGTTAGTGTTAACAGAAAGCAGCGGAGTAGCGACCCTTTTATGGGTGGAACTAATTTTTAATTATCTTTCATATCTTGCAAGCGAAACATATTCGAAAAATATATATCGTTTCAAGACGATTGGGAAGTTGACTATTTTGCAGCGAAAGACAAACTTGGATCAGTAATTGTTTGCTTTGTCACGAAAGTGCTGTATTTAAAAAATACTAATAAACTGGAATCATTCAATGACACTTCTCCTCGAAGATTTCTTTCTACAGTTGATAAATAGGCTTTCTTGAATAATCTTTACAACAGCAACAGAGTGTTTTGTCTGTGGTAATATCACGGTGGTAACAAAAACATCCAATGGAGTTTTTTCTATTAGTGGTAATCATATGAAACTGTTTACTGATGCAGAAGCTGTGAAGATGTGTTTCTTAAATGCTTCTAATTCAGTTTTAGTGACAAAAATAAAAAAAATAACAATTATATAAAAAATGCAAAACACATGAGTTATTATGATTAAATTAAATTTTCCGCATTTTAAATTTCCTATGTTATCTTCATCTTAAAGCATTTCTCCCCCTTCCCTCCCTCATTAATTCTCATGTTGCTGCCCGCGTGAAATAGCTGATATATGTATGCGGCCCAGCAGAAAAAAAGCTTGAGTACCCCCGATCTAGAGTAAATGTATACATGGAATTATGTATAAATGAACTAATATATAAGAACCTTTACAATCTCTAAACATCCAGCTATTAAGGTATTATTTAATGGTAAGTAGTTTTAAAAATTTTTTTCTTTTAATTGTCATAATGCAGTGGTCTTTAAACTTTTTTGATTTGTGGAACCCTTAGAATTATAAGGAGTTTACGTGGAACCTCTTTTCCCTCTCTTCCTCTTTCTCTCTCTCTTTTAGAAACAGATCAACATGTTATAGGTACTTTATGTAAAATCAGCTTATAATAAGGTATTGTATTTGTTATTAAAAAGTACTATATTAATAGAATTTACTCATTAATAATATTAATTTGTGCGTTATTTTTGGTAACTGGAATATATGCTTGCATTTTTTATATAAACTGTCGAAGTCTAGATCTATTGAAACGATGACAAATATTTTTCACTTAAATATATATTTTTTTTCTGAATGAAATTAAATGTTTATAATTCTGTGAGAAGTCCGTGTATTTTGCATGAATTTGTAATCTAAAATTTAGGAGCCATCCTTGCTTAAATTTACACTTTATCATCGAATATGTTGATATGTCATAAGTTGTTCCCTTTCCTTCATTGTAGGTGTTTTCTTCACAAATGGAGAAAAAGGTGCATTTTCCTTAAAAAAACTATTTAGTTTTGCAAAACATTGCACTAACGAGTGTATTGATTGATTGAATGTTAACGTCGCACGGTTCAGCTACTCGAGGGCTTTTGGCGACGGACAACGTAATTTTGAACCATGGTCAAGTGACGTGGATGACACCAAGCTGCCCCCTCTCCTGACTACCACACCACACCAACGGGAGGATGTTTCAGCTCTCGACAGATTTAACGTGCATCACTGCCCCTACACGGCGGGTCTTTAGTGGTACTAACTAAGGAGTATAAAATTATTCCGTGGAACCCGGGATAGTAAACAATAGAATATTTAAAATCTAGTATAGGTAGTGCATATATAGGAGAAAAACATTTTAATATTCTTTAATTATATTATAATAAAAGTTTATAGGAAGAGCATTACAAAATAAAGTTATGTATACATAAAGTTATCAGTTTTAATGACTGAGATGAGCTTTAGATACTTGTGGTTATATGAACATCATAGAGAACGGTAATCCATTTTACATACGCATTTTAAGTTTCCTTTCGTATTTTGTCGTGGAACCCCTGGGTATGCCGCGTGGAACCTCAGGGTTCCGTGGAACACATTTTGAAGACCACTGTTATGAAGTATAGATTTAACTGAGACAGAGTGAATATGCATCATTCGTCGTGCTGAAAAACATGAAATAAAAAATAATGGCTGCGGTAATTGAGTGGTTATAGCCCTCCGCTCGTGTGTGTGTGGTCATACATGTTTGAGTCATGACTATACTTTTCATCTTGCAGACTGCGTTGCTATGGTAACTAACGAAGCAAAAAAAAAAAAAAAAAATTAACAAAAAGTGTATTTTTTTAAAAAAATTATTCAGGATGAAAATTATGGCTGAAATAAACATTTACTTGAACACTTTTCCCAAAAGATACGCATTGGTATTTTGTTATTAAAAATGTTATTCAATCAGTAGTACATACAGGAATTTTTCAAGGAGGGGGGGGGGTTCAGGATTGAAAGTCCACCATTCTTGTATCATGCTCCTTTTGATTTTGTCGATTTTTGGGAACAAAAACAGTAAAAACTAATTATTGAATAAATAATCAGCATTAATTAATAAAATTAATCATTAATAATAAATATTTGATTAAATTTTACTACTATATACTTAGGATTATAATCAATCGGGAAAAAAAATCAAGAGCTTTGGGGGGAGGGGATCTGGATCCCTAGACTCCTCCCCCCTTGTGTGCTCCACTGTATTCAATTAATTTTTTTTTCTACGAATTTATCCTTCGTCTCTTTGTGATTTTTGCTAAACATAATAAGAAAATTCTTTTGATACTTAATTAGCATTATTATATGTATACATTAACAACGGAAATATTAATCATCCTTAAAACATTTAGTGTATGATTTAAGCTACAAGGAATTGATTCCCTACTTTTTCAATATAATAATTTCCTAATTTTTCATAAAATAGTGGTTATTTCTAATTTAAATCAAAGGAAATGTAAACTTTTGTTCTTCATTTTATGCAACAATATGAAGATACTTTTCTCAGTTTACTTTATTTCAGAATTATTGGATTTAAAACTATTTTTTCTTTTAAAGTTCTTATGCAAATACTTGTTGTTGCAAGTTGCTTGTTGATGATTTGAGACATTTTGATTTTTTGTGTGTCCTTCTTCATCAGTCTATCCACAATTATTTTCTTGTGGCTTGTTCTGAAACTTTAAATAAAACCATTTTAATTGTTTTCTCCATTTTTAGATTTTATAAAGGCTTCTCTCTTATAGTTACATCAAAATTCAAAAAGCTTTTGATAATAATATTTACATAGATTTCATCTTTCATTTATAGATGCTGCAGGACAAGCATTGTCTGCAATGCAAACAATTAAAACATAGACTTAATCCTATAAATTTCACTTATATTGAAATTTACGTAGATTTATGCTAAGTAGAATAGAATAGCGATTCGCAAACTTGTCTTCGCTGGTAAAACCGAGATTGAATGTGTGTACGACGAACCAGGATATTCGTACATTTTATTCATATAAATTTCCTTTCGAATATTGTTATTTTTTACCTTTTTACCTCCTACTAATAAATAAGAAAACCCATTATCCTACTTCTAAGGAAATATTCGTAACACAGTTTGAGAACCACTAAAATAGTTTTAAAAAAAAAAAACTGATTGCAAAACTGAATAATTTATTAGAAATTAAGTGCTTTGAAAAATTTTCTAATGAATTTTTTCTGCTTTTCTTCGAGCAAAAACTATTACAATAACAAAAAAATTGAATCATTTTTGAAAACAAGAGGTCAAGAATCCAGTTTTACTGTTGAAATTGATTTAAAATGAGGATTTATAAGAAGGACGCTATACTCCCGCCGGACGACCAATCACGTGCTGTGTGAGAGAGGGGCGAAGAGTGAACAATCCTTCTCATAATCAGATTATCCAGCCAATAGAAAACTCAGAAAATCCTTACTCAGTTTTAAATGAGAAAAGACCTAAAACAATTACTAAATGATTTAAATTCAGTATTTTAAATGTTTAGTACTTTAAAAATAGTTTTTAAATAAAAAACATATAAGATTTTTTTTGGAATAAAATTTATCACTCTTATTTTGGAAGTTTTAAAAAGCCTTATTTTGTGAGAATAGCATTTCTTCTTTGATTTAAATATATAAATAGGAGAAAGTCTGAATTTGTGTAATAACTTTGAAATGAAGAGTTTCTTTAAAAAAAAATAACAATAGAGTATGCTTACATAATCAAGGTGTGTATTAGGTTAGATATAATCTAATAAGAGTTATGTACATTAGTTGGTCAGTTTGCACCACGATTAGCAGTGGCGTAACTGAGAACTTTTGCCCCCCCCTCCCCAGTTGGATTTTACAAAGTGTAGGAACTTGGTGGCAGTCAGGTTTTGGGCCCCCTAGAACCCTCTCTTCTCCGCAGTGAGGGGGGTTGCGGGGGTGTACGTTACGCCACTGACGTTTAGAGTGTGGTGTGTGTCATTAACGCATAACTTTTGAAGACAGCATATTTTGTGGTAGTGGAAGTACAAGAACTGGGTACATGATATGCATACACATTCGGAGAGATTGGAAAACATGCAAAAACCCCTCCAACACCATCGGTTTAGAGGTAATGGATTTCTTGTTTGGGAAGGGATCTCTTGCTTGGTACCTGTATTGACCTTCACATTTTCCAAGGAGATTCAGTCACTGGCGCCTGCTATTGTAATGGAGTTCTCTTTCCTCACATGCATCTTTTTTTGGAAGTGCTTTGTCTTCTCCGATTCTATTCACAAAACTGACATGTGATACTTCATAGTGCACCGGTTGTCGAATAGTTTTTGGAGAGGGGAGATATTCAGCACATGGATTGGCCAGCAATATTCCCAGATCTAAATCCAATCGATCATGTGTGGAACATTCTTGATAAAAGCTTGAAATGTCACCAGCCTTCAAAAGCGATTTTGAAGTAGCGGTTGGTGCTACGACAAGAATAGGCAACAATGCTTGAACAGCTTGTTGATAACCGTCTCTCAATATAGATAATGATTTATACTCTACATAGTAATCAGGGTTGATCATATATCCCGATAAAGGGTGAGTTTTTCTTGACAATCATGTAACAAGAAGTTTTCGGCTTTCAGTTAAACGGTGGTCAGACACGGCGCGGCATTAAAAAAAATCGTCTCATCCTTAACTTTTGCACACCGATACATACCTGAAAAAACAATTGTATAGATGAGAACTTAACAAGAACAGATATCATGTGGAAAATGTGAGTCTGGTTTATTGTTGTAACATAGAACAAATATTCTATAATTAATATGAAATTAATTTATCAAGTGGAAAAATTTTAGAGAATTCTGGAATTACAGTAAGAAAAATCATTTTTATTTTCTCATTTGCAGCTAAATATATCTTATATTTTCTTCTTTTTCTAAATATTTTCAAAAAAAATTATAATAGTTTTAACTTTCTATGTTTATTCAAAAGAATCTGCATAACATTTTATAATGTTCTTTTTTTTATCTCAACAGAAACAAACGCAGTTTTTTCAAAAATTGACATATCTTTAAAAGTAAGATCTACGTTTCTTATATATGATTATGAATCATATTATTAAAATTAATCTATTAGCACTACTCTTAGACCTTATTTAAAATAGCTCGTACAACATTGCTCGTAAGTGTATGTTCACTAAGTGAATACATTTAAAATGTGTAATTGTATATTTTCTTTCTTCATTTCGTTTTAATTACGTGCATGTATTTTCACCGAGGAAAAGCGTTCTTTGGCCCTTTTTCTTATAAATGAAAAGGGACTCGCGAAAGAAAAAAAGAGTTTGAATCTTAGATTTCAACCAAAAGGAAGCAACCATTATATTCTGGAAGATAAGTGAAAGCGAAAGAAAGAGACAAATTTTCAGTTTTTCAACTCTTAAAAGAACTTTATATTTTGTAAAGATTAAGCACATATATATAAACAATGGCAAATCATTTCAGCTTGAATAAAGTGTAATTGCTTTATAAAAGTTATTAAATCAATGCTAATATAGCACATGTGTTATATATGTTACCGCTAAAGTGTATAATTCTGTTATTTCATAGAATAGCTAGATATTTCATGGAATAACTAGACAAGTCAGTGAAAGTACATAATGGATGAAAAATTTTATATTTTACCTAGTTATTCTGGGAAATAACTAGTTATTCTATGGAATAACTAATGACAGTCTGTTAAAGTGAAAAATTAAGAATTTCAAAGTTATTTTATACATTAATTGGTTTTAAATAGCTAAAACCTCTCGAAAAATATATTTTATCTCTATTGCGAACTATTAATTGTTAAATAATGTAAGGAAATGTAGATGATATAATTTATTATTGTTCCTATTGCTAACCACAGTTAAACAGAAAGAGAGGGGGGAAATAAGTCGCAGAAACAGTTATATTGAAATATCAAAAAAAAAAAAAAACATATGTAGGGAAGAAAAACTGTTGCTCCATAAAAACATCGTGTAAAATTTTCATTTTATTTAAATTTAATGAAATACTTTTCTTTTACT
Source organism: Trichonephila clavipes (assembly GCA_019973935.1). Lineage (NCBI taxonomy): Eukaryota > Metazoa > Arthropoda > Arachnida > Araneae > Nephilidae > Trichonephila > Trichonephila clavipes. The sequence goes on along the minus strand of BMAU01000871.1, from coordinate 214,336 downwards.
TTTAATTATTTATTACAGCAAGAATTGCTGCAATGACACTTTGAATTGCACTGCATATTATTTTTGAAACAGGCACACTTTTTACTATTACACATTTTTTTATACGAGCACTTTTTAAATCCTTGTCCAGTATCGCAACTTCGAGCTGTTGAACACAAAGAAGCGTTGCGTCAATGTTCGAAACTTCTTCAATGGAAATGAATTCTCACTCACATACACTGAACTGAGAACTAGAGTGCAATTGTCTTATCCGGCCATCTCTTGTTCCTAATCAGAAAAATTCTTCTCCAAAGCTGCTATACGCGGTTCAAATCTGACTAAAAGCAGCTAGAACCGGCTCAAAGAACTTTCGAGTGCCGTATACTTTAACGATCATACATGATCATATGATCATACTTTAAAAATCAAGTAATCGTTAATATAGAATACCTAGTTAGCAATTAATCTACCGCATTATGATTTACTGCAGTTTTTTTCATGAAATATATTTTTTTAATCACAACATTGGAAATTAAGGTGTAAACATAAGTAAAATACTCAACTTTGAGAAATTTAATCTGTTAGAGCTAATTAATCTATTAGAGAAATATTAGTTATATATACTGTTCACTTAAAATAAATAGTCAAATCGTTTTCTAAAGTCTTCATAAGCATGCAAAAATAAATAAATAAATAAAATAAAATAAATAAATAAATAAAAAATAAGACACTCTTAAATTTTGACTTTTAACTATTTTTGGGGGACAAAAATGATTATCTTCGCAATCTGCTGAAAACGCCGTCAGTTGAAAACATAATTTCTGCTATAAAATTATTCGCCTTCCACGCTAAAATACTCATCATAGAACCCGCTCTGCCATATATCTTGGAAGAGTAGATTTAAAAGAATATTCCTGCTAAGTATCGTCAGAATAATCGTAAAAATGGTTATTCTGTGCAACTTTAAAGTCAGTGGTACTTATAAGTACCGTCGATAGATAGAGTTGAAGCCAGGGGCGTAGCTGCCGCCGTATCAGCCGTATCAATAATACGGGGCCCCCAAGCCACAATGATTACCTACAGTCCCACTAATAGGACTCTCATCTAAAAAAGGGCCCCGAAGGAATTTTGATGCAGGGCCCACTCGGGTGGGTCACGCCAGTGATTAAAGCGTAGGATTCAATAATTTTATGTATTTTAACTGACTTGTCTAGTTATGTCATGAAATACCTAGTTATTCTCTGTGGGGAATAACTAGTATTCATACGTTAATAGTAACATATATAACATAAAATATGTTATATGCTAGAATTCTCAGATGCAGAGACTTTGGAACAGATAAAGATGACAAGGTGAAATATTGCATTCGGCGTTATCCCGCACAATCGCCAACAAACCACTGTACGACTCGAATGCATTGTCGATTCAACCAAGCCAAATCTTACTACAGCGATCGAGATCGAAATCGTTTTTCCCGTCTCATAGATTCGAAACGCCATTTATTCGGTACTTGTAAAGCACTCCACTGCGTAAATAAAACCTTTATTTTCTATACTTTTTTTTATACTTCGAAAAGGGAATAAAACATAATATAAGGAAAAAGGGAGAAAAAAAGTAGCAGCATCCCTTCATATCTAACAGCTATTTTATGTCATCCATCGCCGGCGTGTGTTTGTAATCGCAGAGGAAGTGCCGGGATGGTTACCATGACGAATTACTCCTAGTCTCTATCGGCAGCAGCTCCCCCCCTTCATTGTCCGTCAGACCATCCCCTGGAGACCCCCTCCCCCTTCTGAAAACACGCCAATTCGCTTCGGTCTCTTCCCAGAGACTATCTTCTCTTTCTCCCCCTCCAGTGTCTGTTCTGCGCAACGTCAGAATATGAAAAACTCTTGGATGGGAAGAAGGAACGCAAAAAATGGAGGAAAAAACACTTCGGGGCTTTACGCTCTAAAAGTGCCACAAAAAAGATTTCTCACGCCGAAGACGAGAGAGAGAGAGAAAAAAAATAGGATGCAAACTCCCCCGAGTTTAGTCCGCGGTTTCGCTGCGGGGTGCGTTTAGAAATTACTTTTGGCATTGTTCTGCTTCTTCGCATCTCTGGAGGGATGCAGGTTTTCTTTTTCGCTGGTAGAAAGCGTCAAGGATTTACGAATACGCAACGATTGCGGAGGTTTCAAGAAATTGTTTTGGAGTCGCACATAATTCGTATAGCCATTTAATTGAAATATAATTCATACTCAAATATGCCCTCAAAAAGAAGAGAAATTGATGATGTACTATGTATTTAGAAGGATTCTAGAAGGATATTTGCAATGGAGATTGTAGATGTTTTTACCCATGGTATATAAACGTGTGTATATGTGAAAAATTTAATAAAAATATCTCATTACCTTTCAAACCTTTCGAAATTTTATCCAGATTTTTCATCTAAATACTTCTTGAGAGGACTAATCTGTATTTCAGGGTGTTTCTATCTTAAGGCTGTTTTCGGTTAATGTTAAAGAATAGGAGCCGAATGTTTTTTCAGATATAAAAAAATGAAACATTAATATATTGTATTCTGGCTTCACTATCCTTTAGAAAGCAGCAATTTTTTTTATCATACTTCCCTTTTTTACCAGAGTTGATTCATTTTTTTTCTTTTATAAAATGTGTTTCGAGTTTTTCTCCTATACCGTAATGTTAAATGGGCTATGCTTTTCCGTATTAAAATAATAAAGAAAGTATTCATGGAATATTTTGAAATTTTTAAATACACTACACACTGTCAACAGAGATACGAGCTATAATTCTACAAATTTCCACGGAAATTGAGGCATTTTTCTGTCTGAAAATGTGCTTCGCGTTTAGTTCAAGCTCTCGTACTTTTACCGAAAACAACTTAAGTTTCATTGAATTATTTTATTAAAATATTTGATTCTAATAATTAAAATATTTTAATTATATCTTACATTTCAAAGAATTCATAGTTTTAAAAATGCGGTTGATTACAAGTCTCGCGCACATATTTATATGAAATTATTTAAGCGTCACAGCTTATTTTCATCCACATATCCCGATGTGAAAAGTCAATGAACACTAACACCATCTTATTCAGTTACTCGAGGAGCTTTGATTGACGGACCTCGTCATTTTGGATCATAGTCAAGTGACGAGGATGACACCTGTGCTGGCACCCTTCTCTAATAACTTCCATACCACACCTACTGGAGGACGTTTGAACCTCGACATATTTAATGTGCTCTGCACAGCGGGTCTTCAGCGGTACTAGGTTCGAACTCATGACACGCAGGCCACGAATCCGTTACCTTGACCACTAGGCTACTGCGGCCCCGATGTTTAAAGAAGCTGTTGCACGTTAAAGCTGTGGAGGCTCAAAATCTTCACTTTGACATATATAAAAGTCAAAGTGCCTTTCTCGTTATTTGATAGTTTCAAAATGACGCCAATAGCCCCAGTGTAGCTTCAAAGTGTGACCTTAACAAACACTCGCTCACTCAGACGGAGTGAGTGAGTGAATATTAACGTCACACTGTTCAGCTACACGGGAGTTTTGGGCGACGGACCTCGTAATTTTGAACCATAGTCATGTGATGCGGACTACACCTGAACTGGCACCACTCTCCTAACTACCACATCGCACCAATGGGAGGACAGATTTAACGAGCATTGCTTTCCTAGACGGCGGGTGTTTAGAGGTACTGGGCTCGTGACAAGCCAGCTCCGATCTGATACCTTGACCACAAGGATACCGCGGCCTCACTGAGACGAAGAACTTATAACTGTAAAGAGTAAAAAATTGCAAAGGCATCGTGCATTTTTGATGGCGAAATCGGTTTGAAAACAGTTTACAAAAGATCATTTTTAAAAAAAGAGTAGTTTATGATGCATAACAATAATACAATAACAGCTATGATTGAGTGGTTAATAAATCAGGTGGTAGGTTCGAAGACAACTGGCTGTACTATACAATAAGTGCCTTAATATTGGTGGAAATTATATTAACAAGCAAATTAAGGTCTAGAGACTTTAAAGTAAAAATAAAATTGTCCTAGGCAAAACATACCTTGTATTTATATATAATGAATGGAATCTGTTTTCTTAACATGTAAGTATTTCTTGAATTACTTAACAAAGTCGACTGAGATATATAAAAATTTTCGATTCTACGATTGTTTTATATAATAACGATTGATTTTAGCAGTTAAAATATTGAAAATGGTGCATAAAACTACAAAACTTTTACCTTAAGGATTGAGTAACATGACAGTTTTTGTAAATTGAACAAATTTAAATATGCACTATATGTAGCTGCAGTTATTGGTATTTAACTAATGCAGAAAAAAAATATTATGTATTTTGTTTTCTTTGTTATTAATCTGTCCGTAGTATGAAACGTTTTTTTCGATGTAATTTAGTTTATAAAATAGCGGACGTATTTTACTATGAATTTTTTTGTTTCAATTTAATGGTCTATCGTTAGTAAATTAATAGAATACTTTGTTATTTCGTACAATAACTAGGTAAAGAGAGAAATTATTAACCTATCAAAGACTTTATTTATTATTTCATGAAGTACTCAGATATTTTAGGAAAAACTGAGTTATACGCTTTAATGGTTACTGTATATACGTGTAAAGGAATATTTAGGATTATATATCCATATGTGTATATATTCAATATATATTCTGTTTAATGTGATTTTTAAAAACTTCCAATTGTGTATTTAATGGAGAGAGAGAGAGAGAGAGTTAACGACTACTAAAATATAATTCTTTCGAAAAAGATGCGTAACATTTATTTTTAATATAAATTCACATATTTTTAAACAGATCTTTCGTAATATTATGGGCGTTTATTTAAATGATAGCAGCTATTTTGAAATACATTCCGTTGAAATTCAGAAAAAGCGTTGAAAAGAAAAATGTGAGTGTAATTAACGTTACAATTATGCTCCTGTTGAATTTTTACGCGAATCTAAACCACTCATTCTTAAAAAATGCTCTAATTATATGGACAGCCGTTGTATATTTCCAAGCTAATTTTAAGTTTTCTTGGGTAAAAATGGCACTTTTATTTGCTCTTAGTTGCAGATAATTTTTCATTTTTAATTATTTAAATCTTAAAACGAAGTAAAATGTAGAAAAAAACGGGTTGAAAAATTTTAAAAAAATGCTTTTAATAGTAAAATTGGTATCCTTTTTTGGGGGATATGTAACATGTATCCGTTTTATATAACAATGATGTATGTTACAAGTTTGCATGGATTTTACATGAAAGCATGACTTACGGAAATCAAATTTGATCCAAAAAAGTTAAATAAGGCTTAATTTGTGTTCATTTAAAAATGTTACATATTGTTGCAAAATTGTTAGATTTATAAATGTAAAATTTTTCTTTTAAATAAATTAAATATCCTATTTCTTTTGCAAATGTTATGAATTTTCCATTTGATACGGTTAGTATCGAAAACGAACATATACCGTAAAATCCGGCGTATAACGCGCACTTTTAACTCAAAAAATAAGATCGAAATTTACGGATGCGTGTTATACGCCAGGTATAAAAATGAGAGCTTAAAACATGATATAAAAAATTAGACTTCAAACATGTATCGAAATACAATAGCTTACGTACGTTTCAGGTCTCTTCGTAAAAGAGGGGGTGCGCGTGTTATACGAAAAATATATGTAAAAATAAAAAAATATATATATAGCTCGAAAGTATAGGTATAGGAAGTATAGGAAAGTATATTACGCCGGTGGGCACTATACGCCGTATTTTATGTTAATTTAAAAACAAAATTTCTTTAACTCATATAAAAAGAAACCATCTCTTCTGATCTTTTCTTTAAGTCTGATTCGTCACATTTTGCATCCATTTAACGCAAGAGCACGTGATTACTGAATCCGAAACTGTAGTTAGCTTATATTTTTAGACTGGTATATATTATTCAAAGCTTTATGAAACAAAATTTTAAGAAACTGAGATTCTCTTATTTTCCATTCAATTTATTTACCTTTTTCTACCAAACCTGCATTTATTTGCATTTATTTCCCAAAACTTGACTTATGCAAATATGAAATGACTTGCTTCTTCGAACTTTATGCATAGTCCTCTCAAAATTCGTAGAAGTTCAAGCCCAGTTCCACCGAAGACCTGCTGTGTAAGGAAGCGATGCACGTTAAATCTGTCGAGAGCTCATACGTCCTCCCATTGGTTAGGAGAGGGGAGTGCCAGCTCAGGTGTCATCCTCGTCACTTGGTTATGGTTCCAAATGACGAGGTCAGTCTCTGAAAGTCTTCGAGTAGCTGAACTTCGAGTGCGCGACGCTAATATTCACTCTCACTCTCTCGGAATTCGTTGAGAGATGAGCTTAAAGGGTCAAGTACACGGGGCGAGTTTACAAGCTACAAGCCGGCTTTTTTACAAGCAGATCGTAAACTAGCCCAGTGTACTCACCGCACTCGCTTAAAAGCTGCTTTTAAAAAAGCTCTTGAAAAAGTTGACTCTGCCGGCGACTTTACACGCCACTCGCCGGCTTTTGAGCGATTTAGATTGTAAACTAGCCAAGTGTACTTGACAGTAGCTTGTGGATTGTCCAGAAGCAACGAGTAAAACGGTCTTGAAAATGTATATTTCCACGTGCCAGCTACTTGGCTACTGAGCGAGTGGAATGTTTATGTGTACTTGACAACTAGCGCACTCGCCAACTCGCCGGCTTCTTACTCGCCGGCTTGTAGCTTGTAAACTCGCCCCGTGTACTTGACCCTTAACCTAGAGACGTGATAGATTAAGCTTCTGTGGTAAGATGAACACAACTGTGTATTTTTTTTGTATAAACAAATAGCTGTTGAATTTTTAGCCCGATAAATCTAAATAAGGATAAATTAATACGCAGCAATTGATTTAATTGCAACTTGCACCCACTAACCACTCCTACTTTTATTGTCATTTATTCTTTCGCTCCCGCAGATGCTTATTTGTTATATAGAGAATTAGCAGTGCAGTTTGCGTAAAAATCACTCTTTAGTCTCGGGGTTTCCTTGAAGGTTTGAATCTTGAAATAATTACGTTTGTTAAGTGTTAGGGGTAGGGAGGGAAACTCGTACAAGAATGGATGGCAGTAAGAACAAGCATTTTCATCTACAAAATATGGTTTTATTTCTGGCATTAAAGTTTATTCAAGGTTAATTTATACAAATAGAGAGATTGTGTAAAATGTACTTAAAAGATTCATTATCAGAAACATTCATATTTAGTGCAGGATTTGTGCACACTTTGAAATCAGTGACGTATTTCCTCGAGTAGCTGAAATAGCGTCAGGAAAGTAAACGGGTGGTTTGATGTCGGCAGGATTCCCACGAAACACTCCAGTAGTACACCAAAAAATGTATCTTGATGTATCGTACCTCAGAATTAGTAGTACTTTATGTATGAAATTAAAAAATATGTAGACAATTTTCAAGCCAGATAACACAGAATTTTCTGTTTCCATTGAGCATCATACTCTGTGTAATCTGAAAAATTACCCAATATTATACAAGTTTGATTTATAACAAATATTTTTTAACTAATAGCAGTGAATAAATTCAGATTCCATCTACGGAATTTGAAGTTATTCTAAATCAACTTGTGCTTAAAACATGATTCCATTTCGCGTACGAGAGTACTTATAATGCTGCTGCTACTACTGTACCAAATTAATTTATTTTTCATACTTTCTGTCAATTCATTCTGACTTAAGGTATCCTACTACGTTCTAAGCCAAGATTTTGAAAAAGAACATTAGTAAATAAATATTTTTTTGATATTTAGTGTTACTTGAATTAGAAAATGCATATACAACTGTCTTAATTCTATCTTCGTCTAATGTTAAAGAATAGGGACCGCGCGAAATAGGAATATTTTTTCAGATATAAAAGTATTCAAACACTAATATTATATTCTGGCTACACTATCCTGTAGAGAATCGCTTATTTTATCATACTTATTTTTATCCGAGTTGACGCATTTTTTCTTTTTATAAATGTGTTTTGCATTTTTTTTCCTATACCGTAATGCTAAATGAGCTATCCCTTCGCATGTTAAAAGAAAAATCTAATTATTTATGAAATATTTTGAAATTTTAAAAACACTGTTATAAAAAAAAATGCATTGAGTTACAATGTCACAAATTTTTATAAAAATTGATGCCTTTTTTTCTTTCTGAAAATGTGCTCCGCGTCAAGTTTACGCTCTCGTACATATGGCCGGAAACGGACTTAAGAATATAACATTCTTCCAAAACAATTCCCCTTTGTAAAAAATGCTTTTTTAATAAAAATATTTTGCTTATGTAGAGCGAAGACTTCTCTGCAGAGCCTGAACTAGGATTTTTGAAATGTGTAATTTAGAAATGGATTTATATTCATATTTTTATGCTTAAGAGTTAAAGAATTTTTAACAAAAAAGCATTTCTTACTTCAATGGATCGTAACTCTAAAAATAATGGAAATTTTTCAAAAATCCTAGTTCTGACTCTTAGATATATATATATATAGGGACAAAATATTATTAATATGGAAGAATCTTAAAAAAAAAGGATAATGTTTTGAAAATGTCAATCTTCATTTTTTGCCAGAAAATTTCATTTAAATAATTTTTTATTGTAATATTATTATTAAAACAATTATATATGCATATTATAGTTCAAGTGATTCTAAATATTAAAAAAATGTTCTCTGACAATTTTTTTCAAAAACACTGTTCCGAACGTAGTCGGAAACCTTAAAAATAACTTTTCAATTCCAGTTTCAAAATTTCTCTTGAAATTAAAACAAAGAAATAATTAAGAAAGGTGAGCTTCAAAGTTTTCTTCAATGAGTTAATACTGTGATATGGTGAAATGTTTCAAATCCGTTGTTTATAAAACAGCTAACAAGATCAATAGAATCCGGAAATAAACCGCATCACACACGTAGTTTGTCAAAGGAAGTATTTCTCATGTGGAAGAGGTGGCCGCGGAAGCCAAGTAGTATAGGTATCGGATCGTGGCTGGATTTGTCACGAGTTCAAGCCCAGTACCACAAAAGACCCACCGTGTAGGGCAGCGATGCACACTAAATCTGTCGAGAGCTGAATCGTCCTCCCGTTGGTGTGGTGTGGTAGTTAGGAGAGGGGGCAGCTTAGGTGTCATCCACGTCACTTGACCATGGTTCAAAACACGTCACCCAAAGCCCTCGTGTAGCTGAACAGTGTGACGGTAATACTCACTTCCTCATGTAGAAAACAAGACGTCATATCTATTCGTCTGCGAATTGGACACATAAACATCTTTCTCTACTACGTGTATGAATAATATGTGCTTGAATAAGACCCAAGGGCAAAGACCTCATTATTATATGGGAAAGTGGATAAGTTCACAAAGTGAGCAATAATGTAACGCCAATATGTTATAAACTTCGAAAAAGTTTTTTCTTAAAGACAAGCATCAAGAAAAAATATTTTACCCTTTGCAAAGTTGATTACCTTTTCTTCAGGATGAGTTTCGTAGAAAAATCAAATGTTTCACGTATTTGTGCTCCAGGAACAATTTTTTAATGACATTCCCGACATCTTTCTAAAAAAAATGGAATGTTTGCTTAGTTTTCATACGTTTTTTAGACATGTGTAACATATCAGTACTGGGTGGGAGCACTTGCTTCTTTTGAATTTTAATACCCTATCATGAGATTTTGAGTGACTTTAATTTGCTTCCAAATTGACTTTTAAAAAGTTTAATATAAGGATAAAATCCAGTTACTGCAGATTAATTAAAATTAGAAATTAAAATTTTTTGGACGAAAATTGTATGTGATGTGAAATAGGAAAAAATCATGTTTGTGGGAGTGTGCGGGGCGATAGTAGCCAATCTGGTTGCCGCAAAGGAATTAGAGTGAGTGAGAGGTGAGAAAAATTTGGATAAAAAGAAGTTAGGATGCATTGTTGTCGAGAGGAGCTTCTGTGATTGGCTGACCAGAATGGTCAATTATTCTTACATTTAAGTTGGGAAAAGAAGCTCTACCAATCATTCTGCAAGTACCACTTAACCACTCTCCCTTTCCACGTTTATTCCACCAATCGGGTAGCTTCCTATCCACACCGGACTGCCACTTTCGTCAGGAACCAAAAGACACTCTGATATGGAATGGAGGGTCACTTCGCGGGCCAATTTCCCAGTGAGGTCAAACGTATGTTAACTAATCCTTAAATACTAGTCAATCATTGAATAGCCAATTTCGCAAGTTAAGAACTTTCTAAATATTAAATGAAATTAACCTGTTATAAGTCAGACTAGTAAGAATTATTCATAAAAGCCACTAAATGTCCTAATGTAATAATTTGGAATTTTTTTTGCCATGCTCTAGAACATAAGAAATAGTCGCAAGGTAAACGTGTTTTGTTAAGTAAGATCCTCGAATGTTCTCGGCCTTTCTTTTTCTTCGCTGAAAAGAATGTTACATGAATTATTTACATGAACATGCTGCATATCTTCCTCATGCCAATCATCAAAGAAAAGAATACCAGGAGTTGACATTTTTCAACAAGAGGGTCATATTTATAACGTCATACATTTAAGTTGGTCATATTTATAACGTCGTTACATCTTACCTCAATGCTCAGGTACCAGTTTGTAAAGGTCACAGAGGTGTTATTCAATGTCACCATGACATCAAGTGACCATGATTTCAGTGCAAGGAGTTATGTAAATGATTAAGAATACACTTCGCCATTTACTGCCTTCATTCCTGAACTAAAATCAGAAAATTACATTCCAATTAATTTGTTCAATGAAATCTCTCATGCTGACAAATCTGTGTAAAGAACTGATTTACCGTATACAGATTAATTTTTTCCCCTGTAAATTACTTGCAGTTAATCATTCTTTTTGCCCAACTAACTTGTAGAACCCTGTACAATATACCATAATATCTCTAGATATAATAGAGAACATTAGGAAGAATATATACTTTATTATGTAAGTGCTTTATTAATCATTCTTCATCGTTAATTTTTAAGAATATAAAGTTTGACGGCATTTTTACTGTATTTTAATGTATTATGAAAATGAGAAATTCATTCGGACGATATGCATCAAAACAAGTTACAAACATAAACACAAAAAATTGCACAGTCGAAGATTTCCGAAAATACTTTTATACATCGAAATAAGGTTAAAAGAAAAACGTGCTTTTTAAAAGTATTATTGAGTTAAACGCTACTTTTTATCCATTCAGTTCTCTTTTTTTCGCATAAGGCATTTTAAAATGCACGTTACAAGAACGAAGGAGCTCTTAATCAGCGTAAAAGAAAAGAATCATTTCTTTTAGGAAAGATCTCTACCTTCCAAGCAATCAGTTGGAAGCAATCCTTTTAAGTTGGCAATTTTGGCACCGACCCCAGAGAAAGAGTGCAGCAGAGTCCTTTTCTAAATGCACACAGTGGCATCGTCTTTCCGGGAGGAAAAAAAAAAGTCAGGAGCAAAATTCATTGTTGATGATGATGGATCGTCGTGAGGACTGGCATTTGTACTTAGGACCCTCATCCTCCCTCGATTGGAGGGGTTGCCGCTCGCATGGCGTCGCCAAGGAAGCTCCCTTCTTGACCTCCTTTTTCCTAATATTGTCTCTCTAACAGTCAGTTTGGATCTCTCTTTAAATGCACTCGGTACAGAGTACATCGAGAACATAGATCTCAAGTGCAATAGGGGCTGTGGTCAAGGTATCGGATCATGGCAGGCATGTCATGAGTTCGAGCCCAGCATCACGAAACACCCGCCATGTAGGGGAGCGATGCACGTTAAATCTGAGGCGAACTCAGACGTTTTCCCGTTGGAGTGGTGTGGCAGTTAGGAGAGGGGGTGCCAGCGTCACTTGGCCATGGTTCAAAATGACGTGGTCCGTCGCCAAAAGCCCTCGTGTAGCTGAACAGTGCGACGTTAATATTCACTCACTCACTCACTCACTCAAGTGTAATAGTCACAGAAGCGTCCTCATATATTTGAATTTGAATTTGTTTCATATCTTCTAATCCGTCGTCTTTCTCAAGTGGTTGCGATAGCCAAGTGGTCAGTGGTGTAACGGATAACATTTGGGGCCCCCTGCAGAGTCAGGTTTAAGGCCCCCTAGTTGGAGGTACTCTTGGCAGCAGACAGGCTTTGGGGCCCCCTAGAACCCTTGGCTCCCCCTCAATGGGTGTACTATACGTCACTGCAAGAGGTTATGATCCCGAATTCATGACTGGCGTGTCATGAGTTCAAGTCTAATTCTCCTGAAGACTAGCCGTGTAGAGGGGGGGGATGTGCCCGTTAAATCTGCCGAGGCTCAATGTCCTCCCGTTGGTGTGTAGTTAGGCTCAGTTGTCGCCCTCGCCACTTGCCAGAGGTTCAAGGTCACCAAGCCCTTGTGTTAATTTATGTGATGCTAATATATCACTCTCACACTTACTCTCAACATGATTTCCATGCCGCCCATCCGATATAGTGGTTAGAGACACTGACTGTGGTGTCGTGGGGACAGGGTTCGAATCCCAGAGAAGGCGTGGGTGTCTGTAAGTGTATAGTGCCTTCGCGGCATGGGTGTACTCTAAATAGCCGTCGAGCCGCAAATCCTCTCCTGATGTTGGTGGAGGGGGGAGAGGGGGGAAGCCTCTGACCACCCCCAGGGTTTTCTTCCTCTGTGGAGTGGAACTGAGGAAAATCGTACTGTCACCTGCATAGTGCTCAAAGTTACGGCTAACGACAGGCATAAAAATCTAGCCCTTAGCCGCGATGAATTTCGTGGGCCTTGATGTGTTGTTAATGTCGATCAGATGGCATAAGTAACAACAACATGATTTCCTATTCGTGAATAATGTTTAGTTTTGATAATGTATTAGATGTATTAAATCAATATAATTTAATTTTTATTAAAACTATTTGGTTGAGAGATGCAAGCTAAATTTGTTGAGACTCAATCCTCCCGTTAGCGCAATTAGAAATTTTGGAGGGTGAGTACTGGGATGTCTTCCTCGTCACTCGACTGCAGCTTAGAAATGAGATACGTCATCGACAGCCATCGTAAATAATCATTCATTATCATCATCGACAGTTCCCTAAGGTCTCAGAAAAATTTCCGGTTGGAAAATTCGTTTGGCTCTGACGGCCTGAGATCTGACGATGCGAATCTGTTGGGATATAGTTTTGCATCGTCAGAGCTCAGTTGCCTTCTTTTGGAAGGAAACTGAGTGTCAAAATTACAATGTAGCAATTGATATACACCTATATAGTGTTACATCAAAAAGTGGCACCAGTTCCCTGGGAATGTACTAGATCTGCAATGGTAATTGCCAATTTGCAGCTCCATTAGAAAGAAAGATTCGTTTGGATTAAGTGGAATAATCCTTCGTATACTCTAGTAGGCTTCAAACTGTGTTCTACGGTACCCCTGGGGTTCCACAAGGCATATCCAGAGGTGCCATGAGTCACCATTGAAATATAGAAAAAGATTATAAATGTGTTATGTGTGCAAAATGGATTCTTGTTCACAACGGAGTTTATAAATAATTGAAAACTAAAAATTTATTTACACAACTTTTATTGATAACTAATACTTTTAACCTTTATTGTAATATAATAAAATATTAGAACCATTTTCTTTATGTAGATTGTGAATATTCTTTTGTTTACTATCCTGGGTTCCGTGAGATACTTTCATGCTCGTTTGTACAATGTTTTGCAAAACTAAATAGTTTTCTAATGGAAAATTTTTCATTTGTGAAAAAAACACACCAGTAATAAAGGAGAGGGAACAATTTAACGATATGTCAGCAGATTTGATGTTAAAAACTAAATTGAAACAAGAACAGCTACTAAACTTTAGGTTGTCAGTTCATGTGAAAAATACAGGATTTTTCATACAACTATAAACATTTCAATGTCATTCAGTACAATGTATTGAAAAAAGTGAAATATTTCTTAGCGTAGGCGGCTACAAAAACAAAATATAAAAGCAAATTAAAGGCAGAATATAAAATGAGACTACATATAGCTTCAGCAGTCCTAGACTTCAACAGTTTTTGTACAAAAAAAAAATACAAGCGCATAATCTCAGTTACTCAATATGTGACTTGGCATGTGATACTTGAATTACAAATTATAATATTTATATGAAAAATTATGTATTATATATAAAATTTTTTAACAAATCCAATACTTTTTAATTGTTACATTAAATACCTGTAACATGCTGATTTACTTTAAATATTAGTTTAAGATATATTCTAAGTGGGTGTGTGAGCGCGGAATGGATTCCCCTGAAAACACCTTACAGCTCTAAGGATTCCGTGAGTATAAAAAGCTTGAAAACCGCTCGTATACTCTAACAAGGCTGGTTATGGTCGTTGGATTTAATCTCTGATTTTGATCAAATGTCTTATATTTTACTCCTTGAATATTTAATAAATTTCCTAACCGTTAATGTTGGGTATATATAACAGGAATGTACATAGTTATACAAGGGGAATCAGAGACAGTATGTTGAGAAAGATACCTTCCTTATTCATTCCTTTACCAATTGATGCTTAAATACATTTTCTGTATTTTATAGTGGGATTGAATTAAAAGAAAAAGTTCTCATCTCTGGGTATTTATTCAGTTCTTTTGTTATGGGGGGTACATTGTATTCGAGGAGAACTCGGTGCCCGAAATTTCAAGTCAGTTATCTTTCTACCATTTCCACTTGTCACAAAGGAAGATTTGTGATATCTCTTTTTTCAATTTCTACTGTTAGTTCACTCTCCCTATATATATTATAACAACATTCTTAAAATAATTTTCCATGTAAATTCTAATCCAAGTGTTAATAAATATAAAAAAATATTCGCTTATACTCTTTTGCAAAATCACCGTTCCGAACGTAGTCGATTACTTTAAAATACCGATTTTGCATTTTCAATCATCTATTTTATTCGCAAATATCTCCATTTAAGATATCAGATCAAAACACCTATCTAAACCACATTTATTACAATGGAATGCAAGTGAAATGATCTCTCGTTTGATCGTCTGGCATTCGTTTCAGAAAGTAAATGACCCGTTGTAAGGAATAAAAAAACAAACAAGGAAACTTCGTTGCTCAGTTGAATGAAACTCTGGAAGTGATAATGGTACAGATAATGCTTGAAAGGAATGCGTTGCTTCCCCACTCAAAATTCTCTCCCTTTTGTTAAAAAAAAGTGGCTACACACACACACGCGCGCGCGCGATTCTTTAAAGTTTTGCTCAAGGCATTATAACCAAAACATTCGAATGTCTTGAAGGAAACAAACCCGAATTGAAGAAAAATACTTCACTGAGTTAGATCAGGGGTGGCCGACACACGTGCCGCAGTGTGGCACGATGAAATTGTAGCAGTGGCACACGGGGACTTACAGAAATTTTTTTTCAGTTTTATTAAAGTGCTTTTTACAGTTTTATTTAAGTGTAATTGTCTCAGACAAAACCCCTCAAAATTTGGATCAAAATTTGTTTGTGTGTGTGTGAATAAATGTTTTCTTCAATGAACATAGTAAAATAAATACCACTCACACAAAAATTGGTAATGGGCACGTATTATAAACCTAACCTAATTTTGTTAGCATCTGTCAGAGTTAATCCTAAATATACACTGCTTGCCACCGTAATTGATACACCAAGAAAGATATGAGATAGCACAGCAAAATTTATTTTGTAGATAACATGTTGATCAAATGATTATATAAGTTTATAGATTTCAGTGAAGAGAGGTTACTGCCAGAATCAGTAGCCAGAGAGTAGCCACCATTGTTGGAGATCACCGCTGCCACACGCATCGGCATTGATTCAAAGAGACTTTGGAGGTGTTCTTGGGATACAGCAGACCAAAAAAAGAAGAAAAAAAAGCAGCTTCCACACGTTGCCAAAGTTGATGTAGTGTGGCAGCTGGGGGTGTAATCTGGGTCAATCGTTGAACAAACATAGATCACATGTTTTCTATCGGCGAAATATCCGGAGAGTGAGCCTCCCAGGGAAGCAATTCAATCTGGTGATTGACGAAGAACCTTTGGACAATGCGTGCCACGTGTGGTCGCGCATTATCCTGTTGAAATATGGCTGTGGCCAAGCCTTAAAGGTAAGGAAGGACAACTGGCTCTAACACTTCGGAGATGTAGCGCTGGCTGTTTAAAGTACCGGTAATGCGTACTAGAGGAGTGCGAGAGTGATATCCAATACCGCCACATACCATAATACCCGGTGCAGGACCAGTGTGGTGGTACATAACGCATCTATTCAGCATCATCTCTCTACGGTGTCTCCAAACTCGAATCCGACCATCGTGGTGTTGCAGACAGATACGTGACTCATTAGTAAAGACTACTTCTTTCGAAGAATGCTACCCACATCCTTCTTTCATCGCACCATTGGCGGCGGCGGAGACATCTGTGGTTCTGCGTCAAGGGTAGACCAAGCAATGGACGTCTTGTGGACAGACCAGTCTGCTGTAAAAGGCGTCGAATGGTACGTGCAGACACTGAATGATGCGTTACAGACTCAATGTGCTGTGCTACGGTTCGTAATGGGACTGAGCGATCCGTCACTGCCATGCACACAATTTGCCTGTCCTCAAGTGAAGTGTTACACTGAAGTGGATGTGATAGACCACGTCGGTCCATCGTACCCTCCTGCATCCAACGGTCACATATCCGCATTACAATTTGGTTTCGTCCAACATGACTACCAATTTCCCTGAAAGATAATCCACAATCTCGTTCGGTCACCATCCTTCCTCTGTCGAACTCGGATACTTCATCAAAAGTTGATCGCTGTTTTCTTCGAGACATAACTGATCGTTTTTTGAAAAAACCACAAGCAAAACACAATTGCCGAACTTGAAATCGTCGAAATCTCTAAGCCATAAATAGCGCTTTGAGGTGGCGCCACAGGCGCGCGTGATGTGTGTCTGCGCTGAAATTCTAATCATTTGCATATTTCACCTCCGCTAATGCATGTTATAAATTTCATGTTATTTGCATGCTTCCTTCAGGGTGCTACATTTACGGTGGCCAGCAGTGTAGATGATTTTGGTAAAAAAAAGTAGTAATTCAAAAGCCATATTAATTAGATATTGAGCGTTTGATAATTATTTTTAATTAAACGATTAAAGTTACTTATTTTTATTTTATACCTCTCCTTTAATAGCATTGAACTTGTAAAAAGTTTATCAACAATAAAACCCAAGTTTGTACTTTCATCTTCTGTATTATACTGTTTATTACTTCTTTATTAGACTACATATAGAATTGAAATAAAGTGCTATTTTCGTAAAAATCTCATAATAAGCTTATACGTAACATTTTAAAAAAAATTTCTAATATTTGTTTGTTGGAAAAATTGGGAGTGGAACGAAGGATTATTATATTATAAAATAGTGGCACTCTTCCCAAAAAGTTCGGCCATCCCTGAGTTAGATATTGCATGTGCCACAAACCTCTAAAATAATTTCTACCCTGATTTCTTTTGTGGCAGCGGTAGCTTAGTAGTTATAATCACAAACTCGTGGCTGACGTTGTCGAATGATTGTACTAAAGAGGCTGATTCTCGTTTAATTATCATGGCTCTAAGTCATCAGGTTGGTGCGATGTAAAAGTTTGGAGAGTAGATTAGCAGATCATGTGCCATTCTTGTCACCTGTCGAAGGTTCAAATTAAGAGATCCGTTGCCACTAGCTATCGTGTTGCTTGGGAAGTATGGCATTAATAAACAATTAATCAGTAATGCTTTTGACGGCAGACGTACTAATACTATCGTATTTTCTTCATGCACTCGAATGATTGAGTGAGTTAGTTAATTAACGTAGCAATTTGAGGCTACAATAGAGCTATGTGGTCCGTCACCAAAAGCCCTTGAATTTTAAACCTTGGTTAAGGGAAAAGGTTCATACCTGAGTAAGTCCTTAATATCCAAACTTCTACACCACACCATCGTGTGGTCTTTGATCCCCTACAGCAGGGGGGAGCGAACCTTTATGGATCAATTTGCTATTTTTTTTCCAAAGAAGTGTCTAATGACGTATAGACGTGCAATCAAATAATTTTGACTTATGATTTTTGGGAAAATAATAAAATTAAATCTGAATAAAAAAAAACACAAAACTCTATTTACTACGAAAGAATAATACTTTTTGCGCTGCATAGTTATAAATGTTCTAGTTATTCGTGTAATTCAAATTAAAATAACATTAGTGTGACTTTTGTTGTTGCAGAAAGGACAACAAATAACTTATATTAGGGTTGCAAGATGTTACTTTTTGTAGAAAGCATGCTGAGAGAATTGGAGTCTTCTGCCAAACGGTTTCTTAGAAGTTAATTATTTTTGCTGTGATTCACTTTTTTTAACAAGAAGGTTTGTGATTTGTTTCAAAATATGTGGTATCTGAAATAGTGGTATGCAGAACATATCGTCTGCATACCACTATTCCAGAATATAAAATACGTACCTCTGTGTCGCCTTTACTAATAATGCCATGTTTCTCGGTCCACCAAATTATAAATTCTCTGTTACACTTACTAACTTGTACTTTTTGTTCTTTTGCTGAACTAGCCATGTTAAACAACTGTTAAAAATCGTAAATATAACACAGGTAAACTTTAAAACACAGTTGTGTCAACGAAATTGACTATGCTATGCGTAGACAAATTTTACATCATAAGCAATTGTAGTCTACAACGTAACTAAGGCAAGACAATAACAAACGAGTGTGCTCCCCGATCACTCGCGTTTGTTCGTAATACTTTATTGTGAACTTTGAAATTTTGAAAAATAAAATGCAAACCATCATGATCACTGACGTGGCAAAAATATTGTGTCACGTGTCATCAATGGCACACATGCCACTGATTTGCCATCCCTGCCCTACAGGTTAAACGTGCATCCATTCCTCTGTCCTACTGGTTTTCAATGTACCGGGACTCGTATATTAGATTCGACAATGCTGACCATGACCATTCCAATACCGCGGTGACTTTATACACGCAAACAGAAAAATAGGCTTTATTTGTTAATGAAAATGATAGTGATTGGTTTATTTTCTCCTTATATAAACTAAAGAATCCATTAAAAGTGTTCTCCGAAGCAACCTGTAGGACGCAGAGCAATATAGAAACACGAGGAGTACTGCAACGGACTTTTTAATTTTAAGCCACTGTAAAGTGATAAGAATAATTTTAGATAGTACTCGTAGTTCTTTCTGTTAACTTCTATATCAAAAATCTATGAAGGATTTTAGTCCTAGTTATATTTAAAATCATCATTCTTCAACATAATGGATGTTTTGTTGAATTAGACTTCATACACGTGTCTCATCTAGTTAAGAACTCTCTTTAGCAGTAGAAAGGGACGTCTTATGACTTCTTGAGGCCCTAGGCTCATTATTCAAAAGTAGGCCCCACCTGTGACCCTTAAAAGTAGGCAGTATATATAGCATACATTATCAAATACTCGATCAAACTATAACCCAAAGCAAATAACTGTGCATGACTTACTGTCGTACAAACCAGTTCGACCAAATGCCGCCTTTTGACTGAAGGAGTAATGATGACGTATTATGGTAAGCTCAGGCCTGTACATGAACAGCGGTTATCACTTACGCTGCCAGTTGAGATATCCTCCAAAATTCGCAGTTTTTTGGAGAATACAACCGGGACATTTAACCATTGAAATTATTCGAATTATGGCTTTAAGGGTAAGTCGAGAACGGGACGAGGTCCCTACTGTGGCAAAGGCTCCGGGCCCAGTTGGTCCATGCCTCAAGACAGGGGAGGGTTAACTTTCCAGGGTACGGGCTACTTCTATTTTTTTAAGGTGTTGTGGTCCACCCAGTGCCATAGGTGTGGTGAGCTAAGAGAAAGGCTTACAATATTTATTAAAATTTACTAATAAATACGGAACATGTACTTACGTACATATAACCAGAGTAAAAAACACTTGTAAGACCGCGTTTAAGGTATCCGACTACGTTCGGAACCATGATTTTGCAAAAGCGTATAACTGCATAATATTTATGATATTTAGTCTCACTTAAATTAGAAAGTTATATAAAATTGTTTTAAGAATATTATTACAATGAAAAATTATTTAAGTGCAATATTTTGACAAAAAATGAGCATAGAATGACCCATTATCAAAATATTCTTCTTTTGCGAAAAATGCTTCTATTATGATAATATTTTGCCTGTATATAGCTCAGACCTTTGTACAGAGGCTCAGTTAGAATTTTTGAAATATATAACTTAGAAGTGGGTTTATATATCCATGTTTTACGATAACAGAGGGAGAGAAATTTTAAGGAAAAAAAGCCGATAATTATTTCAATGGGTTGTGACTGAAAATAATGTGAATTTTTCAAAAAAAAAAATAGTCCAGACTCTCTGGAAAAGTTTTTACTTTATATAAGCAAAATATATATTTTTATTTTAGAAGCATTTTTTTTATAAAAGAAGAACATTTTGAAAAAAAGTTATTCTAAGTTACTTTTTTTGCCAAAATATTGTATTCAAATATAATTGTTTTCTGTCAAAATGTCTTTAAAACAATTTTATATATGTATTCTAATCTAAGTGACACTAAATATCATGAAAATTATCTATTTATGCGCTTTTTTAACATCACGTTTCCTAACGTAGTCGGATACCTTAAAGCAAAACGTAAGATACAAACAGCACAATGATAGCCACAAATATAATAATATAAAATGATGAATTTAATATCAACGATTCAAAATATATTAAAAATTTTCATCTAGTGTTAGTTCTTGTAGACTTAGTCTGCATACTGTCCGCCCATCTTGAATATTTGGGCCCCTAAGTACTAACTGTTAATGTTCAGGCGATCTCCTCAAAATGCCTTGGGGGTCCACAAGTGAATCGCGGTCGACCTAATGCCTACCCCTGCCTTAAGACGTTCCTGGGAGTCGATGAGGTTATTGTTACGAGCTCGTGGGCGATGTGTCAGGAGTTCAAGCCCTAATGCCCCAGAGGACCCGCAGTGTAGAGAGTCTGAAGCACGTGATAAATTTGTCGAAGTTCAAAGTCCTGCTGTTGGTGTGATTTGGCTGCAGTGCAGGCTGCCAGCTCAGGTATCGTTCTCGACAATTGAATGAGATTAAAAATTATAAGGTCTGTCGTCAATAGCCTTTGTGTTGCTATATAGAGCGACGATAATAAACACTCACTCCCTTGAACTACTTAAATTGAAACCAATCAATCACATTTACAATAAATAATAAATTTACTCAATGGGTTTATTCTATTACTGGTATAAGATGTCTAAATATCAAATCTGACCACATACACCTCTTCTGGCCTCATACCATGTTTCGCTACTGAATGCAATACGGGTAATGAATCCTCAAGTATAAGCTTTTTATCTTATTGGAGGGATAAGTCGCCAAATATGGCAAACTTCCCTTGGATCCTTTTTTTTCTCTGAGACTGTTGAAAGAAGAGATGATTCGGGATGAGAATGATCGTGGATTTGATGCCTCCTCTCCACCCCAGAGCCTAGACATGTCAGAGACTGTCATTCCCGCTGTCCACTCCCATGATGTCCACTCATTGCGAAATGAAGTTGCCGGACAACTCATCGGGGGAGCCGGATTCGATTTTACTCCTCAGACGTCCGGAGATGAGGCCTCCCTGAGGATTCTTTTTTCCCCTCCCCTTCTTTCAAAGGAAATAAAGTATGGAGTGAATAAAAGTTGAAGACTCCATCACGTGTTGGGAGGGCTTGAGTCGGGGGGATTTTCTGTTTAGAGAAGACAGCAAAGACTAGTGAGATACCGATGCGGGATACCTATAATTTTGCACACGTATGAGATGAATTATGTTACTTCTGACACTTCTAGATTGCAATTGGGGCTCCATGATAAAAATCCATAAAAGAAAAATATAATTTATTGTAAATTTTGCATCAACTGTGTATTAGAAGTAATCCGAGAGCTTTTGATTAGACTTCTTAACCCTTTATCTACCACATTATGATTTACTGCAGTTTTTTTCTTTTTTTTTCATGAAATATATTTTTTTGAATCACAACATTGAAAATTAAGGGATATATATAAACAAAATATTCAAATTTGGGAAATTTAATACGTTAGAGCTAATTAATTAATTAAAGATATTCAACTGTAAAGTTAATTATACGCACTGTTCACTTAAATATTCAAATTGTTTTCTAAGGTCTTCATTAACATACAAAAAAAAATAAGACACCTTCTGACATTCTCATTTTTGTTCTGAAAAAATAGTTAGTCTTTGAAATCCACTGAAAACGTCATTTCTGCTATAAAACTATTCACCTTCCCCGCTAAAATACTCATCATAGAACCGGAGCTGACATATATCTTGGAAGAGTGGATTTAAAAATATATTCCTGCTGTGTGTGAGTATTGTCAGAGTATTCATACCTTTACCATAGCCACCAAGGACTCGCATTCATGACCTCTTGATTATCGCGAGTATTTAGTGGCGTGGTGACTTGAACCCCCAATTTAATATAAATGCCGTCCACGAATTTGTCTCCCTGTTTACTCGGATCCTGCAGCCTCTGCGGTTGCCCGAAATAAGCAGCAGAAAAGTGTTCATTAAGCAAAAGTGCTGTCAAGATGATTAAAATTCACGGTATAGCACTTTATATGTTTCTTTTTTAAAAGTAAAAAAAAAAAAAAAATAGGACATTTTTTTATCCATTGAAATTGATATTTAGAACCGAAATTTGACTTTTTTTCTTAGAAGGCTCAATGTATTTTTTATTTCCCCCTGATATATAAAATCAGCTTTTCTTTTTATTATCCTTAAAGGGTCTTTAGAAAGAAAAACGAGGTTAAATGTATCAGAAAATTCGATATAAGGAAATAAAACTTGTGCGGATAACAGCGCATCTCTGCGTTTTTCTCCTTTTATACAATTTGTGACAAATTAATACATTTAATTAAAATATAATATATAGATTGGGGGGTAAAATTGCATATATTACTACTGCGTGCAAATAACACAACTCTCTTATACACACATTTATTAAAATATTATTTTTAGTCATCGTTTAATGTTCATTAATTCCTTAAATCAACGTTTTCAAAAAATTGACTCAATTTTATCCTTTCTTTATCGCTATTATAATTTTTAACTATCCGAAATATTTTTAAATTGGCACACTGTTTAAGGTAATATATTTTACATGATTAGAGAGTTTCCCACTGCTACTAAAACTCACCCTGTGCTGATGTCCGTCATCATCTGTCTAGTCTTAGGGCCAAAAGCCCTCGTGTAGCTGAACAGTGCGACGCACAGTGGGCATTTTTTCCAATCTGACGCACGGAAATTATCTTATGGCTTTAAAGTCTTCATACTGATACAAAATCATAGTAATTAATGTACATTGGATATTTTCTGTTTTTTTACTAACAAATAAGGTTAATAGGTTCTTAACTAATTTATGTCAAGTTTGTGAATTTGATCAAGACTAAATGATTGCTGAGTGGAACTAGTTTTTGAACAAGGATCTAAGGATATTAACAGAAACGGTAATTTACACGTGAGAGAATATAAATAATAAATAGAGTGGCAAGTTAAAAAAATTAAATTTAATAATTGTTAAATATTAAACAAATACAATCAAACATAACATTGTACATATACAATAAAGGATGACAGGTAGTGATTAAAAGGACTCGGCACACTTTGAGCATTTTTTATTTATTATTTTAGCATTTCATATAATGTTTATTTAAGAAAATGATAAGAGATAAAATTTTTCACATATTATTCACACAATTTCACAAATTTAATTTCTTTTAAAAAATTAGGAAATATTTAAAATTCTACTCTTCTTGCGTTAATTAATTTTATGGCATGAAATTTTTGTAATATTTCTGAGGATGTTTTAAATACCTTCGATTTTACGATACCTTAATAAGTTTTGGAGAAAAAACATAATAAAATGTTGATATATATATATGCTAAAATTCAACCAAGAGCCTAATATTTCCCACATTTAATTTTTTTAAAAAAAGATTTATTCAATTTACAGCAAAATGGATCCCTAATTTTGTTACATGCATTACATGTAAGACACAAGGGGGAAAATGGAATTGATTGGTAAATAATTGTGGAAGAAGTGGTATTTTGAATGTGAAGAAACACAAACCGAGAAAAACGATTTTAAAGTTCATAATTCTGAAAAAATAATTATTATAAGCTTAAATAAACATAAAATACCTCACTAAAATATTAGCTATATATTTTTCTTAAAAATAATAAATTAAATAAATTATAATATAAATCTTATTCCCCCGACAACCACGCATCATTCGACTTGGAGAAGAACTTTTCATTTCTATGGCACCTTATCCCCCATTTTTCCCCTACAAACAAGCGGAAAATTTTAACAATTTTATTAAATTTTAATTGTTGCTGGTCCTCATATTTATCAAAGTTCGTTGTAGTTATAACAAACTCAAAACAGTATCTAACTAGTAACTCAAACCATGCATTGAATAAGGCACGCCGGTAATACCATCGGTCAACGCTGAAAAAAAAATCATAACTTTAAGAGTAGCAGGAAGTAGCAGCTAAATTTGGTATTAAATTAAAGGTCTATATCTCTACTCTGTGTGACTTAAGTGTTACTGTGATCAATCCGTGTCAATCCCAAAAGTTCCATTCCAATACACACAAAAAAACGACATATGTTACTAGGAGTTACATGCTGTGCTAAATGTTACGTTTTTACAATTTTTTATCAAACTTGAACCTAATTTGAAAGTCACACAAATAAAGAAATTACTTACCCATGGTATGTATTTAAAAAAAAAAAAACCCCGCTTAAATCTGCAAAATCTTTTCAGACGAAACGACTGAACTTAATAGAAAATGACGTTGGCGAGTGTTTCTTGTAGCAAAAAGAAACTCGATCTAAACACCTGATTGTAGAATATTTCATTCTCTTACTGACGAAAACTGTTTATCACATGGCTAGGGAGCCTATGAGTACCATAAATAGGGGGTTGTTTTTTTATTTCGCAAAATTTCATTTTGGGACTTTCCGTGCTCCAGATTGGGAAAACTACCCACTGTGCGACGTTAATATTCACTCACTCACATCACATTTATATAATGTGGAAATTAAGAGAGTTTTGTACCAGAGCTGTGAAATGTCAACTTCCTTACTTGACGTGATTTATAAGTACGAAGTTCATCACTAAAGGCCTACATATACAGCTTAGTGCAACGATAGTAAGCAAACTATTAACCAATTTATTATTAGCTAAATTCAGACAACATTTTGCCACCGTGTTAAGCGTTCCGTGAATCTTCTGAATGCAAACTATATAGTTACACATACCTGCATAAGATTTACTTAGTTCCGGAGAATGAAGCTAAAACTAATTCTCAGAACAGTAATTCGAAAATTATTTCAAATTGTATTCGAGCCAAACAGTTGAAAAGCTTTTTGTGTCTTAACCATTTCACATGAATACATAAATTATATGAGCTACAACTAGAAATTATAGAGATGCTGGTAGCGTTTACTACTAGTCTCAAACCGCAATTGCTTCTTTGAAATAGAGCTGAATATTTTATTCTGGGCGACTCACGATTTGGTAATATAAATATTAGTAGTTGCAACGCAACATGTTTTCTCTTTACCCATTTCTGCACGAGATTAAGAAAAATGATTTTCCTTTCAGAGACAGGCTTAAGAAGAACGTTTGAAAACAGCGAATTATTTTAGCTTCTGTTGTTTTCAGGGTTTCTTTCGAAAGCTTTTCATTTTCAGAGCTATTTGTTCTTTCACATGGTTTTATACAATTTAATATTTGGTGCTTTATTTAAACGTCAGAGTTTAATCAGTATATATATTTTTTGGTCTCTCTTATGACTTTGAGCATCAAACATACCAACGAAACTTTCGAGAACCTCGGTGAATTTTTCCCCAGTCAGGAAAAAGTGCAATCAGGGAGTATCTTATGTGTAAAGGGCTATAGAATATGATATAAAATGGCACATGAAGTGTATTAAAAAGAAAGTTCTGTTTTAATTGATGTGTGAAGAAAAGAGACTATATAGAACACTCAATATAACGTCAATAATGTTCTATTTATTATATTAATATTATTTTTAAAATATGTATAAATGTAATTCTATTCTTCTATTTCTATTCTATTCTAATTCCATTTTAGGCAATTTTTGCATTAATGTACTTTGGGTGCAATTTTTCAAGGAATTTAGAAAGTTATCTGTAAATTATATATATAAACGAGATAAATTTTACATTTGCATTCAAGTTAAATATTATCTATTTATCTATCTTTATAATAAAACATGTACATTTCTTCACTACAGAAATTGAAAGCACTATACAGTAAAATTTTTCTATCTTTGACGATACAAATTTCAGATAACCTTTTTGGTTTTATTATTGTGACTTTTAAACATGGGTCTCATATTTTTGAGTTACGAATAATTTATTTGCACGTTACCGGGTTGCCTGTTTCTTCCCGATTGGAAGGTCAACAAGTGTTTGTTAATTTTGAATCAAGATCAGATAAATAAGTTAAAATCTGCTTTGGCATCCAACTCTGAACTTATGAGGATTTTGAACTTCAACCATTTTAATACATATCAGTTTCTCTATATCCGGGTAGGAGGAGGGGGGGGTTAACATTTTTTCCCAACAGGCCCAATGCATATGACAACCGTTTCACGCGGACCAAAACATTAAGTTGAATCAG
Organism: Trichonephila clavipes; assembly: GCA_019973935.1. Lineage (NCBI taxonomy): Eukaryota > Metazoa > Arthropoda > Arachnida > Araneae > Nephilidae > Trichonephila > Trichonephila clavipes. The sequence continues at coordinate 187,550 of BMAU01000871.1, read as the reverse complement.
TGGTGCACACAAGGGGGGGCTGGGGGTCTGAACTCCCCCCCAAAGCCCTTGATATTTTTTCCGATTGATTATTATCCCAAGTATGTGGAGACCCCCCTGGGTCTCACCTTGAACACCAAGATTAATTTGAGGCAAAGAACCACTAAGAGCCATTTTGATTAATAATAATAGTTATTTATTATTATAATTTTCTCAAAAAAATCTCTGATAACATAGAATACTATTATGTTACGTCACTTAAAGGGATTTGCCTTTATATTAAATTAAATTATTACTAATGCAATTAATTAATAGTTAAGCTCAAGATCAAGTAAGGTCTACCGAAATAGGAGATCCGAGAAATACACACACACACACACATATTCGAATTCTTAACTTTCATTAACTTTAACTAAGTCGCTTAAACTGACGCTTATTTTAAGCGTACGTAAATTATATTTACCGCTGGCTTATATCAGCTTTATGGAACGTCTAGCAGCACGACGTCTTCACGAATCTAATCTCCTTGAATCTTCTAAAAATGCGTTTAAAGTTGCTGGCTCAATAGCCTTCTATCATCTCCCTGCTATCTCGCAACGCTCGACTTAAATACCTTATCTAATTTGAATATCCCGTTTATCTTTTTGGAGTTGATTGGAAATAAACGCGAATTTATATTCCCCCCAAAAGACGCCTAAGAAGATTAGTGGAAAGGTTCCGCACAAATTCGTCACAATCCCATGCGAAAAGAAAACGGGATTTATTCGAAGGTCACAAATGGCCTGAAAATAAATTTCGTAACTAATTCCTAGACTTGATTTATAGTCCCGACGTTTTTAATATATATCTACCAATCGGATACTATATAAATTCTCCTTCCTTAAGGGAAAGAAAAAAAATTACGACCTAAAACTACACTTTAAAGGACGTAACATTTACAGAATTAAATTTCCCTATACACCACGCCCATTTGGTTACGAGGTGAGGGAAAAACCACCGGAATGGTAAAAAACCTTCCTGCGTGGTTTCCTTAACTACTTACTATATAATTACTTATATATTATACAAACACATTGGGACTTGCATCTTGATTCTTTGTTCACTATGCAATGCTCAGGATTAGCTACCCTGAAATGAGAATTTCTTTGTGTGAAAAAGCAAACATTTATAGTATATACAGATTCCTTCCTTTTTTTATACATAACATTTTCATATACATCAATTGAAACATCTGGTTTCTTAACATTCCCATTCCATGCATGCTGCGCTTGTTAGTATTAAATGTTAGCTCTACCTAATTACGCTGCGTCTCAAGTCAACAGATGTGAGATAAAATATACACATATATATACATACAATTTCAAACATTTTCAAAAAACAATCAAACAAACAACCAAAGGAATTGTCGCATCTTAGCGAAGTCATACATAGAAGTAAACAAATGCATTCTTACAAATGTTTTCTTCATATCTATACAAAAAATTAATACAAAAGCTGATTTTTCTCATCAAGAAAAAACACACTCATTGTAGTGTCCACTTTTGCTTGGCTTCTTAAATTAAAAATCCGCCCGTGACTTGCTTCATTGCAATAATTCTTCCGACCACTTGTTCGAAAGGAGAAAAGAAAGAAATGATACAACCTGATATTTTTCTTTGTCCTTTATTCGCTCTTCTCCACTGGATCTCCGTCTAAGGCTTCCATACTGAGGCTCCTTCTCCTGATGTTGTTCTGTGGGATACTTTCAATTCCGATGCTCCTCCGATCTTCTGGAACTCCTTCGGGCTGCTTTACACGGCTGCGCAGGTAGTATGGACAAGGTCTCACAGCTGTCGCTTGTTTAGACCGGACTGGTCTCCAATCAGCTTCCTTGTTGGTTCCGCTCGTAGTTGCCCTGGTCTCTCGGGCCTTGTCGTATTGCCCGGTCATGTCATGCTTGCTCCCTTCTGTAGGTGGCTTACCCTGCCTGGCATTTCTTAGTTGCGAGGGACCTGCAATGGACTGTGATCCCTGGGAGGGGTTATTAGGTCTTCTATATTTATAATTTCGAGCTGGAACCGAGGACGGAATTGCTCTTTTTATCCCCTGTTTTGGCTCAGGGGTTGGTCTTTTCTGGTCCCTATGTTCGGACTCCTGCAGAGAACGTTTTCTGCAAATTTTGGACCTCTTTAAATCCTTCCTGTCCCTTGATCCATTTGACCCTACTTTACGTTTCAATCTCGGATCCTCCCATCCGGCATTACCCTTATTTGATTTACGACCGTTACTCTTTTCACTCGAGGTTTTCCTAGATCCTTTGAATTTTCCAAGTTGCGATCCACTTGACCTATTACTCGACCTCTGTCCTTCATATAGTGTCTCAGCATGACTGTCCGAACCAATCGTGCCCCTCAGGGGGCTCACCTTTAGGTGAGTACGGGTTTCACGCTCCCGAGGTGCCCTAGTGATATTTTCCTTCTCCCTAGGTGTTTACTGTCTTTGGTAAACACGGGCTTCACGAACCCGGGGAACCCTAGTGATCCTTCTCTATTTTCTTCAGCCCTCTTTCTTGCCATTCCAACTTCCCTTTTTCTTTTCACGTCCAGACCCAAGACCTACATTGGACAATGAACATTGTCCCAACTTAATTTTTTTCTAGTAAAAAATTGATATTTTTTTACTGCCGTATTATGGTTTGCATTTTATATTATGTTCTTTTAATTTGATTTTCTTAATTTCTTTCACTATTTTGAATTTGTTGCTTCTTTTATGTTCAATTATTGGTTTTTTTTTGTGTTCAACTTATTATCTTTATTTTTCTGCCACGAAGTCCTGTGGCAGACCAGGACTGAGTGGAATGAAGTTGTGTCTGATGGGTTTTCACTATTGGTATGATGACACAACGGACTGCTCCCTGGGAAAACTGGCACTTGGAGCGCGGTTTTGAACTTTTGAGGACCTTTGGACTGGTGAGGTGGGGTCTTGGAGGAAGCGGCCATGTAGAGGGTACCGGAGAAAAGCTGAGTTTTGCGTCTCAGGCCGCCATATAATACAGGAGCCCGGGACGGCCTAACCAGCATGTCCTGGCTGCTCTATCAGCTGGTGTATAATCCCTCCTGTCTTGTAGTTCCAGGTGGTGCCTGGATGGGGTCCTGCATTGCAGAGCGGGGGGCTCTCCCGAGGCCACTACTGGTTGCAAAATCTAGGGCTAGCCCTGCCAAACTGGTCCTCTGAAAATCACAAGAAATTCTCCTCCTCCTCCTTTCTCAAAAAAAATCAAGATAAATTGAAATAAGGAAAAAACTCAAAACGCATCTATTAAAACCCCCATTCCACCCTACCCAACTCATGATGCTAAACCCATGGATGATACAGTCCTCGTATTACCGAAATTTACAGTTGATGAAATTGCTAAACACACACGATTTTTAATTTTATCCCTACCAAACAATGAAATGTCCCGAAAATCTCCGTTTATTATTCACAAGGCTTTAATAGGAATAGGTGGAGAACCTAAATCCATTAAAAATTACGATCAGGTGACCTACTTATAGAGACAATATCTGCTGTACAAAGCGAATCTTTTTTACTCGCCAAAACCTTTATAGATTCTCTACTGGTCGTAACTCCTCACAGAACCTTGAATTCTTGTCGAGGAGTCATCTCTGAATCCGATCTTTTGTGCGCATCTGAAACAGAAATTTTGGAAGGTCTTTCTGACCAGGGTGTCACTCAGGTCAGAAGAATTAAGATAAAAAAAGGCTCATCACTTTTCCCCACTAAAAATTTAATTCTAACCTTCAATAGCCCTAAATTACCATCGAACATTAAAGCTGGATACTTAAATTGCAAAGTACGTCCATATATACCGAATCCTCTGCGCTGTTTTAAGTGTCAGAGGTTCGGACACTCACAAACTTCCTGCTGCGGTCAACTTACTTGCTCTAGATATGCATCTGTTGGACATGCTTCCACAGATTGCAGTCTAGAGCCAAAATGTATTAATTGCTTACAACCTCATCCATCAGATTCCAAAATATGCCCTAAATGGAAAACAGAGAAGCAAATACAGGAACTAAAAGCAACTAAAAATATTTCTTACCCCGAAGCACGTAAATTAATAGTCCCACAGTTATCTCAAACATACGCTCAAGCTGCCAAATCCTCTACTTTAAATAATTCTACCCAAACAGATGAAAATATAACTAAAATAAACTGTCCACCTTTAAAATTACTTGCACCACTGTCATCCAAACGAAGAACAAATATTCCTACTGCTGTTACCACATCATCCTCTGCCCAAACGCAACTCTTACCTTCCATTTCTTCAAAAACATCTACTATATCGAATCCTCAGCCAGCAACTCCCATGTCTGAGACAAAAGGGAAAATTAAAGAACAACCATCTCCACTACATCGTTCCCGAAAAGATAACAAAAAATAGACTTAAGTATAAAACCTACAACAAATTTAAAGAAAAAACCAGCAAAAAACACATCCGTAAGGATTGCGAGGGAACAAGATTCCACCAATGAATCAACTCCCGTCTCCAAAAGATCCCGGAGACGGAAAACTTCTAAAACTTTGGATGCCATGGACACAGACGTTGATCCTTCTGACACGGATTACGTCACAGGTCTGGCATCCGAAGAAGATTAGAGCCTTTTAGAGGCTGATTTTAAACAAGTGGCTGATAATCCCTTGAAAGGGCCCCTTTCGCCAAGTTCGCCCAAAACATAACTTCCCTGGTTTCTTGGAACTGTCGTGGATATATATAGATCGCATACAGAGATGACGTAAAAGACATCATACGTCAGTACCATCCAGTATGCGTAGCACTTCAAGAGACTTTCTTGAAGTCTTGTCACACAACAAAAGGCCGCGGTAGCCGACTGGTATAGGCATCGGATCGTGGCTGGCTTTGTCACGAGTTCGAGCCCAGTACCACTAAAGACCCGCCGTGTAGGGCAGCGATGCACGCTAAATCTGTCGAGAGCTGAAACGTCCTCCCGTTGGTGTGGTGTGGTAGTTAGGAGAGGGGGGTGCCAGCTCAGGTGTCGTCCACGTCACTTGACCATGGTTCAAAATTACGTGGTCCGTCGCCAAAAGCCCTCGTGCAGCTGAACAGTGCGACGTTAATCTTCAATCACTCAATCACTCAGTCACACAACAAAGATACGTCGGTATGGTTGTGTGCGGAAAAACACGGAGGGACCCTCTGTGTCCGGAGGCGTATGTATTTTTACATCCCTCGATGTTACCTCTAGTGCTCTGCCACTCCATACCTCGTTGCAGGCTGTAGCCGTGAGAATCCACTCCATGAGCCTAATCACAGTCTGCTGTCTTTACTTGCCACCAAATACTGTTATCCACCAACATGACTTGAACAACCTGGTAGATCAGTTGCCAGCACCCTTTGTCATACTTGGTGACTTCAATGGACATAGCACTCTGTGGGGTAGTGTGAAGACGAACCCTCGTGGCAGACAGATTGAACAGGTACTTTCTGATCACTGTCTCTGCTTACTTAATCACAAGGAACCAACGTACTTTCCCGAACCCACACGATCCTTTCACACATTAGATTTGGCCATCTGCTCACCATCACTCTTCCCTCATTTAAATTTGTCTGTTGAGAAGGACCTTTATAATAGCGACCACTTCCCTATTATCCTTTCTCACGATTATGATACGGGTGGAAAAACGTTTCCACCTACATATTCTTATAGTCGTGCAGACTGGGCCCTTTTCACACAGTTGGCTGTGATAACTGATGCAATGATCAAGATAGAAAGTGTTGATACTGCTGTACAAGAAGTCACCAATGTTTTGATTACTGCTGCTGAATTATCCATACCAAAAAGTTCAAGTCATTTCTTCCAACATTACAAACCTTGGTGGAATGCTGATTGTCAGACAGCGTATAAGAACCAGCGGAAGTTATGGGGAAACTTTCACAGATATCCCACTACGGAGAATCTCTTGGCGTTCAAAAGCAAATGCTCGCAGAGTAGGGCGTCAGAGTCAGAGGCAATCCTGGATCCGATATGTCTCCTCACTCACTTCGTCAACGTCCAGTAAACAATTATGGAGAAAGGTTAAGGCAGCAAACGGGATGTATCGGGAATTTTCCTTCCCTATTTTACAAACCTCCGACTCTGTCTTTTCTTCCCCAGTCGAAATTGCTAACATTCTGGGTGAAACTTTTCAGAGTGTATCTAGTACAGCCTCTTATAATTCTCGTTTTCTCGAGATTAAGAGGAGTGCAGAACGTACCCCGATAAACTTTTCCACTCACTCCTTTTTTTCCATATAATTGTGATTTTACGATGACTGAGTTAAAAAAGGCACTCTTACAAGCGCACAATACAAGCCCTGGACCGGATGGAATCACTTACACGATGCTCCGTCATCTACATCCAAACTCTCTGGCCAACATTCTTTTTTTATTCAACAGAGTTTGGAAGGAGCATTGTTTTCCCTCTAACTGGAGAGAAGCCATTGTGATTCCAATCCTTAAGCCGGGCAAGGTCACAACAGATCCTCTTAGTTACCGTCCCATTGCTCTGACGAGCTGCTTCTGCAAGACCTTTGAACGCATGGTAAATACCCGTTTGGTATATGTTTTAGAGAGAGAAAAGTGTATTTCTCCTCTGCAGAGTGGATTCCGCAAGGGCCGATCCACTCTTGATAACCTTGTTTTCCTAGAATCCCAAATCAGGTATGCCTTTGTTAGGAGAAACCATTTGGTTTCTCTTTTCTTTGACATAGAGAAAGCATACGACCGAACATGGCGTTATGGGATTCTCCGTAATATGTATAATTTTGGATTAAGGTATCCGACTACCCTAAAACCATGATTTTTTTCAAAAATTGGCAAAATTTTTTATGATTTTATTTTATAGACCATTTTATTAACTTAATAACAATACCAAAAGTACTTTATTTTCCCTCCACTAGAACAAAAACTACAAGTGTTTTAGTAAAAGCAAATGCCATAACTTTACACAAGATGTCAAACATTAAAATGCGTTTTACGCGAAACGTGTTTTTTTCGAAAAACTCAAACGGGGACCGCGATTGCTCAAAAAGTTTTGAAAATAATTAGCTGAAATTTTTTGCTTATGTTCTGCATAACAGTAGAAGTGTTTTGATTTTCAGATTTATCAATAACTGTTTTATTTCAAAATTTGAAGCTCTTTATGTGAATATAGTCAATGTTTTTTTAAGCAATTTCGTATAATGACTTAGATAAAGTGCTCTAGTTTTTGTAAAAATTAAAATATTTCTTATCGGGAAGATCACTTCAAACAGGAATAACAAAGTAACACATCAAAATTGAAAAATTGAGAATTTGTTCATAAAATCTTTGTAGAGAGCGGGCCCCGTTTATGTAATTTTTCGTACATTTTTACTAGTTTTTTCCCATTTTAATAAATAATTTTTTTTTCTTTTACCAATTTTAGGATTTTTTCCTTAAAATATACTATATAAATATAAAAATCACAAAAAGATCTCCATATTTCCTTTTTTTCAAAAAAAAGTTGTCGCAAGTAGTCGGATACCTTAAGGGGAAATCTTCCCATTTTTATTTTTAACTTTAGCTGTTTTTAGCTGTTCGTTATTTTAATGTACGCATTGGGGTCACTCATCTTCTCATAAATTCATGCAAGATCAAGGTGTTCCTCAGGGTAGCGTTTTGAGCGTTACCCTTTTTAATATTCATATGAGTAGCATACTTCATCACGTTCCACTTTCAGTGCGAGGAATGCTTTATGTTGACGATCTGCAAGTCTCTTGTCAAGGTTCAGACATGCGACTAATTGAGCTACAGCTGCAAACAACTGTCAATCGATTAGTTAAGTGGTGCGATCAGTATGGACACACGATATATCCTTCCAAGAGCAGCTGTGTCCATTTTTGCAGAAAACGTAACCTACACCCAGATCCTTCTATACATATAGGAAATATTCAAATACCTGTAGTCAGTGAGGTGCGCTTCCTCGGAGTAATCTTTGACTCTAAATTGACTTTCCTTCCGCATGTCCTTCACTTGCGGAAGAGGTGTGAACGATCCCTCAATATCTTAAAAGTACTATCAAACACCCCTTATGGGGAGCGGATAGTCTCGTTACTCCGAGTGTATCATGCACTAATCCTTTCACGTTTTGACTATGGTTGTGTAGTGTACGGTTCTGCTCGTGCATCTGTGTTAAAACAACTGGTCACAATACATCATTCTGCTCTGAGAATCTGCTCTCTCTCTGGTGCCTTCAGAACTTCGCCTGTTACCAGCTTGTATGTGGTATGCCATCAACCCCCTTTAGAACTAAGGCGGAGGCAATTAAGTGCAAATTATTTTATTCGTGCCATGTCTGTTCCTTCTCATCCATTAAAACCCTTTGCTCTTGCCATTAGTCTTAACCGACTCTATGAGGCCCGTTCATTTAACATCAAACCTTTTTCGGAAAGAGCAAAGGCTGTTCTAAATGACGCTCACTTAAATAACATAAATATCCAGGAAAATAATATCCTTGCTTTTCCGGCCTGGGACATCCAAATTTTTAACTATAGTAACCCCTTTTCGGGCTATGACAAAACACAGGCACTGCCGCTATTATTTATCAACAACTCTTTTCGTACCATCGCAATAAGTTTTCTAAATACATACCAGTCTACACGGACGGATCGAAGACTGTAGGACATGTTGGGTGGGATATTGTTTTTAATAATACCATTTTAAGTTTTAGCTTGCATAATTCCATGTCTGTCTGTAGTGCAGAATTAACTGCCATTCTTATCGCACTTCAGCATATATTAGTTTCCAACCACCGTCATTTTTGTGTGTACACTGACAGCATGAGTGCTCTAGAATCCTGCACTTTTTAACAGAACGCCGACACCCCACTGTGATCGAAATACTTATTCTTCTGCAAAATTTGGAAAGAAAGGGTTTTGATATAATTTTTTCCTGGGTACCTGGACACGTGGGTATACTTGGTAATGAACAGGCTGATACCGCTGCACGATCCATGTCTGATCACATGCTGCGGACTGTCTGTTTCCAGGATTTGAAAACTTTTATACAGAACTATATCCATCGTGTATGACAAGAGACTTGGGATCAACAGATCCTCAACAAACTGCATAGCATTCATCCTTCCACTTCTCATTGGGCAGCACTACCAATGCGAAGACACGATGTCCGTTTGACTCGACTTCGCATTGGTCACTCGTTTTACGCAGTCACCTTCTGTTGGGTGAAAATGCCCCAGAATGTCCCTCATGTAAAGTCGCATATTCGGTTTATCACATTTTAATAGATTGTCCCATTTTTAACCATCTTCGCATCACCTTCTTTCATACATCTGTTTTAACCTTATCTGACTTGGTGGGGGAAACTCCCCACCAAAACCTTTTTGCCTTGCTTTTAAAAATTGGATTTTTACATTTGATTTGATTTGTTTCTTTGTATTTTAACTATATATGTATGCATGCGTGCAAGCACGCATGCATATACATGTGTGCATATACTTTTATACATATATCTTTTAAAAAATGACTTTTTTTTTTTAACTAGTGTTTGGCGCAGCTTGGCCAAAATTGGCCCTTGCGCCATTAAAACTCACAATCATCATCACGAACTAATCGTGTCGGATTGTCGTGGACGGTACACTCGCACCTGGTCGATATTAACTGTTACCCTTTTACTCTTCTTCCAAATAATTAAATTGTTATTCCGAGCCTCCACTACACTATATGGCCCTTCAAACTTAGGCATAAACTTTACAACCACTCTCCTACCCGCAGCACTTATAAAATGAGTTTGTACCAACACCAAATCGCTTAATTTGATCTTAACTTCCCTCCTTTCCCGATTATAATATTTTCCCCAATTTTTGTGCTGTTTCCGCACATTCTGCCTTGCTTCAATCAATAATTTCTCAATGTTTCTTCCGACATATTCAGCACCCTCTGTGACATTTATTAATTTACTAAAATGTGTTATAATTTTTCTACCTAAGAATAACTCAGCCGGAGTTTTATTTATTCTCTCATTCACTGAAGTGCGCAGCACGAAAGCGAACTCATGAAGAAATCGGTTCCTTTTTTCGTGATTTTCTTCTACAAAACAGGCTATCATCTGGACTAAATTGCGATTAACTCTTCCCGTTAAATTTGCCTGCGGCCAGTATGTTACCGTTTTCATATAGTTTATGTCCAACCGGTGACTTAAATGTTCAAATACCTCTGATAGAAATTGGGAGCCGTTATCACTAATTAAAGAAATCGGAGCTCCGTAACGTGAAAAATAATTCTCAAACAGGGCATTAACTATTGCCTGGGCCGAAGCTTTTCGTAAAGGAATAAGCTCATTCCACTTAGTGAAGTGATCAGTTATTACTAATAAAAATCTATATCTTTCGGGTCGGGATGCGGGGTAGGGGCCTAATAGGTCTAACGTTACAATTTCATTGGGGTAATTCGATACTATCGGAATTAAACAACCAGCTGGTAGCGCGTTTTTGTAATTAAATTTTCGACACCGGTCACAGGTTGATACATATTCAAATATAAATTTCCTCATATATGGAAAATAACACGTGTCGCATAATTTTAAATAGGTCTTCCTCTTTTCTAGATGGCCTGCTAATGGCAGATCATGAAATTCTTTCATTGTAGCTTCTCCGAAGCGATCTTGGAATATACACTCTTAGTTCTCCAAGAGTTGTAGAATATTTCGCGTAAAAGAGTAGACCATCGATAATTTTGAAATCCTGGGACCAACCCTCGCATACAGTTGCATTAACGAAACCATCGTCTGGATTTTCCAACTAACGAAAGATGTGTCCTAACTCAGGATCTTCCCTTTGCTCCCGAATGTTCTCGGGAGTTTAAGGCGAGGGCTCGAAGAGCTGCTCACGAAATTTGTGATCCATCCATATTGCCTACTGGATTCCTAGACAATACGTCCACGACAACGTTTTGGACACCCGGTCGATGCTCCCATTCTATGTTGATCTCGGATAACTTGAGTACCCATCTAATCATCCGACTTGATAAGTTTTTCCCATTCGTTAGCTTTGTTAATGCCGCGTGATCTGTGATTCCCTTCACCGGCAGGGATCCGAAATAAGTTTTAAACTTATTTAATGCCCATATCACCACCAAACATTCGCGTTCAGTAACAGTATAGTTTCGTTCCGCTTTACGGATGCAATAGGTCTGTGGTTTTGATTAAGCACAGCACCAATTCTGACCCCACTAGCATCAGTAAATAAGTTAAACTATTCTGTAAAATTCGGCAACTGTAAAACTGGTGCCTCTATTAATAATCGTTTTATCTTATCAAAAGAATCCTGTGCTTCTGTCGACCAATTAAATTTAGCCCCCTTTTTCTTTAACGGATATAATGGTTCACATATATCTGCATATTTGGGTATAAACTTCTGATACCACCCCGCCATCCCTAAAAACTTCGACACTTCCTTACTATTTTTAGGAGGTTTCATTTTTGTGATTGCCTTGACTTTACTATTGTCGGTTTCGATCCCTTTCTTACTAATTATGAGACCTAAATATTTCAATTTGTCACGTGCGAAGTGATATTTTTCCTTGTTTAGGGTTAGCCCTGCGTCTCGCAACAATGTAAATACCTGATTCAAATGATCTATGTGTTCATTAAACGATGGAGATGTGATAATAACATCATGCATATAAACCGACACGAAACGCCCAATAACAGGTTTTAATATAATATCAATGGCCTTTTGGAAATTTGGCGCCACCCCTGAAAGGCCGAAAGGCATTCTAAGGAATGCTTATGTGCCATTGCGAGTTATAAACGCGGTTTTCTCGATATCTTTTCGACTAATCGCCAATTGAAAATAACTACTTTTAAATCCAATGTGTACATCACGCCGGTATGCGGAATGTTTGTGATTAGATCATCAATCACCGGAAATGGATATCGGGGTATTTAGTTATTGCATTAAAGTTGCGATAATTAATCGCGAATCGATACACCTCTGAAAAATATGGAGGAAGTCCATTATTCTTAAAAGTTAAAACTACAGGTGACGCGTATGGGGATTGAATAGGACGGATCGTACCCTGTTGCAACATTTTCTCAATGTGATAATCGATTATTCCTTGTTTGACCATGTCATATCTGTAGGGTCTCGACACTACCGGTCCCTTGTCCCCAGTATCGATTTCATGGTATAAAACATGAGTTATCCCCGTCTGATCTGAAAATAGCCCTTTAAAACCATTAAATAAATTCCTTAATGTTTGCTTTTGTCCTTCACAGAGCTTTGTATCTGATAGATCAATCTCGACCGGCTTTTCCATTTTTGGCAACTGCTTAATTTGGTTATCTGGAATGATCAGCGATTTCTGATCGAAATCTAAAGTTAATTCGGACTCTTTTTCATCAAATCAATGCCTAAAATGCATTAGTATTGCATATTGTTAAGAATGTGAAATTCCCAGGTTTTCTGGAATTCTCGGATCCAAATCTGTAATTCGACCCGACCTAAGTGACAACACGGGGCTCCCTGGGCCGTCACTACTCTATCTTTCATCGTCTGACGAGGTCGATACGAAAAATATTTTCGATAGACCTCTTCTGATATGAAAGATTTCTCCGCCCCCGTGTCCCAAAGGGCTGTAATGAATGTTTCATTTAGAAGAATAGGGAGATACGGTAAATCTACTGGAGTCATTCGTAATGAGGATACCCTAATAGTTCGGTGTTCTGTATCTGGAGGATTTTCCGTACATCGCGATCGATCACCCCCTTATACTCGCATCGATCGCTTAAAAGTTTAAATATCTGTTTCGATCATTCTGACCCTTGAAAGCACTATTCCTCGAACCACCTTGTCGACCGCCTTGATTGTGGAATCGATGATCCGATTGACCACCTCGGCGTCGACCATCGAATCTCTGATTATCCGCAACACATTGACTCTCAAATCTATTGAACTCTCTCCGTAGTCTACCATTGTCCGCGTATCTATTGTTACCTCTCGTTTCCCTCAAAATTTCCTGTCGATTCCTGTTAGGAAAACGATTGTTCTCGTTGGGTTTTATATCTCGGGATTCCCATTTCGAACTTCTGATCTTTCTATTTAGAAACCGTTCCTCATACTTATGAATAATTTGTAGGAGGTTAGATGTGGTTTGCGGATTCCTAACCTCTACATAATCTAATATCTGAGGTCTAACCTACTAATAATATGATCGATCAATTTTTCCTCCGTCATTTCGAGTTTTAAGATTTTGTGAATCTTCAACAAATCATACACAAAATCAGACGATTTTTGGTTATGCTTTTAAGATGTTGAATAGAAACGCGTTTCTAGTTCCGACCTATTTCTAACCACGGGGAACTGTTCTGACAACGCTTGCTTTAAGTGAGCGTAATCCGTCGCCTTGTCTACAACAACCCTATAGCCTAGAACCTCAAACCAATCTAGTGCCCGTCCTGTGAGATGACCCTTTAAATATGCACAAGCGAGTTGTGTGGGTATCTCGTAATATATTAAGTTATTATCTATATTTACCAAGAATTCAACCACATTCTCCACCCCAGAAAAATACTGCTCAGGGATGATTTGAAAATTAGATCCGACTCTAAACTCGGGATTTACTCGTTGGGCGCCACTGTGAAGACCCCCTAGGTCTCACCTTGAACACCAAGATTAATTTGAGGCAAAGAACCACTAAGAGCCATTTTGATTAATAATAATAGTTATTTATTTTTGTTATAATTTCCTGAAAAATCTCTGATAACAAATAATATAATAATGTTACGTCTTCTAAAGGGATTCACATTAATATTAAATTAAATTACTAAGAATACGATTGATTACTAATCTACCTCGACTCAAGTAAGGTTTACCGAAATAGGAGATCCGCGATATACACGCGTACTCGAATTCTTAACTTTAATTAACTTTAACTAAGTCGCTTAAGCTGACGCTTATTTTAAGTGTGCGTAAATTATATTTACCGCTGGCTTATATCAGCTTTCTAGAATGTCTAGCAGCACGATTTCTTCACGACTTTAATCTCCTTGAATCTTCTAAAAATGCGTTTATTGTTGCTGGCTCAATAGCCTTCCATCATCTCCCTGCTATTTCGCAACGTTCGACTTAAATACCTTATCTAATTTGAATATCCCGTTCATCTTTCTGGAGTTGATTGGAAATAAACGCAAATTTATATTTCCCCAAAAAGACGCCTAAGAAGATTAGTGAAAAGGTTCCGTACAGATTCGTCACAAGTATATAGTACGTAAAATTTAATTAAGTATTTGTTATTAATGATTAATTTTATTAATTAATGCTAATTATTTATTCTATAATTAGTTTTTTACTGTGTCTTGTTCCCGAAAATAAACATAATCAAAAAGAGCATGATACAAGAATGGTGAACTTTCGACCCCGGCCCCCTCCCCTTGAAAAATTCCTGTGTCTACTGAGTTGAATGGAGGTGGGGGGGGATCAAAACATTTAAAATGCTGAAAATTAATCAAAATATTAAAATTCATAATTTTGAATTTTATCTTTAAACTATATTAAACTCTATCAAACTCAGCTGAAAAAAATAGATTCCATATATTTTTTACCGAATTATAGGGTAATTTCGACTTCCTTTTATCCATGATCCCAAGCCCCTTGTTTGCATTCAACTGTCATAAAAACAAAGCAGCCACGTACTTCGATGATTTGGTTTTTTTTCTTTTGACCAAAACATCAATTACTTTTATTTCGGATACTAATTTATCAACCACAGGATAATAGCAAAGAGGTTTTGCTGAATTCCGGAAATCAGCATCATTGTTTAAAATTAGTTCAAACTAACTTGTGTGTGTGAGCAATTTGTTTCAAATTTATTAAAATACTTCTTGATTTTGCTAAAAAAAATATTTGAACAAATAACTGAATTTATCAAAGAAGTTTATGGGAAATGTTCAAGATATACTCTAGCAATTTCTGCATCTATTCAAATATTTATCCTTAACAATTTTATATGTTTATCAATATATGTAATACAATAAATTTTATAGGGTAATTTTTACTTCTGAATTTTGTTACGTTACCCTTGACAAAATATTCTTCTGTTGCAAAGATTTAAGAAAGCGAATTTATCTCGCCTTTTATGAGATTCTCAAGCAAAATGTCAATTAAAAGATTTGTGCTTCACGGTTTACTGACAAGCAAAATTATATTTGTTCAATATAACATTTTCACGACAAATCAAACAAGTTGTTCATCCATGTTTGGTTTTTCTCTACGAAATAGTCAAGATCTCAATCGTCTTGAAACACAACACATATCTTTTACATATTTTTCGCTCGGAAGACATGAGGGCTAATTAAAATTTAGTTTCACATATAAGATGGACGCTCCTCCAATGCTGTTTGCTATTACTATCCGTTACAATTACAAAAAGAAAGTTATCCCGCAATTTGTACCAATACGACATCGTTAGAAAAATTAATGTATTTGATTGCTTGATTTATATAATTTATCGCTAAAATTTTAATGCACTACTCTTAAGTAATTGAATTTGTTAAAGCAAAGAGTTGCGACGGGTCCACTCAGAAAACTCCGATGGACCACATGTGACTCGCAGATTGAGTATCGCTGCTCTAGTTCAGTGTTCCGCCACCCCCGGTCCGTGGATCAAATGCTACCGGTCTACACAAGAAACAATAAATTCTTTCTCTTTTATTTACTGTGATATATTTTTCTTAGGTTTGGGCTACTTTTAATGAAAATCACTTAATATTCCTTGTTAAAAATCACTCTATATTCATTTTTTGGTGTAACCATTTTTTATTCAGAAGTCGCGATTAAATGCAATTAAACTAAAATTATTAAATCAAAAAAGTCTAAGATATAAACAATCAACGTGTCCCACCCTCAGCGGGCCGCGGTAAAATTATCAAACGTTGACCGGTCCACAGCGATAAAAAGGTTGCGGAGCACTGTTATAGATGAAAGGAATGACGAGACTCGTAATCCGTCGGTTGAAATTATATTGCTCCACCAACAAGTTTACCATGGCTGTAAAGAACATTTGGTGATATCTCCCTCTATTTCCCCATTCATCCAGAGTGTTATAAAGCCCGGGGCCAAGACCTCGGTAGAGTATCCTGTCTTGTTCTCAACAAGATCATGTTATTCTCTCTCATATTCTCCGAAGAGTTGGAAATTTCAAGCTATATGCCATCTGGCAACAGTGGCAAGGACTGTCTTATGTCACGTCTATGGTCTAACCTTCGGAACCATCATCAGTTGAACGGGTCGATTTGTGCTAGGTTTGTGAAATTGTGCTTCGCGCACATTTATTACAGGTTTCCGTTTGTACGAGTATTTAACAACGTATGCTACATAACGTCTATTAAAAAGAGTCGCAGGTAGGGCTTACACTTTTACACAGAAGCGCAGGTCACAAGAAATCTTACGCCGTCTCTGCATAGATCTATGAAAAAGTTTTAAATATCTTTTTTTATACGAAAATGATTAAATGCCAATAATTTAAGTCTAAAAAATCTATGCGGAATCAATATAAGTAACTTACTATAAACATGAAAATCCGTTATTGTTGCCATACACCAGAAAGAGCAGAGAAATATTTTTTAATGCATATTTTAAATGTATACGGTTAGTGTTATTCCATAGAATTTTGGAAAAGATTTTGGCTTGTTGTAAACAGAAGGATTAAAACAAAGATTAGAATACCATGGCATCTAGTACCGTAAGGTGCTTGCTACCTTATGCATGCGTTATAATTTTACAGCAGAAAAATACTTTTATTTGTTGATACTAATTTTATACAACAATACTATCTCAATATATTGTACAGTTATTGTATATTATGCTTATAATAAACAATAACTGTACAATTACGTCTGCTTGTCTGTGATGCATTCGAATTTGATATCTTGTGCCACTGTGCTCCCCACCCCAAGTAGAGAAGCTGATACATATTATATCCATCGATGCTAAATGGAGTGGTGTGGTGGAGTAGTTTGGAGAGGAGTGTTAACTTAGGTGTTGTCCTCGTCACTTAACTGTGGTTCAAAATAAAGAGGTCCATCGCCTATAACCCTCGTAATGCTTCACAGTACGACGTAAATTAAAATCACATACAACCGATATTAGTGAAGGATTATTAAACAAAGTTAATACATCCTGAATAGATTTAACTTGCATCATTCCTTCTACAGACGGACTTTTAGTGAAAAAAAAAGATTTAAACACGTGACCAGAATAAAACATGACTACGAGTTGCATACCAAAAGTACTCTATTTGCGACCACTTCGCGAATTGAAAAAACTATCAAACTAGTGTGCAAATTTCAACAACCTTTCCAACAGGAAGACTTCGATACGCATACTTCAATTAAACATTCTTCCTCCTCATATCTTAAGAACAAATGAGACCACCAATTGAACTTCGTTGCCACTAATCTAGAATAGCAATAAGTATAACATTTTTTATGTATTTATTCCTTCAATAGATTTGGAACAACAATTTTTTTGCTGACAGCGACAAAAAAAAAGTTTGCGAGAGCATGCTTGTGTTTTTTCCATCCACAACCTTTGAGGCTTCTGTTGAAAACTTTTTCTCCCTAGAGTCCCAAGAGATAATAGTCCTGGAAGAAAAGACTGTCTCCAAATCGACGGAGCTCTCCGAACACAACCGCTCATTTGGAAAACTTTTAAAATATAATTGAATACCACTCCATTAGGCAACACAATGGTGACAATGAAAATGCGTCGGACTTTTCTCACGTGGTCATCGGCCTAATGGTCTTCCACAAGACCTACTTATCATCCTCTGGAAGAGGGGACCTCGAATGATTAATGGCCAAGAAAAAGTCATTAACTGAGAGATACACATTTCCCTCTCATTGTAATCATTAGTCCGCGGTCGGCGCTCGTGGCTTTTAATATTTTCCACGCTCCTGCCAATTATTTTATTTAAAATTTCGCTCGTCCCGGAAAATTCCAATTTAATGATTCAAAATCAAAGTTATTAACTGACTCAGAGCTTTTTTTCTTTTCTTCCGATGCTTCGGTAATGATTTCGTGCTGTGTGCTTGGGGTTCTGTTTGAAGATGCTTAACGCATAAGGTTAGCGCTGTTTTCGGGCAAACCTATCAATTTGGAGGTATGCTGCATTAAAAAAAAAGCCAAGCCAACACATGCAGATTGAGCGAAACGCTGTTATTACCCATAACGTTTGGTTTCATTAGTATACGAAACGGATCATGTTTATTCAGATAGAAGTCTGAAGCATTTGCAGATAAAAAAATAGATGATGCCATCTCTTGAAAATTCGATATCATGTTCAAAGAGAACTTTTAACAAAAGCGCTTGAAAATAAAAGATTAAAATTTACAATCACTGAAGGGGAATTAAAAGCTTATTTATTGAAAATTACTTCACTTTTCTTGCTTTTCAAAATTAAGATCAAACTCTGCTTTTACGAAGTTTTCTCTTAAACGAATTTAAAATATCGTTGCTTTTCAAGAGTAGGCCTCATCTCTTTTTTTATACGACTGATTTATCGTAAGATCATTCAGCTTAGCTTATTACTCGAATGGTTGAGGACGAAACCTTTCAATCAACGGCCTGTTTAATTATGGAGAGCCTTAAATTTAAGTCACGAAAATTATTTTTTAATATTAAAGTAAATAAAAGAAGTGTGTGAAAATTCTAATGAAAGTTGTAGACTTGCTTAGCTTGGATCAAGAGTTACATAAACTTTCAAAACCAAAACAGAGAAATAAATACATAAATGAATATCAAATTTTCTAATTAAAAATATCAATGTGTTAATTATAAAAGTGCACATTAGGGTTGATCGATTTCTTTTATCAGAATTTCAAAACCTACCTATGCAAAAAGATGTTCTCTAATATATACAATCTCTGACAATAAAATTCGGTGAATGAAGTCATTTCGGCCGATCTGGCAACACTGGCAAAACAAAACGCTGCACATGCGTAGCGGCAGGTGTTGACCATCTGCCCTCACCGTTGTTCAGTTGAGCATCATTTATGTTCTATGTAAGACTTGTTTTACGAAGTGCTTGTTTAGTGCGTTGGTTCTTACTGAGAACAGGAAAATGAACGAACAAAAGATCAATTAAAATTTTGTTCTAGACTTGACAAGACACTGAAAGACACTTATGCGATGCTGGTGCTTTTTTATGAAGATCAAGCACTGTCTTTAAACTGTGACTCAAACTCGCGCGCCTCGCTTTGAAAGGAAAGAGATTTGATGATATTCCTGGCATCCAAAAAAACGTGACGAGGCTTTTGAACTCCATCCCAAAAGATTTCTCGCAAAGTTTCCAGGACATGTATAGCAGATCTCAGTGGTACATAGTTATTGGAGGTGTCTTTTTCGAAGGACAGTAAGGTAACTTTCGTTAATATTTCATCTATGTTAATGTTTCAGGACTATTCACCGAACTTTATTGTCAGAGATTGTAGACGAAGGGAAAAATTAAGTTAATTTTTATTAAGTACTGGCACACACACACACACATGGGAAATGAAGTTTAGGTATCTGAGCTTTTTTTATAAGTCAACATTTTTGTTAAAGAAAAATGGGTATTTTAGTACTTTTGAACACATTTATTGCAATGGGGACACATACTAAACAGTTAAAAGAAAAAAACAGCGAGTACATTTTTAACAGCTTCTTTAGCATTAATTTTTTTTAAAAAAAATGTGCCAAAAAATTGTAGTTACGATAAAGTAGAAGTCAGAAAAGAGCTTGGATCGGACTGATTCGAGTGCTGGGATATATATGAAACATTTCAATGTACATTGTACTTCTCACTATATAGAACTATTTCATCACTTTTAGTTATTTATAATGTGGGAAATAATTTTATTTCCAAGTCTCAAATCACCTAATCAAAATTAAGTCAATGTTCCATTTTTTTTTTGAAAATTGAGCCTTTTTGTAGTAATATTAAGTTTTGAAACTATTTTTTAAAATTTTTCTTCCAATCACGATACCATAGAACATCTTTTCCGTAGATGTAGGCATCGTTTTTTTTAAAAAAAAATTTCCCCTTCATATATCCGCGATTTATTCTATTGCTCATCTTTGATCTCTGGATCATTCTAACTAATCCAAGATTTATTTCTAGTAAACGGGATATTTTCGTCTGGTTCTCGAAAGGTTCAATACTCCACCAGTTAGATCACGCCCTATTTGTTATTGAAAAGGAGTCGGTAGTTATGTAATCTAGATGTTGACACCTTTAGAATCCTGTGTGAATAATTTTCAACATATTTTCGCATCTAAAGTGTCTTACACGTGATCTTTTGGATGGTTGCTCTTCGTGTCTAGTACAGAGCTTCACAAACTTTCAATGTTTGTTTCCCAATATTCAATCATAATTTTCATCTTCCTCCCTCCTTCATACAAATAACAATGCATCTAATTCAATAATGCTATACTGTGACACTAAAGACTACAATGCGACTTTAACCACTTAAGTGCAAGTATGCGTATTAATACGTATCACTCAACAGGTGCGTTAAATGCACCGGATGTATAAGAACGTCTTTCCAAAGTATGTCCTCTCAGTGCACTGCTATCCATAAAATTATTCCGAAGACTTTGGAAGGTAATAAAAGAACGACAGTGTTTGTGAAGGATTTACTTATATCGGAGGATTTCCTTATTTACTCCTTTTCTCCCCCCCCCCCAATCCCCCGATACATCATACACGCGCCTACGTGGCATTGGAGAGCTAATCATGTAACTTCTAATTGGCAGTTACAAGGGATTGTTTATAAATCGCACAGATTATCAAGATAAGTCTTAATTTTTGTATATAATTTTATGTATGACAAGCCCATGGGTTCACTGGTAACTATTAAACGTGTTCTTAACTTGGTTTTGTAAATTATTTATAAAATACATCATGTAGTACTGATACATTTTTAAGTAATATATCAGTGTAAATGAGTATTTTATTTGTATTATGTCATAAGGTTTTTGTTCGTTTCCTTTCAGTAAATTAATTTTTTTTAAATAATCTTTTGTTTTCGACTTTTCAATATGCTCGAACCCCCTCATAGAGTTATCATGCCCCCCTTCAGGGAGTGTGCTCCACAGTTTGAGAAACACTGGTCTAACAGAATAAAATCTTTCACTTTCTTTACGTGATAGAATCGTCCGTGAGTGATGGTTTTGTATATATATATACTTCTTGGATCCTCTGTGAGCAGTTTGAAAATTTCTTTTCTAACTCTCATTAGCGTCACATGAAAGGCCATGATTTCCACAAGTAGCCGTCATTTCATCTTGAATTTGTCGAGCATTGTAAGCTTTTAAATGAAAGAACTTAATCCCACCGTGAATACTTACCTTTTTTAGACTTAGGGTTACTTCAGAGTCTGGCTTCCCGAAAACAAATTATATTAATAATTGCAATTTGCAACAGCATGTACACAGCAAAACGAATAATTATGCAAAATAAATCTTAACTATTATTATTATTTTATTTTTAGTATTGGTTATTCCTCAGTAATAATTAAAACTTTGCATATAATTACTTAGTATGTATACACTGGAAAATAGAACTTAAGTTCTTAGCTTAATTATACGCGTATGTACTCTTTACAAATATTCTCCTTTTTAGAGATCTGATGGGGGAAAGAATGATTTTCGTAAGCTCATGGGGATAAAAT
Organism: Trichonephila clavipes; assembly: GCA_019973935.1. Taxonomy (NCBI): domain Eukaryota; kingdom Metazoa; phylum Arthropoda; class Arachnida; order Araneae; family Nephilidae; genus Trichonephila; species Trichonephila clavipes. The sequence goes on along the minus strand of BMAU01000871.1, from coordinate 165,847 downwards.
GACTTGAAGGATGTAAAACGGGATCTTATTAAACAGATTGTGAGCTCTTATTAAATTGTAAGCAACCTTCCATTTTAGGAAGATTCACCATCATTGTGATAATTTGTTAAATTTATACTGTGAAATATTTCAAGCTGTCCTTTTTGAAAATCCCTTAAAGATTAAGATACTGAAATCTGTTTGTCGACAAACCATTGATTTGGGGACCTTTGGCCTCCTTTTGGTGAGGTGGGGAAGTTAGGAGAGAGGTGTGACAGTTCAAATGTAGTCCTCGTCACTTGATCGCGGTTCAAAATTACGAGGTCCGTCGTCAATAGCCCTCGAGTTATGGTGCGATGGTAATAAATACTCACACTCTCTTATTCTCATGTTGCCGGTAGTTTGTACACTAAGAAAAGGAAAATTAATTTATGTATAGGTTAAGGTATCCGACTACTCTAAAACCATGTTTGTTTTTTTAAAAAAATGACAATTTTTTTATGATTTTATTTTATAGGACTTCTTATTAACTTTATAAAAATACCATGTTTTCTTATTTCCATTTACTAGAACTAAAACTACAAGTGTTTTAGTTGAAGCAGATGCCATAACTTTACATAAGATGTCAAACTTTGAAATGCGTTTTACTCGAGATGTGTTTTTTTTTCTTCCGAAAAGCTGAAACGAGGACAGCGATTGCTCTCAAAAAGTTTTCAAAATAATTTGCTAAAAATTTGTGTGTATGCTCTGTATAACCGTAGAAGTGTTTTAACCTTCAGATTTATCACTCACTGTTTTAATACAAAATTTACAGTTCTTTATGTTCATATAATCGCTGTTTTTCTAAGCAATTTCATATAATAACTAAGATAAAGTGCTCTAGTTTTTGTAAAAATTAAAATATTTCTTATCGTTAAGGTCATTTAAAAAAGAAATAGCAAAGGTATACATAAAAATTGAAAATTTGTTCATTTACTATTTGTAAAAAGCGGGCTCCATTTATGTAATTTTTTGTCAATTTTTACCCATCTTTTCTCATTTTTGTAGTAATAATTTATTTTTCTCTTCATAATTTTAGCCTTTTTTTTTTCTTAAAGTGTACTAAATAAATCTAAAAACCACAAAAAATCCTTATCTCCATTTTTTTTTAAAAAAAGTTGTCGCAAGTTGTCGGATACCTTAATGGTATAGTGGTTAAAATACCTCTATTTGTTTTTTAGCATAGAACTAATACATTATTGACATTTTCATTTAAATCATTTTTAAATTTAAAATTTTGTTTGAGTTCTCTGGAAACACCAATGATTATCATATGCTTCATCGTATTTAAGGATAATAATTATTTTACAGTCATCTTTCATTTAAGTTTCTGCATTTTTAAAACACTCAATTTTTGATGAATAAAATCAGTAATTTTAATTTTTTAATATAAATTATATTCTAATAACCTTCCTTATTCTCTAAGACAGTTTTGATATTTTTGATGTAAATTATGAAAAGAACTCTAATAAACTTTGCGTTATATGAAAAAAAGCATTAAAAACTTTTCTTTTTCCCCGCAGCAAGAAGAGATAGGGGAATTAATACTTCTTCAACACTTTTCCCCTCATTTTTCTTCCCCCTTCCCCTCTTAATATCGTAATTACTTTATTTACGGGAAACATCATTACGGGGAGAAAAGATCAGAGGAGGGGGGCATTTTTTCTTTCAAGTTTTTTTGTTTTCATTCATTTTTCCTACCCACTCGCAGAATTAAAGCTTAATATGGATCCAAAATTAGCTCACAATTATCCTTATTAGATGTTGTCATCTAAGTTGATGTTAGGTAACGTGTTATGTAATTAACGCATGCGCTGTGTTAGACTCGTTCAAAAGTCCTGATGGTATTAATAAGAGATATTTTTGTTTATATGCGATTTATTAGCATTATCAGGATCGTGTATGGTAATTTATAACTATTTATAACATGACTTTCAGATTTATTAAAATAGTTAAGCCCCCCTTTCCAAAAAATTTTTCATCCCGAAAACTTATTAGTTTGTTAATCTGTTCATCTTCATTTATGACGGCATTTAGCGAAAATTTGCCTATTCAGTAAATGTTTTTAAAATGTAACTTAATGTAACTTATTAATTAACTATTAATTAAACCTTTTTCGTATATATTTAATGCTGGTTATAAGACTAATTATATCGATTAAAATTTTTCTGTAAAATAAGTTTATAATAATATAATAATCTATATGTGTATTAAATAAGATTATCTCTGAAAAATTAATTGAAAATCTGCTTTTATCATCTAGTTTACTGTTTAATGAAACATTAGTTATCGTATAATTAAATTGGTAAATCATTTAGATGTGTTAACATTATTGGTTTTATGGTACTCAATCAACCAGATTTTTAATTTTTCGTGTGCAATGAATGAATCCAGACGAACTATTTAAATTTTCGTGTGCAAAAAAAAATTGAATCTAGACGAATAATTTGGTAAATACCGTGGTTATGTTGCAAATTCAGCGAAATGAATATATGATAGAAGCACATACTTCCCAAATACTTTAGAAAAAAGGTGAAATTGAAATATTTTTTTTATCTGCTGGTTGTTAAGAATTATTGTTAGGCAACCGCAAAAATTCTTAAAGTATTTCAACTTAACAGGGAAAGAGTACTTTTTTTTAAAAAAAAGGGAGAATGCATCAGTCAGCAAATCTTTGGTTTAGGTTGTAAAGCTGAAAGCAGATGTTCCGAGATTTTGGAAGTTAATTTTAGACGATGGAGGTTATAATAATTACAATGAATAAACAATATATCAGAATAACTACAGATTTTGTAAAGTTTAACGCACACACACAATCACAGCGTCATGTCAGTCACCAGTAATTGACAATACACTATTTATACAGAACGTGATGCTAACTGATGGTATAAAATTTAAACAATTACATTCTGTTAATAATGTTCAAATAGTAACATGAATAAAAAATAAATAATAAAAAAATTTAATTAAATCAGTGGATTTTATTGAAGCAGAGAAAACATTAAAATGTGGGTTATCTTTTGCAAATTTCACAAACATGGCAATCTCCTACTGTTACGGCCGTGGTAGCCTAGTGGTCAAGGTGGATCGTGGCTGGCATGTCATGAGTTCGAGTTTAGTATTACTTGAAACCCGCCGTGCCCCGCGATGCACGTCAAATCTGTCGAGAGCTCAAACGTCCTCCCATTGGTGTGGTGCAGTGGCGCATACAAGGGGGGGGGAGTCCTGGAAATCCGGACCCCCACCTCAAAGCCCTTGATTTTCTCCCCGTTTGATTATAATTCTAAGTACATAGTACATAAAATTTAATTAAGTATTTGTTATTAATGATTAATTTTAATAATTAATGCTCATTATTTATTCAATAATTAGTTTTTACTGTGTTTTGTTCCCAAAAATCGACAAAAACAAAAGCAGCATGTTACAAGAATGGTGAACTTTCGACCCCAGACCCCCCCCTGAAAAATTTCTGTGTGCGCCACTGGTGTGGTGTGGTAGTTAGGAGAAAGGGTGGTAGCTCAGGTGTCCTCCTCGTCACTTGACCATGGTTAAAAATTGTGAGGATCGTCACTAAGAGCCCTCGTGTAGCTGAACAGTGTGACGTTAATATTCACACACTCCTACTCTTACACGTGAAGTTGATTCAAATCTTCACTCCTGAATCCAAACGGACATGTGATAGGTATAATCCTCTCAGATTAAGATGTTTAGTAATCTCATCCTTATACGATGAAAACATAACGATTCTACACCATTTTTATTTTTAGAAAAAAATATTTCTCTAGAATCAGTTTCACGCTCTTTTTCCTCTGACATTTTCACTTTAAGGTATCGGACAACGTTCGGAACCGTGATTTTAAAAAAGTACATAGATCAGTTGCGCACACAGGAATTTTTCAAGGGGGTGTCCGGGGTCGAAAGTTCACCATTCTTGTTCCATGCTCCTTTTAATTTTGTCGATTTTGGTGAACAAAACACAATAAAAACTAATTATTCAGTAAATAACTTGCATTAATTAATAAAATTAATCACTAATAGCAAGTAATTAATTAATTTTACGTACTATTACTTAGAATTATAATCAATCGGAAAAAAAGTCAAGGGCTTTGGGGGGGTCCGGACTCCAGGATCCCCCCCACCTTGTGTGCGCCACTGGCATAGATGCATACTTTTCATGATATTTAGTGTCACTTAGATTGGAATACACGCATAAAATTGTTTTAAGGACATTTTGATAAAAAAAATTTATTTAAATATATTTTGGCAAAAAATTAGAATATTTTTTCCAAATGTTTTCCTTTTGTGAAAAATGCTTCTATTATAATAATATTTTGACTGTATAAAGATCAAATTTCTCTACAGAGGCTCAACAAGAATTTTTGAAAAATTCACATTATTTTCAGAGTTACCACCCATTGAAATAATTATCGGCGTTTTTTTCTTAAAATTGCTCCTCTCTTTTGTCGTAAAATATGAATAAATCCACTTCTTCTAAGTTATATATTTTAAACATTCTATTTGAGCCTCTAAACAGAGTTCTGCGCTATATACAGGCAAAATATTATTCTAATAGAAACATTTTTCAGAAAAGGAGAACATTTGGAAAAAAGATTATTCTAAATTAATTTTTGACCAAAATATTATATTTAAATAAATATGTTTTTGTCAAAATGTCCTTAAAACAATTTTATGCATATATTCTAATCTAAGTGACACTAAATATCATGAAAATTATCCATTTATGTGCTTTTGCAAAATCCCGGTTCCGAACGTAGTCGGATACCTTAACGAAGAAGGAAAAAAAAATTCTACTGCGAAATTGAAAACAGTCGACTAAGTATAAAGTATTTCAAAAATTATATATTGCACAGTTAGCAATAATTAATGAATTATTCACACAATACACTGGTGTGCAAAAATTAAGGACGAAGTCGAAAAATTAGCATATCAGCTGAACGAAGAGGCAGAGCGGACAGAAAGACCAATCAGGAGATTAAGTAAGGTGATGTACGGTAGCACATGCGCAGATATGCAGGTAGACGTAATGGGGGAGTGTCTGAGTAGTATAAAGCATTTTGTCGGTGTAAGATCAGTATTTCTGGCAAAAAGATTGCACGCCGTATAGCAGTTAAAATCACACCGAGTTGCTGCCTCAGCGAGAAATGGCGAATAATCAATCTGTTAGACGACATCTGAATGCTTTTACCCGAGGTCGAATCATTGGGAAGTTGGAGGAAGGCCGCAGTGGGACAAGTGTGGCTGCAGAGTTCGGAATTGCTCACAGCATCGTTTCACGACTTTGGAGACAATTTCAAACTACAGGAACAGCTATCCGGGGGTTCAGTAGTGGTCGTCCACGAGGAACCACACCCGCAGATGACCGGTACATTGTCTTACAGCCCAGAAGAAACAGGCGGCAGACAGCGGGAGAAATCGCTAGACACACGACACAGGCGACTGGACGACCGATATCGCGTTTTACCGTGGCCAGAAGACTGCACGGTGGTGGTTTGTTTGCACGACGCCCTGTACGGTGTGTACCTTTAACGCCTGCCAATCGGAGAAGGCGTTCTCTGTGGTGCCGGGAACACCGGAATTGGAGAGACAATGAATGGGGACGAGTACTCTTTACAGATGAGAGCAGATTCAGCAGAATGGGCAGCAATGCCTCAACAACTCATTGACACCCTCATTCTCAGCATGGGCAGACGCTGTGAAACCTGCCTAGCAGTCAGGGGAGATCATATCCCCTACTAAAGACCGGATGTTTCTTGCTGGACACCCATCACAGGGATGTTTCGGCCTTCGGTCGCATTGCGCTCCATGCTACTTTTTCCATCAAGCTTCTTTTTATCCCTCTGATTTCTCTTTTAGTAAGTGTTGCTTACATATTACACATGTCCTTACGTATTGGGGATCTTACGGTATTAAATGTGTTGATTTGGAAAGCTTTTGTACAAAGTTATATTGAAAAAAACCGTCTCGTCCTTAATTTTTGCACACCAGTGTATATTCTAACAGTGGGCAATTCTTTTGGATAAAGATCCACACTGTGGAAGCGGACGATAACCAATGCTTTTTTTAAATGATTGCATTCATTAGTAATAAATTTTTTTTTCTCAGAAAGGGTATAAATTGTAGTATGTAAAAATTAATAGTGGTAGTTTTATTCAATTTATTTATTGTGCTAATCTCATATCATGTATAGGTGCAAACTCATATTTTAGAATCGTTTGAATGAGACAAAGGTACTACTCTATCGCAAATTTATACAATTTTTTTTAAAATTCAGGAGTGAGATGGCTTGTGTTGAAATTCTCATCATAGCCTGCAAGTTCCTGGTAGCCATTTTGCATCTCTATTTACTCTTATTGACCTTCATGCAAGAAAAATTTTGCGCACTAATATGTGTTGCAATGGCGTAGCGTGGGCTTTCGCCACCTGGGGCTGACCGGAAATTTGTCGCCTCTATTCAAATTATTAGTCAAGAAAATTAGTAAAAGTAAAAAAAAAAGCAGCTTTAAATTTAATTATTGATTAAAAATGCCTTTTTCGTGTTTTTTCATAGCAAAATCTTTTGTACAATTGTCAATATTAATATATATGTCATGTTTAGCTGCCACAATAGCTACATTTGTTAGCCTTAACGAGGGCATAGTCGATCTGATATAATTTTTGATTAATTTTAGCTTCAAGAAGCTTCTTTCACAACTGGTATTACTGATGGCATATGTTAAAAAAAAATTCTCAACATTATGACAATGTTTGGTAAGCCATCTTCAAGTTTGGACTCAATAATATATTTTAATAAACCCATAAAACCGAACCTAATGAGTTCTTTTTTACAACATGAGACTGTTGTAGCTACGAAAGCTTGTAGACGTACGCCCTCAAGTTGGAATTCTTCATTAATGTCTTGAAGAACTTGATCTAAGTTAAGCTCGTCCAGGCTCAATATCACTTCAGGCCTTAGAAAAACATATTTTTGTGCCAGATTCTGCAACTAAAGGGCGTTTTTTTAGAGGTATAGAACTTTAAATTGCAATAAAACAACGATGTATAATTCGATTGACATGAATTTTTTTTATTCGAAAGATAATCTTATGGCATTACATTTTAAATATGATTTCTGGCATAGGACTGCCACGGCTGGCTCGGATGTAGTCCAATCTGGACGTCCAATTTTCGATGACTTTTTCCAACATTTGTGGCCGTATATCGGCAATAACACGGCGAATGTTGTCTTCCAAATGATCAAGCGTTTGTGGCTTATCCGCATAGACCAATGACTTTACATAGCCCCACAGAAAATAGTCTAGCGGTGTTAAATCACAAGATCTTGGAGGCCAATTCACAGGTCCAAAACGTGAAATGAGGCGGTCACCAAACGTGTCTTTCAATAAATCGATTGTGGCACGATCTGTGTGACATGTTGCGCCGTCTTGTTGGAACCACAGCTTCTGGACATCAGGATTGTTCAATTCAGGAATGAAAAAGTTAGTAATCATGGCTTTATACCGATCACCATTGACTGTAACGTTGTGGCCTTCGTCGTTTTTGAAGAAGGATTCCACCAGCCCATAAAGCGCACCAAACAGTCAGTTTTTCTGGATGTAACGGTGTTTCGACATACACTTGTGGATTAGTTTCACTCCAAATGCGGCAGTTTTGTTTGTTGACGTAGCCATTCAACCAGAAGTGCGCTTCATCGCTAAACAAAATTCGCTTATGAAAATCGACCGTTATTTTCGAAATAAAAGTGCACAATTTGAAAGCGTTGTTCAGGCATAAGTCTATTCATCATGAATTGCCAAACCAAACTGAGAATAAATCATTTGACAGCTGTTAAATCGGTCGCCATCTTGGAGAGAATTGCCAACTTAAACTTCTATACCTGAAAAAAAAAACACTCTTTATTAGAATCTTTCTCGAATTTCATTAGTTACTCTGTCTATCGAAGAAAACATTGTTCGCTTCAAGTCATCTTCGTTCGATAACTGAACATCTTTACTTCCGTCGCCAAATATATGCTTCCTGATTCGTTTAGGGGGTTCAAAAGAAATTTCAAGCTCTTCACATAAACTTTTAGCACATATTAAAGCGTCATCCACGAATTTCTCTTATTTTGCTTCTAATTCGGTCTGTGAAGCACGTATTTTTTGAGCACATTGATAGATATTTAGTCCCTCTGTTTGCAAATAATTTTGAGCATCATTGACTTCACACAGTACCGGTTACCAGAAGCTTAAGTAACATAAAAACGAATGCGATTGCATAGCGACTAATAAACTTCCTGCATCTGTGTGTGTGTTAAAGCTTTCACTCGTTTCCGTCAGTTTCGTCGCGAGGCGTGATTTAGAGTTTGAAATATTTTTTGAATTTAAATATCGCGGTGCTTGCCGCCGCCCATTTTCGTATACTGCCCGGGGCCATGGCTCTTTCTGCAACCTTTTACGCTACGCCACTGGTCTGTTGACCTAAATATAGAGATCATTTTTTGTCTATTTCGTTTTCTGTCTTGGAGAGCTGCAAAAACTTTTTTTGCGGCCCCTTGACTATTTTGTCCATTCTTGATGTGTTCTCTATATAAAAATTGTCTTGTCACAACCTAAGTAGAGATCCTGTTGCCATTATTTTGGGGAAATCTTATATAACGGGCCAAATGTTGAGAAGGACAAAATATTTTGGGCGCTTAACGTGTTAATGAAGAAAGTTAACTAAATGCAGTGTAATAAGGCAAAAACATGGTTGGAAAACTAAGCTGTCCTAAGACCTCAGCAGGAACATATAAACTGACTTAAATCAATAGATTTATTTATGTAATGTTTCCAATTAATAAACTGTGCTAGACAGAATATCAAACTGAACTGAATGTTGGAATCTATGGTTAAGAAGTATGAACTAGTAATTATATAGAAATATTTTTCTAGTCATAATCTTGCGGAATCAAATATTTTCTAAGAAAAAATCTGGGAAATTACCATTACGTTATTAAAAAAAGAATTAAGAAACACTCTTTATCAAATAACAAGTGATGATACAATCATTAATATAAGTAACTTTACAAAAAAATATCTTAACGAGGAAGACTAAATTATATATGCGAATCGCAAAAAATCCTGAAACAAATCATCATCGTGCATGATTTTTTTTCAAACAAAACACTGCTTTATCAAAACATACTGACTACTTTTCTTAATCAACATTCTCAACAAATACATCTAATTTTAGCAAAAAGTCGTCTCGTGCGCTCGGCAGATCGATTTTTTAGGAGGTTCCTAGAGAAAAAAAAAGATTCGAACTTTTCTTCAAGCAGAAAAAAACAATCAACGTATATTATAAGTCGTCACAGTGCCAATTTATCATGTGCACAGAGAGAAAGTAGAAGAAAAAAAATTTATAATTGTAGTAGATATACGACAAATACAATACATGGGGTTGGAACACACGTACATGAAAAAAAAATCCCCCCGTCTTTCATATAATTTTTTAAAACTGACCTCCGTGTAGCTTTTTCTCTTCCTATTCTTTTAGAACTTATGTAATTAGAAAAGGGGAAAAGAGAACGGCAAAGATGAAGTGAAAAAAACTTCCATTAGTAGAATTATTGATCAAAAAGGGGATGAGGGAGTAGAGAGGGTAAAAAATGTAATTACAAAAAACAGAATCGTCCAGATGAGAGAAAATGAAAAAATAATCAAGAAAATATGTTTTCTTGTAATTACTAAAGAACTTTCAAAAGTGAATGCGGGGGAGAGGGATGGTTAAAAAAAATTCTTCCAATTTCTCGGACAACGCTCCCTCTGAAATCTTTGATTTACTAGCGCCAACATATTTCAAATTCCTAAAATGCATTAATATTAAATCATCATTAATTACTGTACCTGATTTTTATTATTTTTTTAATGTAATTTGTATCGGTCTGTTCCTACAGACAACCTCCCTTCTTCCCCCACCCCTCTTATCGAAAAGGCAGTCGTCACAATTTTCTCCCATTAGAGGTAATTACTGTAATTATCAGCAGGAAGAAGTTTTGCAACTCCACTATGCCATCCGTTAGGACCTTTTTTACTCATCTTCTTTCCTTACTTTTTTTCTTTTTCGGATTAAAAAAAATTAAAAATTTTGTCGAACCTTAAAGAAGTAAAATTTGTCCTAGAATTATGAATGTCAAAAATCATTACAAGAAACTACTCCGAAAAAATAAGCAATAAATAGTTCTGTCTACTGAAAATTTCACCATTCCTTTAATGTTCGTCGCAACCCCCTCCCCCTTTCCCTCCCAAAAGCAACTTTAGAAATTCCGTTTGTGAAATATTACAATTTTCAAACTATAATCTTTGAAAAAATAGCCTTTAATTGGATAAAAAAGAAGCATAATCTTATTTGAATAAAAATAATTTTGTCAAATGAACAAATGTGTTTCTAGGAAGAAAAAATTGGTTCAGAAGTATTTATTAATATTTTTTAAATTTCATATAAAAATCCACAATGTTTCTTTAACACTCATAGAGAACCGCCTGAGTTTTAAGTAGTACAGAAAATTCCTTTCTCATTCCACACCACAAAGAAGAGATTTTACAGTTTTTTTTCCTTGAGAGAACTGAGATGAGGTGAGGTATATGTACGGTTTTGCAGAAAACTTTATATTTGAAAATTTGTGAAAAGCATGGCAGATTGTCGAAAACGAACGCTTGTCAATTTTCATGCAGAAATTGATAATGAAACTCCTACCAAAACTGTTACTTTTTCTAATGCTCTATATTCTTTGGAAACTCTGAAAATATACTTTATGCGGCAGGATGTAAATGAAGCAATATTTTCTTCTTTAAATAAAGTTGAAAAACATCTTTCGAGTCAGAAGTCATATAGTTTGAATCAGTAGCTCACACAGGAATTTTTCAAGGAGGTCCGGGGTCGAAAGTTCACCATTCTTGTATTATGCTCCTTTTGATTTTGTCGATTTTTGGGAACAAAACACAGTAAAAAACTAATTTTTGAATAAATAATTAGCATTAATTAATAAAATTAATGATTAATAACAAGTAATTAAATTTTACGTACTATGTACTTAGAATTATAATCAATCGGGGAAAAAATCAAGGGCTTTGGGGGGTCCGGACACTCAGGACCCCCCTTGTGTGCGCCACTGGTTTGAATATCTCTGAGTTACCCCTATCTATAAAATTCGCACCATAAAGTCCCTCTACTGAGGCGAATGAGTAGAAATTCTACTCTCGAGGGGAAAGAATCCCTTCCGCAAAATTAAGCTCCTTAACCACAAAGTATCCTGCTGTCAAAATAAGATTTAAAAGTTAATGAGAGTTTTATAGGGCTGACAATGAGCTCTATAATGCACTTGCGCGAGGGGAAGTCAACAAACAGGCTCCACGGGTAATGGTTAAGCAGGTCGTAAATTTCTGGAAAGGGTTAGATCGCTCCCCCTGAGGGATTGGGGCAACAACCCCTCGCAATTCTTCTAAGTGACTGGAGAGTTTTACTATGCTTCCCACGGTTAAAGGACGAAAAATGAGATACAAACTGACCGGATGAGACTGAAATTTAGTAACTGGAGATTATGATTGCTTTTTAACATCTGGTAACTTTTGCTTGCAGGATCAACAAGTCAATTGATGATGATGTAGTATTTGTAAATTAAGTGTAAATCACGTGAAAGGGTGTGAAAACATGTTGACAACGCGTAAATTATGAATGTGAAATGTTTATTGGAAATTTTAGAGCATTGGTCTACAGCTCTTCCTTGTTGACTTTGAAGGAAAGATAAGTATGATATGTGTAATAACGTACATGTGCAGTAGTGCACACAGGAATTTTTCAAGGAAGGGGGAGGGGTCTAGTTACGGAAGTCCACTATTCTCGTATCACGCTCCAATGCGCCGCCCAACATATTTTGATTTTGTTGATTTTTTTTGTCGACAGTAAAAAATTATTGAATAAATAATTAGTATTAATTAATAAAATTAATTATTAATAACAAATGTTTATTCAAATTTTACGTTCTGGATACATATGATTATAATCAATCGGGAAAAAAAAGCGGGCTTTGGGGAGGATCTGGACCCGAACCTCCCCCCCCCCTTTATGTGCGCCACTGCAAGTGTGGATATAATATGCCACATTTTAGCTTATATGCATACGAGATAAAAAAAAATAATATTAACGCATTTTATACCTCTTTCTGTATTTCAGGCATTTTTAAAAAAAATTTTGAAGCATTGCTTCAGCTGTTAACTTACAAATTCTTATAGATTTTATATACTATGTATTGAAACGAAAAAATTAAAGGGGCAACTGGTCTCCAACTTTCATTTATTTATTTTTGTCTGTCGCATTTATTTGCTTTGTATACATATATTACTTGATACGATGCTGAAACTTTTTTTAATATAAGACAATGTGTTTTGAGATAAAAAAATAATTAAAAAAATCTTTATTTGACGATGTGATAGTACAATGAGATCGTTGGAGGTAAATTGGATAATTTAAAAATAAATTTAAATAATTTATAAAATGGTACACATTTAATAATATTCTTAAGCCATTTTGAAAAGTTAAAGTTTTTTAGCTTCACTGAGGCATAAATTCTTAACTTCATTGATCACTTTTAATAACTTCATAGTGTTGTTGTTATGTAATGCCCTTTCTTACAAAATTAGTTTGAATGTTTGTTTTAAGAGAAAATGTATTTGATGAAAGAGAAATTAAAAAAAAAAATATTTAAAAGCTTATAATATATTTTTAATATTATTGTTCATTTAAACGAAAATAGATATTGATTACTCGTATTATGGTGCAATTTTTTCTTCGTGTTATTGTACAAGCACTTATATTTAATACAGAAAGACTTTGACATTATTACGTGATTATAAAGTGGCTGCGGTAGCCTAGTGGTTAAGGTAACGGACTCGTGGATGTGGCGTGTCAGGAGTTCGAGCCTAGTACCACTGAAGACCCACCGTGTAGGGGAGGGGTGTACATTAAATCTGTTGGCTGCTCAAACGTCATCCCTTTGATGTGGTGTGGGAGTTAGGAGAGGGGGTGCTACATCTTAGAAGTTATTCTTGTCACTTGACCATGGTTCTAAATTGTGAGGTACGTCGCCAAAAGCCCCGAGTAGCAGAACAATGCGATGCTATTATTCACTCACTCTACGTGTTTATAAATATTAGGAAATTGTGTGTTGTTTTCTATTAAGAAGTATCAGGGGTGTTAACTTTCTCTAGAGGGCTGAAAATATAAACAATATTCAAATACATGTAACTCTGAAATTAAAATTAAATAATTCGAATCTCTTACACGTTATTTATAAAGGAATGGGGCTTCAGAAAAGTACAAAATGTTTAAAATATAGTCATAATTTTAAAAATTATAAACATATGAAAGCAAGAAACATTTCAAAAGAAATATTAATTAAGTTTTACGTTGCGCATGCTATTTTCTAAAATAGTAGCTTTAATTACTAGCAATAAAAGGATTTTTAAAGTTAAATGCATCCTTATTGCACTGTAGTAATTTTATATTAGTAGAATAATAGATTATGTTTTTTAAAAAATAATAAAAAAATTTCAAAATTTTCAATTTTTTTTAAAGATTTCAATATTTTTCAAATATTTTGAAATACAAAAGATATATTATTCTTAAATGATGTAGGGTTTACAGAGTATGATACATTTTATAATTCTATAAAGTTGTATACATCAAAGGGGCTGCGACTTTAGAAAATATCGTGCGCAACGCAAAAATTATTTAATATTTATTACATATTTTCATATGTTTATCATTTTTTAAATTATGATTATATTTCAAACATTTTGTACTTTTTTGAAGCCTTTGTAAATGTGTAAAAGGTACGAATTATTAAATTTAAATTTAAAAAAAATTATGCCTGTTTGAAAATTGTTTATACTTTCACCCCTCGAGAAAAAGTTAACACCCCTGAGACTCCTTTAGAGAATATATACGCTTGTGATATTCTGACACTTATAAAGTGTTTTTAAGTTATTTTGAGCATTTTAAATAAGAAAAGAGATAAGAATCTATTTTGAACTCTATTCTGTAAAACAAGTTTGATGGTGTTTAATATTCTAAGTATCATGCCAAAATAATATGGATTTTAATAACATCAGACTAAGAAAACAATTTTTATATTAAAAAATTGCTTTTTTTAACAGCATTCTCGAATAGCATTGCAAAAAAAAAAAAAAAAATTTGTATGAAATATGCGGAATTTGAAAAATATAGATATGAAAAATATATTTACAAACATTTTTCCTTTTTACAAAAAATATGTTTCGTAAAAGGAACTATGTTTTTGTAAATAATGCTTGTATAACGAAATAAAATTCATGTAATGTCGTTAAATTAATAATAAATGCTTCCTTTAATGGCTAAATTTAGGGTAAATTTTCAAAATACACGATTTGTGTCCACGTGAAAATACATTATTGATGTTTGACAGTCACGCATGCCCTCTGCTTTAAAGCATCACGATTTCAAAAACATTATGTAAGAAATAGCAACGAAACATGGGAAATGCTTTAACCAAATTTGAAACCGCCAATTTAAAAAATCGATACACTACTACTGATTGTTTCTATTTTTAAAATGTCAACTTTCTTTTACCATCATTAATATTGTTATTGTTACTATTTTTAAAGCGTTTAGGTTTTTTTTTATTGTTCAGCTCATGCATTTTGAATTCATTACGTAATAAACTTTCTTTAAATTGTTTCTCGATTCTAACATGAACGAGGTAAATTCATGACTGTCACGTGATAAAAGCAATCACGTGTTCACCCTTGAATTCAAAACTGACAGTACACTAGTACTTCGATTTGTAAAGTTTAAATAGATTTCAGGTTTAATAATTTACGAAAGATGTTCAGATATATTGAGATTTTCTTCAAACCATTTAATTTTTTAAAAAAATTCTTATATAATTCTTGTATGATTTTTGTTCATTTCTAGTGTAATAATTTTTTTATTGAAAACAATTATAAAATCCATGTGCACTACAAAGTCTTACATGGGGCTCACAGAAGTAAGTATTAATCATGCATTAAAAAGGAAAGAAGGAAAAAAAATATTTTGAGGTTATGAAGGATTGCAAATATTTATAACAAATTCACAGAACTTTTTAAAAGTACTTCTGGTGGAAAGAAGTCGGTAAAAATTCGGAAGCCAATTTATATCAAGTCCCTTGAAAGCCAGTCTTAGGATCTTTCTTTCTCTGACATACTTGGAACACAGGAAGAGCACATCTCTGCTACATTTTCCTCGCCACCAATATTACAATCACATAAAGATGACGGGACTAAATTAAATTTGTTCAAGTAGCTTTTAAAGTTAGCATGGCCAGTGAGAAATTGAGTTATTTTGTAATTAGTATAAAAATGATAGCATGACAGTCTGTTATTAATGGTTGGAAAAGATTTCTTTGTTAAGCTCCCTTTATTTGAAATGAGATATTCTTGGTTCCAAGACTTCACCATGCTTTCTTTCGTGATCTTTTTGTAAAACGATTTATGAATATTAACATCAATGCCGATTTTGTGCTTGGTTGCAGCCTTTGCAAGCCAATCAGCTCACTCATTTCCAAGAACGCCTGTGTGTTCGCGAACAAATGCAAAATCTATTGAGA
The DNA here is from genome assembly GCA_019973935.1 of Trichonephila clavipes. Taxonomy (NCBI): domain Eukaryota; kingdom Metazoa; phylum Arthropoda; class Arachnida; order Araneae; family Nephilidae; genus Trichonephila; species Trichonephila clavipes. The sequence goes on along the minus strand of BMAU01000871.1, from coordinate 150,168 downwards.
TGTTTTTATCTATTGGGATTTTAAGTTGCTTTTGGATCTCGACGATTACGTTGTTAGATGAAGAAATACATTTAAGAGAATCTAAGGTGGAAAGAGAGTCGGTACAGATGAGCATATCAGATAACACTATTTAGTTCTGTGGTCCATTTAATGAAGAAGTTTAAACATAAAGGTTCAGCTGAATTCTAAATTGAAAGTGCTTGATTTCAACACCACTCCTGAAGACAACAAAAGCGGAACCCCAACTCTTCCATCAGTATAGCAAATAACAGAGAAATCATCCGTGCTTTTATCGCTAAGTTGAATAATATTGATGGCATTCCTCTCTGGACGAGGGAGAAAAAATGGAGACAGAATGTAATCATAATTAGAGATAGAAGAAGCAGAGATAATGTTACTGTTACTTTAACTGATGAGCACTGTTAATTTAAGTGTATTTGCTTTACGTAGGTGCGTAATTATGTACACTTTTTTTTAAAAGAAAGTTTCTTTAAAAATAAAAGATGGCAACATTAAATTGCATTGGAGAAACGTTATGTTTGGCACGTGACTATGACGTCACATGAATTTATGAATTGAATGAAACGTTATTGCAGTTATCATATGACTATGACGTTAGATGAAATTAACCCATTTGGATTTTAATAATCAGGATGCGCTTAAAAAGGAGGAACTTTATTCAATCTTCAAATCATTTGTGAAAACAATAAATACGAATATTTCAAACAAATTGTTGCGTATATCGATTTGATGAGTTATTTCATGTTTTTTTTTTCTGAATACAAGTATTTGTTTTCAAAACATTCTCTTCCACTTAATAATTGAAGAGAATATTAAAACCGTACTTTAAATTTCAAAAACCATACATTCAGTCTCGAGAAGATCAGGAATCGTATTTCATATCTATATTGTGTCTGTAAACTTTTTAAATTAAAACTTAACGTTTCCCGATACCTTTTCGAAATTTTAAGAATGTGAATGAGCTGAAACATGTGGTTTTCAAAGTCGAAAACATTAGAAAGTTTTTTTAGGTTTTAAATTAATTATAAAATTACATTATTTAATTATTGAAAAATTTGATTAATTTAAAACTTTATATACATGGTCCCGAAAAAGCTGAAGAGATCACAAAACTGTATAAATAAACCAGCTTTGATTATTCGTTTGTATTTGATCTGATATCGTGAAATATGTATTATATATCAATAAATACGAATATAATAGTTTTTTAAATTTCGTATCCTAACAGTTGTTTATACATAAAATGTTATTCTCTTATAACTTTTAAGAAATTAGTTTTTAGATTATTTTTCAGTGTATGTTTAGCTTTTAACTATGTCTCTCTGTATAAATTTGGAAACACAAATCTTTTTTTTAAAATTAGAAAGTTTTAGTTATGTTTACTGGCATGGCTAGTCTTGAGTGGGCCTCAGTGGCGCACACAAGGGGGTTCTGGGGGTCCGGACCCCCCAAAGCACTTGTTTTTTTCCGATTGATTATAATTCTAAGTATATAGTACGAAAAATTTAATTAAGTATTTGTTATTATAATGATTAATTTTATTAATTAATTCTAATTATTTATTCAATAATTAGTTTTTTACTGTGTTTTGTTCTCGAAAATTGACAATATCAAAAGGAGCATGATACAAGAACGGTGAACTTTCGACTCCGCCCCCTTGAAAAACTCCTGTGTGCGCCTTATATCAAAATTTCTTAGAGGCCATGTTTGGTAGCGTCTCAGAATTTTACGATTTTTTCTTACACATTTTGGGGGCCCTGAAGCTTAGGGGGATTGACCATTGGCCTCTGAAGAGGAAAAGCGCAATCGCATATATGATACCGTGGGCCCTGGAGAGAGAAAAGCGTGATCATGGTCCTGAACGGGTTAAATTAAGACCTTCTGCCAAATTCCCAACACCATCATTCGATCTTCTGATTGTGAACTGGATCTATAGATTCAAGTTTTCCCAATGTCTTGCTCTTGCATTTCTATGAGCTCATCCATTGCCAGCTCCGCATTGTGGGAATCTAAAAGCCATTTGTCTCTCTCTCTCTCTCTCACTATCCCTTTCTAAATTAATTATCAAAAACTTCTTCAATCGCGTTATCAATTTCACAACAAAAAAAAATTTCTTAGACAAAAGACGAATCGACAAGATTTGAAAATCACGTAAGTCGAGGTATTTGCGTATTCAATAAATCCGTAATGCAAACGAAGCACAGCTCGTATATCCCGTAACAGCAGCAACAGTCAAATTGAAAGCAGATGGTTGGACCTTCTGGGGAAATAAACACTTTGCTTGAAGACAGGGTGAGAAATGGAAAAAGCAAAAGAAGTATATAAGAAAACCGAAGCGTGTGCAGTGGGAAATGGATGTATTCTCCTGACAACAACACCGTGTTAAAGAACTCTCGTTGGAGGGTCAATTCAACCCACCACTCTTGTCGAGAAATAATTTATGACTCAGATTTGATTGGATTTTGAATGAAACAATCGTCGAATCGGTCGATACCTGCAAATTATCGGTCCAGGAACACCCCAAATAAGCACCAGCTGGGGTCGGTTATACGCAATTACGCGTCTGCGCAGACACGATTTATAGCTTATTATATATCGGTGGCAGTTCACTTCATAAACTATGCACAGAAGGCGGTTATTTTCCATTTAAGAAGTAGCTTCCATGAGAAGAGAAAATTAATAAATATATATTAAAAAAAGTAATAAACAGATTGCGCAAAATTCACCTACATATAACTTGCTCCAGTTGGGAATCACGAGTTGAGTTGGTAGCAGGGCGAGTTGCGAAAAATAATGAGTGTTTTTTTCTTTTTCTCGTTTCCTTTCTCTCATTGTGTTTGGGAGAAATACAAATGATCAAGAGAAACTATTATTACACCATAAAAACAAAACAAGCAAATAAAAAAAGATGTTTGAAGCGGGAAAAAAGAAACCACCCGGAGGTTACTGATATTCAATGCGTTTTGAGATCTATTCTTTCATGGTTGTTTAGTAATAGGAACTAGTAACAAAAATTTGAATGGTAATAGTTATCATTTAGCTCACTTGCCGACACGACTAACAAGTTCCGAGCTATTGGCCTGAAAAATAAAAAAAAATAATAAAAAAAAACACGAAAAGTATAAAAGATCTCCCTCTACTCCCTAACTTTTTTTTAATGCGCCGGCGTACTTTTTGTGTTTGATAAATGACTTTCCTTCGGACAAATACAAGTGTGAAATTGATTTCAATGGATGAATGATTGAAGAACACGATATAAATTACTCTTGTTAGGAGTTTTGTAATTGAATATATAAAACAATTAGAGTATTGTGTAAGTCGGTAGCGAAGTAGATTTTTGTGCGGACCAATTTCATTTATTTCCCACTTATATGAATTACACAGTAATTTCGTACGAGAAAAGGAAATTGAAATCTTTTTGTTTACTGTTTTGATGCATAATGCATATGATATAATATCATAATGAATGATATGTAAACTATTTTTCTCAATACCTACTATTACTTCACTCTTTTCCTATAGATATATATTTAAAAGTACTTCATTAGAAGAGTAATGTACAAGTTTCTATATATATATATATATATATATATATATATATATATATATATATATATATATATATATATATATATATATATATATATATATATATATATATTCAGAAATATTGCTATTATCTATATATGCGACGCAATAAATTTCTAGTCAACTTCAAAACTATAAAAAACAACAAACATTTCACTAAATATTGCTTAATTAAAAAATACTCTCTCAATTCATTTTATAAATAGTTATTAATAGTAAGAAATTCTAAATATAGTAAGGATTAAAATTCCTTAGAATATTAATAGTTTATTATAAAATTATCATTTTTCCCTAGATACAGTTACCTCCATATTCTAATATTAGATAAAATATTACTTATTATTTTTTTAAATTCATATATAATCCTAGGGTTCCTAAAGTAATGGTAGTATGTAAACACTAGTTTTAATTTTTTATTTCTATTCGTTTCATACTTTTGCTTAGTGCTACTATTCAGCCATCCCCAAGCTTTGAATTTGCATTTGGGTCCAGAATCTAGCAATAACTTGTTTACTGTACTCAGATTTAGCGCGGGCTCTGCATTTTTGAATGTAATTTCTAGGAAAATTACCTTTTTCTCTTGTAATGGATTTAGATATTCTGTAAGGATCTACTGCCTGAACCTGGCAACAGGTCGAGCGAGACACACGATATAGAGAGAAGGACCTGGCAACGACAAGGGAGAAGGGTCCGAACGAGGCGAGCGGTGGCGTGAAAAACGTGGTCGGATAAAGGAAAGACGGCGGGACGATGGTTTGTAATCTTGGATCATCTGAATATATTCTTTTTCTTATGAAATGTCCCATGGAAGATGTGCAATAAAACAGAGGGACAAAATCCTGATTGCAATTATTTTCTTTTCACAATTCGAACACGGATCCGAAAAGAACCCACAAGTTTACATATTCTATCCATTATTTTCAGTAGGTCTTTGTTCAGTATTAACAAATAGAGTTGGCCGGCCACAAAACGTGTTTAACCCCACTTTTATTATAAATTATTTTATATGTAAGAGCTTTTCTAAGTCAGAAGTGTTTAAAATACTGTAAGCATCCATATATTTTTATATTTTAAACTTTATTATATTTTTAATTTCTCATATATCCTTCCTAAAATCTTATGTCTGGTTGTCTTGCAGTTAAAATTTTTTTTTCAATTTTTATTATTGAATATTCATCTCTCTTTAGCAGAGAATTTTAACTATATATATATATATATATATATATATATATATATATATACATAATCAAATTTTCAGTCGTTCATAAAATACTTTTTATTCATCCACTCAAGTTGAAATACATTTTTTTAAACTTGTAGTGAATGACACTTGATGTTAACACATTTTTTTTTTCAAATATTAATTCATTAATTCAATTTCATTAATGAATATATATTAACAAACAAAAATTATAGTTCAACACCATAAAAACGCTCGTTGTATCTCTGCAGTGCAATGGATAGCATTGGACTTCTAATCCAAAGGTCGTGGGTTTGAATCCCACCTGGGATGGCCTAATTTCTGAGAATGTGATTTCTTTTTACTATACTATTTTATCAAAATAATTAAATTTAATTAACTAATAAATAGTAACAAACGAACAAAAATAGTCCATATATAGGAAGGAAATCGCTTTTTATTTTGTCACTTAATATTGTGATTATGTCCTATGTATATACATATTTATATTAATAGTAATTATTTAATGAAAAGTAACTAAAATAAAATTTTTCTTTGTTGACCTAAGTAGGAATTGATTTTATTTTTTTTTATATTATTTGTTATGCTTAATTTATCTATCGTTCTTACTTATTTCATAAAAATATCTGAAGATTTTAGAATGGCCTCATACGTAAGAATACTAGAATTGCGATAAGATTGATGTCAATTATTTTATTTCCCAGTCTTAATTTGCAAGAAAAAAAGAGAAAAAAAAACAGATGTCATTTCAATCAATTCCTTATATTAAAATAAATATATAAGCATTTTCAAAATAAAGAAGGAATGCTTATATGCTATAACATTTCCTTCGTCGAATCGAATGATAATTAGAATATTCAGTAAACAGGTTTTGAATCAATGGACTGGCGTTACGCTTTTCTTGTCATGTCTCTTCGTCAATGTTTATTTCAAAACACGCAGTACTTGTTTATTATTTTTTCCACATTTAATTAATCTTGATTTTTACAAGGTATATTATCAACACTTCGCTAATTTCTCTTTCCATGCTTTAAATTGTTTTTCTTTACTCGGATGTGTATTATCTTAACATAATCTCAAGCTTCTTTTAATGTGTCGAGAATTCGATTTGCTGAAGATAGCGGCATCTTTGATTTATACACTGGAAGGGTTTATCTAAGATCTGTGTTATTCCTTCTTGTTTGCTAATTCAATACGTAAAGTAAACATAAATAGCACGTGGTGTGCTTGTGAATGAACAAAAATATCGGTTCCAGATCATTCAATTAAAGATGTATATATTTTTAACTCTAAGCCTCTATACAAGAAAAAGAGAAATTGAATTTACTTAGTATCCGATTATATTTCACAATATTAAAACTTTCATGAACATTTTGCAGACTTAACTTACTGTATGATAGCAAATATAGCTGAATTTTACACTTTATTCATAACATTTGTTTTATAATATAAATTTTAAATATTATTCTTGTATACAAAACTTCGCGAATTATGGTAATATATATCAATTAAACTTATAAGGGCCCGAAAAATGACCAAAGTATCGAATCTTCTGGAATTACTTCTTAAATTACTGCGACTTTTCTGAATGTACACAATTACAAAAAAAAATATAATAAAATACATTAAAAATTATTCGTCGAGTTTATTTTTTAAGAATGAATTACTTATGCTGATATTAATCACAGCATCCTTTCAGCAACGGAATCTATTTTCTTGATTGTAATGAATAATTTTAAACAAAAATAATACGTAATACTGACACGTGTGTGTGTGTGTGTGCATCCCAGAAATTTAAATTGAAAAAAAAAATAGTTTCGATTACGAAAATAACTTAATGTCCTCAGCCTGAGATACCTTGGTTATAATTACAATAATAAAACATAAAATATCTTCTTTTTGAACGCTATAAACACGTTCAAAACTTAATTTGAAAATAAAAAAAGTATTTGGAGAGACAGTGAAGTATTCACTTATTTCATCTCTGTGAGGTAGCTCAAATCGTTCCATAGATCTTTAAGAACCATTACTTATGTTCGAAAATGCATATTTCGTATAGATAACACTCAGTTTAGACCAGAGTTCCTCAAAATGTGGGGTGCGCCCCTTTAGGGGGCGTGTTAATCCTACGAGGGGGGCACGAGCATATCGAAAATAAAATTATTACCGTAAATTCCGACGCATAACGCGCAGCTTTACTTTTCAAGGTACAATTTTTAATTCTTAGGTACATTCACCGTATAACGCGCACCCCCTTTTTTACGAAGGAATCTGAAATGGAATCTTATGTTTCTAAGTAATTTATTCAAGGTATTGTACCAAGTTTTAGAAAAACTACTATACTTTTAAATTAATTAGAAATGTCATTTCTTTTAAATAAACTGTGTTCCTATACATGTTTCCACATGTATTAATTTTTTTATCTTTTTTAAAGCTCTGATTTTTATACGTGGCGTATAACGCGCACTCGTAAATTTCGCGCTTATTTTTTGTTAAAAGTGCGCATTATACGCCGAATTTACGGTCATTTGCTGAAAGGTAGCAAAATAAAATACATTTTGACATAGTAAAAAGTAAAATTCACATTTATACTGATGTTCTTGTTGTCATGTCCTTCCCGAGGGGAAGGAATGTAAGTTGCCAGAGCCTGAGACAGGTTGGACTTCTACACGATAGATGGCAACACCCCCTACCTCCACCTGCACAATTTAGGTATGGAACTGGAGGGAAATATTCTCCAGCCCTCTGCACTCATGGTTTCTGCTGCGACCACCCACAAGACTTTCAGATCCACTGATTTAACGAGCACGTACTCAGAGGGTATTTAGTGGCATCGGGCATCGAACCCAGGCCCCTCCGGTCTGAGTCCGATGCTCTAACACTGATATAATATATTTATAAACATATCAGTTCTGCACAATGTATTTAACAATTAATTTATCAATACTAAGTTAAGAAATGTAATAATTGTTATTGACTCCAGTGAGCTTATTATATACAAAGTTGTAAACAAAATTCTTATCTTGATAATTTGAACGTTTTATAATCAAGATCGTATTGTAGCTTTATTGTCGAAGTACATTAGTTTTGCATTCAATTTTTTTTATTGCAGGGGGTGAGGATGCGATAAAAACTATAATTGAAAAAAATTGGTTCGCACATATTGAAAGTTTGAGGAGCACTAATTTTGTCAAATATTTAATCAAATTTAGTGAAAAATGCTTATAAATTGCTTTTACTTACTAATTTTTAAAACAATACATTTTACCGTGTATAATAAATAGCTGCATATGATAATTAACTGTGAGAGTAGCTGTGAAGCATGAGGCACCAGCAAATGGGATTGCTGATTGCCACGGATGTGAGTGTTGATTGTTTCGAGTGGATGATTGAGTCAAGTGGATCCTTGAAGAGGATTGTCGATCCGTCTTTCCCTGATTAAAAACTCGGCTGGAAGCAAGATGCATCACCTGACAACGTTTGTTTAACGTGTCATCAGCTGCCTCCAATTCCAGTCCGATTCATCATCCGGGCACCCACGGTCATCTAGCTAAACACCCCGAGAATATGGATCACAAAAGGTCTGGGTAAACAATAACATTCTCTTCTCTGGTGTATCTTATAGCGCCTTTGAAATGAGTAACAGTTTCACTGCTACAGAATTCTATTCAGAATCCAGATTTTGAAAAATCATGTCAATGGATAATTTTTTTAATATTCAATATCAGTTGGATTAGAATAAATATATAAAATTGTACATAATATAATAAATATATAAAAAAGTAGACCCAGCTCTTTTTTTTATACGGTAGATACGTTCCTTTAAAAACCGTGCAAAAAAAAAAAATCGTGTAAAAAAAATACATGTTACATATGGTAATTTTGGTGATATGTTCCACAACTTTAAAAAATCGTATAAAATGAAACATTTCTAAACATTTTCCCTAAAATCGTGTAAAAAAATAATAAAATCCATGTTACATACGAGTATCTATAAAACTAAAGCAATTAATTTTTTTTTATAACACAAAAAAAATGATATCGTGTAGAGTGAAAGTTTGGTCTATAAATTTATACAACATACAAAAATTCAATTTTAAATTAGGAATAAAACTACTAACAACTATTCATCGCAACTTGATAATAGACGGGCACGTTTATTACGATCTAGATCAGGGGTACTCAGTGGCGCGCACAAGGGGGGGGGTCCTGGGGGTCGGACCCCATCAAAGCCCTTAATTTCTTCCCGATTGATTATAGTTCTAAGTTTATAGTACGCAAAATTTAATTAAGCATTTGTTATTAATGATTAATTTTATTAATTAATGCTAATTATTTATTCAATAATTAGTTTTTTACTGTGTTTTGTTCCCTAATATCGACAAAATCAAAAGAAGCATGATACAAGAATGGTGAACCTTCGACCCCGGACCCCCTCCCCTTGAAAAATTCCTGTGTGCGCTACTGGGGGTACTCGACCTGTTTTTCTTGCTGGGCCGTAACATGAGGTTAAAAGGGGGAAGAGGGGTAGAAATATTTAAGACCAAGATAACATTGGAAATTTAAAATATAGAAAATTGATCATAATATGAAAATTTCAGTTTTTTTTCATTATTACTTTTTTTATATATTTTTTTTATTTTTGTCAATAACACTAAACTAAAAGAATTGAAGAAACACCCCCTCACAGTTTTGCATCAGTAAACGGTTTCATATGATTACCAATAATACATATAACAAACTTCTTAGGATGTCTTTGTTACTACTGTGACATTACCACTGACGAAACACTTTGTTGCTGTTACAAAGAATATTCAATAAAGCCCATTTTTTTTATCACTTCTTGAAAGAGGAAATATGTCATTAAATAATTCCTGTTTATTGGATTTTTTTAAAATACAGCACTTTCGTGACAAATCAAACAAGTGCTGATTGATCCATGTTTGTTTTTCACAACAAAGCAGTCAACCTCCAAATCATTTGAATATTTTTCGCTTGTAAGATATGAAAAATTGTTCAAAATTAGTTCCACCCATAAAATTGTCGTTAATCCATTGTTGCCTGTTCTCACTAACCGTAATCGTTACAAATAGAAAAAGAATATCAATTCGCAGCCGTACGACATCGATAGCAAAAAAGCCAAATTGATGTATTTGATTTCTTGTGTGTCAAAGAATTTCCAACCAAATTTTTGGTATATTGTCTAAGGGGGTCACTTCACGCAGCATTTTCCCTATCTCCATAATATTAAAAATGACCAAGTGTAAGGAACATTTTTGAAAAACTGACCAGTTTCACAGTCATGAATTTTTTTTTTTGTACATTTATTGCACTGTTTTCTTTATTTTAATGGGAGCTTTTTTAAAAATTTTGATTAGTTTTTTTTTAAAAAAATCATATGTGGAGTAACACGTCAAAAATTTTAAAACGCTGGAAATTCTTGTACATTTCAATCCATAACTTTTTTTTTGAATAATTTTTTTGACAAAAGCTCTCATTAAAATATTTATTTGTATAATATTAATATATGTGCAAAATTTCAAAACTATTAAATGAGTAGTTTTTTCAAAAATGCTCCTTTTGTGTTGAAATTTACACTTTTGAGAAATAGTAATTTAAAGTAAAAACATCATACATTTAATTAATACATACCAGAACCATAACTTGGATTGCTCGGATCATCTGCAAGATCATCCTCTTGTCTGCATTTAAGTTGTCTGTTTTTGATTCTAGCTTCTTTGGTTCTTCGTGAAATTGCCTTTTCCGCTTTCCTTATGCGTGCATGATCTGCTTCTTGCAATGCTCGACATGTATAAAATCCAGGTTGAATATTTAATAAATCTAAAACTTTTAATTTGGTAATTAAGCCTTGATTATATATAGATATAGATTCATATACCCCGGTTTTTAAAGTTCCCAATTGTACAAAAACAGTTTTTGGAATTATGGACCATATAACACTATTTAAGCTCTCATTACAATTTTGTGTCTTACCGTGCAAACATCTAGACAGAAGTTCAGGGCTTGAAAGATCTCTAAATACTTTTTTATGCAATGCATAATTGCAATTGGTAAATTATGTTTATGTTTATATGTATCACCTTTCAGTTTGGACCTATTATATCCACACCACGAATCATCTCCCAAGGGGCATACACCATGTTGTGGATTCAAATCTGTTGAGATTTTATGAAAAATATAGCCCAAATAGCTTGTTTCATGGCTGACAAATTTCCCGAGTTGTTTCGAATTGCCAAACCATAGTATCTTTGCAATTTGTCTATTTCTGCATCAGTCAATCTATTACGGCCTCCTAGAGATTTTTTTTTTGTCCTCGAGCTTTTTGCCTTTTAATTTTAATTTTAATGCCCTGAGTCGCGTACCCATTCTTTTCTCAACATGACCCACACATTCTAATTTTTCAATGTTGACATCTTTATAAGGTTTAGATTCTAAAACTGCTTTGTACGCTTTAGAATCCCCATCACCCAAATACTGCGTATATCTCAAATTGTGTAGTACCTCTGAGCGATTGAAGATACGAAGTGCACCTTCAACTTCCATTCCCCCACTATTTCCAAAGTAATTTGCCGAACACTCATCACTATGTAAATTGCCGTTAAAATGACATGAGCATTTCCTCGATAATATTTCGGCATCAATAACTTTCCCAGTGTCCACACTAACTGCCGTAACAACACCATTGAGAGAAGTATGGCCCCTTTTTTGCCACGTACCATCTATAGCCACAGGAACATTTGGGTTACCATTATTAAATGATAGTGTTTCGGCAGCAGCTAATGCCATAGACACTTTTGCTACTTTTTCTGTCGCATTATTTAATGCATGCAAAGACTCGTAAAACCGCTTTGGTGGAGGTGGCAAATTCATAACTCCACAAAATACTTTCGCAGCTGCTTCTCCTTTTCCAACTGACCTCATAGCATAAGCAAGTCTAGTATTCACTTCATACACTTTTGTATCTTTTTTATTAACCACAGTGTTAGTAAACCTGGTATTGAGAAGTGGTTGAATAAGACCACAAAATTCACAACATATTAACAATTCTGTAGCCAAACCCTGAATTTGGCGACCAAACTTAATGTCAATACCTTGTTTTTTACATTTTACACATAATACATGTTTCAAAACACTAGAAAACAGCGGAATGTCAATAATTTCACAAAAGTTTTCAGATGAATCTAAAAATGAAACATACTCATCATTAAACTTACCTAATTTTGATTTTGATGATGAATTCTTCATATACATACTTGCAGGTTGTTCTTGTCCATTTTTCAAATCCTCAGAAGCTGAAGAATAATTACTTGATCCAAATTTTCTTCTTTTAAAAGTTTTGTTGCAAAAACGAGGCATCTTAATCAGATATTTTGAATTTTTATCTGATGAAAACTGAAAAGAAATTTGTTATATTCAACGAAAAAAAGCAGCACGTGAGTTACCCAGAAGTAAACAAACAGCTACAATTATTCACTTCACTTCTTTCCTAGTTGATTTGCCGATCAAAATAAATACTTTTAATCAATTTAAGTTATTTGACGAGGCTGAAAAGTAGAATGTGTCTTTTGTTTTGATTTGAAAGGGGCGTGGCAATCAGCTGTTTTGGGATTTGACAGACGTAAACAACTTTTTAAAAAAATATTAAAAATACTTCTAATTCAGCTAGAACAAAAATATAAACTGTATCAGAAAGAGAAACGGTTGAATTTTATTTTTCAATCGAAATTGAAAAATCGATTTTGGCATCGATTTTCGTGAAGTGACCCCCTTTGTCTTAAATAAAAGAATTTCTCAGAGCAATGGGTCATAACCGGACAACTTAAAAAGGCTCGGTGGGCCGCATGAGCCGCAGGTTTAGTATCTCTGATCTAGATCAGAAAAGCTATCATAAGTAGATGAGTCAAATATGTCTTGCACAATCGACGATTGTGATTCCAATGAACTGAAATAAGGAATAAGTCCCAAAATCTATTATCAAAGATCGTTTGTTTTGTTTTTCAAGTTCCTAATATAATTTTTCATGGGCTGTTACATAAAACTTAAGATAGCGTTGAAATTCAATGCACACTCTATGTCAGTACCATAAGCAAGAAAATGTTGTTCTATACTGCAGTAAATTTCAAGCTCTCTCGAATTAAATCAACTGTTAATAATTGAACTTCACATTTGATTCATTATCGACTTCTTTAGTATCATAAACTATCTGAAGTCTTAGTTGTATACTATCAAAAGGTTATTATTAAGAAAAATTTATCTTAAGAGGAGAAAGATTTGAAAATTTACTATTTTTCATCCAAAAATTACATTTAAATATTTTTTTCTTATAAAAAGATTCCTAAGATAATTTTCTAATCTATTTGACACTAAATATCAAAAAATTAATTTATATGCCTTTTCAAAAACACGTCTCCTAACGTAGTCAATTACCATAATGGAAAAATAATAAATCATTTTCGGTAGAATTTTTCGTTTGTATGAACCGAAATAACGAGTGGTATTAAGAAAAAGGAAGGATTTTTAAAAAGTGGATAAGAATATTTAATTTTTTTAAAAAAAATTTATTTCTGAGTAATCGAAATTGGATCATGCTTTTCGTTGATAAGTATCTAAATTAATAATAGTAAAGAAAACATGACTTTTCTCCATCGTTTAATACAAACTTAAATGCATATAATGTAGAAACATTAATAATTGGTGTCAATTAAATCAGAAATGTAAAAAAAAATGAAATAGTCCTATTAAAAAACCTAACCACACGTGTATTTACAAATGTTTTCTTCCAATTTTATCTGTTTTTTATAAAAAAAAAATGTCTATTTTTATGCAAATAGGCATGGATAATTTTATTGAGCTCCATTCTGTGAACTTGATTGAAAGGTCACAAAATGGAATTTAAGTTAATTAATAAATTAATAAAACGTTATAACGTATAAACGTAAACGTTATGTTTTTTTAAAAAGAAATTAAAGATGGCCTATTTTATTTGGTAAAATGCTTTATAAATAAAAGAAAGAATAATCAGTAAGGATTAAAAACAACTGATAGGATGCTTCTAAAAATAATAAGGTTTAAAATTATTAAACATTGGATATTTAAACCTCTTAAGTGCCACTGGCGTATATATCCGTCTTGCTTAACCGGTGCGTTTTGCGGTCCGGACGTATATACCCGTCTTTCTGAAATACTATTCTTTTCTTTGCATTTCTATCAGTAAAACTATTCCGAAGGCTTTCGAATGCAATTAAATGACCTTGACATTGTTTGAGAAGGACTAACTTATTTCTGCCTTTTCTTTTACACCTAATACACGCTATAGGCGCGCCTATGTGGAAAACGGTGGTACTAGGGAGTAAATCGTATAACTTCTAATCAATAGTTAAGGCACAAGTACTCACAACCTTTTTTTCCACCAGGCCACAAACATATAAAAGCTATTTCCCGCGGACCGCAACATGAGCATTTATGGGAGGAAAGGAGGGATGCTAAACGACAAAAACATTTAAAAAGTGGAAAATTGATCAAAATATTAAATTCATTTTTGGCTTCAACACTTTATTAACCACTCTGTCAAACACACGTAAAAAAATCGGTTTTATGCATTTTTTTACCGAGAGAGTTATGGGGAGTTTCGATTTCCTTCATCTGTGCTTAAGCCCTTGTTTAAATTGTATTGTCATACAAACAAAGCTGCAATGTACTTTGAAAATTTGATTTTTGTTTTGAGAAAGCCTCAGTTATTTTAACTTCAAATACTAATTTACCAAGAGCAGAATGGCAGCGAAAATCTTTTACTAAATTCTAGACTGAAATCAATATTTGTTTAAAATTCGTCAAGACTTACGTTTTGCGTATTTCAAATGTATTCAAATACTTTTTTAATTTTACTGAAACAAATAGCTCTTTTCAGAATGGAAGATCATTTAAGATTTTGATGGTTTATAAAAGTAATAAGTATATAGATCGTATAATAGCGAAATATAGAAACACTAAAAGTTATACTAAAAGGGAAAAAAAGATGTGTTTTTAGAAAATTGTAAGCAATTATGGCAGAAATAATCTAAAACTGTACCAGTTTTTGAGTAAAAGAACTGTAATACTGAGATTACACAGTAAGATCGATTATCAGACACTCAGTCATCTTTTCAACCTGAAGCAAATTGCAATGTAACACACAAATTATATCTTCTGAATTATTGCAGAAAGTTTCTAGTATAAAATGTTAATTCTATGTTGTTAACGAACGTCCCCATTCCAAGGGGTACTCTTTAAAGAATGAAATTTTATGCAAGTAGTATCTGACAGTCATGGAACTGCTTATTCAAGTTTTCAAGAGGAAATAAAAATCTCGCAAAAGCAAAGCCTATGTATGATTCTTTGCTAGCCTTTTCTTTTTCGCTAAACATGCCAACAATGGATAAAAAATACATTTTCTCAGAGTTTACATAACTTATTGATAAAAAAACTGAATAAAGAAACATATTCTTGAAACATCATTTCAATTAGCAAGATCAGATATCATAAAAGTCAGCGACTTTCTAAAAAATAAAGACAATATTAATGTGTCATATGTTGGTACTTTCAAAAGAAAGGGCAGGATTACGTGTACTTTTTGATATCTTTAACACTGAGAGAAATGTTCTTAAAGACTATGTGAAATATGAGGGAATTATGGGAGCCGACATTGCGAGGTATCACATGGAAAGAACATGTTGAATTTCCATAGACCGTTCAGGAACTATAGAAATGCATGCTGCCGTAATAATGTGGAGACAATCAATTAGCGTAAGCCAAATGAGATTTGATTCCCTACTGAGTAATGACAATTTTTGCTTACAATTTTTAGCAGAAAATGTTATAAATTTAATGTTAAAACTAAGAGATGAGTTATTGAACTATATTGGTATGAGGGTGACTTGCTAAATATAATCAGGGAAGCTTGATTGATAAAAATATCCCAAAACTGCAAAATGTTTCCCAGAAATGCCATAAAAGACAGCGTATAGGCACCAAAAAATGAAAAATGCAATTTATGCCAGCCTAGTACATTATTCGTCAACCAACAAAAAACCTATGCATGGGAGAGAAGTCATTCTGAAATATACAAAAGTACAATAGACAAAAATAAATCACAGGATCACATAGATCCATGAAACTGGTTTGTTGCAGTAGAAGTTGTAGAAGAAATTATGCCAACATTTAGCGCCGAATTCTACATTTGATGGATGCAGAAAAGCAAACATGAAAATGAGCATAGCTGTATCTGGCGATAATGTCCAGAGAGTTTGTCTAGAAAAGAGGCTAGATTTAGAGTTGTGAGATGCAGTATGCACACACACACTAATTTTTTTACATCAATTTTGTTCTGCTTTAGAAAAGTGGAAATAACTTCACACACAATCACTTACGCTTCTAGATTGGCTCTTCATCGGAAATAATTTCGAAACTTTGTAAATTCAGTTTGTGATTTAGTATAATAATAAGTAACAAAAACCAAGCATTGTGATGTTGCTGAAATATCTGTACCGGAATCAAGACTCCAGCAAAAACTTGCAGTTTTTTTTAAGTCTTCAATTAGGTTATCAAATATATGCTTTGCCATATCTTCAATTCGTCTAGCAGATTTTTCTAGCAAGGATTTCTTTCTTAAATAA
Organism: Trichonephila clavipes; assembly: GCA_019973935.1. Taxonomy (NCBI): domain Eukaryota; kingdom Metazoa; phylum Arthropoda; class Arachnida; order Araneae; family Nephilidae; genus Trichonephila; species Trichonephila clavipes. The sequence goes on along the minus strand of BMAU01000871.1, from coordinate 133,686 downwards.
TTTCATTTTTGTTACCGAGGTTATCAAGCAGTTAATCGGAAGAATTTAAGAAACACTCCTTCACAATTTTTGTATCTCAATAAACAAATTTCATTTATTTATCAATAATATAATACATTTTATAGGACGCCTTTATTACCACTGCATTTTGTACCATTACCACAGATAAAATACTTTGCTGCTGTCGCAAATAATTTTTTAAGAAAACCAATTTATTACCTCTTGAAAGAGAACCTTCAAGAAAAGAGCCATTGAAAAATTTGTGTTGAGTGTAAAAATGACGAGCAAAATTATATCTTTTTAAATGTAACATTTTCAAGACCGATCAAATAATTTGTTGATCCATGTTTGTTTTTCCCAAAGAAACGGTTAAGTTCCCAATCGTCTTGAAACAACCTATTTTCTTTTAATATTTTTCACTTGGAGGACATGAGACAATTAAAAATTCACCCATAAAATGGTCATTATTGGTCTGTTATTTGTTAAAATGGTCATAAAATGGTCTGTTATTTGTTATTAATCATTGCAGTTAGAAGAAGAATATCTCGTGATTCGTACGTACCAGAAGATCGATAGCAAAATTGATATATTTGATTGCTTTATTGACAGAATTACTCTCTAAAGTTTTAAGCATTGTTCTTAAATACTTCATTTTCACAGTCCAAAGAGCCCTGTTCGGGCCTCGGTGGACCGCAGGTTGAGAATCACTGAGTTAAGGGGTTAAAAAAAAGACCCCTTCTCTCTATATATACAGTCGAACCTCTATATTTGCAAACTTTTCTATGTAGTGAACTTTTTTCTGGAACCTTGAACCTTTCACGATTTTTTTCGTCAAATAATCTATCTATAGTGAAGTGCATTTTCTATATAACGAACGTTTTTCTTTTGTAATTCAGTTTTTGTTCCTTTTTTTTAAGTATTTCCGAAAAAATGTCTAGTTATTCTCTCTTTAAAACACTTTATGGTGGTCATAAATCTTGAATTGCTTTTATAGATTAAGAAACATCTTCGATATCCTCTTTTCCCTTCAGTGGAGTTGTCCCGTGTCCACGTGTTCTAATTATAAAATAATGTACGCTTAGTATTACTTGTATGCTTTAAATTTTAAATGTCTTTAAAATTCATTTAGTATAAAATTATTTTCTTAATATTGAAAATACAGTGAATTTTTCGACATCCTTTTTTCTTGTTTTCTTGCAGTTTTTCTTACTTTCTATCTTTTTTGATGGGTAAGATATATAAAATAAACATATATTAATTTTAAAAAAGGTGTGAATAATTACTTTTTTAATATATAGTGTTTATGAATTTAAAATATTTGTTTTGTGTGGTTTAAAAAGTATATTAAAAGATGAACCTCTATATAACGAATTTTCCATATATAAATGACTTTTTTGTATCTACATTTGTTGTGTCTGCTGAATTCCAATTTCTTACGTCTTTAGCACTGTAGGTTCTAGTACCTATTCACTTTTATTTTATTATAATATATATATATATATATATATATATATATATATATATATATATATATATATATATATATATATATATATATGTGTGTGTGTGTGTGTGTCATGATTTTGAAGATAGAATCAGATTAAAAGTCAGAAAAAGGAAAAGAATATCTTTATTCAATCATTTCTACATCTGTTCTGACGCTAAGAGCAGGGAGTAAAAAAGCACGCCACGGTTTCGGTTAAAATGGATAACACTTGAAAAGCATGTGGTAAGTATCGCAGATTTTATGAGGGTACTGGAAAGTTAATGCTGACATATGTTGACTATTAAATCTAACGATCTGGAATTCGACATGTTTATTGGCTAGGCCATATGTTCGGAAGAAATAAATGGGTGATTAGTTTGATACTTGAAGATGTGAACTGAGAAAGATGAGTCATGTGCTAGATAGGGCACTTAATTTTTAATCTAATTTAATTATCCTTACATTCATATATATATCAAGGATAGTAAAAAAGTGTTATAAATTTCAGAATTTTGAAAAACGTGAAAGTCCAAAACAAACCACTAGGCGTATATTTATTCTAAAACTGGAAATCAAGATTTTGGATCAAAGAAATATTACATTTTACGTATATTTATCAGATTCTTAAAACATTCACACAAAAGAATGTATATTTATTTTGGAGTTGTAGCACAAGAATAGTATGAATAAATAAAAAGTGCAAATGAGAAATTTTTTTGGAATTCTAGGTGTAAAGCTAGTTGATTACATGATCGGGAATGCTTTACCAGTATCAGTGATAAGGTAACAGTTCTAAAGATTTCAAACAAAAAAAAGCCCAAAAATTAAAATTAAGTATTGTACCATTTAATTATATATTTGTTACGTTTCGTGAAATGAAGCAGAGAAAGAAGGATTGTTGGTTATTTTTTCTCGTGCTTATTCCATTTTTTTTTTTATCGAGCCAAAATTGATTATTTTCAATTACCAGGAGAATTAATCGTTTTGCTTGGAAGTAAGACTCGTAGAGAACAAAACAGTAAACATTGATTATTAATCCACTTTTCTACTACAGCACGAAAAGATTCGTTATTCCCAACGCTATAAGCACTGTTTTTCTAGTATTACCAAATGATTGAAAAAAGGGAAACTGTTTCTCCTTTTTCAAACAATAACAAGTTTTCAATGTCGTTGCTCACGTGAAAGAACAGTCTTTCCAGGAATGCCGGGAAAAGAGATTTGCACAAAAGGCCTGGAGCGTGGAGGCGTTCTTCGTGCCGCCCACTAACTTCCCAACCCCCCTGATGCCAGCTCACAAAGCCTTGTCTGCGCGATCACCCATGAATGGGCCAACACAATGGATCCGTCCATCCGTTGCGCAACCACCTTGAAACAAAAGCCCCAAATCTCGTATTACACGCCGCTCTTGAGCTTTTCTTAATTAAAATCGTGTTCCATACGCATTTTAGTTCTCCTCCATCTAATTACAACTCCCTCCCTCTCCCCTTTTTACAGTAGAGAAACGTTTTTGTGTTTCGTTCTTTCTTTTCTTTCATGGCGTTTTAGATCAAGAATCGCATCGTGACGGTGCAGAACGGGTACAGTTTCGAAAGTGGGTTCATGACTTAGATTTGCTCGTGAATTCCGCTTTTGCGTTTGTTCGGCTCTGTCAGCGTAGATGACGAATGTGGGTAGAAAGAATGGCTTTTATTCTCTCCCCCCTACCCTCGCTGGTGTTGTATTATGTGCAACCTTCGAAATGTTTGGGGTGTACTATGCCCGCGCGTAACTTACTTGAATTTTTCGTTTGGCGGTCATTCTTTCGAAACCTAAAAGTGATAGTTGTTGTATGTTTAGTTCTAGTATTAACCAATTTGATTTTTCATGGAAGAGCTTTCTTAATGCAAAATAAATAAAAATCAAGCAATGGGTGTAAAATGTTTAGTTTTTAATCGCTTCAATCATAAAAAATAAAGCTTTAGAAAAAATGTACGCTAACTATTATTAAAATTGAAAAAGGAATATGATTACCTTAACGTCTTAAGGTCAGTCAGTAGGGTAAAAAATTTTGAAAATCAATTTTGAGTTTTTGATATTTCTAATATCTCCAAATAAAGAGCTTTCCAATGATATAACATACAAGCCATTATATGAGTTAGAAGTATTTTAAAATGATTTTTGAAAAATAATCAACTGATTAACCACGCTCATTTTGACAGATAGAAATGTAAGCATTATCTTATTAAATCTGGGGAAAGGTTGTAAAGCCTCTAATTATTTTATTTCTACGCAATTCATTTAAATACTGTATAACTGCAATTTTAACTGAGTGTAGATATGCTAAAACTTGGAGCCAAATTTGGACAAGTTTTAGTTACTTGAATGTTATATTTAATAGTTAGTGATTTTACCTAAATTTAAAGGCTATTCTTTACTTTAAATTTAGTTTTAATTACTTAGTATTACTGATTATTTAAACTCGCTAAGGCTTAGTAATCAGTTAAAAAAGTTTTGAAATATTTGAACTATTTCCGAAATAGTTCTAGTTAATTTTCTGCATATGAATTACTTATTAATCCTCGTTTTGAATGCATATTTCAAAATATTAAGTTTAACAAGGTAAGATTTTTTTTATAAAAATTTCGGTTTTCTAAAATTTATATTTTTAAAATTGTGTAAATTTACTTGTGTGGATAAAATCCGTTTCTTAAATGTAATTGTGGATACTGAAGTGACATTTTTGAAATATTTTTAAGCAGATATCATAACAAAAAATGACAATTTTCAATAAATTCATAATAATTATATTTGCTCGCTCAACTAAAAGCTTGTTTTTGATAAAACTAATTAATATATTTAAAAAATTTCACTTCAGAGTATAAATACAAATGTATAATTAATACATATAGTCAAAATTTTGAGTTTTTATGTTTAATAGTTTCTGAGATAAAGGTATGAAATGATACATCAAATGTAATGCTTGTTGTCTTTGCGAAAAGCTTCTTAGATACTTAAAAATACATAAATTTCATGTTTAAAAAAACATAAAAACAGTTTTATTTTTGGCTGTTTTAGAAATCATTTGTCCAGTTTAGAGTAATTTTTGAAGTTTAAAACTTAGAAAATGTCTGCAACAACAAAACCTAATGATAACTTTACAAAAACCCAGCGAAAACTTTCAAAATGTCATATATATATAATCAGGTATTTTTAAATATCATCTCAAATTCATACCCAAACCATATTGATACATTTTCACATTATATTTATGATGCTTTATGCTCAAATTTGATATTTGTAAAGCATGAAAGCTACTATTTCTTCAAAAATTGATACAGAATTGTGTGTGTGTGTGAGAAAATTGTTGTAATACTAGAAATTATCTCGTTAAAAAAACTAAAAAATGCTATTCAGAGCAATTTAAGACTTTTTTGTTTACTATTTTATGCAAAATAAATTCAAAGATGCTAATGTTCAATAAAATGGGACAAATGCATGTGTTGTAATTCATTATTTTTGTGATTAAGTGGCACTTTAGTAAAAATTCAATTTTCTCAAAAATAATGTTTTTAAAACTGTATTCATGTTTTTCTCAGAATATAATGTATGAATGTAATAAATTTTTCCCCTCATGTTACTGATATGCAACTATATATATTCATATGAGTTTTTTGTTCATTTTCCCAAAATATTTGACTGGAGTCCATATATCGTGACAAAAAATGTCAATTTTTTAAAAATTCATAGTGATAATTTTATGTTACATGTTTTTGAGAAAACTAAACAATATATTTTAAATATTTCACTTAATTGCAAATATTAATGTTTATTTATTGTTCAGACAAGTTTTAAGCTTTAATATTCAAAGGATTTCAATAATAGCTAACTAATTATAACTCAGATGTGTAATGCTTTTTGTCGTTGCGAGAAGCTTGTTGCATGAATAAAAATACACCAATTTCATATTTAAAAACATAAAACCAGTTTTATTTTTGACTTTTTTAGAAATCCTTTATACAGTTTAGAGAAAATTTTGACTTTTGAAACTTTTAGAAATTGTGTTTGCATGGAAACATACAAATCCATAGTTAAATTTTTCTGAAGTCGTAAAATCACATATTCCCAAATCATGAATTTTACATATTGATACATGTTTACATTATATTTTTGATGTTATAAGGTGAAATTTGATATTTATAATGCATGAAGTTAAAAATTCTTCACAGATTGTTACATAATTTGTGAAAATTGATGCAAAATGTTAAAAAAAATCTCGTTGAACAAAAACTGAAAATTACTATATATGTATTTTCTGAACATTTGAAGGCTTTTTTGTTTCATATTTAAAAAATTAAGGATACAAATGTTTAATAAAATAGGGCAAATACATGTTGTAATTCATTATTTTTGTGATGAAGTGCCTTTTTACATTAAAAATGCAATTTTCTGAAAATGATTTTTTTCAAACTGTGTGTACCTTTTTCAAAGAATCTAAAAAATGAATATACTTGCAATTTTTACTGCACATAAATAATATGTAACTATATATAATAGAGCTACTTTTTTGGAGATTTTCCCAAAATATTTTGCTGAAAAGCAGTTATCGTAAAAAAATGACAATTTTAAAAAATTTCAAAGTGATACTTTTACGATGAATTTTTTTGAAAAAAGTAAGCAATATATTTTAAATATTTTACCATTATTTAAATAAAAAAGCCTAATTAATATACAAACAAAATTTAAAGTTTTTATATTTAACAGTTTCTGAGAAACAGATTCCTAAAATGGCTCAATTTAACATTGTCTGTGTAGGGGGTACCGACTATTCTTAACTGGTTTGCTCGTACAACGTACGGGCTACCGAAAACTAGCCACAACCGGTTCACCAGTACGCTGTACGGGCACTGATATTTTCTTTTTTTCTTTGATTTGCTCATATTATTAATTCTTTTAGTTATCGATTATTAATGCTAGCATTTTTAAGAGATGTAGTTTGTCCATGGCATGGAAGTAATTCTTATCTGAGATTTTCTTTGTGGTGAAAAAAGTGGGCATTTTTCATTGAAGACAGGAATTTAGATTCTTTAAAATATTGGATAAAGAACAGGGATTATCAAGGCAATGAGCAACTTGCTGCTTTAAAAAGAAATGAAAATGAAAGTCGGAGTTATCTCTGCCCCCATTGCAATATAAGACTCAGTATTACACCTTGCTTTCAATTGTGTGAGCACATATATATGCATACACACACAACCGTTTGAAAAAGAGGTACAATTCAGAAATTATTTTTAAGAATATAAAACATTCTTCATAGAATTCTGAGTGTCTTATAAAAAGCAAACATTTAGGGGTTTTGTATTCCACAATTTTAAAATAAAATATAGTATGAAAACTTTAAAATATATATATAATTTTTCTATTTTCGCGGTTTGTTAAGTATTATGCTTAGTTATATGCAATAATAAAAATGTGCCCTTTTTAGAAAAATCTTCGGCAAAAAAAATCGACCGCTGAAAGGGTTAAAGAAGAGGGGAGTGATATAAGAAACACAAATGAAATGCGCTTCAATGTAAGCTAGAGGAGAGAAAGGTAATATGTAATAGTCGGGAAATATGGAATGTAAACGTTTTGGCTCCATTTGTAGCTGCTACAACGAGGGGAAACCATGATCTACTCGGAAAAAGACTCCCATGATGCATTGTAGTCGTATAACATAGACATAGCAAAGTGATGTTTTGGGATATTCTGAAGTTTTGCCAGTAAGTGTTCAAACATTTTAATCTAATAGCACGTATGTTATTTGAACGCTAATTTTAAGCATAATGTACACTATAAGGACTATAGTTTGTCGCATAGTTGGAATTTTCTTAGCTAGAAAATTAGTTTAAAGATTCGTTCACTACGATGGCGTGTGTCGAGTGTTATGGAATACTAGGTACTTCTACAATAGCTTACTCCCCACATAAAAGAGCGCTAGAGGGTAAACTGAAAGAAAAGGAAATAAAGAAGGAACCTGAAGCTTCAGAGCAACAGCAAAATGCAGAACATTCAAATATTCTCTGTTAAGAATTTACCTTTAAATCAGCCTCTTCTACACCTAAATCTACTCGAGAAGACTCCAGTGTTAGCTGCGATGAATCGTTCCATTCTGACGTATCATCTGGAATGGACTTCATGCCATTAATTGAAGAACCGGAAAACCAAAATGCTGAAGGCATCTCCTGTAATAGAAAATTCTTCAAAAATCAAAGAAGGGAAATTTACTTTCCATACTTCAGCAGTGTGTGACTGTACCGGAGTAGATAAAGATTTCATCTGTGACTTTTATAAATAGATTTTTGTGTGTGCACGTTATCTTGAAAATATGGTTTTTGTAAAAAATAACTACGTTTTGTTTTAAGCCTAATTAGGTTTACAATATCTTAAGCCCCCTATTCCATATTACTCAACTATTCCATAATAATCTTAATTTGTAACCTTTTTTTTAAAAAAAATAACAGAATGAATAGTGTTTTGACAAGTGGCAATCCATTACAAATCATTATGGTTTGTACTCATTATGATTTGGGGGAATTTTTTTATATCAAAAACCAGTAAAGTTATTGAAATGTAAGTGGTATTCCAAGCATAATAATTTCTTTTCTTCTATATCAAGGATTCCCAAACTTTTTTAACCAACGGATCCCTTTTCATAGTGCTGTCGAGAGCTGAAACGTCCTCCCGTTGGTGTGGTATGGTAGTTAGGAGAGGGGGTGCCAGCTCAGGTGTCGTCCACGTCACTTGACCATGGTTCAAAATTACGCGGTCCGTCGCCAAAAGTCCTCGTGTAGCTGAACAGTGCGCCGTTAATATTCAATCAATCAACCCTTTTCATAGTGAACATTTACCCACGGACTCCGTTTTCAAATCAAAACTTTCCCAATGTCCCCCAAGTGAAAAAGCTACATAAATGCATAGTATAAAAATTAAAAAACATTTTGTTGAGAAGAATCATTTATTAAAATTATAAATTTTGTTTAAAATAAAATAAAAATTTACTTGGATCAACTTGTTGAGATGTCATAGGTGTATTTATGTCTGTCTCAATGTTTGAGTAGCAACCGCAAATCCCCACGAACATTAGTTTTTAGTCGGTTTCTTTTGTGTGTGTGATGAGGTTTTGAATTCCTGTTCTACCAAATTGGAATATGGGAAAGTAATCAACAATTTCTGTGCCCACAATGCAGGATATAAAATCGGAATCTGTTTTTGTAACCAGATCATTTGTTCAAATATTGGTTTAAGTCCTTCATTTGTGGATATTTCAATTAGATGCTCTTGTATTAGTAAGGATTCCGTATGTGTTTGATATCTGAGTTAGTTCACTCGCCAAAGGGTTCGACACACAGTCGGAAATATCCAAGTAAATAATTTATGATTGTTTTATTTAAATTTTCACAAAAATAATAATGGATCAATTTTTAAAATTTTATATTAAACCTTGCAGGGACCCTCTTGGGGATCATTGATCTATATGAAGGGAAAGAAACCTTCAATTTGATGGTCGTTTTTACATGAACTTTGCAGATTACATTCGTTGATGCATATTTGATTAAACATCACAAATGGATGCTTTATCCATGAGACATAATTTTTTTCTATTATTAAAACTTTATATCAATTTTTTTTATCTTAAAGTCTACATAACACGCCTACTGTATGTAAATACAGCCAATAATTTCCATCCCATAATAGAGCTGATATCCTAACTAATCTTTCAATGACCAAAAAGAAAAAAAAACTATATATTTCGTTCGTACGTATTTCAGAGTTGAATTTAATTGAGTATATGATTTGTTAATTTCACATTTGCGTACTACACAATCTTAAGCGATTAAAAAAGTAAAAGACGAGGGCTTTATTAAATACTTCATTTTTTTTCTGCTTCCATGGAATTTTTTTTAAAGTTTTCTTCTAAGCAGCATTTCTTCCTCTTAATTGAATTTTTTTTCATAAATATAGCTGATTTAATTTTTATTGGATCGTTCAATTTCTTTTCTTTTCCTCTCCTTTTCTTTTTTCTTTCTAAAAGACCCGTTCCATTTTTTTTCAAGGAAAACGGGGGCCTTGGTATCGGGAAAAAAATACACACAAGCAACTAATAATAATAATATTAAAAAAAAATCGTCTGCGCAATGAGCTTAACATTATGAAGCAACTTTTTTCCCCTCAAGAGGATAATTTTAAATCCATTTTGGCATCGTTAGAAATGTTTTATTTTATTTATTATATGTGTTGTAACGCTTTTATTCTTTAATTTATTCTGCGTTTTTTTTTTCAAAACCCGCAGTCTACTCTTTCTTCTTTCGGTCAATGTAAGATATCGATTTAAATTCAAACTTTCGCTCGAGATGTTTTCTTTATCACGTATTATTTCGATCATTATGTCATTCTCCTAGTATTGAAATAAATTGTTTAAAAAATATAAAAATTAACATTTTTTTTTTAAAAAAAAAGAAACCGTTTTCTTTCCATAAAAATAAAATCATTACTTATGCGTCGCATATAATTTAGACAAATGAAATAAGCGTATCATTGTTGGACTATTTCAATACAATAAAAAGTTAAAATATAAAATTTACATGCAGCATGGCACAGAAAATAGACAGAGATTATTGAAGTCGTGCTCTGAAAGAACATTAGAATGACGCACCTCGTAATTTTGAATCATCGTCAAGTCTCGAGGACAACACCTGAGCTGGCACCCCGTACTTCAAAAACTCCACACCAAGTCAACGTGAGGACTTTGAACCTCGAAATCTATAATATATATATATACTTTATATGTATATAAATGGATGTTTGTCTATATGAAATCGTATCACTCCAACACCGCTCATTCGGTTACTATGAAAATTGGCATGTATATGTATTTTTTGTGGAGAAGGTTTCTGTGCTATGCTTTTTGTTGTAGCTCCCCTCCAAGTGGAGTTACGGCATATCAACTTCTACACCGTTCAATCAATTGCCAAGTTGCCAACAGGGTCGCCAAATAATATGCGAACATTTCGCCATGTTTCTATTGAATCGCCATTATAATGTAAGGAACGGCGTTGCTTGCGAATATTACAATTTTAACAGAAAGTAATATTAGCGTATTACACTTCTAGATATAAATTATTTACACTATTTTAAGCGTTCATTACACAAAATGTGTAACAATGTGTTACTTTTGCTGAGCTCAGATCAGTTTAGGAAGGTGTTTTCAAAAATCGGCCCTCAAGAGAGTTACAGGGCGTTATTAAAAAAAAATACTTTTTTTATCAGCTATTAGATCTACATACTTAAAATTTTGTTCTGCTGAGATATGCAAAATTGTTTTTGTTTAACTTCCAATTCACATAAAATTAACTCATAAAAACTTCTTTGACCTTCAATCTGTATTGTTTAATTTTTCAATTCACCCGTGCAAAGAACGGGCATGCAAGCTAGTATTTGATATGCATTAGGTCCTCTTATATGGCATGTTTTTTAATTGCTAGAACTCATACGCATGGTTCGACTGAAGCTAAGCTAGTGATGAGTTCGTGCACGTGACCCCTAGACCCCGATGGAAAGGGAAAGGAATGCACCTAAATTCGGAAATGCACCTAAATTCGCAAACTCTGCACCTGAAGAAAGAGAACAATTTTAAGGACGTTTCGGTACTCCGTTCGTTCGAATCGCACGGTAAGTTTTTTACTTATGAGTTGAAGAAAAATAAAAAAAACGATTTTCGAAACGGTATTTTTCGAATAACTTTCTCAATTTCCAACTCACGGTCCTACTTCTTGCACAGAAAGGAAGAACTTCGAAATCCGGACGCTACGGTACCAATTTCGTGGAATTCGCACGGTAATTCGTCTCCGTATTCTCGAAAGAAGGGGAAAAAAAGGCCCCGAACGACGTTTCCCAAGTCCGCGTATTGGAAACGGTTATTCCGTAATAACTTTACGAAGAATGCACCGTTTGCACGGGAAGCATCGTCTTTCGATTCTCCACCTTTCCACGTCTTTCTTATTTTTCATAATTGAAAATTTATGATTTTGGTCTTCGAAAATGAGGTTTTTTGGGGGCCCCTCTCTCGAAAGGGCCTTCCTCGGGGACTCGGAAGAAAGGAAACACATTACCCGGACCGTCTCGACGAGATCTGTCCGAATCTGCAAAGCGTTTTTCGATGGGCCCCTCGGTTCGCGAGCGGTGGGTCCGCGCACTTCACATTACTCCAGTCACCACGGTTGCCTAATGGTTATGGTCACGAACTCTTTAACGGGCTTGTCATAAGTTCGAGTCTTAGTGCCACTGAAGATGCTGTTAAATTTGTCGAGGTTCAAAGTCCTCCTGTTTGAGTGGTGTGGTGGTTTGGGAAAGAGGGTGTCAACTCAGGGTTCATCCTCCTCACTTGAATGAGGTTCAGAATTCTTAAGTCCGTCGCCAATAGCTCTCTTGTCGCTCTACAGTGCGACATCGATAAACACTTCTTCACTCGAGGACTGCACATGAGAGCCAAAACCTACTGTTCCCAACTCAGTATACGCGACCTTGGACCCTGAGATGCATGAGCAGATGTCTCGGTCAGGGGGTCAATCTGATGCGAAACCCCCAGTGTTAAGTTCCCAAGCAAGCTCTGTACTCATTTATCGACCCTCTGCAATAGGGATAAAATGCTGAGTCAACCTTGCCCAACCCGGGGTTTGAACCTCGAACATGTGGTGTGGAAGTGCGATCACGCAGCCACTGGGCTTCACTCGCTTTGCTTTTTCTAGTATATAAACTGTGAGGTGTGACCCCCCCCGGTTGATTTGGTTGAGGAAACTCCCCATCCAAACCTTTTTGCATTTTCGCACTCAATTTATTTTTACATGAAATATAATTTTCTTAAGGATTTTATTGTACCATATTAGATTTTTTTTTAAAAAAGAGAAATTTAAAAATTTTACATTTATGCACTTTTAAATACTTTGCTCATACTTTAAATACTTTGTTTTTCTTCTGGCATTTTAAAATACATTTTTATATTTATATATATATATTTATTGTGTGTTTATATTTTTAAAATTTTAATATACTGACGAATGTGTGGCGCAGTTTAGCCAAACGAGGTTCTTGCACCAAAAAAAAAAATCAACAATCAATCAAGCCCCCGGGTGCGAGTAATAATCCTACCAGGGTGAGCATATTGAAAGATCAAAAATAAAAGATTTAAAAATTTGTTAACTTACTGAAAGCAATCGAAGCAAAATACATAATAAGTACGAGTAATATTAAAATAAATTATAGTTTATAAAAGTGTATTTTTTAGTTTTTTTTTAGTTAATCGAACTAAAAAGTAAAAAAAATTCACATAAAGAACAATTTTTACTTTGTTTGTACTATTTGTATCAACAGTGTGTGTTTTCGCTTAAAAGTTGTAACTTAATCTTTTAGTCGCCAAATCTGGATATGGGTAATATCGTTAATCCTGATTATTATTCTGATTAAGACAATCTAACAAAATTATTAAATTACTCTATTGTCATTGGTTCTTAACAAGAGAGCAAAATTTCGAATTAAACTGATCTTTTAAAGGGGGTAGAAATCGAGTTCAAAGATTCTGTTACATACAGGCGAAGCTAATACAAGAAGCGGGTTCAAAATATACCTTTAAAATGATATAACATCCTTGTACATGTTTCCTGACTGCGCAACGTATTTGATCATTAGTTCTCTCATCCATACTAAGTTAAGAACAAGTTTACTAATTACCAGTGATTTTTTTTCATTGGCTTTTCATGTACAACATTATATATACAAAGTTTAATACTTATCTTGAATAATGTATAATTACAGTCGGTATTGTAGCTTTAGCGTCAAAGTATTATTGAATTAATTACTTTTTGTATGGAGGAGGGGGAGGCGATGGAAATTAGGATTGAATAGTGGGTCGCAAACACATTGAAAATTTAAGACGCACTAATAGACACTGCTAGCCACCGTAAATGCAACACCAAGAAAGACAAGAGATAGCACCACAAAATTTATTTTGTAGATAATATGTTAGGTATCAAATGATTAAATTTATTGACTTCTGTGAAGTGTGCTTCCTGCCAGAATCAGTAGCCAGAGTAGCCGCCATTGTTGGAGATCACCGCTGCCACACGCCTCGGCATTGATTCAAAGAGACTTTGGATGTGTTCTTGGGGTACAGCAGACCAAGCAACTTCCACGCGTTGCCAAAATTGATCTGGTGTGGCAGCTGGGGTTGTAATCAGAGTCAATCGTTAAGCAACTATGAAACACATGTTTTCTATTGGCGAAAGATCCGGAGAGCGAGCCGGCCAGGGAAGCAATTCAATCTGGGGATTGACGAAGAACCTTTCGACAATGCGTGCCACATGTGATCGCGCCTTATCCTGTTGAAATAGGGCTGTGGCCAAGCCCTGAAGGTAAGGAAGGACAACTGGCTCTAACTCCTCGGAGATGTAGCGCTGGCTATTTTAAGTACCGGTAATCCGTACTAGAGGTGTGCGAGAGTGATATCCAATACCACCCCATACCATAATATCCGGTGTAGGACCAGTGTGGCGGTACATAACGCATCTGTTTAGCATCCTCTCTCTACGGTGTCTCCAGACTCGAATCCGACCATCGTGGTGTTGCAGACAGATACGTGACTCGTCAGTAAAGACAACTTCATTCCATTCTGCCACCCGCATCCTTATTTCATCGCACCATTGGCGGCGGAGACGTCTGAGGTTCTGCGTCAAGGGTAGACCAAGCAATGGACGTCTTGCGGACAGACCACTCTGCTGTAAAAGGCGTCGAATGGTACGCGCAGACACTGAATGATGCGTTACAGACTCAATGTGCTGTGCTACGGTTCGTAATGTGACTGAGCGATCCGTCACTTCCATGCACACAATTTGCCTGTCCTCAAGTGAAGTGGTACACTGAGGTGGATGTGATCGACCACGTCGGTCCATCGTACCCTCCTGCATCCAACGGTCACATATCCGCATTACAGTTTGGTTTCGTCCAACACGACTACCAATTTCCTTGAAAGATAATCCACAATCTCGTTCGGCCACTATCCTTCCTCTGTCGAACTCGGATACTTGATCAAAAGTTGATCGCTGTTTCTTCGAGACATAACTGATCGTTTTTTGAAAAAACCACAAGTAAAGCACAATTGCCGAACTTGAAATCGTCGAAACCTCCAAGCCCTAAATAGCGCTTTGAGGTGGAGCCACAGGCGCGCGTGATGTGCGTCTGCGCTGAAATTCTAATCATTTGCACATATTTCACCTCCGCTAATGCATGTTGTAAATTTCATGTTATTTGCATGCTTCCTTCAGGGTGTTGCATTTACGGTGGCCAGCAACGTATATAGAAAATCTTAACTTCACAATACGCATATGAGGTTTCCTCGGTTTTCTACCAGACAATAAATGAATTATTACTCGAAGAAAAAAGATGATTTGAATTATATATATATATTAATCCCATCTCTGTTTTAATGGCCATAATTGTGTGTTTTTCTTATTATTTCCTTTCTGCAATTAATGCTTGTAATTTCAAAATAACTACTTTGAAAGCTTTCTTTACTTGTGTCTTTGGGCAAATTTTGAACTCGGAACACATTTCCAGATTTTAAAAAAATAACCCTAATTTTAAGTAATTTCACGCGATTCTTATTTAAAATACCCAAGTTTTAAAGTATTTAGGTATTTTATAAATAAACCATTTTTTCACACTTAAGCCATCCTTGTCAATTTAGCGTTCACATTATAGGAGACGAAGACTAAAATACATTTATTCCCTCTCCTCCCTGAAAAACAGTATGATTTAAATGGGAATAAAAAATATTTCTAAAAATTCTACTATATCTTCTATAGAACAACGAATTTAGAACGTAATGTTAATTATAGAGTATTTTTCAATATAAACAAACAAAAAACCCCTCTTAATTTATATGTATTACTTAACATTAGGCAAAGAGAACTTTAAAAATAAATTGGCTCATCTCGGCTGTGGAATTTTTTTAGGCTTGGAGAGTGGGTAATTATTTTATTTTTAATATACTTAGCTTAGAAGTGCATCAATCGATTCGCGGTCTAAAGAAGCTTTAATAAAAATGCAGCAAAATACAACAAAGTAAACACGTTATATTTATGATATTCTTGGGAATAAATTCAAAAACAATGGTGAGCTTTCTAATTTTTGGTGAAAGATTAATTAATTTCAGAAAACCCAGTTGTGCCAGTCAAGCGAGGAAGTTAATATCTTGTTCATTGTGTTATCAAATTATTATTTTTTTGATGAAAGTTTCTGCCAAAAACAAAAGCTGGCAACAGTGAGACGCACAAACTGTTGATGTAATTATGTGAAGTGCCAGAGGGGAGAAGCGTTTGTCTGAGAAAGTGAGGTGATGATCCACGAAAGTTCACTCATGTCTGACTTAAATTTCAACGTCTTCCTGGATATTATGCTC
Source organism: Trichonephila clavipes (assembly GCA_019973935.1). NCBI lineage: Eukaryota > Metazoa > Arthropoda > Arachnida > Araneae > Nephilidae > Trichonephila > Trichonephila clavipes. The sequence goes on along the minus strand of BMAU01000871.1, from coordinate 117,733 downwards.
CCGTAACTGAGAAGGAAGATAGAAAATTGCATTTCAACGAAATGATAACGTAAAGCGTCAAATAAATACTAAAAATGTACAGAGCAACATATATTATTAAGATATATTATAACTTATTAAGACATATTATAGATTTCACAGTGACTATAATAATCAGAGGTCCTTTATGATGAATTCGTAATTGTGGTGAGAATAAAATATTATTAAGGAAAGTTCTTTTTTCCCCTGTACGCAGGTTCGCAGTAGTGTTTTTCTGTTCAAATCGAGTTGGTTTGATTTGGTTTTGAAGAATCTGTCGTGTAAAGGGACTGGTGCACACAGAGACGTCTTAAGTCGTCTTGAAGCCCCGGGCCCCCACATAAAAGTAGGCCCCATTTATGACTCTTAAAAGTAGACACTGCATGGCATACGTTGTTGAAAACTCGTACAAACAATAACACGAAACAAATAAATGCGCATGAATTACAATCGCACAAACCGAGTTGACCGACTGCCACCTTTCGACTTTATGGTTGTAATGATGGTAAACAATATGAGGCCTATACATGGACAATGGTCATCACATGTTACCAGTTGACATACCTGCTAAAACTCCCAGTTTTTTGGAGAACAGAACCGGAAATAATATTTGACCATTGAAATTATTCGAATTATGATCTTATTGACACTGAGTCGAGAATGTGAGACGAGACCCCCATTGTTGCCAAGGCCCTGAGCCCCGTTGGCCCCTGCCTTCAGACTTCCCTGGCTGAAACTTGAAGGCATCATGGCCAGTAGGGGAGGAATCCATAGTGGTCACTTAACGATCGTCCAAAACTTCGAGATCCTTCCCAATAATCTTCAAGTCACTTTGAAATAATTTAACAAACATACAGACACATTAAGACGCGTTTAAGTTTTCCCTTTTTATCTTAAGGCTGTGATCATTCGATATCTTGGAATAATTAAGACGTTTTGAAATCGAATAAGAAATTTTAGCTAATTATCTTTATTTTCGTTAATAACCAATTATTTCGTGTATTTCCTTATTAAAAAATGTGCAATTAGCTGCGAGGATGATTTTTTAGTTATAGTTTAATTTCTATTTAACAGACTCTACATCTTCGGGTAATACACACATGTTAAAAACTTAAATGATTTACATTTTTTTTTATTCAGTATGTAACAGCGTTCTTGGGTTTAATACTGATGCTTCAAAGAGCTCTATTTCCTAAAGCGGGAGGAACTTCTAAGCCCACCACTAAAATTAAGTTAAAGAAGACTATACACTACTGTGTGAAGAAAGATTTATATCTTTATTTACCCGAGGGCGGTCAAAGGAGGTCGCGTGGGACAAAGTTTCAACCCCAGGCTCACAAAATCTTTAACTTTAGGAAAACTGTTTATTTGTTTTCAATGACCTTGTCAGTATCCTCCTATAGGAAAGTCTTCATGGAAACTAAAATGTATTTTATGCGTATCTCCTTTTTCGGGCGTGACAAGCGGTTTTTTTTTTTTTTTTTACAATCTTAAGGTACTTGGGGGGTGACTGAGTTCCCCACGCGACTACTTTTGTTCCAAAATATTTTCTATGAACAGGCTACATTTTTTTCCCTGTGAACTTCAAGGAGGTTTTGATTGCTGTGGTAAGACTCATTATGATTAAGAAATGAATAGAATATAAAGAAAGAAGTGGGCATCTGCGATCTCTATTCGATGAAGCTGAAACTTACGGAACAAGGGAAGACCCGGATGAAATAATGGATATTAATCATAATTGTGAAAGTAAATTTGAGGAAAAAGATGAACATAAAAGAAAAATTTCCAATCTAAGAAACTCCATCAAGAAAGATAAGAATCCCCAAGTGTATCCCAAGACACGCTGCGTCTTGTCAAAGGACAATAAAACTACAATAATTTGAACAAAATGTGACAGTTTGGCCCTGCAAATATTATTCCTGTAAAGTTAGCGAAAGGTGTCTGTGATTTGTGTTCTTTATTAAAGCCACACCCATTTGAAATATTTTAGTTCAGTTTGATTCAATTTTTTTTTCACGGACTATCAAAGAAAAATTGAAAAATCCTTAAAAGTATGTTTATATGCTTTATCTTAATTAAATTATTCCCCGGAACTCCGGTTTTATCGTGTATAATAAGTGTAATTATAAAAAAAGGGGCTCAGTCACCCCGCGCGACCGCTAACGTTTGTATCAAGTGCACGCTTTCTCCAGGTTTAAGCAGACGATAATATTTTACTTACAATTAAATAAAGTACTTAACTGTTACCTTAACTGTTAAATAAAGATTTCTTTTTATAAAAGAGTATCTAAAGAAGTGCAAAACAATAACAAATTAATAATGGGGGTCCAAAACTTGCCAAAAAAGGTGACAAATGAAGAAATGGCTCCCAAATCTCAAAGCAAACATGACAAATCTCATAATAATTTTAAAGAAACATTCTGAATAATTTGACTCTATTTTCATTTCTTCCTGGTTTCTTCATAGTCCATAGATAAAAATAATGCATGGATAGTTTGATTTAAAGAAATGCTTAACTTTTTTTGCGATATTTTAAAGATTTGTAGATTGAATTTTTTTTTCCTATCATTAATCAGCGGCTAAAAAACAAGAAATTTTTTACTGATTTTAAGTTACCAATGATTCGTACAGGACATGGAAATTTTAAGAGCTATTTGTCGAAGTTTTTAATTTAATTGATACTGATATTTGTTCTTGTGTTAAGGATGCTGAACCCCTGTGTCTTGTTGTGTTGTAACCCTTATTTTTGTAAAAGAGATCATCTTAAAAAGGAGTTGAAATTCACTTTCGCGTATTTCCTGCTTTGTCTTTGTACTGAAAGTCTTAATGCAGTGCTTCTCAAACTTTAAATATTTGCGACCCAATTTTCAAGCACAACTTTCATCGCGCCACCTTCCATGCGACAGCAATGTACTATTGAATTCAATAAGGTTGTACTTTGAGGCTAAAGGTACAATACGACTTTAATTATAAATCGTACAAATTGTTAGCTAAGCACTAAATTTTCTATATAATATTATATATGACAAGCCCACGGAGTTACTGGTGATTGTAAAACTTGTTCTTAAGGTATCCGAACACGTTGAAAATGACCAAATTCGGACAAGACCGATATTTTTGTTTTCTATTTTATTTAATACATCTATATTTTGGCTTTACAAAACATTCTTTGTTTTGATTCTATGCTTCTTAGAGAGGCTAAGTTACAATCAATTTTATTAGGTTAGAAAAACCGGAAGTGGGTCTTTGATCTACCAGAAGTGGACATTTAAATTGTTCGAAATCTATCATGGTGAGTCTGATCACACAAAATATTATAAATGTATTTCTATAAAACTTTTTGCACCTGATATTTATGCTATTTTCTAGAGAATGTACTAAAATATTTTTTATAGTATGAATATTATTTGAGTTAGAGCATGTTATTTAAATAATGGTCTCATAAAGGCGTTATTTTTCTTATAACGTTTACTCAATCATCTCTAAAAGTTTCAAATTTTAATAAAACATTAAAATTTTAGTACATTCTCTAGATAAATGCCTTTAGATTGTTTTGGTAATTCTTTTACTAATATAAGTTTATTACCTTTTTCTCTAATTGCTTTGAAGTTTTACAAAAATATTGCTAAAAGTTCACATATAATTATGATTTTTATGAAATTCCGGCAATTTATTTTAAATATTGTTGATTAAATATTAGCATTTATTGGTATTGAATCCTAAAAAAAGCCTTTATGTGTTTAAATATGTTATTTTGTCAAACAGTACTCTGAACGTGTTCGGATACCTTAACTTAGTTAAGCTAAATTATCAAACTCATCGTTCAGTAGTGATACATTTATAAGTGTATTGTATCAGTGTAAATATGTATTTTAATTTTTATTATGTCAGAATGTATTTTGTTTTGCTTCCTTTCAGTAAATTAATAATTTTTTTAAATCTTTTGTTTCCGACCTTTGGATATGCTCACCCCCTCCCCACTTAGGGTTATCACGTCACTCTAGGGAGACGCTCCCCACAGTTTGAAAAACGCTCACATTCTGTATAGATTTGTTAAGTTTTATAGGTACCTCCCCTCTTCTTTATATTTGTTTATTTACCCCTTCTCTGTTATTTTATATTTGTATCTTAAATATATTTAATTTTGTTAATAATGCTGTTACCACTTGCATCTGTAAGCCTCATGTTACACAATGTGGAGCATGAGAAATTTTGCAAATAAATTGAATAAAAAAATTTAAGAAGTATGTGTGGAGGAATTTATGACTGTTGTAACACGTTTTTAAAAATTAATTAATCGCTGGTGAAAGCAAATAAATGGTGGTGAAAACAATTAACTTCTACTTTACGTATAACATGTATAAACCTGGATAAACGAAGGGATTTGGTAAGGTTTCTGTTATGAATTTAATATTAGACAAACAATTATTTTATATTACGGTTCGAACTCCTTATTTGAGAGGAGGGGACTTGCTTTTATCTTCTCAAAAATCCTGATTTCTACGTTTCTCAGGAAAGGCAATTCCACTCTTGTTTGTTCTTTATTCTGACGTGATGTTATATTCATATTTTTCACGTAATACACATTGCCTAAATATCAAAAAATTAAACTATACCGAAAGCGAAACTTTACCTTCCTCTTGTACACGATCAAAACTTTCTTCCATGGAATCGAATTTCTCGGCAACCGTCGCACACCGAAGAAGGAAAATTTTCCAGGTGCCGATATTTTTCCGCGGAAACAAACTTTTCTTGGGTAAAACTTCGAAAAGAGAGAAGAATGAGGCATAGATAGGGAAAGAAAGAGCAAAAAAAATAGAACACAACCCCTCTTCGGAGAAAACCCAGAGCACTCTTTCTTACTCCCAACATCCGATAGTCTTTCCCTTAATATCTAAGAGATTAAGGGGGCAAAATTGTTTCAAGATACTCGCTTCGAAGGATGGCGATAATTCGCATCACGGATGCCATCCATCAAGGCCCTCCCTCTCACCGTATAAATCGTTTGCAACAAACCTCGGGGGTTGAGTAGGCCCCCTTCTATCCAATGGCGGAGATGGGAAAACTCTGTTTCGAGGGTAGGATTAATCGAAGGAACACGAGTGTTCTCTTTTTGTATCGTTTGCTGCAGAAGGGGAGGGGGGTGGCTTCAAAATCCGATTAGTTCTACATTCACCCTTTTTGGAAGGAAGGGGTGGAAACATGCGTGCATGGGTAATGTATGATTCGTTCGCTCTCTTTTTTTATTTTTTTTAATTCCCCCCCTTTTGTTATTAATTTTTTTTTCTTGGGGAATAATAGAATGTGTATGACGAATAGGCATTCTTTTAAAGAAGAATCGTTTGCTGTCATTGTGTACGGTGCATAACTTCGATTGTTCCGTGAAACTTTAAATTAAAGAAATTGATTGGATTGCCTGGTTTAAAGTTACATCATGGATATGTCATGTTGATACACAGACGACGGTCGGAATCGATTGCAAATCTTTACTACAAGGTTTGTTCTCTTTGTGGGTTTGCTAAATTAAAATCAGCGGGCTTTTAAGCATATTTTCAGTTAAAATGGCTTTATAATTACAGTCGAACTTCCCTATTGCGAATTTTTCTATGCAGCGAACTTTTTCCTGTAACCTTGAACATTTCTCGGTTTTCTTCCTAAAATAATCTCTCTATGGCGAAGTGTATTTTCTATATAACGAACTTTTTCTTTTAAGGTTCAATTTTTTCTCTCCCTATTTTAAAGTATTTTTGAACATTTCAAGTTATTCTCTATTTAACACATTTTATGATGGCTATAAATCTTGAACTGGTTTTATTATGTACCTGACTCGTCGAGAGCAATAGAATTCGGGGCATTTCCTCCAAGAAGTACAACCTTTAATCCCCATTGTCCAGTTCATTAGAAACATCTTCGATATCCTCCTTCAGCCTCAGTGGAGTTGCCCCGTGTTCTAGTTATAAAATAATGTATGCTTAAATTACTTGTATGCTTTAAATTAGAAAATGTCCTTAAAATTCATTAATTTTAATATAAAATTATTTTCTTAGTATTGAAAATACAGTGTTCCTCGACATTCTTTTTTTTTTCCTATCAGTTTTTCTTTTTTTTATGGGTAAGATTTATAAAATAAATATATATTAACTTTAAAAAAGATGTGAATAATTACTTTGTTTAATATATAGGGTTATGAATTTAAAATGTGTTTTATAAGGTTTATAAAATATATTAAAACATGAACCTCTATACAACGAACTTTTTCTCGGGATTTAGCGAACTCGTTATATAGAGATCTGACTGTTTATAGAACCTATAATTGTTAATAAATTTAACACAACATAATATTATCGGTACCAGAAATCAATCGCATTATTCCGAAAGAAAATCGAGAAAAATTAAATAAAAAAAAATTGTATTGAAAAATATGAACGTTAAAAATATTTATTTTGCATGTTTTTTGTATGTGCGATACAAAATGATAACGAGGAAAATGTGGATAGTGTTTTAAAGCATTATAATAAGAAAGAACAATTTAAAAATAAAAAAAATATTCATATAAATATATATGCATACCTGTGTTAGTTTCTTACTAAATTTTTAATTTGTTCCTTACTGAAAAACATGTATCTTAATTCCAATATCTTTTTAAGAACATCGGAACCGGTTTGAATTTCCTAATTGCATATTTAGGATCTGGGGAAAGATTTCTATAGGCATATGAAATGGAATGAGGTAAAAAAAAAACATTTTGCCTCTATATTTTCAAAGGCAACTAAATTAAATCTTGCAGTAAAATACAGTATTATTTATACCTACTATAAAGACTTTCACAATGTGTAGTTTAATATTCCTATTCAAGATATGTAACTGTTATATATATATATATAAGTTTTACATGAGAATTTATTTATTTTAGACTAGTTAGGTATTCAATAAGGCCCAGTGGTCGAGTGGTTAGTGTATCGCGCTTCCACCCTACAGGTCCGGGTTCTATTCCCGGTCTGGGCAAGTTTGATTCAGCCTTTCATCCGTATTGCAGTGGGTCGATAAATGTGTACCAAGCTTGCTTGGAGATTTAAACACTGGAGGTCTCCCTTCAGACTAACCACCTGATAGGGACATGCACCTCAACGCCCAATGGTCTCGTATACTTGGATGAGCACAGTAGGCACTGGCCCTAAAGGGCTGTTGCGCTACTGAGTTTGAGTTTAAATATTCAATACACGGCACGAATGTTGATTAGTTTCTTATAAAATGTTTCCCTATTAAAATATTTTTCCCTAGTGGGCTGCATATTGTCAACTAAGCTTTTGCAGACACGGCAAGTCCCTCAAATGTGAGAGCCATGTCAAAGTGGCATCATCTAGTGGTAGCTCTCGCTAGCATATTTTGAAGCTTGAATTTATTTAGTTCGAGCTTTTATTGGAGGCAAAATATAGCTGTAATTTAATTTTACAGGGTGTATCAGTCAGATTGATATTCAAAGTGTCTTTACATGCCATATAATCGGGTGATACGCGTGAGAATATTCTAAAAAGACATATACCAGAGGCGACCAACACAAATGACTTTGCTGGTCACTTGGGAAAAACATTATAATTCCGCGAGCTGTATGTAAAAAATATATCTTTATTAGATTTGATTCCATTCCAAGCGTTTATAGGAATGAAAATTTAAAACGGAATGAATTATTCGTCATCGTTATTTTTCATGTATACAAACATTTTTTTAAATTTCTAATGAGATTGGTGTCTTACCATGGCAGATCTAGCATATTCCCCGGGAGCTGGTATCTCTTTTTAGTGCGGCCTCATATAGGCACATACCAATCACCGCAGGTAATTTTTACACCCAGTTCTCCTCCTCCCAGAGGGAGCACCCGAGTTCTTGAGATACGAAACTGTACTTAGGATTTGAATTTTGCCGAGAGCCCCCAAGCAAGCACTCAAAATATCTTTTACATGCCGCATAATCATGCAACATGGCCACTGTCGATTTTCTGCATCATGAAAATCCACTGACTTGGGCCAGGGTCGAACCCGCGAGTTTTGGCGTACAAGGCCAGCGCCACCCAGCCGGCTTGAATACAAACTTAGATAGCTTAATAATAATGCGATGATCAAATATGCCTAACTCTAGCAATAAGTAGTATGATAAATTTACAGGAATTAAGAGTGGTGCTGTGGAGGGTCACTGCAAAGCAATCTTCTAAATATGTATAAAAACAAGCCGTTATGGGGTATATTTGTTACAAACCCCTATATTGAAGCAAAAATATTGCACAAAATAATTGCATTTTGTAAAGAATAATCTCGCAGGCCGCAAAATTATTCAAGGAGGACCACGGGTTGGCCATCTCTGACGTAGACGAAAGCGCCGATTGGTCATCTCTATGGTAAAAAAAATTCTTTTGGTCTATAAGAGGCGTCTAAGCCCTCAAACCCTACCCAACTGAGTCTTGATTGGGTAGGGTTTGGGGGCTAATCTAAACTCGACATTGTGGAAAAATTTAATTATTTTTTATAGCTACTCACACACATTTCTTTTTCAAATAAAAATAGAGTTAAGTCTATAACTAACTATCGTATTAAGAAGCTGAATTGAAAATCCAAATGGTTAAACTTTAATTCCTGTTATTTCACAACTAGCTGCTATTCTTCTGGCCATCTCACCACAAGCAATTTTAGGTCGTTAAGTTATCTTTAAATGCCATGTACTATCTTGACAATGAGATTTATGTCTTGGGAACTTTGAAGGCATTCAAATAGAGCTATAAAATCGAAACGTTGTCGGTCTTGCAGATATTTTTGGTCCAACATAGAACTAGAACCACTCATTATATACAGGAATAATGATTCGAGTCAGTTACCACTATAAAAATGCATTTTTTTCGAATTGATTTTAGATGTAAGGTTTGCCAAAGCGAACTCTAATTTACATTATGGACATTTTAATGCGTATACACTTCAGTCAACCCTGCTATTAAAAAATGTCATTTACCTAATTAGAATTCCCATTATTGCGTGTCGTTTTCTACATAAGTCATTATTTAGAATTCTTTGAAATGAACTTTCAATTTAATCATATGAAATTATAAATGTAAATACGAACGCATAATGTTGTGATCGAACGAAATGGTGATTCTAATTTTATTGGCAGTTACGACATTACGAATTCAAGTACGTTTTGGGATATCTTAGAATAATAATTCACGAATGATTTGGGGTTTTGTTAGTATTAAAAATAAAAATAAGAGATTCTAAAATTAGCGCCTGAGTTCTCGAGGGTTAACAGACTTGGATGAGAGACGATTATAGCATAATTTATGTAATACACGAGTAAAGTTATTTCCAAAAAAAAAGTATTATTTGATTCTCTGTGACTTTTCTCAAGAATACGCTAAGTCCTCTTAATCATCAACTGGGGGTAGGGGGCACAGACAGTAATACCATTGATTTATTTCAGAAGCCCTGTGATGAATTTTTATATAAGGGTCACCCAAATGAAAGTGGCACTACAGTCGGTTGGATAAATGGTTCAATGCTATTAAATATAAATTAGTTTTGAATGGGAAGAAGTAAAAAAGACGTAAGAAATAGGCTAGACAGAGATAGGTTGGAAAGTGTCCCAGGGGTCCACAACATCATGAATATGAAATAGCTTCGGTCTTGATTTTGGATCGAATTTTTAATAGCAGCTTGGATCTCATGATCATTGGCAAAAAGCCGTTCCTTCAGAGTTTTCTGGAGAAGACCAAAGATGTGGTATTCACATGGCGATAGGTCCGGGCTGTAAGTGAGATGCTCGTAAACCTCGCAGAGGAATTGCCGCAACAATTTTTGACACGTCACAGCCACATGGAGACAAGTGTTATCAACCAATATGATAACTCCGCGGGACAGCAAGCCACTTCAGCATTTCCTGATATTTTTTCTCATTTCATGCAATGGGGCACAGTAACGTGGAAGCATTGACAGTCGTGTGGTTTGTAGCCAACCATGATGCAAACGAAGTATCAAATGCATTACCAGCACTCTGCGCTTTCTAACGGGCATGCGCAGTCATCTTTCTCTTCAAATTGTTACAGCAGCGCCACCTTCATTTGGGTGAGGCTTTCGTTGCTGTAGAGTGCGACATTATTAAAGATGAAATCAAAATTAATTTTGACAAATAAACAATTACTTAAGTGAGATATATTCTAATTTTTTAAAAAACTAAAAGAAGCAATAGAAAAAAAGATTAAATGCGTATCATTCAAAAATGGTTTGTGAAAGGTAAGTTATTAAGAACAAGTAAATGTCTTGAAAGCTGGAATTATATGAAGCAGGCTAGTTAAAATAACACGAAACTTGTTTTGGGTCCTATTAGTACACTTCTAATAATCCTCTTGGGGAAAAATAATGCTTTAACTCTTGTTTGAATTAAAAACCACCTTCCGTAGAGAGAACTTGATTTTGTGCTAATTTGAGTTCAATTTAAACTTTTGAGTATTAGAGTTGTTAGGTTGCTATTAAGAGTAGTCGGTACCCTCCCCCCCTATACCGACAATATAAAATTGAGCCATTTTAGGAACCTGTTTCTCAGAAAATGTTAAATATAAAAACTTCAAATTTTGTCTGTATATTAATTAGGTTTTTTTATTTAAATAATGGTAAAATATTTAAAATATATTGCTTACTTTTTTCAAAAAATTCATCGTAAAAGTATCACTTTGAAATTTTTTAAAATTGTCATTTTTTTACGATAACTGCTTTTCAGCACAATATTTTGGGAAAATCTCCAAAAAAGTAGCTCTATTATATATAGTTACATATTATTTATGTGCAGTAAAAATTGCAAGTATATTAATTCAGTATTTTCTGTGAAAAAGGTACACGCAGTTTGAAAAAAATCATTTTCAGAAAATTGCGTTTTTAATGTAAAAAGGTACTTCATCACAAAAATAATGAATTACAACATGTATTTGCCCTATTTTATTAAACATTAGTATCTTCTTAATTTTTTAAGCATAAAATAGGAAACAAAAAGTCTTAAAATGTTCAGAAAATACATATATAGTATTTTTCAGTTTTTGTTCAACGGGATATTTTTAGCATTTTGCATCAATTTTCACAAATTATGTAACAATCTGTGAAGAACTTTTAACTTCAATGCATTACAAATATCAAACTTGACCTTATAACATAAATATAATGTAAACATGTATCAATATGTAAAAGTCATGATTTGGGAATAGGTGATTTTACGATGTTGTGAAGAGTTTAATTTTGGATCTGTATGTTCCCATGGAAACACAATTTCTTAAAGTTTCAAAATTCAAAACTTTTTTCTAAACTGTACAAAAGATTTCTAAAAAGTCAAAAGTAAAACTGTTTTTGTGTTTTTAAATATGAAATTTGTGTATTTTTATGCATGTAACAAGCTTCTCGCAGCGACAAAAAGTATTACACATCTGAGTTGTAATTAGTTACCTATTATATTGAAAAACTTTTGAATATTAAAGCTTAAAAAATTGTCTGAACAAAAAATAAACATTAAAATTTGCAATTAAGTAAAACACTCAAAATATATTTAGTTTTCTCAAAAACATGTAACATAAAAATATCACTATGAATTTTAAGAAAAATTGACATTTTTTGTCACGATAATGGAATCCAGTCAAATATTTTGGGGAAATCCCCAAAACACTCATATGAATATATATAGTTACATATCAGTAACACGAGGGAAAAAATTTCATTACATTCATACATTATATTCTGAGAATTACATGAATACAGTTTTAAAAACATCATTTTTGAGAAAATTGAATTTTTACTATAAAGGGCCACTTTATCACAAAAATAATGAATTACAACATGTATTTGTCCCATTTTATTAAATATTAGCATCTTTGCAATTTATTTTGCTTAAAATAGTAAGTAAAAAGTCTTAAATTGCCCAGAACAGCATTTTTCTGTTTTTTTAACGAGAAAACATCAAAATTTTCTCAAATTCTATATAAATTTTTAAAGAATTTGTAGCTTTCATGCATTACAGATATAAAATTTGAACAGAAAGCATCATAAATATAATGTGAAAATGCATCAATATGGTTTGGGTGTGAATTTGAGATGGTATTTAAAAATACCTGACTATATATATATATATATATATATATATATATATATATATATATACATTTCGTAAGCTTTTGTTAGGTTTTCGTAACATTATCATCAGGTCTTGTTGTTGGAGACAGATTCTAAATTTTAAACTTCAAAAGTTCCTCTAAACTGGACAAATGATTTCATTAAACAGACAAAATAAAACTGTTTTTATGTTTTTAAACATGAAGTTTATGTATTTTTATGTATGTAACAAGCTTCTTGAAAAGACAACCAGCATCACATTTAATGTATCATCTCATACCTTTTTCTCAGAAACCATTAAACATAAAGACTAAAATTTTTATTTATATTAATTAGACATTATATTTATACTGAAGTGAAATTTTTTAAGTATAATAATTAGTTTTTCAAAGACAAACTTTTAGTTCACCGAACAATTATTATTATTATGAATTTATTAAAAATTGTCATTTTTTTGTTATGATAACTGCTTTATATTTAAATGTTTTAAGAATATTTCAAAAATGTCACTTCAGTATACACAATTGAATTTAAGAAACATACACATAGTAAATTTACACAATTTTAAAAATATAAATTTTAAGCATGCATACAGTAAATTTACACAATTTTAAAAATATAAATTTTAAACATGCATATAGTAAATTTACTTAATTTTAAAAATATAAATTTTAGAAAACAGAAATTTTTATTAAAAAAAATTTACCTTTTGTACTAATTTTTTTAATTAAATATTTTTCTAAAATCAGCGCGTAATTGTAACCTCAAGTATTTTTTAAATATTTTTAACTCTTTACTAAACCTTTGTGAGTTTAAATAATCAGTAATAATAAATAATTAAAACTAAATTTAAAGTGAAGAACAGACTTAAATTTAGGTAAAATCACTAAATATTAAATATAACATTCAAATTAAAACCACGCTTCCAAATTTAGCTCCAAAATATTTTGCATGTCTAACACAGTTAAATGTGCAGTTACTATACAGGTATCTAATACGTATGAATAAAAATAAATTGAGGCTTTGCAACTTTGCTCCAGATTTAAAGACATTGTTTAAATTTCTATCCGTCAAATAGGCGTGGTTCATTAGCTGATTATTTTTTAAAAATCATTTTAAAGTACTTCTAATTCATATAATGCCTTTATGTTATAACATTGGAAAGGTACCAATTTGGAGATTTTAGAAATATCAAAAACTCAAAATCGATTTTCAAAAGGTTATTTCCCTACTGACTGATCTTAAAGTGAGATTAACGAAGTGACTTTTCGAAGCCTTGATGAACTTAATAAGAAACTTTTGATGGGAATATCCATTTGACACACACACACGGGCGAGACTTGGCGAATGCTGTTTCATCGAATCTCACTCGGTTAAGTGCTTAATTATTTGTCTTAAGAATTTAGGGTAGTAAATTAACTTGATTGTTCCCTCGGTTTATAAAGGAGTGTGATAGTAAATTGATTGAACAAAATAAAATCAGTTGTTTTATGACAATGCCTGTTCATCTGGAGTCCCCGGCAACCTTATTGTCACGACAAACTTACGTATACAAAAGTTCATTAGATTTCCCATACTGCATTATGGAATTTAGTCTCTTGGCCTCGGTTAGATGAGGAGTGCCCTGAATTGTTTTGATAATTTGGTAATTTCAAAAATTCAGCAAACAAAAAGAAAAGGCGATATTAAAATTGAATATTTAAACTGCAAGTCAAAGGCGCAACAGCCCATGAGTGCCAAGGCCCACAGTGCCCATCTCGGTTACCGTGACCTTCGGTGATGAGGTGCATGAACAGAGTCTGGTCAGGGGGTCAGTTTGACGGGAAACCCCCAATGCTTAGAACCCAAGCAAGCTTGGTACTCATTTATCGACCCACTGAACAGATGATTGAAAGGCTGAGTCGACCTTGCCCAGCCCGTGGTTTGAACCCCGGACTTGTGGCGTGGAAGCGAGATACACTACCACTCGTCCATTGGGCTTTAAGTTTGAATATTTAATTTTTTATTAAAAAAAATAGAATGAAAACGCTTTTTTTATTTGGATATTATTGTGAGGATTTTTATGTACTTTTGAAAAGGAAATCTTTTTCTATTAAAATATGTCTAGTACATACATTTAAAACTCTTAATAATAAAGCGACACAATTCTAAAAATTACAGACGAGATTACGAAAAGCAATTAAAAACCTTTACCAATTGATCCAACAAAACTCTGGCATGTTCTTCATTTACAGCATTAAAAAGGGGACACGAGAGAATCAGGATTGTTTTTTTTAAGTGTCTGTTCAAACTTATTGCAAAAACAATTCTGTATTTTATAATTTCTTACGTCTCAAGAGAATTTGATGCATGTGTATGTTGTCCTAATCTTTCAATCTTTACTTTACACTTTAGCTTAGAGACAAGAAAGAGAATGTTAAAATCATCTATAATTTATTCTATCTCTAATTTATTTAAATATGCAAAAATAAATCTTTCATTTTAAAAAGCTAATATATTTTCACTTCACCAACATCGCATTTTAATCTAGATTTGACAATTACTAGAAACATAAATATTTACCTGCGTTTATGTTAAACAGATTTTTCAAAATCAGTAAAAAGTTCTTTTTCAAAATAGAAAGTAACCTTAAAAATGAAAACTCGCGAATGCATCGAAGTATAAAAATATTTCCTCGTACTATTTTCCTTTAAATACCACAAGGTACCATTCTAGAATGTGAAAGGAGAAAGAAAGAAAGTAAAAAAAGAAACAGAAATATTATCGTTCTAAATTTACATCAAATTATGCGAATCACGCTTTACTACTTATTATCTTCGCTGATCCACTGTGTGTGTGAAGGAAATGTTCGTTGTCAATTCTTACTTGATATCAGTTTGAGAAAAGAAAAGAAAAAAAAATATTTGCATTTTTTTTTTTTTTTTTAAAAAAAATAAGGGATGCTAGAATAAGCATTGTCATTAGATATTCAACACGTCATTTTTATCGGGTTGTTGTGAGTTTATCTTTCTTGTTTAAATTATTGGCAGTGTATTAGCATTTAAAAACATCCTTTCTCGTACGAATCAATCAAAAATTTTGCCTCCACGCTGGGGCTTTTTTTTATCTCCTTTTGATATCGAATACGAGGTGAATAATTTTTTTTTCATTCTCAGTGCGTCAAAACAACAATATTTTTGGAGAACAAGAACTTTTATCATTATGTTTTCTACGGGTCTTATTAGTTACGGAAAGCGTTGTAACAGAATTTTTAATCGGAAAATTTTTGTCAGCGTTATTTGCATACAATAGTGAACAATAAAATACACAATAGTTAAAGTTGTTTTGATTTTTTCCCCTTTAGTTTTAAGCATGTCTTGGGTTTTTGATGAAAAATGAGGATCTGATTTATTGTTTCGTATATAATATCTCGTCGTAAAGATTTATTTTATTTTTGTTTCTTAAATTCAGAACGTTTCATTCGCGGTATGCTTACGCTTTGCTTACAAGCTTTCAATTGCGATGTGTACACACAATAACAATTCACTTACGTTTAAATTTATATTGGAGAATTTCCATGGATAAAATATAGTATTTGTTTTGTGTGATAAATTTCATCTTTACGTTCTAGATGAAAGTGCTTTCTCTTTTACTTTTTCTTTAGGTAGCATATATGTTTTAAAATACTGGACATGCATTTTAAATGATTATTCGTAATATATTAGCTTTTTCGGAATTAATAATTGTTTATTTGAATTTTTTTTATTGTATGTATCGCTTAGAGAAATCTTTCTTTTTAAATCTAGAGAGAGATCCTTTTTTTTAAAAAAATTGTGAACACAATAATTTTTTAGTTAAAAATATTTGAAACAACGATTATAAATTTAATTTATTATATGCTTTCAAGTACATTGCACTTCAGGATATTTTTTGGAGTAAATAACGAAATAATATTTAATAGTAATAATAATATAAAAGTTTAAACATCTGTTTTTTTAAAGTAAAGGAATAATTCTTACTCATTCTTTAATTGTTTCAACATCGTAAGTAAATGTTCACTTATTTTTTGCAACTACTCACATAATCGGCAAACAATTTTTATTTCTCAAAATAATTCCGCAAAAAAACTGATAAGTCGGCCAAACCCATTCAGTGGGGAGAACCAATAAAATTTATTCCTCAGTTTCCATTATTCCTAGAATATGCAACTCCGAACTGCGATTTAAGAACTTGTAATGTTATTTTTGAAGGTGTATTTATTTTATTCGAATAAAAAGCAACCTAAAACAGGTTATTGTTTTCTGTTTATAAATTATAATGAAATCTGTACATTTAGTAGATGCTGCTTACTGAAGATTGTAAAATGAATTAATATCTAGAAATCCTATGTAAAAATGTTTATAGCGGCTGTAAATTCGGTTTTATATTGAATTAGCAAGAACAAAAGAGAATTCGTAAAGGCAGTTTTTTTTAATTGGTTTTGTACTTTAAACAGTTCCCCAAACAAAAAAACTTTCTGTTATATATAACTAAATATTTTTTCACAAATTTTATATACGTATTGTGCATTTCAAAATACAATATTCTCATTTTAATAAAGACTGCTCTGCTAAAGAGAATATTGACTCAATTAATTTTAGGGTTGTCTTTCCCCCTAAAGTTAAAAGGATAGGACCCGAATTTAGAATATTTTTTCTTGTTTAAAAGTACTCTAATATTAGTTTTATATTCTGATTTTCCTATCCTATAAAGCAGGGGTGGGCAGACTTTTCCAGGGAATGGGCTATTTCTAATTTTTTCAAAGTCCACTCAGTGACGAAGGTATAATGAGCTAAAAGAAACATACAATGTGCAGTCGGACCTCCCTTTTACAAACCTCTATTTTGCGAATTTTTCTATTTAGCAAATCTTTTCCTGGAACCAAGAACATTTTACGATTTTCTTCGTAAAATAAGCTCCAAATAACGAAGTACGTTTTCTATTCAACGAAATGTTCTCTTATGATTCGATTTTTTTCTCCATATTTTTTAAGACACCGAATTTACTCGAAACCAAGCCGCACTTTTCCCCCAATGTTAATACCATTGAAAATCTTGTGAGGCTCAGAATTGAAGAGAGAAAAAAATTGTTAGATGGAGTATTTAGAGCAATTACAGCTTCATGCATGTATTTTAAAGTTTATAATACTGATAAAAAATAACTAACTATTCACTTCTTATTAGTTTTCATTTTAAATGTATTTTAATTTCGTAAAATTGGATGTCGATAAACCATTCTAGACAATTTTTCAATTTTCACAAAATCTTGCTGAGATTTTGGAGTGAGATTTAGAATCATGGCTGATCAGATTCGAATAAATACGGTATTTCTGGACCTTCGTATGATGGAATGATTATATTAAGTCTTAGCGAAAGTCCCCAAAAAATCTTTTAGATTCACCAGTCGATCGCGATCGACTTAATGCCTACCCCGGCTATAGAGTGTAGCTCTCATACAACTGATTTTTATCGGAGTTGATCAAGTTTTTTCTAGTAATAAAATGGTTCGCGTTTTTTCTCCTATATACCGTAATGCTAAATGAGATATCCCTTTACATGCTAAAATTTTAAAAAAAATAACAATTTATGGATTAATTTGAAAATTTAAAAAAGTTACATATTATAAGTATATGTGTGTGAATTATACAATATTGCAAATTTTTATGAAAATATACACATATTTTTGTCTCGAAATGGGCTCCGATTTTAGTTCAGGCTTTCATGCGTTTGACGAAGACAGTTTTAATTGTTTGGTGGGAAAAATTGAGTTTCCACCCCTTTCAAAAGCAAAAATGTAGCTTTACACTCTGGCCCCTTGCATCGATGATTTATCCCACTCCACAGTTTGTATTCAGTCCATCCTAAACATCGTTGTCTGCTTGTATTTAGGAATTTTTTTTGTATACGATTTCTTTTTATCAAAGATATCGGTAATAGCTTTAAGACGAGTTCACTATGACGCAAGTATGAAATAGGAGGCACACAATGGATAAAACGGAAACTGTAGTGACCACTGAAAATTTGTCAAGGGTGAAACAAATATACGTCGATGGCCAGCGCTGATTTATCCATTGGGCGCTTTGTGCGGGTGCCAAGGGGCCGGGGCCTGGAAGGACCAGGATAAGCTGGACTTAAACCAGATTTATAACCAAATTTTCTGGTTATAAATTTCAATCCCCCAGCACTCTGGACCCGAAATAGCTTAAATTGGCACTATCGATTGCGTAAACAAAATGATATAATGATATTTTATTGTTAATGTTCAACAGTCTTTAGTAATTCATCTACATTTTTTTAAAAAATGTTGCGTTACAAATGCATTACATGGCACGAAAGACGAGACACTGTGGGAAAATGGTGATGCCGGCACCAATTCCGAAATCAGCTGCAAGATTGATTGTAACAAATGATTTTCGAAACATATTGACGGTTAGAGTAATTATAGGTTGATGCATGTATTTGAGTCTTTATACTGATTAAATAAATTATTTGCTTACTTCTTATTATATCTCAGTTAAATTTCTGTGTAAAAAATTTCTAAAGTATCGGATATTGATGAGCCTTTTGCGCATGTTTTTTTATTTTTTCTCAAAAACGTGGAGGGAATTGGAAGTGTGGCTTCGAATAGATGGCGGGTTAGATTCGAGTAAATACGGTTTTTTTATATCCAAAATAAACTAGATTTAATTGTTTCAAATTTCCAAGTTTTATTTAGAAACTATACGCGAAGAAACAGTTGAAAGAAGTTATATTAAAAATATGTGGGAGCATTTTTATTATAATGAACGAGCGTTTAAGCGAATCTTTTCGAAAGACCGTCTGTATTCGATTGAGAACGAATAGATTAATCAGTTTTATCCTGAAGTTATTAGATACTTTTCTAAAATAACACAAGCCCAGTACATATAATTTCTACTCGTGGGAGGAGAGGAACGGGACGCTCTGAATTCCAGCATTGCCAGTGAACGTACTACAAAACAGAACACACCGACTATCGTGTTTCTCATCACTTGTCAGAGCCTCACTTCGCACTCACTGTCCCCTTATTAGATTGCCACATTATCTCCCTCGTGGACGCGGGGTTCGATCCCTCCGCCGCCACCCTTCCCGATTTTAGCCATGTGTTAAATCATGTAATGGAAGGAAGGATTTTACAAAATAGTCCAGAAGCCCGCAATAAGCCGGGATGTTTTATGTGGTTTCCAACAGAAGATTGAATTCTCTCGAAGTGGAGTGCTTCGTTGCTTGGTCTTTATTTATTAGATCTTTGGAAAATGTTTCATTGTACAGCTGTACATTAAAACATTACATTAATGTAATTTCATTGGCAACCTAGGTGTTTTCTCCCTATTACCCTAATGATAACAATAACCCATCATTAAAATGTAGTTCGCAGATTTCAAGTTATTAAATGATGGTGGGAAGGGAGGGTTAATGTTTTAAAAAAGAAGGCAATTTTCATTTTTGTATAATTATTTTTTTTAAAGAAAAAAAGAATGAATATCTTTGTTATGAGGAGTGTCATGGGCTCGAGTTCTGGCGTAGGGATGGTGATATCTGATATCAATCGATCGAAAAATTGATTTTTTAAGTCGATATGTAACACTGAATTATTTCAGTGAATCAATATTTCATCCTAGAAAATCGACATTCGATTTTTTTCTGTTTTGGAAAAAACCATAGAATTATTTACAATTAGTTGAATGTATTGTCTTTAAGCACTATTTATCTCAGGCAGTTGTGCACCTGAAGTATGATCCTATAGGAATATTTTACTGGCAAGAACAAAAAACTATTTATCCTCACGTGTACTCAATAGTCATGATGTATATGAGTATTGTGGGATCGTCTGTTCCTTGTGAACGCCTTTTATCGATTGCCGGCAACATCGTAAGTGATGAGCGGGAACACACACACAGCTTGGATTCCAGTAGACTTGACAGACTCTGTTGTTTTTAAAAAGCTTAGATATTAAGCATTTGGGACTATAAGATATATTATCTATTTTCTAAACTTTTTATAATGTACAACAAATACATTTAGAAAATAAATGTCTTCTATTCCTGATACTTTGATATGGTAATAAAAACAATTGTAATTGTCGAATTCCCTGAACTAAAAAATCTACTGATAAGAGATCGTTTATCATGGCATCTTTCTTGTTTTTCATAAACTTGATTTATATTTACATTGTAAATACAGACATGAAAAAAATCGATTTTTAATAAATCGAACTTTCAGACCTCGATTTTTTTGCAAATCAATTCATCAGGTTACGATTCGAATCGATTTAAAAATCGATCTTTTTCGGAAAGAATCGCCATCCCTATTCTGGTGTTAGTGAAGACCCGCCTTATATCTGTCGAGGCTCAATATCCTCCGTTTGGGGTGGTGTGAAAATTGGGAAAGGGGTGTCAACTCGGGTGTTGTCTTCGTTACTTTACCGTGGCTCAAAATTACGAAATTCGTCAGCAATACCCTTCGTTTTGCTTCACTTTGTGGCGTTAATATAATTTTCATTTTTTACTCTTATACACTGTATTAAGTGCACAAGAAAGAGTTCTGTCGTTTTTGTTTAATACAGGAGGATAAAAATAAAATGTTGCAACTTGCGCTGCTAATTCTTAATTTCCCTCTTTCTTTTTTTGAGTGTAAATGCCTCCGTATGGTTTCCGTTTACTTTGAACTCTTCTGGAAGCTGCTGACGACCGTAATAGCTTAGAGGTTATGGTCACGGAGTCGTGTCCAGCGTGTTATGAATTCGAGCCCTAGCGCCACTGAAGACCCACCGTGTAGAAGGACTGATGTGCATCAAAACTGTCGAAGCTCAAAGTCCTTACGTTAGAGAGTGAGGTACCAGCTCAGATGTTGTCTCCGTCATTTGAATGAGTTTTAAAATTACGAGATCCGTCTCCAATAGCCCTCGTGTCCCCAAATAATGCGACGTTAATAAAACTCATTAACTCACGCAAGTTATTGACAAGATATTGGTTTCAATCATTGTCGCCAATTTTTCAATATTAAGAATAGGTGGTATGTCTGATCTGGTACATTCTTCTAGGGATTCAGCCATGGTAGAACTTTTAAAACGATGTAATTGTTTTCTTCCAAAAACTTTTTGAATTCATAAAGCAAATACATGCTATGTTTCACAGATATTTCTATGGATTAGAATTGAATTTTATACTAAAGGGAATTAATTCTGTTCGAAATTAAATCAATAATTAAAATAAAATATTAGCTAATATAGGGGATAAAATATTCTTATAAGCTTATCCGATAAGCGCTATTACATTTATTTCAATTTAACAACCTCACATGTGCATAATTTAAGTGCATGAGCATGATGTGCATGAGCTAAATAAAGATTAAATTTCTATCTACCCTCCCCCTCTCTTTCTTTAAAATTCCTGAATCCACCATTTAAGAGATTTAATAACAGTAGTACAAAATAGTGAATTTTATAAGCAGTAGCCCTATTGCTTCGCTTGAAAAGTCTTAAATGAAATCAGTAATTGTAATCATGATTCGATAATCACAAAATTACTTTGATTTTGCTAATTGTTGAGATTTTATCTTCATTTTGTTCAGTTTCTATCTTGAAAGTTTTGTGAGGCATATCCGTAGTACTTGTTTTTAAATATAAACTTTTTTCATTTCTGTCTCATTTTCCTCTCATACGATTTAATTTGATCAAACAATGTTTAATTCTCATGCAAAATGGTTGACTGCATCATTTAATAATGATAGTTTACTAAAGTGGGCTGAATTTATGTGAAGTCATAATCATGTTCAGTAGCGCACACAGGAATTTTTCAAAGGGCGGGGGGGACCGGGGTCGAAAGTTCACCATTCTTGTATCATGCTCCTTTTGATTTTGTCGATTTCCGGGAACAAAACACAGTAAAAAACTAATTATTAAATAAATAATTAGCATTAATTAATAAAATTAATCAATAATAACAAGTAATTAATTAAATTTCACGTACTGTATACTTATAATTATAATCAATCGGAACAAAAATCAGGGGCATTGGGGGGGTCAGGACCCCCAGGCCCCCCCTTTGTGTGCACCACTGATCATGTGTTCATGCGCTTTACTCTCTCTCTCTGTTGCCTTTTTAAAAATAACATATTGGACAACAATAATAACTCATAGGTAAACAAAATACATTTTCTTTAAAAATGTAGGCATAATAGCCCATTAAGTTAAAAAAAATGTTACAAAGATATATTACCAAACAAAAAGGACAACCCCGTCCTCATCAAGCACCGTTTCATGTTCAATTTAAAATCAACGTTCTATTCCGTCACGCGAGACTTTCAATTAAATATTTATTACTAGATCCATTTAATATATTTAATTAAATAGGGATTATGTTCCCAAGCAAAAATAACTAATCACAATAACTTATTATTATATTTTAAATGTGATTTTCCTACTGTGAATAGGGCTTTTAATTTATCCCGAAATATACTTCACATCTTCGTAATGAGCCACACCTTGACTACCGAAAGAACTTTAAAACTGTATGAGGATTCTGTTTACCAAGCAGATGGTATTGAATATTAGCATCTGCCACTACCAGTTACTGCATATTAATGGGAATAAACAATTTTATTAAATTGTAGAATCATTTTTCCTATTAATATTTATTTCATTTGCACATTTACAGCGACTTAAAAACCTATAATAAGCATATAAAACGATGTTAATTGCATCTAGTGAGAGAATATCCATCTTAAGGTTATTTATCAGATGTATTCAGTTTCTGCAGCTCCTAGATTTAGCTTTTACTAAGTTGTTAGTATGTTGTGTGAGTATTACATCTATGAATGGTTTTCTTCATTCTTGTACGAGATCCATTGCCTAATAAATATTGCATAGCTAAATTGAACAGAGAGTACTAAAATAAATATGTGTGAATCGTCTTAACCTAACTCGACTCTATTAAATATGGATTATATTGAGATGTGTATTTTTGTTATAATGTTATTATTACTATAAGATGTATTTTATTATCTCAATACAGTTAACTTCTAATAGCGAGATTTCATTCAGAGATATTTAATCTGAATCTCTTCTGGGGTGAGCTTGCTCTGACCTCAATAACATTTCGGTACTTTTCCGTTTCATCGGCGCAAGCGATAAAGTCGCCAAAAATGATACAACCAACGCCAAACGGAATGTTCCAGCTGGTAACCTTTTACAACCACATTTTCAAAACAAGTCGCAGGATTTTCTTATCAGTAGTATCTTTTTCATAACATATCAAAAATAGATGGAAAACCAAAGAGAATATTTATAGCATTTTTTTATGTGTATATTGTATGCTGTCGCCATAAAAGCCTGTTTGGCGAGATTTGCGCTGAAGAAATGGAAAGGTACCAATATTTCTGTAAGAAAATTGAAATTCCTATTCAATAACAATTTCTTAAAGTTATTTTTTTTTCAATAAGATGACTTACCTAAAGTTTTTTGTTTGTCAATTAAAGAGTAAATGAATTGATTTAACTGTAAGATTCTACATTTGGTTCGATACGCTTTATAACAATACAAGTAATCTAAGTACGCAATTCAATAAATTTTGTTACATTAATTAGAAGGAATAATTATATTACTCAAATACTTCTTTAGTAATATTTGATCTCACATAGCACATTGAAATGTAGATATATGGAACATTTATTTATTTATATTTGCTCAAGTGAAGGTAAAAAGAATTAAAAATTATGCTTTGATTTGAAGTGTTTTAAGTAATAGATGAAGACTTTTATTAGAAATATGAAACCTCGTGTCCGTATTCGTCAGCGAATCATGTATCTATAATTATTTTCCAACTTT
The DNA here is from genome assembly GCA_019973935.1 of Trichonephila clavipes. Lineage (NCBI taxonomy): Eukaryota > Metazoa > Arthropoda > Arachnida > Araneae > Nephilidae > Trichonephila > Trichonephila clavipes. Next base: position 93,725 of record BMAU01000871.1, on the reverse strand, counting down.
TAGTGATGTAAGGATGCATTTAATTTCACTTCTGAAACATAAATGGAAAATAAATTAGGAACACGGTAAATAAAAATTTCTTTTTTTCCCCCTTCAATTCTATATTGTTTAATATTTTTCATAGAAACACGAAGAAAAATTTGTTTTATTTTGAAATGATTTATTTTAAAATTGGAAGAATTAAATTACTTAATTCCTTCCTTCCTCAGGGGCTCAACAGCCCAGGGAGGGGAGCCTTGGCCCTTTCCAGGCCAGCCTTTCTTCACAGTATTAAATTAGATGTTTTAAATATTCATGAAGGGAGGTTAAAAAATTACATAATTTCGACTATAATTTTAAACTTAACTCTATTAAAATTCTGAATATTTAGTGTTATTTTTAAAAGATAAATTCATAGATTACGATAAGTAGGGTAAGAAGACTCCTAATAATAATAATAGCTAATGAAGTTAGAGTTTGAAGAAGTCATTAAATATTAAAATTAGTACCAGTGCTGGAATAAATGAATGACAATTGTCAACGACATTATTATTTCGGTTATTTTTTTCTTAACTGAATATTCGAAACTTTGAATATATCAATGTTCAAGGTATAAAATGCAGGTGAAATGCATGCAAAATTTTACAACATTTTGAATCGAAAATATCGTGTTGTGTAATCCTCATTTTCGAGTACAAATTCTTGATCATCAAATCATAATATAATTTACAAGAAGAGGATACAGGGTATAAATAATATTATTATAATACATAATAGAAAAGTTTTAGTAAGCAAGATCTCTTACATTTTTTTTAATTAAAAAATATTACCAATCGCAGTATTTTGAATTTCACTGAAAAGAAAATTCGATGCGTATGCTTTAACTTTATGCCTCAGGTGATTTTGGTGAGAATTTCAAAAATATTTAATTATTAACCTTAGAAGAGTGTCAAAAGGTTACCATAACACATAAAATCTTTATCGATTAATCTCTAATATGCAATTGATCTTTGACGATAAATCGCATACATAATGTAATATCTGTAAGAATAGCTTTCTTGTAATTAGTTCAATAATGAATTGGTATTAGTTTCACATTTTGCAAGACTAAAATCATTATTTTGGCTACTCAGATAATTTTAGAACCATATATGAGAGCTAGAAGCATTAATTATAAATTTGGACAAACTGAAAAGAGTTTATTGTATATGCAAACTATTCTTGCATTTTATGCAACTTTGCGTGTGAACAATATATGTCATATTATTAAAAAATACTATTTTAAATTATCATTTAATTTTTAGTGGAAAAATAAGTTGAAAATCAGTGATAGTTGAATTTTTTTTTTCTTAGAACAATTACGACTCTTAAAGGAAACGGAATCAAATTTCTCGGTAAATATAGCAACAAGTCTTAAATTTAGATATCAAGAATAAATATTTAGTGACTGAGAAAAGTATAGCAAATAACCTTAAACTTGACTAGAGTTTTTTAGGCTCAAAATCCAGATATTGGTAGTACTCTAAAAATTTGTAATATCCTTTAAAAGTTTTAATTTTTAAAATAAATGTATACTTCATAAAAAATATGTTTAATTAAATTTTCAATGAGTTTCATTTAAATAAAATTCACTCGTCTTTTAATTCAAAAATGCATAAATTAATACACGAAAAATTAATGACATACTCCGATCCATTTTCCGATGACGGGTAATGACTTAGAAATTTTAAGCGTGTACTCGTAATTTATAATATCTTTTTCTTTCATTTTTTTTATTGGTATAGCCAGATTTTGAATCAGAATATTCTGTTTGTATCAAAAGCATTAAAATTACCAACTTCGATCAAAACACACTTTTTTGTTTGTTTTTAACTTTGTTTTATTGAATTTTATTGGCCTTACAAAACTTACTCTGTTTCTACATTGCATTGAGGCCGAGTTACAATGAATTACATACAGTTAGAAAAACCGGAAATGAGTCTTTAATCTTCTTGAACAAGACATTTTTAAATTATTCAAAATCTATTTCGGCGAGTCAAATTGCTCAAAATATTATAAATGTATCTATGAAATTTTTTTTGAACCCGGATATTTATATTATGTTCTAAGAAATTCACTAAAATAATTCGTACTGTATGAAAATTTTTTGAGTCATGGTCTCTTATTTCAATAATAGCCTTAATGTGTGACATTTCTTATAATATATACTAAAATATATTGGCATTGATTCCTAAGAAGGTATTTATATATAATGCTTTAGTATGCTATTTTTTAAAAGTACGCTGAAAGTTAATCGCTGTATTGTATTAATAATCGCTATCGTAATACTGTACCTAAAAAAACTGTGTTTTTTATTGCCACCTATCAGTGGCGCACACAAGGGGGGTGGGGTCCTGGTGGTCCGGACCCCTCTCCCAAAGCCCTTGTTTTTTTCCAATTGATTTTAATTCTAAGTACATAGTACGTAAAATTTAATTAAGTATTTGTTATTAATGATTAATTTTATTAATTAATGCTAGTTACTTACTGAATAATTATTTTTTATTGTGTTTTGTTCCCGAAAGTCGACAAAATTAAAAGGAGCATGGTACAAGAATGGTGAACTTTCGACCCCGGACCCCCCTTCCCCTTGAAAAATTCCTGTGTGCGCTACTGCCACTTATACATTGTTCATTCAAAAGGGTTTTAATTTTTCTATCAACATTTATGGTATTCGAGCACATTAAAATGGCTAAATTCGGTCAAAACACATTTTTTATTTTTATTTATTGAATAGAGCTACCTTTTGGCTTTAAAAAACATACTTTGGTTTCTACGTTACTTAGAGGCCAAGTTACAATCAATTGTATAAAATTAGAGAAATCCGAAATTGGTCTTTAATCTTTCAGAAGGGTATTTTTAAATTGTTCAAAATCTATCGGGGAGAGTCTGATAACTCAAAATTTTATAAATATTTTTCTATTAAACTTTTTGAACCTTATATTTATGCTATTTTCTTGAGAATGTACTAAAATATTTCTTACTGTATGAATATTTTTTGAGTTACCACCTGTTATTTAAACAATGGTCTCATATAAGGGGGAGGGTGAATGTTACATTTCTTATAATATTTACTCTATCAGCTCTGAAATTTTAGTACATTCTCTAGACAAAAGCATCTGTGTGATATGTTTTAGTAATACTTTTATCTATTGTAAGTTTATTATTTTTTCTGTAATTGCTTTGTTTTCAAAAATATTGCTTAAATTTCACGCTTAATTGTGATTTTTGTAACATTTAGATTATTTTTTAAAAATATTGTTGGTTAAATATTAGTATTTATTGGTATTGATTCCCTAAAAAGGCATTTATAATGTTTAAATATGCTATGTTTCTCAATTCCTACTATTAGTTTTTTCTTTAACTTGTAGAGGATGACACTTGGTGTTAATATAGTTTTTTCATTAATTGAATTACAAAATGAATAAATAGCAACAAACAAAAATAATATAGTCCAACACCCTACGTAAAAAGAAAAATTATTCGTTGTGTCCCTGCAGAGCGATGGATGACACACACGTTGGACTTCTTATCTGAAGGTCGTGAACTCGAATCCCACCTGGGAATGCCTATTTCTGAGAATGTGATTTCTTTTTTATTATACAGTTTATTAGAATAATTAAGTTTAATGAAAATGAATAAATAGTAACATAATAAAAAGTCCAACACCCTATATAAAATAGAAAACGGTAAATTGCTTTTTATTTTGTCACTTATATAATATTATGATATTATGATATAATATATGAATTATATCTTCTGTCCTACGTGTATATATATATTTATATTAATTGTAACTGTTTAATAAAAAGTAAACTGTTCAATACAACTAAGTCAACAAAGAACAACTCCGAACGTGTTCGGGTACCTTAAAATGCGTTATAAAAGCTCGAAAACCGTTTCATTCACGATTTTTATTGATTTTTAGTAACTTTCTAGGTGCAGCGGTTGAAAAGAGCTACTTTAAAAATTATTTTACTCATTCTGAGTTTATGAGACACTATTAATCTGAATCTTGCGTGTATTTCCTTTATTCGTAGGCATATTTCGAATGGTACAAACAGAGCCATCTCAAGATTTGGACGTAGCCTTAATTTAGATGCCTCTTGCCGGCGAATGGTCCGCAATAGACAACCGAATGATGGATGCGTTGGCCCTGATTGGCCTCTGTTACGAAGAGAGAGGGGGCACTCTACCCTGTGTCCCCCTCCTCCTGCGAAAGGTTCCCAGGAGAGTTGCTGTTCCTTGTTTTTTCGTTCGCCCAGGAGGAAGAAGAAAAATAACAACTTGGTAAGAGAAGGAGAGGGAGGGGGGAGTCGTTTGGGCCTTCCAGATGCAGGGGGCGTTAACCACCCCTCTGCTTTGATTGACAGGTGAGAGGAATTTTTTTTCTTTTCAAAAATTTTATTTTGGACGGGGGTTTTATTTTTCCGTGGGCACCGCTTTGAAAAATTGGATATTTTTATAACAAGATGATGAGGTGTTGGGAATAAAGTGAATATATATTTTTTTCTAATGACGATATGGCGAAGATTTATTATTATTATTTTTTTCACCGGAAAACTTTGTTAGATTTTCTTTTTCTTACTCAAATTTTATGGATTTCGAATGTCGTTGAAAGAAAAAATTATTTAAAGTTCATGAATTTGAATAAAAATTGACTATCAGGTAAAAACATGCTATTGACAAGGTCAACAGATTTATTATTACTTTTCCCCTTGTCATAAATCTGTTGCTTAAAAGTACATGAATTTAAAGTCTTCCTTTTGTGTTATTTGTGTTCGTAAAAATTCGTTTTATCGATTCATTTTTACTTAGTATGAACATGTTGCTCCGTGACAAAAAAAATATCAGTTATGCATAGCAAAAAGATTGGTTGCTATGAAAATATTTACTTAAGTTAACATCTCCAGCACATAATATAGAAGACAAGAAAGATAAGTAAAACGTAGGGATTCTGTACTCTTCATTTACTTGTATTTTCCGAACTTACTATTTTTAATTTTATTAACGTAAAAGTCATTATTACTTAGCTTATTCCTTCATTTAAATGTAAACACACTTTTACGATGAGTTTTTACCTATGTTATGTTGATTACAGCAAATTATTCTTAATGTACTGGCAAGACTGTAGAACTGGAAGTTTACAGAAAAATAGAAAACTATAACATATCGAAAAGAAATTCGAATTTTACAGTATTTCTTTTTTATATCTTTATCTTAGTAAATTAAAAAAAAATCGAACTTACTAGGAGCAGAGAAAAACGCCTTTTTAATACCTTAAATTTAAATGTAATTGTCAATTCAAACTCTTGAATTTATAACAACGTGCTTTCCAATTGTCCACGTACATCTCTTTTTATTATGTTTATGTAGCTTTCGTTACTTAACTGTTGCTCAAATTTCCGAGGTTAATCAGCAATAGCCCTTGTATAGCTTCAAAGTATGTCAATTATAAATAATTTATCTTTTTAAACATGTTTATGCTTAAGATGACATTAAATAATTTTCAATAAAGGAACTAACTAGCATTTTGTAGAATTGTATGGATTTGGTAAAGTATTTCGAGCACAGAAAGAATACAAAATCCCTTATTCCTTTCTTTCACATCATGCATGATAATTATTTCCATTAATATCTAAATTGTTTTTCGAATGTTTGATTTCGTAAGAGTAATGTAATTTCATAAGTGATAAACCAAATAAAACTTAAAAAGCTATGTGGTTCATGTACAAAAGGTCATAAATTTATATATGTAGCAGGAAAATGATGAAATTAGGAATCTCAACGTGATCATTAAGTCAAGTCTCCCTGGGGGAGATGATCACTTGACAGTAGATGTTAAAATAACGTCTATTCAAGGTCATTTCCCTGATAAAAGTAAGGGATTTGAACGAATCCCTGAGCGGTTTCAGTGAAATGATGAAATAATATTGTCAAGAGTTTAAAAGTGTTTATTTAACAAATAGGGTGCATTATTAAACGTAGAAGTAAGTAATACAACAATAGTTAATGAAATACAAATTAATTAACAAAGAATTAGAAAATTAGGCTGGTATTTTTTGACGAATAACATCTTTCCTCTCGGTTGCTTACGCACTAAAATATCAATCCCTATGTTAACCCTATGGTGTGTGTCAATTTTCTTAAAGATATAGGGTTGATATTTAGGGGATCGATAGGGGGTACTACCTGTATGGTTAGGAAGTACAAGCATTCGCCCCCTCCCAGCTGTCTCCCCCGTATAGCATTTTGCCAATGCAAATCCTGACTAGTTCATTTCATCATTTAACTGAAACAGTTCAGCGATTTGATAAAATCTCTTACTTTCATCACAGAAATTATCTTGAAGAAACGTTATTTTAACACCTCCCGTCAATTGATCATCTCCCCTAGGGATTTGATGAAATTCCTAATTTTGCCACTTCCGTGCGACATATATATATTTTAAATCTCACCGTTTTTATCAATAGCGGGAGTACTCAAGAAAGTAAAGAATGCATCCATAAATTTTTGACAAGTTTTCCGCGTGATAGTTTTGAATGTTAGAGCCAAAAGTAGAGTACAGAATTTTTCATTTTTTCAATTTTATATAGATATTTCAATGTTATCTGTAAAGTCTTTTTCCTTTCCGTAAATTCATTTTTAATAGTATCCAGCCAGAGGTAACATAAAACAAAACATCTTGTCATGCCTTCGCCTGATGCCCTTTCTGATGTGATAATTTTAAACATTGGCCACCAATCAGTGGCGCACAGGAATTTTTCAAAAAAAAAAGGGGAGTCCACGGTCGAAAGTTTGCCATTCTTGTACGCCACCCCTTTTGGTTTTGTTGCCCTTCAGGTACAAAAAAACAGTAAAAAAATTAGTTATTAATAATTAATTTTATCAATGAATGCTAATTATTTATTCAATAACAAATAATTAAATTTTACGTACTATATACATAGAATTAATATCTATTGAAATAAAATCAAGGGTTTTTTTGAGGGGGGGGAATCTGGACCCGGATTAATTTTTAATTAAAGAAGGTACCACGGTTACCAAGTACACAGGTACCTTGATACGGGCAGCCTTTCAAATGTCGAGGAAGAAATCTTCATAGATCTCCCGTCAAATGTCGAAATCAAAAGACAACTTGATAATAAATCAGTCTTTGAATTTTGGGCACTTTTGAATTTTCCACACTGAAAAGTATTTCTTACACTGTTTCCCCAATCCTATTAATTATTAAACATGTTCATAATTTAGTAGTAATAAATTAATTATCAAATACATTGTGCAATTCTGATACATTTTTAAGTATATTATATCAGTGTACACGTGCATTTTTTTTATTATGTGTAAATGTTTTTTTTGTTTTGCTTCCTTTCAGCAAATTAATATTTTTTTAAATAACATTTTGTTTTAGACTTCTCGATATGCTCGGGACCTACAAGCAGGATTATCGCGTCCACCGGGGGGGGACCCTACAGTTTGAGAACCACTGGGTTAAGGCAGTCCATGTATTCAAACTGTAGTAAGGAAAAAAGTAGTTTCTACGCTGTCGAATACTTTTTAACGCTTGCCTGATTATCCTGGGTTATCTCGGGTTCGTATATATTACTGTTAATTATTATTCCGAGAAAACTCGGGTGAAGCAGAATTTGTCAGTACGATCTATTTTATCACGGCTTTACTCACCCTGGAGGAAATGAAGGGCAATATTCAGCTTTGATTGGCAGTTTGCAAAGTTTTGTTGGTTTCGCGAAATTTTTTGGTGAGACAGGTCACGTGCTTTCCCTATTGTATAGTACACGTCGGTTTGTGGATTAATAATGTATAAAGCAGGATAGTTCCGTTGCGTGAAAAAAAGTAAAATAATGGCGATGATTTTTCAGAGAGTGATTATGAAGAGGTAAACATTGAAATAGTGGAAGTGATGCTTCTGCATGTAGCCTGTATATTTTGTACTTTAAGTCAGGAGGTTCACGATCACAGTAACAATTTAGAATGGAACTGATTGAAAAAATACCTTCAGAAAATCATCGTGACGAGTTTTCTGCCACATCAGGAGGACACAGCATTAGTCCTTCACTACTCAGGTTAACCTCAGGGCGTTTTCCAGATATTATTCCAGCTACTGAAAAAAACCCACTAAACCCAACAAGACTGTACTCTATGCTCCCTTAAAAGAGATCCCAGAAGTAAGCCAGTAAGAAAAGAGACCATAAGTTGATGGATTTACTGGAGTACCTGCTTCCCGCAGGGAAGCTCAATCTCCAATCATGATGAATTTGATGAGTTACGTGAGTTCAGCTTTCACTTAGCCCTTTGCTGCTTAATTAAATAATATTGTGTTGAGAATTAGAATATTTAAATGAAAATCAATGAATTTACTTGGGTGTAGGAAAAAATGAGAATTTAAGTGTGTGGTGTGATTGAATAAATGCATTAGTGTTGTTTTGTTAGATGTGTGTAATTAAATTAAAGACTTGTCCACTAGAGCGGACTTTAAGAAAACGGAGGTCGGGGATTCTTTTGGTGCAGGATTACCCGCACCGTCGGAAAACTCACCTCGTCTGAATTTCGCCCAAAATGAGCGAGTGAAAAGAGACCATATACCAGTATACAAAATCTCAGGTATCATTTTATGTTGTCTTGTTTCAAAAACTATCATACAAAGATTAATATTTAAATTTTTTTCCATTTACCCGAGATAACTCGAGATAGTAAACTAATATTAAAACTAAATGCTTTTACACCTGTAAAAAATTAAAAACTCAACTTAAAACTTACATATTTTGTTTTGCTTCGTTTCCTTGTTTTTAATAATGAAATTTAAAAAATGTGATTTTTTTTACAATTTTTTTTCAAAAAAATTTGTAAGGGAAGCGGTTAAAGTAGATATAGTCTATCTTTGTGAAAAGAGTGCTTTTATTCTTAATATTAACCCTTCACAACATGCCATCCATAAAAGTGCACTGAAGATTTGATGCCTGTGGATTGAAGCGATGCTTGAAGACGCCCAAAGCATTCTTCTTCATTCTGTAGGCTGCCTTTAGTAATCTAACATCACAAAATGCACTTTTCGCACTAAAATGCTCTCCCCTCCCCTCCCCTCTAGCAATCGTGGCTCCCCCTAAAAGGAGACTAGGGCCCGGAAGAAAAGAGTTTTCTCGGGGGAAGTCTTTTCCAGAAGACCTACTTTCCCCGGTCACAAAAGGCGCACATCGAGGCCGCCTTTTCTGATGAGTTCTCTCCTCTACATTAGGAACACCCTGCCCCCCTCCTCGACCAATCAGCGCCAGCCCATCCATCATCCTCTGACCGCTCCGTGTTTCACTTATTTTAGGAATACAGTCCCGGACAGCATTTGGGAGGGAAATCGGGAATTTCTCGATGACAGATTTCTCTCGACGTCTCTCTTTCTTTTCGCGCAGATGCTTTCTCGGATATGCGTGTGTTTTCTTCAAATATTTGATATAAGGCACTTCGAATTGTTTGGGTGAATTTATTCATTTCTAAGTAGGGGTTCTTTGTATTTTTGGGGCCCTGAATTGGAACTGTGATTCCCCCATTAATCGTTGGGTAGTACGGTGAAAGCTATTGTATGGAATAAATAAATCCGTGTGAGTGAAGTGTTAATTAACATCTCTCAGTATACTAGCGTTATTAGAACAACACAAGTACTATTGGCCCGTAATTTTGAATAAATTTGAGTAAATTACGTCTTTCAAAAGCAATTGCATTATTTATTTATTAGTGGTGTACAGAAGGTTATGAATTCTATTTTTGTTCCTGTATTGACAAAAGATTCCAAACTTTTTCAAGTCCTACTATTAGCTCACTCTCTATATTACTACTCTCTATTACTCTCTATTTACCTGTATATATTTATCTTGTTAACATTTTCAATCGTTAATAAAATACTTTCCATTCATCCAATCAAGTTCAAATAAATTTTTTTGAACTTGTAGTGCATGACACTTGATGTTAATACAGTTTTCCCAAATGTTAATTAATTAATTAAATGATCAATTTAATTAGCGGTTTTTGATGCCAACTTAGATTAGTGTCCATTGTTGTAACAATGTAACTGTTAAAACAAAAGTTGGCGTTGAAAACCTTTTTTCAGCCAAACTAGCCAAAGTGGGGTGTGCATTGTTACAGCAATGCCGACAAATCATGCTTTTTTCAATTCCTACTATTAATTCCCTCTCTCCCTATTTATATGTATTTATAAATATATCTTACTAGCTGGTATACCCGTTCTTCGCACGGGTGAACTGAAAAATTAAACAACACAGATTGAAGGAAAAAGAAGTTTTTAATGAGTTAATTTTATGTGAATTGCAAATTAAACAAAAACAGCTTTTTGCATATCTCAGCTAAACAAAAGAAAGAAAGAAAAACACCTTTGTTAAATTTCAACTATGTGGATCTAATAGCTGATAAAAAGGAATTTTTCTTATTTATAATTCCTCGTAACACTCTTGAGGGTCGATTTTTCAAAATACCTCCCTAAGCTGATCTCTGCTCAGCAAAAGTAACACATTGTTACAAGTTTTGTGTAATGAACGCTTAAAATTGAGTAAATAATTTATATCTGAAAGTATATATAATGCATTAATATTACTTTATGTTGTATTTATTTTATTTTAAAATTGTAATATTCGCAAGCAACGCCGTTTCTTAAATTATAATGGCGATTCAATGAAAAACACAGTGAAATGTTAACGTAGAGTCAAGTTGGCACAAATGCCTAGCTACTTTCGTAGCTCGAGCTTTATTAGAGCTTTGTAAGACCCGCCGTGTAGGGGTGCGATGCACGTTAATACTTTATCCAACCGCATTATGATTTACTGCAGTTTTTTTCATACAATATTTTTTTTTTGGATCACTGCATTTAAAATTAAGGGATATACATAAACAAAATACTCCACTTTGGAAAATTTAATCCGTTAGAGCTAATAAATTAATTAAAGATATTCCACTGCAAAATTAATTATATACACCGTTCACTTAAAATAAGTAGCGAAATCATTTTCCAAGGTCTTCACTAACATGCAAAAACACAAGACACTAAAATTTTGACATAAACTAATTTTTCGGGACAAAAATAATAATCTTTGCAATGCCCTGAAAACGCCGTCAGCTGAAAACGCAATATCTGCTACAAAACTATTCGGCTTCCCCACTAAAATACTCATCATAGAACCCGTGCTGCTATATATCTTGGAAGAGTGGATTTCAAAGAATATTCCTGCTAAGTATTGGTAGAATATTCCTTCTAAGTTGGTGTGGTGTGGTAGTTAGGAGAAGGGGTGCCAGCTAAGGTGTCGTCCACGTCACTTGACCATGGTTCAAAATTACGTGATACGTTGCCAAAAGCCCTCGTGTAGCTGAAAAGTGCGATGTTAATATTCACTCACTCACACACTCCAAAAAATACAGTACAGTAGTTAAAATTATTTTTATACTTAAAAACGCAATATCTGCCTATTCAATTAAAATTATAGCGTTATGATTAACTACTAACCACAAACAAATTTTAAAAATTTGTCCAAATGATGCAGGGTGAAAGAGAAAGTTTATTTACTTTAAGTATCAGAACTGATAAAAGCATTTATTTGGAAAAAAGATCAATTTCGTACTACCAAATATGCATGATAAAATCATAAAAAAAAACATTAAAATAAAGAGAGATTTATAATAACCTCTCCATTCAAAACTTAGTTTTAATTTGAAATAAAAAAAAATAGGCATTATTCGGATCACAGGAATTAATTAGAAGCGAGCCCCTTGCGTAGCCAAAACAAAAAGTGTTTTTCACACAAACAAAAGATAGATATATGCGGACGTGAGCTTTTTTGCAGTGCACGCCAGAATTGCTGGCAGATGGCAGAATTTTTTCCTACTTACTTGACAAATATCGTTATATTTTGGACACTTCTCACAATATCTTTATAAATTATAGCCTATGTGTTATTCTGATGTATAAGCTATATTACTGTAAAGTTTCATTAAAACCCATTCAGTTGTTTTTGCGTGAAAGACCCACAAAGATCCTCACAAACTTTAACATTTATAATATATATTAGATTCAAATTTTCAAACGTTAATAAAATACTTTCTATTGATCCATTCCAAGTAGGAATTGGCTTAATTTTTTTATTATTATTTTACTTGTTATTCTATAAAAGCTGTTTGCAATTAAAAACAGATATCTTGATCAAAAGAATTTTTGATGATTAAATTCTGAAATACAAATTCACACTCCAGTAAGAAAATATAGCAATATCTCGCCTTAGTTTAGATACTTGGCAGATACTTAGTTTTTCGCGCGATACTCAGCACTTACAAGGACTATAAAATAGCGATTCCTTTCTCGAGTTCTCGCCACTACAATCATTAGCGATATTATCCAGTAAGACAAAATCACTACAAACGCAATGGTAAAAAGTAATGGGCTTTCACCAAATTTATCTATTAATAATATTAACAACCTATATAAGCGTATTTTGTTAATTTTTGGTACTTAGTATTATACCATCCACTAATTTCATTAAATCTACTAGCCAAATACCGCGATACACAGTCAATAATGGAAAGCATTCCCTGTGTTCGAACACTGTAACAATAACACTGACAGCATTTGGGGGCTTTTTAAAAAAAATTGGCGATCTCTTTTCGTTTGGTGTCATTGGTTGACGGTATAATATGTAAATACCGCATTTTTTTATCCATTGCCGTATTTTATTTCAGGATTCTTGTATGTAACTAATAAGTTAATAGTTCAACAGAAAGCAAAGGACACTAAATTCAAATTCATTACGATATGTGAACTGATAATTTATAAAAATAGTGCCACCTATTTACAATATTAGCATTATTGAAATAAAATATTATGGTAAAAATGAACATAGATTTCCAATTTTCAAAACAGTCTCTTTTTATGAAAAATGCTTCTAAAATAAAAATATTTTGCTTACACATACTGCTATGGCCTCCAGAGAACCTAAACTAGGATTTTTGAAAAGTTCACATTATTTTCAGAGTTACTAGTAATTGAAATAATAATCGTTTTTTTTTTTAGAATTGTTTTTCCACTTTGATGTATTAAAATATGGATAAATCCACTTTTAGATTATATATTTCATAAATCCTTGTTCAGTTTCTGTACAAAGGTCTGAGCCATTTATAGGAAAAGATTTATTATTATTATAGAAGCATTTTTCATGAACGAATGTTTTGAAAATGCGTAATTCTACGTCCATTTTTTGCCAAAAAATTTCATTTAAATAATTTGTTATTGTAATAATATTCTTAAAACAACTTTATACGTGTATACTAATTTAAGTGACACTTAATATTAAAAAAAATATTCGTTTGTACTTTTTTGCAAAATCACGGTTCCAAACGTAGTCGAATACTTTAAGTGTAACATGTTTATTTCATTACCTTGTATTATTTGTTAGCATTTTAAAATTGTTTATCTTATTTTCTTACCATGGCTTTGTTTTCCTTAATCATTTTCTAGATTGTAAGTTCACTTTGTTTTTCCCAAGAGTTAGTTTTGATTTTCCATACACATCTCGCAACAGAAACCAGATCCCGATTTTCCCGTGGTATTCCCGAATCCAAATCCAATTGAACATCCTCCCTTCTGCCTGTAAATGATGATAAAGCGCTCAAGATATTTGCGGTGAGAAGAGGAGGGGGATCACATTTTATCTCGCCTTTGCAACCCAACAACTTTTTCCGCTTTTTTCTCCGATCTATAAACGGCAAAATACCTAACAGGGGAAACGGAATTTCTCCCCTTCTTAAGAGTAGAAAAATTAATTTAATTTATCCAAACTGAGACTTAACATGTGAAAATATTTTAATTATATAAATGGAAATTCATTGGCACATATAAATTTGTCTCTAATTTTTTTAAAAGTATTAGTAATTAGAGTAAAGAGCCATTTTAAGTAAATTATTTAATCGGGATGTGTTTGTGAAATATTCCAGTTTCTAATATTATTAACAAATTTATTTATTAGAAAGTCGGTTTTTTCCCCCGATTATTCTGGCTTGAAGCAAAATACGATAGAAAACGTATTTGAAGTAGAGAAGTCGATTGCATTTGACATAATTACATACCTTTATAGGATTATTTAAAAGCTACCTAATTCAAATGGACTCATTTTTGAAGCAAACTCTTAGTTCGTCTATGTCAAGTGAGTTGTAAGAATTGATTTTGAATTTCTTATTAAAGCCAATTTGCTGCTGCAGGAGGCCTATTCGAGATTGATGCGAATTGTAATTAAACAAAATATGAGATCATTGGCCAATGACACAATGTGATGAAAGACATGATCCCATACTTTCATAATAAAAATTCTACATCAAATTTAAATACTGCTTAATGTGTATGCAATATAAAGTACCAGAACTCTTCAGTAGCACAATTCTTTAATATTATTTAATGCATAAAAATTTCCATTGAATGCATATATTTAGAATTAAATCCAAAATTATCTAAAACATTATATTTGGTTGCTTACAATTGATTATTGAATTTTTAAAACAGACAAAGTGAAGGGTTAAAAATCGACCTGTCATTTTGGCGATATACACCGACTAGAGCAGTGATTCCCAAAGTGGTTTATATCGACCTACAGGGTCTACGACGACCTGCAAGGGGTTCATGTCAGCGAAAAATGAAATTAGGGATCTATGCAGTGTAAATGGGGGTTACGATAGTGGCTATAATTTCAGATGGTCGGGACTTTGTTTTAACTTCCATGAAACGGAATAGCCCACATACACAGATATTACATGTTTACTAGCATTATATATATATATATATATATATATATATATATATATATATATATATATATATATTATACTTGTAATAGAAACACTTATATTTATCTACACATTAAATTAAAGAATAAACAAACGCATGTATGTATACCCCAAATTTACGATTAAAAACAAGGACCAACATTTCTGCGTTCCTTGTCAGAATTAAGCTAAAGATGTATAATATATATTAGACCTCGCAAATTTTTCTAATATCTATTTTTGTCACGGTCAGTATGCCAGGAACATGAGGTCTTAATACCCGTTCAACACACATTTAAATGCCTCTCTTCAGATTTTGAAACTACATTTGAGAATGCTTTGACTATGGTAATACCACAGAAGGCAATCCATAGGATCATACTGAAAATAAATGTCGTATTACATGAGGAACTGATCGGAATAAACACGTGAGAAAGTTCTTAATTGCTTTTCCTAGAGAAAAAAAAAGTTTTAGCAATTGCCAATCTCAAAAAGGCTGAGCACTAACCGATGAAATTTATGCTAAACCTAACAAAACTGAGGCCAAATGTTGAAAGTTTGTCATTAGCTCAGTTATTTTGTGTTTATTAAATTAAATTTAATTAATAAATATTTCTTTAATTTTTCACGTATACTTTCCCTACAGTTAGGAATTTAAATCTTTAAAAGAAAATAACTCTATACCAGCAGTCAAAAACACATTTGAGTACCTGAATTTGCAAAAATTCAATATCAGGTAAGCAGGGGTCTACCCAAAGCAAGGAAATATGGTAAAGGGTGTATGAGAGAAAAAGTTTGGGCCCCTGTGGACTAGAGGATCTCACTTCAGTCAAACTCTTGTCCCTGAGGAACCATTGATGGTTGGGATCAAGACGGAGGGTGTCGGGTGCAGATCCTAGTTTTTGCCAATCAGTAATGTAGGGGGCGTGAGGGAGGCCTACCCAGAAGGTTTAAAGAGGCAGGTCACCGGGCACATTTTTACGATATCAGTGATAGGCTGCGGGAAGCCGAACATCAATCCGCGAGAAGCGGAAAAGGTGAAAGGCTGCTAGGTAGCGACGATCTGGACTTGGTTTTTTTCCTTTGAAAGGCTATGGGACAGCAA
The DNA here is from genome assembly GCA_019973935.1 of Trichonephila clavipes. Classification (NCBI taxonomy): domain Eukaryota; kingdom Metazoa; phylum Arthropoda; class Arachnida; order Araneae; family Nephilidae; genus Trichonephila; species Trichonephila clavipes. The sequence continues at coordinate 77,782 of BMAU01000871.1, read as the reverse complement.
AAGTTTGATACCAACGAGTTCCGGAACAGTACAGAACTCATTTAAGGTTGTGAGAGATCTACTAGAAAAGTTTCACTATTTCAGGTGAACATTACGATATCCAGTAGCAGACCGTTAAGAAAAAGCGCAACAGTAAACGATGCCCAGTATATGATCTGCAAATTATATCTTATAGATTAGACAGAGCGTGTGTAAATTCGTCGTTAAACTATCTGTAAATAAAAAGTAATATTTTATTAAAGCTGTGTGATTGATCCCTCTCGCTGTCTAAATATTCACTGAACTTGGAGTCACAACATTACAACAGTTAAACTAGAACATGATAGTTTGGAAGATGTACTTCCAGAAAAACTAGATATTTTAATAAAGTTTAATGTAAAATATTTTCTGCAGGAAAACGAACGTAAGCTGCTTCAACATTGATAAAAAAATCTTTGAAATTCTATGCACTCGCATAATAGCGAGCCGTTTTGTTCATCACCGAATAGTTAGTTAACATTTTGTTGGATCTTTTATTCGCCAAAATATTGTTTTTATCTCCAACCTGCAAAAAAAAAAAGAAAAAAGAAAGAAATCTTCCCTTTCGCCTCGGAGAAAGGGAGATTCACGAAAAGGGGGATGGGGTGCACATAGTTTCCTTTCAGCAGAGGCAGGTTTCCGGATTCCTGCGTAACCCATTTCCTCTCCCGAATGTGTTTTTATTTCTCTCGGCTGACAACTTGAATCGATTGTCCCAAGATGGATGAGCAGGTCAACCCTCGACACCGAGACGCTCTCTCCTTCCCCTAATGCAATAACAGAAACGTTTAAACTCTCCAGGCGACCTCCTTTTCTTCGAAAAGATTAAATGTTAAAAGATGTGTCCGATATCTTCTCTGTGAGTTTTGATAGAAAATGCCCATTTTTTACTCGTTTATTGAACCAACTTTCAAAAAATTCTCTCAATGCAATCGAAATATATATACGACATGAATGATGGTATCAACACCAATGGTAGACACTCTGGTGATGACGCAGAAACACAGACTCCCATGAAAATTTTTACTAACAAGGGACGTCTTATGGCATGGGTCAACTGAGCCCAGGGCCTCTTCTTCTCAACTCCGTTTTAATAAGATCTCCGAACCGGATTGTTTTAATGTGGTCAAATAGTATTCCCGCACGCATTTTCTGAAAAACAGGACATTTCAAACTGCATGTTAATTGGCAAAAGTGGTAAGACTATTACTCGTGCTATGTGATGACCGTTGTTCTAAATCTAATACCATACACAATCATTAAACTCATTTAGTCGAAATGCGGCCATCGGTTGAGCCTAGATTTTTGAGATTTTGAGACCCGTGCATATTTGTTTCAAATGAACATTTGAACGAATATGTGACAATGCATGCCATATACCGTCTACTATTAATAATCTCAGGTAGGGCTTACTTTTCTATGGAGGCCTAGGGCCTCAAGGAGTCAGACATCTTTAGGGGAAGACAACGTGGTAATTGTTCAAAATACTTCAAAACAGAAAAAGGTGAAAATTATATGCTGAAAGTCTCCAAAGTCAATTCACTGGTTTTAACGACGCTAGAGCAGGCAAAAACTAGTTAATTTATAAAAATCATGTACACCTGTGATCAGAGACATCTTGACTATTTGAGACCTTGGGTCCCAACATAAATATAGGCTCCACCTATGATCTATAAAAGTAGACAGTACATGGCATACGTCTTCAAATACTAGTACAAACAAGAAATCGAAACAAATAAATGTGTATGAGTTACAATCGTACAAACCGGCTCGATCGACTGCCGTCTTTTGACTGAATGAGTGATGATGGTGCATGGCGGTAGGCCTATGTCTATACATGAACGACGGTCATCCCATGTAGCCAGTTGATAAATCGTTCCAAATTCCCAGTTTTTCGAAGAATACGACTGGAAATAACAGTTGACCGTTGAAATTATTTGAATTATGATTTTATCTCATTTTCGGCTCAGCCTTAATAAGGCCCTAGGCCTGAGCCCAGTCGGACCATTCTTTAATACATTCCTTGCCTTGATGATACTGAAATAGTTACTCTCACGAAGAATTTTACTAACTGGAGCAGGCGACTGATTCGCATTTGTGAGAGCTGATTCCTGATTCAAAACTCAACAAAAAAAATTATATTTGTAAGGACGTCCCCCCTCGAGTGACCTTCTCCTTGATTATCAGTGTGAGCTAGAGGTGTAGGAATAATGGAAGAACTAGAAGCTGCCATGATCTTAATTTGACTTTATTAAGATCTTAAAACTTAAACTTCCAACAGATTAGATTATAATAATATATGTGAGAGAATCTACGGTGGCTAAACACACAATATATATATCATACCGAAATAACGTAACCCGGACCACTATCAATACTAACTCGCCTAAACTCAATTCCAATACTATCACTGATCCTAATATTAAATAGTCACTCCTACCTTAAAGTCGATCGATCAATCTAATCCTACAGGAAGTTGCGTATTTACTGGAGTGTAATGGTATGCACCTTGACCTAATGGCTCTCTGTCACGAATAACTTCTCTTAGCTGTCACTTAATCTTTCCAAAATCTATTCACGCTTGAATCATTGATTATCATAACATTCCTCAAATTGCAACCCAGCTTACTCTAACATCTGATATTTAAAAGCTTCCTAATTTGCATCTTTCCTTCACGCTTCACTTCTTGGGTTTGGTTGGAAAAGAGTTGCGATTCATTCTGGCTCCAAAGAACCCAAATGAAAACCTGTTATGAAAAGACGTGTGAGCCTGTCACATATTTTAAAATAAACTTCCAAAGACGATTGGCTGGTTTTAATGACGCTAGAGCCAGCAAAAACTAATTAGTTTACAAAATCAAGTGCACCTGCGATCACGGGACTCTGAAAAGGAAGAAAAGGAAATGGATTTTTGATTTTAATTTAAGTCGCGCTGTGAAGCAACACGAGGGCAAGTGGTGATGGCCTTCGTAATTTTAAATTTCGGTCAAATGATGAGGACCCACCTGAGCTTCCACATTACTCTCTTAACTTCGCATCACCCCAGCGAGAGGAATTTCAGTCAAGACAGATTTAACAGGCACAGGAAAAGGGGGGGAGATTAAAGGTTAAAATAGGCTTAGAAAGAGAGAGAGAGAGATGAATGGATGGTCTTAGCGACGCTAGAGTCATATTTGGTAGAACTCTAACAAAAATACTTGCATTTGTGATCGCAGAACTCTGAGTAGGAAGAAAAAATAAATGGAATATGAAAAAATATGGGTTACACAGAAAAATCATTAAGGTAGGTGCATCTCTGGCAATTATCCAAACCGAAAACCCATAAAGAAAGAAAAGATCCCTTCAAGATCATAAAACTAAGATTGTTGTTTGTTAAATTAACTTCTGAAAGACCTCGTAGTTGTCGAGGTTGATATCTGAGCTGGCATTCCACTTCACCAAATTTTCATACCGCGTCAACGTGAAGTCAATGGCAGCAGAATTTAGAAACACCGCCGAACGCCAATTTGCGACAATGAAAGCTCGACTATTGAGGCTTCCTGACTGTCACCAAATTTATAACAATGTTTTTATTTTCAGATGACAATATATTTAAAAAATAAAATACTTTTAATCATATTAATATAAGAAAAATTAGGCATTAGTCTTTATATGTATTCTTGTTTCTTGATTTAATATATACGGGTGGTTATCAAAATAATAGAAACACCTTAGATTTGTAAAGAATCCTTTGTTAGTTTAGTGTAGGACCATCTTTGGTATGTAAGGCATCTTGGAATCGATTGATACAAGTGGTGAATAGTGTTTAGAGGAATATTGTACAGTTCTTCATGGAGATATTGTGAAAGTTCTGGTGGAGGATATCGATTCCGTACTAAACACCCTTAAATAGACCACAACGGTTCAATTGTATTAATATTGGATGACTGTGCGGGCCAAGGTATATGTTTAACTTCATGCTTGTGTTCGTCAAATCATGATTGGACAAATCCTGCTGCAGGAATAGATGCATTATCATCTTGAAAATTTCATCTCCTGCAGGAAACATAATTTGAATCATAGGATGGGCCTGGTCAGCTAAAATTTCTCTATACTTCTCCCCAGTGGTCCCTTCTTTCAGAGTGTTACGACTGGTCCTACAGAAAAACACGATACGGCTGTCCATATTATGACAGACACACCTCCATATTTGACAGTTGTACGGAGACAATCGATATCATACACTTGCGCAGGTGCGCTTCAAACGTGCACCCATCCTGTTGTAAGGAAAAGTGTAAAAGTTGATTCATCAGACCAGTGGCGCACACAAGGGTCCCGGGGGTTCAGTCCCCCCAAAGCCCATGATTTTTTTTCAGATTGATTATAATTTTAAGTATATAGTACGTAAAATTTAATTAAACACTTGTTATTAATGATTAATTTTATTAATTAACGTTAATTATTTATTCAAAAATTAGTTTTTTACTGTGTTTTATTCCCGAAAATCGGCAAAATGAAAAGGAGCATGATACAAGATTGGTGAACTTTCAACCCTGGACCCCCTTGAAAAATTCCTGTGCGCCACTGCATCAGACCATATCCATTTATCAATCGACCAGGTTTTGTGAGTGTGACACCACTGTAGATGACGTTTGGCATCATCCTCTGTGACAAGTGGCTTGTGAATTGCAGCTCTGCCGAAAATATTCTGTTTATGAAGGTGCCTTTTAACTGTAATCATTGACACTGGAGAATCCGAATGCTGATTGAGCTCTGCGGTCACTTTTGCTGCAGTTGCTAGCCTTTTAGGCGTTACAATCTGCATCAATACCCGTTGGTCTCTTTCACTGAACTTCTCTATCTATCCACTATTTTGCTTTGCAGAGCTTGTCTTGCCACTCATGATGTCATGAGTTTATACACCGTAGCTCTAGAAAGGCCTTAAATCTGGGATATTTCGGTCGCACGTGATCCAGCTAAATGGGCTGTTACAACTTAGCCTCTTTGAAAATCTGAGAAGTCCAACATTTTACAAAAAAAACTCCAAGACTTAAACTGCATTCACATCAAGGCTGTCAGCATCGAGCGTTGAGTGTCTAACCAATCATAAATAACTGCCCTAATATTTACCAAACTGGGATCTACAAAAAGCTTTTTTTTAAAAAAAATCTCATAATATCTTTTAGAAAAACAAAGAGTTGTAAAAATTTAAGAGAATGAAAATGTCGAGCTTAAGCGTCTGTTAAAAGCATTTTAAAGATTTCAATGTATTTTTAATATTTCATTCAAGCATAAAGTATCTAGCCCCCCCATAATTGCGAAACATTTTTAAAAGCTATTATACAAATAGTAAGTACATGACAAATATACAATATTTCTTGATAACCAGCCATACATCAAGGACGAATGCAGAAATATATTTTGAAACCATTTAGGTATATTTAAATCTAAAATTTTATTAATATATATAATAAAAGATAATCTTTTAATATTTAAGGTTCATTTTTTATTTTGGGGGTAAAAATTTAAGATTAAACATCTTAAATGTGGGCTTATATTTCAAGATAGTCTTACTTATTGCTCGTACTGAGATCTAATAGCTGTATCTTTTCATACTATCAATTACTAAACTGGTGATTCACGTTCTTGCATCAACAGTCAGATTTGACAGTTGACTTATAAAGTTAAATTAAAAAGAATATCGAGTGAGTGAGTGAAGATTAACGTCGCACTGATCAGCTGCAGGAGGGCTTTTGGCGACGGACCACGTAATTTTGAACCATGGTCAAGTGACGTGGACGACACCTGAGCTGGCACCCCCTCTCCTAACTACCACACCACACCAACGGGAGGACGTTTCAGCTCTCGACAGATTTAGTGTGCATCGCTGCCCTACACGGCGGGTCTTTAGTGGTACTGGGCTCGAACTCGTGACAAATCTAGCCACGATCCGATGCCTATACCACTCGGCTACCACGGCCACAAAACGAATATTGAAGTCAGATGAAAGTCTAAACCAGATTTATGGTCTTGTATTTCCAAATGCAGAGGTAAAAGAAAACTTGTATACAAGGTCTGTTCAAAATCACTACCTAACTTTGAATTTTCCAGTAGAAATTTAAAGCGATGCTACTTTGTCGAGAGGTGGGTGACAGCTTAATGAGCAGGTTCTTTAATTTTTTACCTTCGTTCCATTGTACCAGTCGTTTTGAGCAAGAATATGAGTGAGGTGTTGTAATAAATGTTCGCCTGGTTTTTATTTCTCTGAAGATGACTGAACGACTTGAGCAGAGGTACTGCATCAAATTTTGTCAAAATCAACAATTCGTAAGATTCAGCAACAATACTGTTGGGGTCACAAGAATTAAGAAGAGGTTTAACAGATTCAAAAGTGGCCGCACGTCGATAGTGAGTGACCAACATTCTGGGAGGCCACAAACCACTAGAATTTTGTTAAAAAAGTGGAAAATCTGATAATGAAAGATTGTTGATGGACCATACGAGTGACTGCTCAACAAATTCTGATATGTAAAGGTTCTGCACATACAATTTTGGGTGATTATGCGCAAAGCGGCTGCAAAATTTGTTCCCAAGTTTCTGTCGGCGGAACAGAAAAGACTAAGTCTTGCAGTTACATAGGACCTACAGGACACTGTCAACGTTAAATCTCTGGCTTTTTCAGACTTCTGGCTGTTCCCGAAAATGAAAAGGTCATTGAAAGGATCCCGTTTTCAGAATAGAGAGGAGGTAATGCAGAACGTGACGGTCAATTGAATATTCCTAAAGCAGCATTTTAAAAGTGCTTTCGGTGGTGGAAAAAATGCTGGGTTAAGAGTGTATGAAAGCGTAAGAAACCTACTTTGAATTTGATTAGGATTCTAATCCCACAAATTAACTAAGATATTTTTTCTGGCAAAAGGTCTGATACTTTTTGAATGGACCTTGTACAGTCGGACCTCTATATAACGAAGTCGCTAAATCCCGGAAAACAGTTCGTTATATGGAAAATTCCCTATATAGAAGTTCGTCTTTTAATAAACTTTATAAGCCACATAAAGCAAATATTTTAAATTCATAAACACTATATATTAAAAAAAGTAATAATTTCACCTTTTTTTTTAGTTAATATATGTTTATTTTATATATCTTACCCATCTAAAATGAAAGAAAAATTGCAAGGAAAACACGAAAAAAGAATGTCGAACTGTATTTTCACTGAATTCACTGTATTTTCAATATTAAGAAAATAATTTTATACTAAAATTAATGAATTTTAAGGACATTTTATAATTTAAAGCATACAAGTAATATTAAACATACATTATTTTATAATTAAAACACGGGGACACAAAGCAACTCCACTGAGGGTGAAAAAGGATATCGAAGATGTTTCTAGTGAACTGGAAAATGGGGGTTAAAGGTTGCACTTCTTGGATGAAATGTCCAGAAATCTAGTAATCTCATCGAGTTAGGATCCAATAAAATTAGGTCAAGATTTATGACTAGCATAAAATGTGTTAAAGTGAGAATAACTTGAAATTTTTTCAGAAATGCTTTAAAAAAGGGAGAACAAAAATTGAATCACAAAAGAAAAAGTTCATTATATAGAAAATAGGGAGATTTTACGAAGAAAATCGCGATGTGTTCAAGGTTCCAGGAAAAAGTTCGCTATATAGAAAAATTCGCAATATAGAGGTTCGTTACACAGAGGTTCGAATATACACTGCTCAAAAAAATTAGGGGAGCAGATGATTTTAACAAAAGTAAGCGAAGATGTATACCAATAAGTAACATAAAATGAATTATCCATAATGTAAAGCCTACCAAGAAACGGTAGAAGAAAACTTTATATGCAAATCAAAGTTCATGACGTCAAAAACCAGAAAAAGGAGATAAGGGCAGAAATCGGGATGTTGCAGAAACGTCTGTTTTATTGCCGTAACTGTGAAATTCGATTGCGCAGTATTTTTTTTTTGAGACAAGGTTACTTGAGAATGTCTCAACAACGTGATTTACCTGAATCCATGGCATGGCGTGTTATAGGCAGACTGAAATCCAGGGCAAACACAACGTGGTGTCGCGGACGCTGTTGGAGTCGCCAGAAGTGTTGTTGCAAGGCTGTGGAATCGATTACAAGAAACAGGAAATGTTAGACGTCGACCAGGGGCAGGTCGCCCACGCGCCACTACATCAACTGATGACCGGTATATACAGTTAACAGCCCGTCGAAACAGAACAGAGAATGCTACGCAGCTGCAAAGACAGTTGCTCTTGGCAACAGGATGAAAGGTGTCCAGCCAAACAGTACGTAATTGGCTTCATGAGGGAGGGCTCTATGCACGTAGGCCAATGGTCTGCATTCCGTTGACCCCACGCCCCCGTGCGGCTCGAAGAAGATGGGCTGCTGAACATCGAGATTGGGAGCAACATGATTGAAGCCAAGTGCTGTTTACAGACGAGTCCCTATTCAGTCTAGAATGTGACACCCGACGTGTTCTTGTATGGAGGGACAGGGGCACTCGAAATAACCCCGCATTCGTCCGTGAAAGGTCACAATACAGAAGAGCTGGTTGGATGGTATGGGGTGGAATCATCATAGGTGGACGTACGGACCTGCATATCATTCGGAATGGCACTTTGACGGGCCGAAGGTATGCAGACGAGATACTTCGACCTCATGTCATCGGAGATTCCTTTGTTTTCCAGGATGATAATGCCTGACCGCATAGAGCTCATCTGGTGGAGAACATGCTTGAAGCTGAAACAATACAGCGTATGGAATTGCCAGCGTGCTCTCCTTACCTGAATCCAATCGAGCATGTTTGGGACGTGCTCCGACGACGCATTGCTGCGCGACCAAGGCCGCCTGCTACTGTCCGAGACTTGGAGATTGCACTTCTTGAGGAGTGGAACAGTATTCCCCAAAGTCTGATCGATAACTTCATCGCATCCATGGCAAACAGGTGTGCAGCAGTCTTAGCTGTTCGAGGAGACCACACGCCCTATTAAAACTCATGCATCATTTCTAAACAGTACCTTTTTTTTATCGTTTACATGTAACCAAATTGTTGCCCTAAATCATCTTTTCATGTTTTTTCCATATTTTCAAAGAATTAAAGCTTAATACCAAAAAAATTTTTACACCTTTTTTCTGTATTGAGCATTGATACGCGTGTACTATGCATTGCATGCCAATACGTGGCAGTCTCACACGGTTTTCTTCACTTTTTTGCTTGCTCCCCTAATTGTTTTGAGCAGTGTATATGAATAGATTTTAATTATGTAATATGTATCATTTTTAGAATTCCTTTTTTAAAGAAAAATGAAGGTCTGCAATTCTTTTTGTCCATGGAAATATTCAAAAATAATATTCGGTGTATATATTTAAGTTCTACAAAATTCAAAATATAAATTGTATTATTTTTAAAATTTTCAAACAAATAACATTTAAACATATTTTTTCTGATCATATAAAAACGTACATTTTATGGTACTTGCATGTTAAATCGTCGACCCATTTCGCAAAATAAAAAGACATTGCCAAATGATGTTACCGTTGTTATTATTTTGCTTGAACATGCGCAGGCATCCACTATTGGTTGCATTTCGTGGCATTTGGTGAAGTCTTTTGATTTGAAGAAACTGGTCGGTACGCGCGTACCCGTCTTTCTTTTCCATCTATCTAAGACGTGGAAAATTGAGTTTTTAATAAGATCAAGGAAGTCGTTCAATTGCATTAGCCAATTTCTGACTTATGTACAAATTAAAACTTGAATTTTCTTCTGTTCTTCTAATGTCTCTATTTCGCATAGTGATAATATTAAATTAGCCCTTACGTGTCGACCCATTGGCGACCTTTGGCGAAGTTTAACAAAATTGAGCAATCGTCCATAAGATAGTGGCGTAATGGGTGATATGTTCGTTACCCGGGTTAGCGTTCCACGTCAACGTGAGGTTTTTGAAACTCACATATCAGCATTTCAGTACCACGCGTCTTCATCGGCATCAAGACTCGAATAATTAGGAATGTATTAAGAGTCATTAGTTGCACACGCAATCAAAAATTTCTGAAATGAAATAACACAAAATTTACAAAACCTAGCACTAAATGTTAATGGTCAGATGTAACAAACTTCAAGAAAACTATCCTTATTTGTGCTGAAATCTATTCAAAAATTCATTTAGATGGAAAAATAATTATTTTCTTGAAGTAAACTTGTGATTATATTCAAATGAAGTTTTTTAAAATAAAAAAGATAATTACATATCAAGTTTTATTAATTTTCTGAAGCGTAGATAAGTAATTATTAAATGTAAATTTCGAATAAAATAGTAATCCACCTTATGAGAAGCGTATAAAAGAAACTCAACGAAATGTTTTAAAGGTCAAAACGTTCTTCTTAGTGCAGAACAAGAACGAATTGCAGACAAATTTAAGTAGCAGAATTCTCAAGTATAAGAGAAAACGTTTTCTTTTCTTACTCGAAAAAGAAGGGGAAAAAAAAGAATACCTCAAATTCTCGTTTCTGCGAAACACACAGAAGAGACTTATTTTTTATTATTTTATTCCAAAAACATTTCTTCCTTTTCCCAGTGTTCTGGAGACCTTTTGAGAGAAGAAATGTTATTTTTGTTCATTCTCCGAGAGAACATGTTCCGTTCAAAATAACACGTTCAAAAATCTTTTCCTCCTGCTCCTCGAGCGAAAAGAGAGAGGAGGGGTGCGGTAATTTCTTGCGGGGGCAGACGAAAGTTTGGAGAGGGTTCTTCCTTGACAAACGATGTTCGACCATCGCCGGATTCCCGAGGGTTTGCTAGGGACCGTGAAACCCATCCTCTGCAACACCATGATGCATCGCTTATAAAAGATGAGCCCATTACTCAATATTCTCCGGCACAAATCAATTTAAACACTTCCCGTAGAGTGCTATCTTAGCGACGCATTGTAAACAAAGACGGGGGACATCCACAAATTTCGCCGAAGAAATTCAAAAGGATTGATCCGTCTAATCTGATCTAAACGTAGGGAATGGAATACTTATGCCATAAATGTGTTTTATTTGTCTCTTGTTTCAACTAATAGTCTTCTAAGATTAGTAATTATATGACCCTGATTAGTTTTCTATTTGTTGGATTTAATTATTGACCCACAAAAAGAGAAGAAATGTGGGGATATTAAGAGATTTCGTAATTTGTACTACTGTAAATGTACACAATGATGATACTTATGCTAATACAACCACTATTTATATCCACGATATTATTATTGTTCATCCAAACGTCCTTGCTTGGCTTCTTGATTATTAGACGCCGAGCCTCCCAGTACCGATTGACGACGTCGTCAGTCGAGTGTTCATCGAGTCCAATGCATTGGAGCAGGAAGTCGCCACTCATCTTGGCGTGGCCGCAGAGTAAGCGGGCTTCATCAGCAGCCTGACCAAGCCAGTGGAGGTGTACTCCCATCCCATGATTGATTGAATATTAACGTCACATTGTTCAGCTACACGAGGGCTTTTGGCGACGGACCACGTAATTTTGAACCATGGTCAAGCGACGGGGACGACACCTGAGCTGGCACCCCCCTCTCCTAACTACGAGGTGTACTCCCAAGAAGTCATGTCAGCGTTGATTAGGCGAAAGTGGACAACGGCCTCGACTTTTTCCAGATACCTCGGGATAGGACCGACAGTGGCCAGGGTTTCCAATAGCTTTCCAATGCTCTAGTTTTTTTTGGGTCGTTGCCATATATTTGTCAATGTATATGGTTATAATGCTCTTTGCTCTTCTGAGGGTCAGCGGAATTTCCCGTTGATATGTCCAGGCTCTCTCCTTACAGGGGATCTCAACATGATTTGAGACATGATTGAGACTCAACATGATTTGATTGATTATTAAATCGCGCCAAGAAGCAATACGAAAGCAATAGGTGATGACTATATAGGGGTGATTTTGCACCTCGGTCAAGTAACAAGGATGGTACCTGATCTAGTATCTTATTCTCCAAATTTTCAATCTAAATCAATATGACTTTGGACCTCGACAGATTTAGCATACATGAGACAAGGTTGGTGTTCGGTGATACTAAAAGCTGGCCTTGAATTGGCGACCATGCTCAACTAAACGTCGGAAATTCTTAGACGAAAAATTCAACTATATGTTATATTGAAGCCGTTCATAATAGGGAAAAGGCTGTGTCGATGCAGGATTTAATTCACTAACTGATCTTTCAATTATATTCCATATAATTGAGTGAACTAAATGGCTAAATATTCATTGGAATTATCTAAAATGTTCCTCAAATGAGCCATGAAAAATTTTGGACCTGTAACAGGAAACAATCAACCTAGAAAATTTTATCGTCATTTGAGCTCATGGCGTCTCTGAAAATCTGCACATGCCTACCATGCAACTGAACATAAACATTTCGAGGGAATTATTGGTTCAGTTTGAACAGAGGACTAAATCCACCAAACTTATGACTCGATTGAAATAATGCTGAACACGACCATGGTTGAAAAGCTTTTTAATCTTCATTACGACATAGAGAATGCATGTATTCAATTAATATTTTCAATAGTTTAACAGATAAATCTTATTTTTGACAACTGGTCGCTTCCGGTATTTGTATATAAGAGTAATTTTTTTCTATTTCATTTAAACATGCGCTACTTTCAAGAAAATGATTTTTTTTTCTTCAAAGAAAATAATCAGAACTAAAAAATTAATTTAGTTTAAAAGTCAAAAAATCTGGAACAAACATTAATCTGAACTCGAACGGGTACCTTGACTGATATATGTCCGACAACGAGTTTGATGTCAAGGCTTTTCGGTCACCGTTTCGTTTGACTATTTTATTAACGTATTAGAAGCCACCCACACATCCGGTATAGTGGTAAGCGATGCTGACTTCTGTGCAGTAGGGCCCGGGTTCGAATCCCGGGAAAAACATGGATGTTTTTAAATATATAGTGCCTTCGCGGCATGGGGGTACTCTAAATAGCCGTCAAGCCACAAGTCCTTTCGTGAGGTTGGTGGCAGGGGATGAAAGGTGGGAGACCCCTGAACCTCCCCCAGAGTGTTCTTCCTCAAAATTGGGGTGGAACCGAGCCAAATCGTACTGTCACCTGGATAGTGCTCAAAGCTGCAGCTAATGACAGGCGTACAACCTCAACCATCTCCATGATGAATTTTGAGGGCCTCTATCTGACACCGTCTGACAGGTGGCATTAGCAACAACATTAACGTATTAATGAGAAGCAAAAAAAGTCTACTAGCAACGTACCTTTCAATTTTGAGTCATGGTCAAGCAACAAAAGTGACACCTGAGTGGATAACCCATTTTTAAAATGCGAAAGGCTCCATGTAGGATCGCGTTGCCAATATTATTGAATACCATTGTCCTGTAATCATAAATAGGATTAATTATTCATAAATAAAGAAAGAACGTGGGATCAAATACATTAAAAAATCAAGAAAACGAAAATTACAATTTTAAGGTATCCGACTACGTTCGGAACCGTTACTTTGCAAAAGCTTATAAATGGATAATATTTATCAAATTTAGTGTTACTTAGGTTAGAAAAAGTATATAAAATTGTTTTAAAAAATAATTATAATAAAAAATTATTTAAGTACAATATTTTGACAAAAAATGAACGTAGAATGACCAATTTCTCCTTTTATCAAAAATGCTTCTATTTTATTAATATTTTGCCTGTATATAGCTCAGACCTTTGTACAGAGGCTGAACTGAATTTTTTAAACTTTCAGCTTAGAAGTGGATTTATCCAGATTTTACTACATCAGAGGGAAGAATTTTTTTAAAAAAAACGCCGATAATTATTGTAATTGGTAGAAACTGAAAATAATGTGAGTTTTTCAAAAATCCTAGTTCAGACTCTCTAGAGAAGTCTTTACTTTATATAAGCAAAATATTATTTTTATAGAAGGATTTTTTTATAAAAGGAGAACGTTTTGAAAGAAAAATTATTCTAAGTTAATTTTTTGCCAAAATATTGTATTCAAATATTTTTTTTTTCTCAAAATGCCCTTAAAACCGTTTTATTCATGTATTTTAAACTAAGTGACACTAAATATCATGAAAATTATCCATTTATGCGCTGTTTTAAAATCACGGTTCCGAACGTAGTCGGATTCATTAAAAGAGTAGAAAAGATTAATCCATCAACACACTAAAAAATACCAAACAAAACAAGCCTTCCTCCAGAATTCAGTGCAGCCAGCCGACTCCGCTGCCAATAAGCAAGCGTAAATGAGTCGTAAAACGAGTCAGCCGATCCAACATTTAACACCCACACCCAAAAGGAATACAAGAAAGAGTAATACGGGCCGTGTCATGCTCGGAAATTATCAAATTACTCTCGAATCCATCTTCTCCACCTTGCAGTAGCAACGCGAGCCAAAGGTGCAGCCGATTAAGATGAATAATGCGGGGTAATTGCTATTCTCTACGGGGCGCCCCCCAGTTTAATATTCCGAGCAGCGAAGAACGAAACTTTAACGGATCTATCTTGATTTGCATTGTTTTGTACTACAGAGATAGATACAGAGGACTCATGAATAATTACGGTTGACAGAGAATCCTGTGGCAATGATAATTGAATCGGGTTTCGTGTTGTTGTTTACGCAAGGGCGATTAAGTTAAACAAGTTTAAGAAAGGTCTTTTACATTTTAAGATGGTATCGACGGGAAGTTAATGAAAGGGTAGGGGTTCCTCACGCTAATCCCACGAATGAGGTGCAATTGTCTATTACACCCGTAATGGGTTAAAGGGGAAGAGGTAATTAAAGAAACAGAAATTTACGAGAGAGATTTCTGTTCCTCATAAACCAGATAAAGTTATTTGGCGATGAGAAAAATCCAACTTTTTCTCTCCGTCAGATGGAATATATTGTCTTGATTTATAGTTCAGTTAAAGTTACTTATATAAATAAATTTTTGTTTTAAAGATATATGTAATTGTTTTTACAACCGATAAGTTCACATTTGTGTAAGTCAATTATTTAATAGTAATCAAATGCTCTCTCTCTGTAATTGTTACAGTATATATATATATGAGACTTAGATACATGGTTAAGGAAGGGGGGGGGAGGAAGTAAGTATTTGTCAAGGAGGATTTTGAAAACAGGATAATACCACTGGAGAATGTAAAGGATACTGCTTTCTACATGCTACCTCCAATGGCGTAGGTCAGTGGCGCACACAAGGGGGTCCTGGGGGTCCGGACCCCCCAAAGCCCTTGATGTTTTTCCGATTTATTATAATTCTAAGTATATAGTACGTAAAATTTAATTAATTACTTGTTATTAATGATTAATTTTATTAATTAACGCTAATTATTTATTCAAAAATTAGTTTTTACTGTGTTTTGTTCCCGAAAATCGACAAAATCAAAAGGAGCATGATACAAGAATGATGAACTTTCGACCCCGGACCTCCCCTTTGAAAAATTCCTGTGTGCGCTACTGGCGTAGGTAGTTCTGAGTGGGCCCTGTACCAAAGTTCCTTGGGGTCCTCTCTAGGGCTTTCCTAAACATTTTGCGATTATTTGCTTACACGTTTTGCGGCCCCCGAAATTTGGGGGGCCGTATCATTGATACGGCGGCCGCTATGCCCCTGGCTACCCCATATGTATCCCTTATATACCCCTTATTTACTAAAGTCTATTTACCGAAGGTTATATTTACCCACTATTTACTAAAAAGAATGTCTCTCTGATATTTTAGGGTCGTATTTAAATTCAGTTTCCACACAAAGAGAATAAACTCCAGTGGAGAGTTTTGATTGTAGATTCAAATAAAATTCTTCTAAAAAATTAAGACTATAACTTTTTGATTTATAAATTATCTTAATTGTTAATAACAACTATAAGAAATATCCGAAAATAGAATCAAACGAAATCAAGTAATTGTACAGTCTAATTTTTACGCGGTTTTTGTTCACTGGTTCTTGAAACAAACAAAGGCGATGAATCTAGTAACTTAGAATCTCGGTCAAATCTCGATGATATTTGAGCTAGCCCTGAACTCTCCAAATTTCCACATTTTTCCAATGTGACTGCTTTAATTACCAACAGACTTAAAATAATCTCAACAGGATTGGCTGTTCCAGCAGTTGTTTCCTAAGTGAGTGAATGACTATTAATGTCACACTGTTCAGCTACTCGAGGGTTTTCGGTGACAGACCTTGTAATTTTGAACCATGGTCAAGTGAAGAGGACGACACCCCACTTCTGACTTCCACACCATCGCAATTGGAGGATGTTTTAGTTTCGACAGATTTAACTTGCATCGACCCCTACACGGTGGGTCTCGAACTCCTGACACACCAGTCACGAGTCTGTTACCTTCACCACGAGGCTACCACGGCCATATTGTTTCCCGGGGTATTAAATCACTTACGACTGAGTGTTTTTTAACATCACACTCTGAAACAATATGACAGTAACTGACTATATGCCTCATAATTTTGAGCCTGCCAACTGGGTGGCGGGGTTGGTTTGTTGCTGGCGTACTGCACCCAAATTTGCGGGTGCAACCCCAGCCCAAGTTAGTGGATTTTCATGAAGCAGAAAATCAACAGCGACCATGTCGTATGATTATACGGGATGTAAAAGATCCCTAGAGTGTTTGTCTGGCTTGAGTGCTTTCGACAAAATTAAATTCTGGTACAGGTTCGCATCGTCAGAGCAAGGGTGCTTTCCTCTGGAAAGGAAACTGGGCTTCAAAATTACTTGAGGAAATTGGTATCGCTTATAGGATGTCGCGCTAAAAAGTGATATCAGCTCCTGGAGAATGAACTAAGCCTGCAAAGGTTAAAATATCAATGCGTAGCCCCATTAGAAAAAGAAATAATTTTGAACCTCTGTCTATTGACGTGGGTGGCACTTGAGTTAGCACTCTGTTACCGAAACTTCCATACCACATCAACCTAAAACTTATGCAAACGTTGTCAGAAACGCATTGTATCAAAGCCTGGTTTTTTTTTATCTGAAGCATAATGATGTCTTGCTTTTACAAATGTTTAATATCGTTAAATTTCTATAATCATTCATACTACTTACTGATCTCATGTTGTAGTTATAATAGAAAACTATTTTTAACATGAATTTAAAACAATTTTAAGCCTTTCAGTCGATTAAAAAAGCTTATTTATCAGCTTTAACAAGGTTATGGATATGTAGCATAACATCCTTTCTTTCAACAGTTGTAAATAATGTAAACTTCATATTATAAAGACTTTCTGCGTGGTTCATTACTGAATCTGGATTTGGAGATTTTCAAGAGGGACAAGACAATTAGTTAATGACTGTGGGATTATTAATGATTCAATGGAAAACAAGTAAGGGAAATAATTCAGAATTAGAACTCGGTTTTCGAAGGAAATCAAAAGATCAAGCGTTTCTCACGCCTTAGTTTTGCAATAAAATGGATTATAATGTGCAACAATCATCTCATCAAGAAATAGAAGCTGAAAGCAATTTATAACTTGTTAAAACATTTAATTCAAACGAAAACACTTTCGGAAAAGATATCTGCCCATAGTAATAAAGTATACATCAAAATTAAGGTTCTCACAATCTGTCAGGATCTAATTTATAAAAAAAATTGACCTTTTTTTGGTTAATTTTAATCCACAGTAGGAGAGTGAAGCAAAGTTACTCGAGAAGGTTATAAGCGATAAATAAACCTTATTTATAAACTTCTCTAAAATTTACAAAATCCTGAATTAACAAAAAATATAAACCCCGACTAAAGTAATGAAATACGATGAGAATGAATTCATGGTATTTTTTCATTGTATCCAAAAAGTTCCGCGTAAAATCTTTTAACCATGGCCATTTTTTGTAGTAAATATTGGCCAGTTTATGACCAATATTTGTAGTAAGAAGAAACATTTATTTGTTGTTTATATGTTCACAAAATTTCAAACAAATTGGAAAAAAAAGTTTCCTTTTCACAGATGAATAATATGGACTTCATTTTCAGAGTGAAGCTTTGTTTGCCTGCGGAGACTCATCAACTCATTTATCTGATTATATATATATATATATATTGTATTCTTGTTTAAACATAAATTAAGGTGATTCATTAAGAATACTTTTAATTTTCTCTATAAGTTTTATTTCATTGTACGAAAAACTTTCAGTTGAACTATTTATTAACATTTCAATTAGCATTTTATTAACACAATTACGCACATAAGCGCTGATATTTCTGTAAATTATTACCTGAAATATAGCATTTAACCCCTTTGATGGCCGTTTCAGCCAAGTATTTATGGTTGTGGACACGTGACCGGCGTTGTCGAGTCGAGAGTTGGAATCCTGGTTCTACTGATAAGCCGCCGAATAAAGGGTTTATACTCGTTAAATCTATCGAGGCTTAAAGTCTTCTCGTTTTGGATGGTAGGAAGTTTGGAGAGTGGGGTAACCACTCAGGGGCTGTCTTCCTCATTTGACAGATAATCAAAAGTATGAAATGCGTCGCCAAAAGCCCACTTGTGGCTTTGAAGTGTTAAGAAAATAAACAATAAATCAGTCAATCAATTTCTATTCTGGGTGGAGCTCGGTCTTCTAGGATAATAAATAGCTAGGTATAATAATTTGTGTTGCTGTACATCTTTTACAGTCAATCAATCAAATAAGTAATTTATTATACTTATTATAGAGCTAGTTCCCACATAAACATTAAAATTTTTAATTACCAGGCCACTTAATACTCTTTTTTTTGTAAACAGACATCAACCAAGGACGTCAGTACTGTATCCTATTGATTTTCTACAATCACTTCCCCACATATTTACATCCTTTTTTATTCACCACTGTTCACCCTTTTTGAGAAGTAAATGCGTATATTATGAACTTTGACCCCGCAGCCGTGTCCGTAAATCACAGCAAGATTAAATTTCACAAACTCCAGCGATTGACAAGACAATCCATCAATTAATAATCAATATTATTAATGGTTTTCAGTAGAATGCAAAAACAAGCGATTTTTAAGTTTTCAACGAGTGAGAAAACAGGTTATCCGGGCTAGATTGTCCACGAACTTCTCACGCCTTGCGACGATACGACAGAACCCCAATTAATCTCCAACTTGTTGCAAAACCCGCGCCCATCAATAAACACAAAACCAATTCATAACTGCGATCGTTAAGAGGTTGAAGTTTTCCGATTCATTGGGTGGCCTCAATTAAGAAAGCGCTGATTAGTTCTTGCTCTCTCTGAGAAGTTTCAGAAACTTCCCTTAATCCACGTGTGGAGAAAAGGGGTGATAAATGGAGTGCAGGAGCTGTCACGGGCGGCGATCTCTTTTCATATTCAAATGAAGCGTCCCCGCTCAGGATTCTTTTCCTGCGACGCTGAGGTCCTGTGATGACGGCGGAGATACAATTGTCGATTCTGATGGGCAATTATCCTGTCCGCATGTCTATGATGTGTCGACGCAACTGCGCGAGAGATAAAGCAGCTTTATTTTCAATAGATCGAAATAAAAATTCTGTATGTAAGAGCATTTGTTTCTGATGACTTCATTAAATCTAATTTTCAATTCTGATTCTTTTGATGAAGATAAAATCACTGGCAGAAATCTGTCTGTGCAGTACATAATTGTCATTGTTATAGCACGCAGGAATAAAATTCATGAAATGTTTTAAAATATTTATATGAAAGCAAAGTAAAAATAATCCAAAACAGTCTAAGTAACAGACAAGTATCGACAACTTGTCAAGACCAGAATTATATAGTATCAAAAAGTACACTAGAATGAAAAATGAACAAAGCAGAGGAAAAAAACACATATAGGTTAAAAGAAAGAAGAGGGGGAAATAATGTTCCAGTCTACTTACAAAGATATCATGAGCAATTAAAATCTCCGATACAAATGAATATTTAGTGCAAAATTTAAAAAGATGAGAAACACAGACAAAATTGTCTAAAAATGAATCAGATGATGCATCTGTTTAATCAGTGGCGTGCACATAATGTTCCAAAAGAGGGGTCGAAGGTTGAAAGCCCACCATTCTCGTATCATACCCTAATACGCCACCCAACATAGCCTTTTTTTTTTTATTTTGTCGATTGTTTGAAATAAAAATCACTAATAATCACTGAATAATTGAAAAAATTGTTACCATTTAATAACAAAATGAAATATTAATAACCGATACTACTAAATTTTAGAACTGTATACATAGGATTATAATCTATCAAAAAAGAACAAGGACTTTGGTAGGGGGTCCAGACCCGTGAACCGCATTTCCCCACCCCCACCCCCTCCTCGTGTGCGGCACTGTATTAAAAATGGAATACAAAAACTTACTCTTCTATGACTTTTTTCAATCTTTCTGGTTACTTCACGATTCCACTCTCTCCTACAATTTATAGTCCTTATCAGCAAACAACTCAAACAAGTGCGATTTCAGGTCATCTGCGCTACTAAAATTTTTACCCTCTAAATATTTTGTCAACTTTGAGCTAAATGATAATCCGATGCTGCAAGATCAAGACTATATGGTAGATTCGATATCGTTTTCCAATCAATGTCCATTAATTTCGTACGTGCTGCTAAAAATGTATCACATGATCTTTAATTCCTACTAATAATTCACTTTCTCCACTGAAGTTCAAATATATATATATATATATATATATATATATATATATATATATATATATAAATTTGTAGTGGTTGACACTCGATGTTGATACAGTTTTTTTTAAACATTAATTAATTAAATTTTATTTTTCAGTTTTAAATTTATTCTGCGTTATTTTTCTGACAAAGTTAGACTTATTTGCAACAGATGGCGCCAATTAATTTTTCTAACTAAGTAGAAATTGAATTTTTTTTTATGGTACTTGATCAATTTATGGGATGGCAGACATAGATATACATGGGAAGCCCGGGCATATCAAAAAGTCGAAAATAAGAGTTCATTGAAAAAATCTTTTATTTACTGCAAAATACATTCTGACTTAATAAATAATAAAATACTCATTTACACTGAAGTACTTTTATTTACTTGAAGGTAATTTTTATTACTTGATTTTATTTACTTGATTTATTCATTTGAAGTACTATTTATCAGTACTTGCATTTGATAATCAATTTATCAATACTAAACTAAGAATGAGTTTAATAATTTCTATATATATACTGACTCTCCCATGGGCTTTCCATATACAAAATTAAATACTTATCTTAGTAAATATGTTTATATTTAAAGTCATATTGTAGCGTAAGCATCTAAGTACATCAGTATTGCTTTCAATTCAATCCTATTTTATAGAGGAGGGCGCGAAGAAAATTATTGGAAATTGGGTGGCAAACATTCAAAGTTTGAGGAGTACTGGCTGAAGACGAAATATTGGTTAGCACGAAATAATACAACGGTACCGACAAACTGCTGTCTATTTTCAAGCAATTTTTTTTTCTCTTGAAACGAAAATCACTTAACACGAAAAGATTTCCCTTTTGAAAATTAACAAAATACGGAAGGCTCCAGCCACTTAATGAAATGTTTAAGAAAGTTTCTGTATTATTGGACTGTCCAACTGAATTATCGAAAGAATTCGTTGTAGTAAATGATGATGATGATAATGTGTGTACAGCCCCAATTTTTTTGAAAAAAACTTATTAGAGTCTTATAAATCTCAAGAAACATTGATACAGATTCCGATGACGAAAATAAATTGAATAATGCAGCTCCTGTTCCCAAGTCATCCGAAACGAGGAACATCTTGAAAGGTATGCGCAGTTATTTAGATACACATTCCAATAGTGAAACGAATCCCAAAATGGTCAATATCGAACAATTTGTTGACATTTGATGCTGAAACAGATAATGCAAAAAGAAAAATATCTAATTATTTTCCAATAACTCAAATGTTAGTTTTTTTCAAAAACACTTTAAAATTTTGCATTTAATTTCATTAAGTTCTTGTGAATGATTTTGTTTAATCGATTTTTATTAAATACATACATATGTACATATCTATAAAAATAAAATTTACTCCAATGAATTTAATTTTTTTTTTTTAATATCCTTTAAAACGAAATTCTTTTAACAGTTTCTTCACTCTAGTGTTAAACGGTTTTCACTGCATAGATAAAAAGAAATTTGACTTCCTTTAAATATTTTACCGTAAATTATGCATAATTACATCAAATTATTTATGGATAACAAAATTTACAAAATTAGACTTGAAAAAAATATTTGATACATATGTTTCTTATTAATTTATATCTTTCGTTTCTCATAATTTTCTTTTCAAAAAGCATTCCATTGTGAAATAAGTTGAAAATTAGATTTTCTTAAAATGCATGATTTCTGTAAAAAAGTTTAGGGTGCAGTGTCTTGCTTGTGTAATACCATTTAATCAATTTTATGTTCAATCCAAGCAAGAAACACATTTCTAGTTTTTTTATAACCAGATTTCCTTTTTTTTTTTTTAAATTTTTTTTTTTCTTTATTTCATGGAGTAAAAGTTCCACACTTCTAGAAAATTCCAATTTTTTAATGCTTTAGATTCGGTTATGATAATTAATCTCCATTTCTCTAAAATATTAGCAGACAGTTTTGACTAACATGACGCAGATAACACGCGGACTGAAAAGTTTTCTAAGTTTTATGATTAATTATTCCTGCCGAGGAAGCGGGTATGTAGTGGAAGGCAAAAAAAAATTTTTTTTGACTAAAACCGTTTTCGATTAAAAATGTGGTTTTATCGATCCCAGACTCCTAACCGAGAATTTAGTAGCATTCGCAATAAAGAAAAAGTTATTTTCTTTTTTTCCCAAGATAAGATTCTATGATTCCTTTATATATATTTATAGGACACATTTTTGGGGGTGTTATTTGTTTTATGATGATAGGTATGTAACTGAGTTTTATGCAATTATAATTCTTAAGTGTTTAATACATCCTAAGACATTTCGATGTAATTTTCCAGCAATAGAAATTAATGAGCAATAGAAGAAAGGGTGAAAATGTTATTTTAATTGATATAAGCCATGTCTCTTTTTAAACTGTAGAGAAAATGTTTTCAACAGTACCAGGATATGCTCGAAAGAGAAAAATGCCAAAAATAAGACTCTTTGCTTATGGGAAACACATCTTTGAAAATTTCCAATAGAGCTTAGATTTTTTTGTGATCTTAATAAAAATATTTTAATTATTCTGTAGAAATACAAAAATAATTTTTAGTTATTTTCCTTTTCTGTTTAATTTAATTTGGGCGTAATTTTTAAAATTTCATATTCATGCTTATGTTTAAGTACCATTTTTAAAAAGTATGTCTTAAATATGCAAAATATATTTTCCTAGACTTATAAAACAATAGACAAAATATGACGAACCTAATTTTTTAGTAAAATATTAAGGTAGTTTCTTTAAAAAAATTATAAAAATTGGTAATTTTGAAAATTTTTATCCCCCCCCCTCTTTGTCACTCTGTCATAAAACTATTTTTTTTAAAAAACTATGTACTGCTTCGACTAAAAAAAAAGAGGTTCACTATATGTGCACAGGTATCTTGTATAGAGGCATAAAAAATTTGAAATGATGTAGTGCAATAGGTTTTCGTTTAAAGTGTACCTAAAAGCAAAAAATTATGCTTTGAAAAAAAGTGAAAAAATTAAACATTTGTAAACGTTTGCTTACATTTTTTTTCAATTACTTTTTTCATATTTTAAGGTTGCTTTGTCATCGAACATATGTGTTTGTACCTTTTTAGATTCAAAGGAATATGTACTATTTTTAACACTAAAATTGAAAAATTGATTTTTTGAATGTGTATGATGTCCTGGTTCTCTTAATTTAGCTTAAAAATAATAGGAACATGTATTTCTACACTTAAACGGTTTGCGTAGGCAAAAGTCATGCATGAAAAGCTCAGATTTTCTAAAATTCAAATTATATTAAACAAATACTCATAAAAAAATATTTTTTCAGTGTCACTCTTTGAGATATGAAAAATTTCTATGCTGCATGCTGAAAGATAACCTCTAACAATTCCAAAAACAGAAATTTAAGTATTTATTTGAATATATATATATATATATATATATATATATATATATATATATATATATATATATATATATATATATATATATATATATGGGAGACAACAAGGGTTCCAAGACATTTGTCTTTTCTTCTGGTTTATTTAAAATTAAACAAAAATTAATTAAAAAGGTAGCTATTCTAACAGATAAGTTTCCATGGTGTTACGACGGTAACGCCTGCTCGCGCACCTCAGTCTTTCTCTGCTTTTCTTAAAAGTCCAAAAGTTTCTGTTCTTGTTTCACTTAGCTGCGCCTGCGCGCGAAGACAGCGTTGTTATCTCGAGAACGATTGGATCCTACAACCGGCCAGCCTGACTGTACGCTGTCCGCAGCGGTACGTATTCCTTTTTTTCTTTCCATGGACACCAAAGGAGAATCTGAAACATACAAAAAAAAACGGAACAGACAAGGACTATACAACAAATATACAAAGATTTAACATATCATAATTCTGCTGAACTAGACAGCTTCTCCATCATGTGAAGGCACCTCTTCGACATCTGGAAGGTTCCAAGGGAAAACTTTGTGTTTCACAGGCAGGGCATGATTCTGAGATGACGATAGTACGGTAGGATGAATGGAATCATTTATTCTGCTATCTTGGTCTTTATCAGATCCATCAGGCATAAGAACGTCTTTTTTAATAAGTTGATCTTTGGTTGAACGCATCGATATTTTCCTCTCTAGAGTTCTGGACGTCTGTTCCAAACGATCGCTCTTTTTCCTCCGTTTCCACTGCCAGGGCTCGAAGATCCTTCGGAGCATTGCGAACCGACTATGTTAAGTCTTCATAGGTGAAGGGATGGGTGATCGAGAGTTGAAGTCCACGGAACTCGTTATCATGGCACCATTGGCTTTCTTACACAATACTATATCAGAACATTTTTCTCTTATAATACTCAATTTTAACTTAGTACTCTTAATTTTATTACATTTATAATTCTTAATTAGAGAACTCAAATCATTTCTAGTATTAAAGTTTTTAACATGTGACAAATCATAACTAGAGTTTTCTATCACATTTGAAAAAGAAACAGCACCTAAAGAGGATTCACTTTCATTCAATAAAACATCGCTCTTTGCGTGGCCTAGTTTCTTTATTTCAGAATATACACTGGGATGTATAATAAATTCTTTGGTCAAGGTCGGTGATATTGCCGTTTGAACACTTAGACCGGGAGAGCGTTGATTAAGAGAAATATTTATGGGTTTAACTTCTACCATACGCTGTTCGCCAAAACACGAGCTTAATGTTATGATTTCTTCGGAAGGTTTGTGCACTCTAATTAGTGAGGAATTTAGAACTGGGATCTGGCAACCTGAATCAATCAAGGCTGTTACGGGCTGATTTTCCACAAAAATGTTTACATATTGGAGCTGTGCGAACTCATCGCTATTTTGTTTTTCGCTCTCGACTTTCAAAGTATTCGCGTTTTTTCTATTATGGATGTGGCCGTTAGATTCTTTAGGCTTAAAACGCTTCTCACAATCTCTTGCGTAATGAGACGAATCACCGCATATATAGCAATTTTTATTTTGTCTTTCAAGATATTGGGGATAGTTATCTTTAATCTTTGGTTTAAAGTTTCGTGATCTATTTTTAAAGGAGTCTTGGGTATATCCATAAGCAATAGGAGTTTCCTTACGTGATCCGCTTCTAGATGAAATATAAATATCGCACTCTTTAGCTAAATCAATAGGCCTAAACCAATCTTCTGCTTCTCGAATGCCAATATGAGTTGCGGTTTCCTTATTTAAAGTTTCAAATAATTTATCAGAAATTAAAAGATCACATAGATTCAAAGGAATCAACTTTTCTTAACGAACAATAATATTGGAAGTTTGCCGTCAATCTTGCAGCAAATTGGATGTATGTCTCGCCTGATGATTTTACAGCATTTTTAAATGAGTTTAAACACTCGCGAGGGGTTACTTGGAATTCTCTGAGTACTATAGATTTTAGTTTTTCATAGTCATTTAATTCCTCCTTTTTAATATACAATAAGACATTACGAGCTCTTTCGCCCAGAAGATTTATTAAAATTTCAGATTTATATTCGTCGTTTATTTTCTTGGTTAAAAATGCGCGTTCTAATGATTGGAAGAACAGATTAAAATTTTCAGATCTGGTGGGAACAGGAAGAGGTAAAGTTTTAATGCTTTTGATCATATTTTCTATGTTTGTTTCGAACTGTTTCTCTTCGACTTTAGCTGCAGGAGATTTAAACTTAATGCTTCATTTTTAGCCGTTTGAAGTTCGATTTCTTTTTCTAATTTTGCTAACTGAAGTTTAGCGAGCTCAATTTTCTGTTTTTCTAAAGTTGCCTCTCTTTCGTTTCGCGATACCTTCTCATCTATACAGTTTTTAATTAAAGTTTTAACGAAATCTGGATCACTTTCAAATGTACTACTGTTCTCAATTTTAGTCTTTAGTTTAGCTATGGTGTCCGTACTCTCCACAGTACCGTCTAGATCCTCAACAACTCTTATGAGATCCTCTTTAAGAGCGTTTTTATACATTTTAGAAAAAATATGGAAAGATCCTACCTTTTTTTTTTTTCTAGCTCCCTTGTTGCTCGCACGTACGATGTATCCAATAATTGAAGAAAAACGTTGATTCCACAGATCTCACCTCTTCGCAGGTAATATAGTTCTTGTAATTATTCGAATTGACACCTCTTCGCAGGTGTTTATGAAATAGTTGCAACCTCTACACAGGCGGAATATTCACACTCGGTTCCAATGAAGAATTCAACCTCTACACAGGTTATACGAAGTTTCCAAAAAATGGCGGCGCGTCTCCTCCACGGACGCTTTTGTTCATGTTCCAAACTTTGATCAAAATCGAAATTTTTTTCGATCCCGGCCTCTACACAGGCGGGTATTCACGAAAATTCAACCTCTACACAGGTTGAACGAAGTTTCCAAAAAATGGCGGCGCGTCTCCTCCACGGACGCTTTTTTTTTTCACTGTCCAAACTTTGGTTCAAATCGAAATTTTATCGATCCCGGCCGAGCCCCCATAATTTGTGGGAGATAACAAGGGGTCCAAGACATTTGTCTTTTCTTCTCGTTTATTTAAAATTAAACAAAAATTAATTAAAAAGGTAGCTATTCTAACAGATAAGTTTCCATGGTGTTACGACGGTAACGCCTGCTCGCGCACCTCAGTCTTTCTCTCTCTGCTTTTCTTAAAAGTCCAAAAGTTTCTGTTCTTGTTTCACTTAGCTGCGCCTGCGCGCGAAGACTGCGTTGTTATCTCGAGAACGATTGGATCCTACATATATATATGCGTGTGTGTGTGTGTGTGTGTAATAATTCCCTCTAGTATCCTTTTTGTTAACTCTTTGTACTAATACTTAGACAAACTTTAATTATTTGGTTTAAAAATAACACTGTGTGAAGGTTTTCTTGGACCTCACTTTGAGAACGAGAATAAATAGGAGTCATGTAAGAACCAGAAGCCATTTTTATAAACAACTTTCTTTATTTGGTTATCTTATCCAAATAGAATCAAAGACTTATTAACAAATATATCTAACTAGTATTATGAGGTTTTAAAGGTAATATCTTTTAAATTAACTTAATTAATGATCCAATTAATTAACAATTAAATAACGATCACGCAGAGATTACCACGATAAGAGATCCCAGAATTATATTTAATAATGTTCCTATTGAACATTTAACTTTAATCTCACTCTTAAAACTTTAATGAGACTTAAATCATAAATCTATAATTACCAACGGAATCTCAACTCCTCTTGAGAGTAAATTATCTCCAACAAGAAATCTTCAATTTAACTTCACTATAACTTTCTGCTTCAATCTCTATCTCCTACTGCTCTAACTTTACTATTCCGTTTGACTTAAATACTTTATCTAATCTGCATATAACAAGGAATCCTGTCCGCTTTTTGGAGTTGATTGGAAATAGGTAGGGAATTAAATTTCCCTAAAAAGGACGACTCAGAAGGTTAGTGATAAAGTTCCGTATAGATTTGTCACAACTGTAATCTTAATCGTAATCGGATAGTCTGAAATCCCTGTCCCGCTCATTCTATCCAATCAGAACTACTATTACGTAATAACCACTGCCGGTATAAAAGCAAAAACTTGTGTAATCGCTCTCTTTGTCTGCTTGCCTTCATGAGAGAATGTAAATAACTGCAGTACCTTGTCTTTGTGTCCTCCAACATGCCGCTGCTGCTTGTCATTGTATGCTTTGCCTGGTAGTCGGCGAAAGTTTCTCTATTCAATGTGAAGATATACCGCAATTGTGTTTTAATCTATTGATGTGTGTTTCATAATAAAGGATGAAAGTTATTCTGAAGATGTTTTCAATAAACCAGATATGACAGCAAACCAACACCAGCCAACGCTACTACATTACTTAACATAAATATATAGTATAATAAAATAAAAGTGAAAAAGTTCTAAAAATACATATATAGTCTAAATTCTCTACAAATGAGAAATGAACATTTATCAATCAAAACCGAAAAATACTGAGATTGCAAGAAAACCATACATTGAAGGTTATATGAGAAATTAAAATTTAAAAAATGGATGCTACATACAGTATTATAAACATTTCTGACTTAGGATAGCTTTTATATAAAAGTGGGGTTGAACATGTTTTGCCGCCAGCCAACCTTTCCCTTTACGTAAATAATACTGAGCAAAAACCTATTGAAAATAATGGATAGAATGTCTAAATCCATCACAAAATAAAGGTAACTTACCTAAAAATTGTATTCGAAAATGCAGAGCCCACGCTAAATCCGAGTACAATAAATAAGTTATTGCCAGATTTTGGGCTCAAATTCAAAGCAGGGAAATGGCTGGATTGGAGCACTTAACAAAAGTATGAAAAGAATAGAAATAAAAATTAAAAAGGGAGTTTATACAAACTACCATAACTTGAGTAACACTAGAGGTATATATGAATTAAATAATAAGTAATTTTATCTAATATATATGATAAAAAAATTTTAACTACCTTACTCTCTGAAATAATTTTTTTCATTTTTCACCATTTTTAATCAAATACATGGATGACATTATCTTTATTTTAAAAAACCTAACATTTCATCCTAAACATATCATGCAAACCCTCTAAACCTCCAAGAGGGATTTTGTTATATATTTATAATGTTTTAACTTAATTGTTATTTTACGGGACTGAAAGAAAGGGAGGAGGCCTATCCTGTTAGGATCGTTTGCAAAAAAAAAAAAAAAAGTGGGGATGGGTCTTAATCAACGTAAAAAGTCGGCAGCTCGCAGATCCCTTCCTCCAGCAGATGTTTGTCGTGTGAACCCCGGGATTAACATATGTCACAGACGCGTCAGCCAATGAGAAGGGGAGATCCCCTTTGGGTTCATTCTGTTAATCAGGGATGGGATTATACCACTCCGATCCAGGGTGACAGCTGTCAACTCGGGAAAGGTTATTGGATGCAATTTTTAAAAACCAATTAACAATGCACGGAGGCTCATTTCGTTATGTGAGCGTCATTTGTCACCTATGAGAGCTCATTTGTGCGACTCCTGAAAAGAATTATTCGTCATTATGTGGAAAAATAACGTTTGCCAAATTGGCGACGTTTATTTTCAGGGGTTTTGACTCCTATAGCGATTCTGCGCATCCGTAGAAGTTCATACAGGTGTCTAGCCTGTGTAATGGGATTGTTGGATTTATTCGAGTAAATAATACCATGTTGTGTCTCAAATCTTTATCGTTCTGCAGTGTTTCTCAAATGGCACTACAAGGGGGGCGTGAGCATACTGAAAAGTCGAAAACAAATGGTTAAAAAATTATTAATTTACTGAAAGAAAACAAAATACATTCTGACAAAATAAAAAAATAAAATACACATATAAATATATGAGTACTGCGCAATTTATTTTACAATTAATTTAATAATATTACAATTTATTTAATTAATTTAAGAACAAGTTTAATAACTACCAGTGACCCCATGGGCTTGTCATATATAAAATGATATGCAAAAATTCACGCTCATCTTGATGATTTGTACAGTTTATAATTAATCCCTTAAATGGGGATTAAAAATTATGATTCGCTCCCCAATTCTACTTTTCAATGCGTATGTGGTGTATGGGGGGAGAAAAGGAATAAACAAATCCTCTGAAATAATTAAATCCTTCGAAAACACTGTCAAGGTCATTTTAATACATTCCAAAGCCTTCGGAATAATTTTATGGATAGTAGTTGACAGAAGAGATCGTACTTCGGAAAGACGCATATATACATCCGGGGCAAAGAGTGCACTAGCTGAGCGAGACGTTTACACACGCCAAAGGCAATTAAGAGGTTAAAGTCGCATGTTAGGTTTAGCGTCAAAGTATAGTAGTATTGAAATCAATACATTGTTGTGTGTTGTATGTAGAAGGGGGCGATGAAAATTATGATTGAATCGCCAACATCGAAAGTTTGAGAAGCACTGTTGTCCTGAGATCCGATTGCTCAGGGCAGAAGTCTTCAAACTTCTTCGACTCACGGAACCCTTAAAACTATGATTTTTCAGGGAACCCCCGCTCTCCACACGCACAATTAAAAGAAAATATCTTAACCGCTTCCCTTGGAAATTTTTTTGAAAGAAAATGAAAAATCATCACATTTTATTACTATTATTATTATTAAATGCAAGGAAACGAAACAAAACAAAATATGTAGGTTTCAAGCTGAATTTTTTAATTTTTTACAGATGTAAAAGCATTTAGCTTTAATATTAGTTTACTATCCCGAGTCATCTCGGGCAAATGGAAAAAAGTTAAATATCAGTCTTTGTATGATAGTTTTTGAAACAAGGGATAACACAAAGTGATACCTGACATTCTGTACTCTGATATCGGGTCTCTTTTCTTACTGACTTACCTCTGGAATCTCTTTTACGGGAGCATAGAGTACACTGTCTCATTGGATGTGCTTTATTTTTCAGTAGCAGGAATAACATCTGGAAAATGTGCCGATTAACCTGAGAGGTGAAGGACTATTGCTGGGTATTCCTGATGTGTCAGAAAACTTGCCACAATGATTTTCTGAAATTATTTTTTTCAATCAGTTCTATTCTAAATTGTTCAAGTGATCGTGAACCTCCTGATTTACAGTTACAAAATGTAGGCTACGTACAGAAAAATTACTTCTACTATTTTCAATGTCCACCTCTTCATAATCACTGTCTGAAAAACTATCTCTTTCGCTATCGTGCATCATCCCCATTGTTTTGCTTTTTTTCACAACGTAACTAACCTTGATACATTACAAATCAACAAGCCAATGTGAACTATACAATAGAGAAAACACGTTACCAGTCCCGCCAAAAGATCAAAGAAACCAACAAAACTTTGCAAACTGAAAATCAAAGCTGAATATATATCCCCTTTCATTTCCTCCAGGCCGAGTAAAACTGCTATAAAACAAACCATACTGACGAATTCTGTTTCGCCCGAGTTTTCTCGGGATAATAATTAACTGCAATATATACGAACCCGAGATAACTCGGGGTAATCAGGTAAGCGGTTAAAATGATATTTAAAGTAGATCAACATGTTATAGGTTCTTAGAATAAAGACAAAACAAATTATTGCATTTGGTATTTAAAGGTTTTAATGTAAATTTTAATATAATTTATTCATTATTAACTTGTGATCGAAGTGTCACTAGGTCTATCGAAATTATCTGAGATCGCATTTCATATTCTGGATTTAATTTGTTTTACATTTTATTTTTGTACCCTCTCACACGTTGAGGAATATTTTTCACTTAAATACATTGTTCTGAATGACATTAAAATGTTTATAGCTGTGTGAGAAATCTTGCGTACTTTGTATGAATTTGGACCCTAAAATTTTAGAGCTGTTCTTGTTTAAATTTAGATTTTAATGTCGAGTTTGTTGATATGTCTATATCAGTTGCTCCCTTTCCTTTCTAATAGATAGCCCTCCCTCCTCCAACAAATGAAAAAAGATGCATTTTCCAATAGAAAACTATTTAATTCGGCAAAACATTGTACTAACTTTATTGATGACTTGTGGAACCCCAGGGTTCTGTGAAACTCAGTTTGAAGACCACTGGTTTAGGGTCATTGCTGACGAATCTTGTAATTTCGAAACATGTAATGAGGAAGATCTCTGAGGGAGTGAATATTAACTTCGCACTTTTCAGCTACACGAGGTCTTTTGGCAATGGACCTCGTCATTTTGAACCATGGTCAAGTGACGAGGACAACACCTGAGCTGCCCCCCTCTCCTAACTACCACACCACACCAATGGGAGGACGTTTGAGCTCTTGACATATTTAACGTGCATCGCTCCCCTACACGACGGGTACTGGGCTCGAACTCATGACATTCCTGTCATGATCCGATACCTTGACCACTGGGCTACCACAGCCTTGGAATATCTCTCTGATTCGGTACTCTACTCTCAAAACTTCTACACAACGTCGGTGGCTTACAGATTCCAAATCATGACTCAACAACGTCGGGCTCCAGCTCGCCATAATGAGTGTTAAAGTGATCACGTTTATATTATTAAACATAAAAGTAGTACCAAAAATGGTAAAAAGTTCTTGAAGTTAAAAAAAAAGTTTGCATTATTATATAATTAAAATTATTTTACCACAGAAAGAAATTAAATAAATTAAGATTATGAAGTATCTAATTTTAAAATATAGTTAGAGAAATACGTTTATATATTGTATTATATGGGATGATTCTAGAGGTGGTAGGGGGTTGCACACAAGAGGGGTGTTCGAAGTGTCCGGACACCCCCCATAGCCCTTGTTTTTTTCGATTAATTATAATCCTATGTATATATTACGTAAAATTTAATTATGTATTTGTTATTAATTAATTTTATTAGTTATTGCTAATTATTTATTCAGTAATTAGTATTGTATTGTTTTTGCTCCCGAAAATCCACAAAATCAAAAGAATATGTTGGGCGGCGTATTGGAACACGATACCAAAATGGTGGACTTTCGACCCTCCCCCCTGAAAAAATTTTGTGTGCGCTTCTAGTAGAAATGCGTTTTACATGACGACTATGAGATCAAACTTGCACATAAGTTTTAGAATTTTTCTTTGGCGAAGATCCAGATTTTTACTTATCTACGTTCACAAACATTTATTCTTTGAATTGATTGATTGATTATTAGTGCCCAACCGAATATGAAAAAAGTTTAATGTGAAATATGAGGGCATTTTATTATTTGCTAAAAATTTAATTTTTGGAGTACGTTAGCAACATTCTAATTTCGAAAAATTGTTCTATCTTTTGAGAAGAATAAAAGTTGAGTCAAATCTATTTTCTAACAGAGGATGGATTATTATTTTTTTTATAAGTTAACGTAACGTGCAAAGAAATCACACACTTATTTTCAATTTATTCTAATAAAATATTATTCCATGAAGAACTCATTTTTTTAAAAACTTTATTACAAGTATTATACTGAGATGGAATCATCTATTTCAATTAAAGCATTAATTATATATTTTATTCGTAGAATATTGAATGAACTCATTTTAAAGTAAATTAAAATAGTCTAATTTTACTTTATTTTAACCCATTGTTAAAATAAATTCTTTTATTTAGCCTGCGTCTTAATGATTCTTTTAAAGTTTTCCAAAGTAAAGAAGTTCCGAAAAAAGATATCTTTTTAACACTACTTTTATATGTATGTTTTTATTTATTTTTTTGTTGCGATTTTTTTGAGAAATTGTAATAATACATAATGTAACATTTTTAATAAGAAAACTATAATGTTATTTATCACTGTATAAAATTCAAATATTGTTTGTAAAATTTTATCTTTAAAAATATATATAAAAAAATATTCGCCACACAAAAATGTGGACACTTGAAAATTTCTCGTGTTCTTAATAAAATACAGAGATTTGAATGGTGATTTATTCTTTAACCATTTAAATTATTTGAACTTGTGTATTAAGCTTTTCACACACCAGTTTTTTTCCCCAGAGAGTTTAATTGTTCACTAGCTATCACGAACCTATTTTTACAATGTATTAAAATAAAATAAAATGCAAAAATAAAAGTAGGGAAGATAAAAAAAAAAGAAACAAAAAGTGTGTGACAAAAAAGTCTAAAGTATGCGGCATGAAGGAACTCAATAGCTAACTGCTTCATTGCTTGGCATTATCAGAATGAATAAAAAAACCGTGTAAATGAATTAAACAGCAAAATCTTCCATAAAAATTATGTGAAACAACTGCCTTACTTTTTATTTCCTGAGTTTTTTCCCTACCATTTTTTTTCTTTCTTACGCTCTATAAATGATTTTCGAGTTCAAAACCCGAGAAAATCGGCAAACAAAGCATAAATAGCGAACAATTTTTTTTCTTAAGTGGGGAAATAAAAGGGCAAAATATGAGGAAAAAAAATTTTCAGGGGGGAAAAAAGGTTCGGAGATTAACTAAAGCGTGTGTGTGTGTGTATTAAATTACACGGCAAGAAAATATCAAAAAGATAAGGGAACCTTTGAGAAGGGTGGCTAATCAAACCCGAGCATTACCACTCCGCCTTATTGTTTTTTGCTCTGCAAAACTTCCCCTTTTTTTTCCATGGCAAAACGCACGCTCTTGATTTTTGGCCTCCAAAATATCTGTACGCTACATGAAAGATGTAGGCTGGAGTTTTTTTTTTTTTTCTGTCTTGTACTTTTTGTACAGGGTCTGTCTCTCCCCCATCTTTTTTTTATTATTAATTTCTTCCTAGAATCTATTAACTTCTCTATGAATAGCAACGTATTTTCCAGTGCTTTGAACTTTTTTTTTTTTATGACTTATTCACTTCGATGATACTCGTCCAAATTTGCTGGAATTTGCTTTGTTGGGAGGGAAATCGGTGTACCCCCTCCACCTTCTGTAGTATTAGAGGGACCGTAAGCAAATTTTGAAAAATATCTTCAATAGCATAATTTTATCATAGAATAATATAAGGAACCTTAACAGGCTAACTTGATTAAAATGAAGTTTGAAAGATGGGTGCTTAGAAACAAATTTTTATTCACTTAAAATGGTCTGAAAATCAAAGTAAAATCTTTACTTTCGCATTCGTCGTACAATAGAGACCAATATAATGTATAATATAATTTTATTTTGCTTACTTCTCGAAATGTTGTTCCTCAAAAAATTATTTTTCTTCCCTTCCAAAGCTTTTCATAATTCGATACATTCGGAAATAATATAGATAAAGTAACATTAATTATAATACACAAAGTAATGTAGTAATAATATAGTATGGATAACGTTATTCATGTCCTTTAACAAGCATATTTCGAGAAGTTTTAAAAATTTCCTATTTTTTTTTAATTTTATAATGCTATTGATCATCATTTTAAAAATATTTTAGTTCATATAATCACTCTTTTTCAGGTGGGGTTAAATAAGAAGTTCAGACAGAAATTTTTTAAAAAGGTTAAGTCTTTATATGTACTCTGTTATTGAATCTTTTTATTTTTTTAATGCGGTTATTAATAAGTTTCTTATTAACTTAGATCATTGTTTTTTCAATACTTGGATTCGGAAACGCTTATATATATGTATACGAGGGTTGGGGCATAAGTCATGGCAACTATTTTTTTTCTTGTAGCTATGTGAACGGATCACAAGCGCATATTTGTCGTGTGGATGTTATGTAGTGCAACATAAGGCAAAACAACAAATGACTTTGTGATAGCTGGTAGTAGCTCAGCAAGGGCTGTGAAATCAGTCAGTTGGAGTGTGTCGCGTGAGATGGAAGTAACCCGTGTTGAGCAGTGCGCTTAGATCAAAATAGCCGTTCTCCGAGTGAGAAATGCGATGGAATGTCACAGTGAATTAGTGGAAGCCCTTGGGAATAACACCCTACCATACCGTACAGTAGCGCGGGTGGGTAGGAAAGTTTCAGCAAGAACGTGTGTCAAAATGTGATGAGCAACGCTCGGGACGATTCACGCATGGTGCGACAAATGTTGAGGCTGATGGCATTCAGCGCCACCCACATCGTTGGTAGTGTGTGGGGATAGTAGCAGGGGACTACATTGAAGGTCTCTAGGCCCAGGTTTGTCATGTCAACTTTATTATGTATACTGTATTGCCATTCTTTTGCACCATGAAGGCCATATTACCCTGTATACTACCAAAATAAATTAGTATGATACGATATTTTAGTGCTATTCATTATCCACAATGAAGTCAGTCCAACCGGACTGGTATCTTCAAGAAAAAAATAGTTGCCATGACTTTGACCCCAACCCTCGTATATAATCTTTGTAAAAAATACCCTTTTAGAAACACGGTTGAATACTTTAATTCAAAAGTTGCACTCAAACATATTTACATAAATATGCAACAAAGTTTTAAGTATCGTAATACCCCGACCTTAGACGACAAGTGGAACTGAGTGATAACCAAGTACGTCGAAGTCGAGATATGATTCCGCATATAAATACATATAAAATTATTTTTATTTGGAGCCGGAGACGAAAGAAAACAATTTAGAAAAAATAAATGTTTCATAAAACCATCAAATTACCATCATTCGATCTTCTGATTGAATTGGGTCTAAAGACTCAAGTTCTTTACTGTATTGCTCTTGCTCATGCATTCCAATGAGATCAATGGTCTGTTCTTGATTGTGGGAATCCAGAAGTTCTTGGACGTCCCCATTTCTAAATTTATTTTTCTGGCAATATCGACAACTTCTTCAATCACATTTGTTTCATCAAGCTCTGGCACTGATTCCTGTTTCTTAGGCATCGAAGCCTTTTGATTAAATTCCTCAAGATTTGAAAACCTTTTAAGGTATCCGACTACGTTCGCATCCATGATTTAAAAAAAGTGTATAAATGGATAATTATCGTGATATTTAGTGTCACTCAGATTAAAATACATGCATAAAATTGTTTTAAGGACATTTTGACAAAAAAAATTTATTTAAATATAATATTTTGGCAAAAAATGAACTTAGAATGAACTATTTTCAAAACATTCTTTTATGAAAAAAAAGCTTCTATAATAATAATATTTTGCTTATATAAAGCAAAGATTTCTCCAGAGGGCCTGAACTAAGAGTTTTGTAAAATTCCCATTATTTTCAGAGTTACGATACGAATTGAAATAATTATCGGTTTTCTTAAAATTTCTCCACTATGTTAAATTAAAATCTGGATATATATATAAATCCTCTTCTAAATTATATAGTTCAAAAATCCTAATTCAGACTCTGTACAGAGATCTGAGCTATATATAGGCAAAAAATATTATTATTATAGAAGTTTTTTCCACATAAAAAGAGATCGTTTTGAAATTAGGTAACTCTGTGTTTATTTTTTACCAAAATATTGTATCTAAATGTTTTTTTATTCTAATAATATTCTTAAAACAATTTTATGCATGTATTGCAATCTAAATGACACTAATTATTATAAAAATTATTCATTTATACACTTTTGCAAAATAACAGTTCCGAACGTAGTCGGATACTTTAAGTTATCTCAAAAAATCCCCTCCTTTCTCCACATTCAAAATATTATCAAACGAGAGCATGCCATTTAGAAATAGAAACGATTTAAATAAATTTAATAGAATTTTCTTAACACGCTATAACATAACAAAATTAAGGAGAGCAGAGATCAACATTCATAGGTTTCATTTATTAATGTAACATTTTTTGCAGACAGATATTTTGGAATCGAAATCAACCTACGAAAGGACGAAAAAAATTGTGCTTTTGCTTACTTTACACGGTAAATACCTAAGCTTTGCCAAGTTATGCGCTCCTCTGTCTCTTCGAGTGAATCCTACAAATTGAAATGTCACGTAATGTCAGGCAAGACGGAATTGTTTATCTCGTCGCTATTTTTTTTTCTCCATTAAAGAAACGCATCAGAAAAGGTTAGAAGTAATTAAAATTAAGACAAACGAAGCTACATCTGAAATTAATGATCAAGTGCTGCACTTGACGTCAGCGAACCAGTAAAGTGCCAACACTTTTTTCTCCCCTCTGGATGTTCCATGATTAATCTTTTTCCAATAATCATTTTTTTTTAAAAAATGTACAACAGAGAAATAATTATAAGGATAAAATAAGGGCGTCATTGCGTTAATTTAGTAAATAGCCTGATAAATGTAAACACATTATTATTAGTAGTGGAATATAAGAAGCAATAGAAGAAATTTTTAAGGAGTATAAAGTGTTTAATCATTAACCCCTTAACTGGTTTGTACGTACACTGAACGGACTACTGAAAGCTGGCCACAACAGGTTTGCCCGTACGCTGTACGGGCACTAATATTTTCTTCTTTCTACTTTTGATTTGTGCATATTTTTAATCTTATCGCGCTAGTGTTTATAAGAGATGCAGTTTGTCCATACTACTGGAATACTTCTCATCCGGTATTTTCTTAGGGGAGAAGGCGGCCATTTTTCATTGAAGGCAGGGATTTAGATTCTTGAAAACATTCGCTAAAGAACAAGGATTGGCAAAAATGTGCAATTTGTTGCTTGTGAAGAAATGAAAATTGAAAGATAATCCAAAAATGCCGATTTTATCCCTGAGACTATTGCAATGTAAGACTCAATATTACACCATACTTCAAACTGTGTGTGCGCGCGCACACACACTATATATATATATATATATATATATATATATATATATATATATATATATATATATATATATATATATATATATATATACGCACTACAGTTAATTAATGATAAATATGAATTATATACTTGAATGAAAGAAGAAAAATTTGATATTTTTGTTAACCTCGTATTAAAAGAAAATTTCATTGCATTTGATCAGAATCTTTAAAAACAGATCAAAGGAGTACCTCAGGGTGGTCCTGCTAGTAATTGTTTAGCGAATCTATATTTATATATTTTTTTGAAATTGATCATATTGTAAATGATTCTTACTTGATCTATCGTTATATAAATGATCTAATAATTTTTGGTAAAAATAGTGAATACAAACCAAATATTACGTTCTACCCTGACTATCTCAACCTCCTTAAAACTAACTTTAACTCTAATATGGTAGAATTCTTGGATTTAGACTTGCATCTTATTAACAATGTTGTCAGTAACATTTTTGACAAAAGAGATTCATTTAAGTTTCATGTAATTAAAATTCCTCTATGGAATAGTAATTTGCATTTATCAATTTACAGAAATATTATTTTGAATTTTTTATTTAGAAATAATAGAAGAAATAGATAAATTCAATAATATCAAAAAAAATTTTTGAATGTTGTTTAGATCATGAATACACTTTAAGCAGCATGTTAGTGGTCTTGCTGTGAAGATTATAACATAACACTCTTCTCACAGTTTACATCTTTTCCACACACATCTTGAACATCTTACGCATTTTTGACAACCAACCAAATTAGAACCTAGCAAACTTACATTTTTGACAATCAACCAATTCATAGCCTACCAAATTTGATTGTCATCTCTCTTGGTATCTATCTTTGCTGGCTAGTTTAAAAGATAGTTCAAAAGATGCGTTTATGTATATTCAGGTTTTTTAATTCGGTGGAATAATTGCTTTCCCTTAATTTCAAGAATCTTTGATTCTCCTGGGAAAAGCTCTGTGAGTAAATAATTTTGTTAAATTCTTTTTTGAAAAATACTTTTCTTACGTAACTGTTTTAGGATTTTTCTACTTTTCTTACGTAATTGTTTTAGGATTTTTCTGCTTTAAGATTTTGGGAGAATTAGTTGCAGAGTAGTAGCCAGTGGTTTTATCATACTTTCTGTGAGTTTTTATATACTTTAAATTTGTGTTTATTTTATTTGGTTTTTCCTACCGAGTTGCAAAGGGGGAAGGTTGATGCCTTCAAAATAGTTTAACCACACTTATTCGGTCCTAATTCCGAAATTGCTTTCTGACTCTCTAGGTTCTTTTTTGTAGTTCCATTTTTTTTTTTTTTTTTTTTTTGTATTTTTCTATAAATTCGATCTTTATGTTTAGCTTTTATATTTTTATTACGTTATTTCTTGTTATGTTCATTATCTATTATTTCTTGTTTTTGATATATTATATAAATTTCTTTCATATATATATGCACATAAACATAAAATCCTGAGCCGTTTAAAAAGAGGTATGAACACAATTTTTTTTGTAAGTACGAGAGAAACTCTTTAAAGATATATGAAACATTCTTTATATCAAGCAGAGTGTACTTATGAAAATAAAACATTGAAGGGGATTTGTATTCCACGACTATAAAATAAAAAGGAGAGTGAAAACTTTAAAAGGGAAAATTAAAATAAAATTCGGAACTAGTTTGATATCACTGGGCAAGGCGCGAAGCATTGCTTGGTGCGATAAAGGAATCACGCCAAGCACCACAGGTCACTGGAATGGAATCCAAGATGGCGTGCCTAACGATTTCAAATCTTCAGGAAGTTAATTTTAAAGAATTGTTTATAAAAACATTGAAATATATTTCAAATGAATAATATAGGAAGAGATTGAGAATAACCAAGATCAATAAAAAAAAATAATGAATATAAATACAATATAATAAAAAGGTACATGTACTAATTATAATATTATGCAGTATATTATATAAATATTCATTTAGTATGATTTAATCCTAATAATTATATATAATAATAATATAATGTAATTTAATAGAAATTATAAAATGAATAATCATCGTATTGTAATGTTATAAAAATTATACAAAAGAATACTCATATAACGTAATTATAAATGGATAACAAAATAATTTTAAATAAATAACAATCATAAATAACATATGTAATAATATTTATAAATAGATAAAATAAAAAACAATTATAAATAACGCGAATATTATGATTACATATAATAATAATAATTGTATTTTATATTACATTAATAAAATAATTGCATAATATATATTAAAATTAATAATGAACATCAATTAAAAAAAGTACTAAAAACTTCCAAAAACTGCAAAAATATCAAGGTAGCTATATTGCAATGTCATCGCCCATCTTGGCGAACATAAACAACAACTTGGCGCGTACCCCGTGATATCAAACTGGCACCTAAAACTCTTCCATTTTGCATTCTCTTAAGTATTATGCTTAGTTATATGCAAAAAAAATTCTGCCTTTGTGAAACATTTTGGGAAAAATGCCACTGCTTAAGGGGTAGTAAACGTATGGAACGGGGGAGGGCAATTCTTTAAGCACGAGAGGACCACATTGTGGAAGAGGAGGATACCGTGGAGAGCCCCACATCATTTTAAATTGATTACCTCTTAGAAAGAGTACAAATTATATCATAAAAGTCAATAAACACAAGTTAAATAAAATAGTATCAGTTTTATTCAATTTATTTAATGGGTTAATTTCATATCGGCTATAGCTGCGAGAACATTTAATTTTAGAATGTTTATAATGAGACAAATGGATCCTGTCGCACAATTTTTGCGATTTTTTTTTAAATCACAAATGAGACTGCTTGTTGAAATTCTCAGCACTGCCTACAAGTTTATATCATTCAATTTGCATCTATATGTATTCTTCTTGATCTTCAGGCAAGAAAAGTTTGTTCACAAATATATGTTGATCCAAATATAGAGAATATTTGGATCACCATATATTCTTGGTATTCTGGGTTCATTTCAACGGTATTCTGACTGTCTCGAGGGACACTATTTACCCACCCATGATATACAAAAAAGATACTTTTCTAATTCAGTACTTTTTTATGCGAATATATATTAATATGAAGGGAGGAATATTAAATCTAGTTTAAATATAGTCTTTTCATTTGATTTTTTTACAGGTAATTAAAAAAATAATAGAATGAAATTCATTTTTTAAATCAATTTTTTTGATGCAATGTATAGCAAAAAAAAAAAAAAAAAAAAGACATTGGAAGTAAATAAAACACAAAGATTAGTTTTCTACAAAATAGAATTTTTTTTCCCTTTGATATAGTTTGTTAAAATTGTGTGTATCGTTTTTAAAATTTAAGTGGTTTAAATAAATAGAGGGTAGGGGGAGGGGTTAGTATGATAAAAAGCTTATATAATTAGTTATACCTTCTAACGATCGAACAAATAGTTTTTAGGATTTTAAAGTTGAAAAAGCTTTAAAAATATATTTAGAGGTATTCAAAGATTTTCAAAATGTAACCAATTTTAAAAATTATGTATCTCTAAGCCAAATTCAAAAACTTTACAAATTTTTATCTCATCAAAACCCTTTTTTAAAAAAGATGAAAAAGTAGAAAATAACATTATTTCGTATCTAAAAAATTCATTTGGTTGTACAGTATGAATGACGTTTTAAATCAGTAATATACAATTCAGAGGCGCACACAAGGGGGGAAGGGGCCTAGGGTCCGGACTCCCCCCCCAACGCCCTTGATTTTTTTTCGATTGATTATAATTTTATGAATAGAGTACGTAAAATTTAAGTATTTGTTACTAATAATTAATTTTATTAATTAATGCTAATTATTCATTCAATACTTAATTTTTTACTGTTTTTTGGTTCCCCCCAAATCGACAAAATAAAAAGAATATGTTGAGTGGCGTATTGGAGCATAATACGAGAATAGTGAACTTTCGACCCTAGACCCCCCCTTGAAAAATTCCTGTGTGTGCTACTGATACTATTTTTCAACGATGGACACTTAAAAGAGAATACAATAGAACAGGGAAATATAATTTTCATTATTTATATTTTAGTATTTTATTTCTATATTATTTTGATAGTATTTTTCAATCTTTTTTAATACATATAACAAATGCCTGTCTGATATTGAAATTCATGTATACAACATTTTGACACTGAATATATATGCAATTGTGCATTTTCCTTTTACTATAGATATTCACATAAAACTACTAGCTCGTTTCCATCAGATATAGGTATTTACAAGAGTTTATAAATCAGTTATGAGAGTTTTAATTAAAATTTAAACTTTAAATTAAGATTTTTAATCTTATTTTTCTTGAATGAGATGTTTGTATTGATTCCTTTTCTTCTTTCTAGGAGAGCTCGAAGTGAGCTGGATCGGAGCAGGATGGAGTGCCTGGGAAGAGGAAGACTCCTTGCGCAGTCCGGATGCTCATGACGCAAATCCTCGTGATCGGCTTCCGTTCGTCCAATGACGCACTCTTCTTTCCCAATACATGAATATACATGACGCTGCTCAAACACTCATCATATATCTTACAGAATTCTGTTTTCTTTAAAAAAATGTCCTTCCATGTGTGGTTTTTTACATTAAAAAAAATATTCTTGCACAAACTAACTTTTCCTCCGCTTTCAATGTCACAATAAAATTCTACTATTATTCTTTTATATTTTTTCAATGACGGAATATTTTGAATGAATTCGAGATTATATCTCATTTTGCGCTGACTATATTGATTTAAAAAATATCCTTTTAAGATGCATTTTTTAAGAAGGATTAACAGTATAACACCTTAACGATAAAAAAAAAACTTTTAATAAAAGATTTATCGAATTTGAAAAGTAGCATGAAATATTGAAAACACAAAAGATTTTGGAATATGTTATGAATGCTTTAAAAAGGAAAAGAAAATTTCCTGAAACCTAAGTCCGTTCCTAACTAACCTTTCCTAAAAGTACAGCAATAAAATTCTCTTTGCGTCTTAAAATGTTTGTGCACATCGAGATACTTCAAATAAAACTAATAATTAAAACAATTTATGAATTAAAATTTTCACTGTACATAATAGAAGGTAAATTACATAAGGAGATTTTCATGAATCAGAATGTATTATAATACGATTTAAAAGTTTATGAAAAATCAAACTAGTCAAAGATAGAGTTATTTAAATGTACAAAAAAGATTATTAATTAAACAAAATGAGTAAAACGATTTAAACGCGGATGATTGTTGCTAATTCTAAACAACTGTCTTGTATTTATTACGCTAGTATAAATTTATAAATTCTTGTGGCCTTTTTTTTTTTTTTTGATACTCACACGCACATATTCATTGAGCTCATTAATGATTTAGATATTTCTTTTCCTTATATATTATAATGTCGCAAACCCTTCATTACATGGTAGCGTGAGGTATCACACAGCTATTAGCCCAAAAAAGGCATTTTATTCCAAATTCATTAAAACATAGCATTCAATTCGGTAGTAAAGTTTTGCACTTCACAGCTTTTCGCAAAAGAAAAGTTCTAGTTTCGTGTAAGGTTAAAAGATCTTGAAATGATTGGCTCCTGGGTGCGGCTATGCCCGCAACCCTTTCCCCTGGTATGATCTAAAGTTAGTTTATTCAAACGATTGTCCCTCCCCCCGACTCCGGCACTTCGTGTACTTCAGGGGTCATCGCACCCATGGTCTTTGAGGTGTAGCTGCCCCCTCAACTTCTATCGAGTGTCTTCAAAAACCGATAC
The DNA here is from genome assembly GCA_019973935.1 of Trichonephila clavipes. Classification (NCBI taxonomy): domain Eukaryota; kingdom Metazoa; phylum Arthropoda; class Arachnida; order Araneae; family Nephilidae; genus Trichonephila; species Trichonephila clavipes. The sequence goes on along the minus strand of BMAU01000871.1, from coordinate 33,259 downwards.
GAAAGGTAATACACAAGATTGAAGGAGATCGAGAAGTTCCTCGTCGACTTGCCTGCTGACCCCTTAAAACCTCTAGGAGGGCCTCTTTCCCACCGCCAATCATCTCAGATTGGTGAGTGTAGCAGATCTGCCCACGGTTCTCCTCGCTTTAGCCCTAACTACATTGGTGCTTGGAGACGATAGGCTAGCGTGTCTGAAACCGACTCCGACGCCGTACCTAGTTAACCATCTGGAAGGCTATAAATCACACTGTCACTTTGATACTGAGGGTTTATCTTTATCACGACGATTCTTTTTCATTCAAATAGTTCACGGCCCACATGTGCAAAGGTGACCCAACAAATGATACTGTTCACAGGAGCGTTCTTTCAAAAGTTCGCTGAGACTAAAATTTTCTCGGTGTCAGAGAAAGAAAAACACCAAAGGCATTTTCAGAATCAACTCGCATCGGACTTCCCCCAGGCATGAGCGAAGAATACCATCGGATCTTTTTTGGAAGATACATAAAGACCCGTCGCATCCAGCCATGCCTGTTCGTCGAGACTGAAACGTATTTGGTGTTGTGGACTGTTCGACTCGGGTTGTCGTCCATCACTTGACCATGTCATAATATATTCCTGATAACCCATGAACAGTACTCTGGTTTCCCAGGCATGAGAGAAGAATACCCGGTCTTTTTAGGAAGATACAATGTCGCATCCAGCCACCCTGTTCGTCAGACTTGACAAGTATTGTTGGGACTGTTCGACTATTGAATCGACGTCATAATATATTTGCGATAACCCATTATTATGTAATGATCATTTTGATTTTTTTTTACAAATTAATTTAGTACTTTCGAATTTTCAAAGTTATTTGTAAATGTATGTTCTTTTCCAAATTTTACTTCAGTCCAGTTAAATAGCGAGTAAAAGGAAATGCTGGTGTTTTAAGACTTTGCTCAATGCAGCAATTTTAGCTCCAAGCCTCAGATCTTTTTGCGGATACATTGCTTTATCCTGTAATGTTTTGTTTTCCCTTGTTTGTTTTACCTTAAGATGCATTTATAGAAATTTAGTTTATTATTTAAGTGTGTGTGATTATATATATAAACATAATCTTTAAACATGCATATACTAAATAGCTATAAATCTAACTTAATGTGGAGCAACATGTAAAAATGAAGCCAGACAGAAGAGCTTAAAGTAAAATAGCATTAGTAACACAATAACAAAACTTATAAATAATTTCTTGGCTAAGATTTTAGAGTTAAATATTATTTCAAGACGCTAACTTTCACCTTCATTACTGGGCTGAAATAAGAAGAAATACAGCTGGAAAATTTAATGAAAACTAAAAATAATTTTTAAAATATAAAACCTCATATTGTGTATAAAACATTAAACTATTTACTTGAAAATATATAAGAAATTTTTTTTAAAAAAAGTTGAAGTATTAGTTCGAAAAATTTAATCGTCAATGACTAAAACGAATCCAAAAGTTCCTTTCTTAAACTTACATTATGGTAGCTGTATACCTCAGAAATTCTTTTATAAAGCAATATAAAAGATGAAAAAAATCTCACAAAAGGTGATGAAAAGTTATATGTAGAATGCGTCCTAAATAATGAAGTAGTTTGCCAGTTGAAAAAAAAAATAAACACTGAAGTTAGATTATACAGTGGAAATCTTTTAGCACGATACTGAGGGGACAAATACTTTTTCGGGTTAAAAGAATTTCGTGTTAAAGTATATTGCAAAAAAAAATTAATCAATTAAATTAGAAAAACATCATGTATATAAGCATGTTTTTAATTAAAATCAGAGGAATAAAGACATTCACAAGAACAATGAAATTTAATACAAAATTTACAAGAAAAACAAAACATCTATTGAATTTTTGGAAAATAATCTCATATATTTTCTTTACATTTTGTTGACAATTTCATGCTAAAAAACATATTGTTCGATGTTGTCCATTTAATTATTTATTTCATCACTGGCAAACCGAACTTCATTGATTTTTATTCACACTGCTACAGAATTCCAAAGCCAAATGATGACAAATGAAATGTTTTTATGGGGCGTTTGCAGAGGTGGAGGGTAAAAGTAGCTTAGATAAACAAAATGGGCTCATATCACAGTCTATTCCGATGGTATTTCAAAGCGAAGTTAAATTCCTTTCTACGAAACCTCCTGTTTCGTTTCACACCTCTCTTAAACTGCGCCTGATGCGGCTGGTGATTTCGTATTCCGTTCATTCCCAGAAGGGAAATCTTTTCGTGTTAAGCGATTTTCATTTCGTGTCAAGAGAAAAAATACATGAAAATACATCGGGACCGTTGTATTATTTCGTGTTAACCGATATTTCGTCTTGAGCGTTTTCGCGTTAAACGCATTTCACTGTATTTTCTTAAGGTATCCGAATACGTTCGGAAACGTGATTTTTCAAAAGTCTACAATCGAATACTTTTTTAATATTTAGAGTCACTTGGATGAGAGTGTATGTATAAAATTGTTTTAAGAATATTATTTCAATAAAAAATTATTTAAATGCAATATTTTGGCAAAAAATGAAAGAATTATTTATTTTCAAAACATTCTCCTTTTATGAAAAATGCTTCTATAATAATAATATTTTGCCTTTTGATAGCTAAGACTTCTCCAGAGAGCCTGGACTAGGATTATTGAAAAATTGACATTTTTTTCAGAGTTACTACCAATTGAAATAATAATTGGTGTTGTTTTCCTAAAATATTTTCATTTTGATGTATTAAAATATGGATAAATCCACTTCTAAGTTATTTATTAAAAAATCCTAGTTCAGGCTCTTTTCAGAGGTCTGAGCTATATATGGGCAAAATATTATTATAAAAGCATTTTTCATAAAAGGTGAATGTTTTGAAAATAAATAATTCTCTTTGGCCAAAATATCACATTTAAATAATTTCTTATTGTAATAATATTGTTAAAAAAATTTTATACGTGTATTCTAATCCAAGTTACACTCAATATTAAAAAAATATATTCGTTAGTACGCTTTTGCAAAATCACGTTTCCGAACATAGTCGGATACCTTAAACCTTTTAGCAGAAAGCGTTAAATCTTTTTATGGTAATTCTTAAGGTTTTATTTCCAGGAAATGTAAAATGTCGATTGCCTTAACACATGTCACACGTTATGCATAACTTTCAAAAGGTGTCATAGATATCTAGAGAAACTTGCAACACACTATTTTCTTAAGCCACAGCATATCTTTCCACCTGAACAAAACAAAGCAACAAAAAAGAAAGAAGGAAGTAAAGAAAAGAAAAGCGTCTCCAAGAATCCGATGCAAGAATCTCCCACCTTTTTTTACACCGAGGCAAAAGGCGGTGGTGCAGAGCTAATTTGCCAGCCCCCCGCATTGTACAGCCGAATCAGAGAAGACTGACCGTGAGCCTGCCCTTGAGGAGGGGGGACGGAGTTTGTTATTCGACGCTACTTCAATGGAACCCTACATAATGACAGAGTTGGCGCGCAGAAAAAGAAAGAACCGAAATTACTACCTTTCTGCGAGTCGAAAAGAAAGAAACAGCCAACCAAGAATCATAGCCAAGGTCTGACGCCTAATGATCTTTTCTTCGCGGTTTGTAGAAAAAGAGAAAAGAAAAACTTTTTCAGACTCGCCTTCTTTTTCCAACCAGTACCTAACTAGCTGTTTGCGACGACACCAGGATCTTATTCCCTGAGAAGTTTTCCAAAAGGAATCTCAGCAATTTTTTTCTTACACTTTTTCTACCAAAAAACATTCCTTTTTTTGTACCCCCACTCCTTCCCTTCTGCCACTTCTTGCACGACCCAAGATAGAGATGTGCAAAGTGAAAATAGATCATATTGTTTAAGTGTAATTTGAAGGGGGGTTTCTAATGTTAGTTCTAAGGGGAATGAGAGGATATTTTTTTATATGTATATATTTAAGTTCGGGATCGTAATAGTTTCAAACACTCGTGCTAGGAAAAACTTGGCTTTGCAATTTTCAGAGAAAAATGGTAAGAGCATGCGGATTTAGAATTTGCTTAGAAGCAAATATGTTAAGTTTCTTCGAAAACGACAGGAATTTAAAACATTTTACCCTGATTCTCAAATATGCTAATTTTTTTGTTACATGTTTTAATCAAATATTTTGGATAAGCCTTTCAAAGTTACTCCAATTCAGTCACTTATAGTCATTCATTTTTACTCACATTTTAGAAATAAAACAAAAACTATAACGAGTTGCTGAAATTGTACTTAGTATCAGTAAATGTTTATATTTTTCCTTTTTATCTGGAAGGTTTTAAAGGCTGCCCTCACGTAATGTTAAAGAATAGGACCCAGATGTAAAAAAAAAAATTTCAGATGTGAAAGTATTCCCACATTAATATTGTATTCTGACTTCGTAATCCTGTTATGTTTATTTTTTATCACTCTACTTATCTTTATATTAGTTGATCCATTTTTTCTGGCACAAAATAGTTTCGCGTTTTTCTCCTATAACCTTATACTAAATAAGTTATCCTTCTACACGTTAAAATCTATGCAATACTTTGAAATTTTAAAAACGCTGTGTTATTAATAAATGTATGAATTAAAATGTCGCAAATTTTCACATGAAAGTTGAGCCTTTCTTCAAACGTGCTTCGCTTTTTGTTCAGGTTTTGGTATATTTGGTAAAATCAGCCTTATAATAAAAGTTAGAATTTCCCAGATGAAGGCTTCATAATTAGTGTTTTACAATCATACCATATATGGAGTTTAAAAATAATAAAATTATTTTGAGAGATCAGTTTTGCAACTCTAAACCCTTGTTGAGTGTTCTCGACTCCTTTGGAGGGGAAAATAAACTAACACTACTTCTAACAAATTGATAACTAATATAACTCAATACTCTTTTGCTAAAACTATTTTTTTTTTTTTTTCATTTTTGGATACACTTTGCTGTAAAAAAATAAATTAGGCTAAAAGTAAGATTTCCTTCTTTCAAATAATAACATTTATATATATTAGACATTATCATTGATTTAATTCAATGATAATGTCTTTTATTAGTTAGACATGATGAATGTCTCTCATTGTCACAATTGTTAAAAAAAAATAATAGTTTTGACTGCTGCATACATAGGATCATAAAATTCCAAGTTAACTAGCCATTTTTAAAAAGTTGGCTAGAATTATCTTTTTATAATGATCTCTAAAACTTACACACAATTGTTAAAATTAAACAGAATAAGGTTTCAATTGCTGCAATTTACTATCATTAGAATATATATTTGGTTCAATAAACTCCAATTATTTTAGTTTATAACTTGGAGGTTTATAATTTCTCAGAAATCTTACACCCTTCATTTTAATACTATTTTTGTGAACTTTCTCCCTAAACACCGTAAGCGATTATGTTATATAACTGATAAATTTCATCAACACAATTAAATCTATATGATTAACTAATAAACGATAATTATATGTTAATTCACAGCTAGTATGACACGTGCCTTGTTGCAATAATATAAATCGTGCTTGAAATAGAAGACACACTTAAAGATATTTTTTCAAAACAATTACACACAATAATTTATGCTAATAACAGTCATTTATGTTAATTGTAATTTTTTTCAATTGACGCTAATTTATGCGGATATTGCAATAATAGGAGTTCATTTCTCTTATTGTCGTCCATAATACACATAGCTATGTATCTTAGTCCTGGTTTATATTTTGTGCAAACTTGCCGGCAGTTTCTCGTTACTGCTTGTTCATTAAAATGGAATACTGACAGTTTTATAATCAGTTTAACCCCCAGTTTCACAATTTAGATAATTCATTCGCAGTTAAAATAACAGTACGAATGCTTAATTTATGTAAAGAAATATTAAATATATGTTTTTAATACAAAAGATTTTCTTGACTGAAATGGAGCGATTTTTAAGAAAATTTCTAGATGGCCGAATGACAGAGTTATATTAAAAATGCATTATAAAGCAATATATTGGCTATTAATAACAGTGAATGAATATTAACGTCGCACTATTCAGCTATTCGAGGGTCTTTGGCGACGGACCTCATAATTTTTAACCATGATCAAGTGAGAGGACGACACCTGAGCTAGCATCCCTCCCTCTCCAAACTACCACATCACACCAGACCAATGGGAGGACGTTTTGATCTCTCGACAGATTTAATTTGCATCGCTCCCTTACACGGCGGGTCTTTAGTGGTACTGGGCTCGAACTCACGACATGCCTGCCATGATCCGATACCTTGACCACTGGGCTACTGCAGCTCCCCTCGTCATTTTGACCCATAGTCAAGTGACGACTTCTAATTATTACACCCCACCACACCAATGGGAGGGTATTGAACCACGACAAATTTAACGTGCCTCGGACTCCTCTATACGATGGGTTTGCGATGGCACCAGAGCTCGAACCCGCGACATGCCGATAGCCTGTCGTGAGCCCCAAGATGGCCGAGAACAATAAACAGTGTTTTTTAAACTCAGATTGTTTCAGAAGTTTTTTCCTTAAAATTTTAAGTATTACTCTTATTAGTGACATAACGGAGAATATTAAGGCACCTGTAAAATCAGGCTTGTGACCCCAGTGGCATAACGGAAAATATTAAGGCCCCCTGTAGAGTCAGGCTTGGGACCCCAAATCGGATCTTACAAAAGATAGCAAAATAATAACATCAGGCTTTGCGCCCCCTAGAATCCTGCCCTCCCACCGAGAATCAGGGAGTGTACGTTACCAAACATCAACAGATAAGAAGCGCACACAACATATCATTAATAGGTAAGTGTTAAAATATATTAATTCCAGCAAATCCAATCATGATTTTTTTTCCAGTTTAAAACTGTCTTCCCGTATATTTTTAATTTGTTATTTAAACATCGTGAATATTCGGTTCTCTCGGTTACGAAAATTTCTTTCAGAATGCAGAAATTTGAATTCTTAAACCGATTCTGACGACACATTCGATTGATAGTTTAACATATTTTAGCATAACTGACGTTCTACATGATTTCATTAATTCTTTTAAATGAAATGTATATCTGAGCACTGAATTATTCAGTTTCCCCTGATATGAGATTGTTCTCAAATTGCTCTTGTAAGCATGTTCGCGGAAAGCAAAAAATCAGATAGTGCGTTAAATTAGCATATCATTAATTCCGTAACCGATGTTTTCGACAAGAGGTAAACCTATTATAATGTGGTAAGATCATTACTATTTGCGACCCTTATTTCTGCTTTTAATGTTCTGTCACATCGAGATGTTCATTGGCATATAATTATTTGTCTGTGGTTCATGTTTCCTGTTAGGAAAAAGGTATAATTTGGGGATTGCGATAACTATTGATTTTCGAGTATTGGTAGGTAGGGACAAGTTGATTTACTATTTCATCGAAGACCATACGTTAACAGACTGGACTTCGAAAACGAAGAATGTTTTGATTTCCAGAGAAATAAAGGGAGGAAATTACTTAATTTTATAGAGTGTCAAATGATATCATACGGCTATTGAAATATTTTGATGAGGAAAACACGATCCCTCTATTTCCCATATTTCTATTTATAACACATTTAAGCCTGTTTTGGACAAATTTTGAGAGAAAAACCCGAGTCCGGAATAAATTTTTAGATAAAAAATATTTTCTTAAAATTAGTATACGGATCCTATTATTATAAGACATTTACTGCAAGAATTTGTAAAATTTCGAAGTATTTTAATTCAATTAATATTTAAATGCCTATAGAGCTGATTTATGAATTCTATGCAATTCCTCTGGCATCATGGTTGAAATAAAGAAAATTGCATAAAATATTAATAAAGATTTTCATTGAAAATTTATGTGGATGCTCAATGCCGGTTTAAGCTCATTTCAGGCCCTGGGCGCAGAAGATCTGCGGGCCCCCTTGGCACTGGTGGATCGAAATTTATTACCAGAAAATCTGGTTCAGGTATTCGACTACTTTCGAAACCGTGATTTTAAAATAGCGCATAAATGGATAATTTTAGTGATATTTAGTGTCACTTAGATTAGATTACACGTATAAAATTCTTTAATATTATTACATTATTTAAATGCAATATTTTGGCAAAAAATTAACTTAGAATGACCTATTTTCAAAAAGTACTTTTATGAAAAAAATCTTCTATAATAATAATATTTTGCTTATATAAAGTAAAAGACGTAGGATTTTTGAAAAATTCACCTTATTTTCACATACTACCAATTGAATAAATTATCGGAGTTTTTTTTCTTTAAATTTCTCTTGTCATTGGTCCCGGATAAATTCACTTCTAATTTATATATTTCACAAATCCTAGCTCAGGCCCTCTGTATAGAAGTCTTTACTTTATATAAGCAAAATATTATTATTATATAAGCATTTTTCATAAAAGGATAACTTTTTGAAAATAGATCATTCTAAGTTAATTTTTTGCCAAAATGTTGTATTTAAATAATTTTTTATTGTAATAATATTCTTAAAACAATTTTATGCATATATTCTAATCAAAGTGACAGTAAATATAAATACTATTATCCATTTATTCGCTTCTACAAAATCACAGTTCCGAACGTAGTCGGATACCTTAAGTTTAATCTATCCGGGGCCCCTGGGCGCCAGCCCCAAGCGCCCAATGAATAAACCAGCACTGGATGCTACTGAAAGCATAAATTCTCCCCACCATTGAGAGTAAACCTCAAAATATTCTTCTAAATGTAGAGAAAAATTACACTTTTGCACTGGCAAACAGTTTCGCATCTCTTTTCCCTTTGCAAAACATGCAACACCGTTTTATCACTTTGTTTTCGTGGATGTGGCAGGCTAAAGGTTATGGTCACGTACTAGTGGTAGGCATGTCATTAGTTCTCACCCTGATGCCACAGAAGATCCACTGCGTAAAGGAGGTGATGCACGTTAAATCTATCGAAGCTCCAATCCCTCCCTTTGGTGTAGTATGGAAATTCGGAGAAGAGAATTTCAACTTACGATGTTGTCCTGGTCTCTTGACCGGGGATCAAAAGTACGAGGTCCGTCGTCAACACCTCTCGTGTTGCTTTATAGTACGACGTCAATAAACATTCACTCACTGTCATTTTATTTTTACATGCATTCTTCAGAGGATGGGGTTCTGGTTGAAAGTCGCTGCAATCCAAGCACTCTGGCAACTATACAGTCTCCATCAGTTGTAGAGCAACATTTATTCTAAAATCTTATGAGTTTGTCTTCTTTCTAACTATCTTGTGATACATAAGAAATGAGTTCTAAATGCACTTATCTAGCGAGTAGAAAAATAATTTTTTGTGTATCGCGTCATTATGTTGGGTATTGCGAGTGAATGAGTGAGCGAGTGGATATTAACGTCGCACTATTTAGCTACTCGAGGGCTTTTGTGGCGATGGACCTCGTTACTTTGAACCCTGGTCAAGTGACGAGATCGACACCTGAGCTGGCACCCCCCTCTCTCCTCACTTCCACACCACCCCTACGGGAGGACGTTTGAGCCTCGACATATTTAACGTGCATTGGCCTCCTATGTACGGCGAGTCTTTAGTGGCTCTTGGATCGAACTCAAGACATGCCTTCCTCGAGTCTGTTATCTTAAATACTAGGCTACCGCGGCTACGCTGAGTATCACATGACTTATGCAACAGAGACCTCTGGGCTCATGTAATTCGAATGAGTTTTGGGGTTTTTTTTTTCTCTCTTAAATGATTAAAATTAGTTTTCATTTTAACATCGTAATATAAAAATAACGAAATATGGAACTTAATTTATGTAGCAATCATGAACTTTATCAAAAAAAAAAAAAGAAATGTTAAACATATGCTGATATATTGTGAAAAGAAAATTTAGAAAATATAATTAAAGTTGGGGCATTTTTCAATCTGAAAAAAAAATGCATTCCTTCATCATTAAACGGATACAGTTTTAATTAATTCAGTCGCCTCTTTTTTTTGTAGTTTCTGGAAACGTGTCTACGAATGCTTCATTTAATTAATCCATCATATAACCTAATCCACTTAGCTGTTAAGATTACAATCCTTTCAGAGCTTTATTGATTTTAAGCATGGATATGAAATTTGGGAATACACACATTTGAAGGTTATCATTGTTTGATCGTTGGTATACATTCACCGGTTAGTTAAATTAATTCAAAAATTATATGAAGTTGCGAATATATAAATCTACTTAACAATTCCTCGCCAGCAGTAATCATGTACGTAATCTTCCTGACTATCAATGACTGCACCGAAAAGAAAAAGGAAAAACGTTGTGAGGAATAATGGAAGTAATTACAAACAAAAAATTAGTCGTAGTACTCCTTCCAGAGAAAGAAATAGCAGCTTTTTTGCAACTTCTAGAATAACTAATAAGTAATGTAACTTATTTCAAATTAACAGCTTTGTAGTTCATTACTAATTAACTCGAATTATTAATTTTATTTTTCAGTTTGTAATTCATCCTCAATTATTACATAATACGCGGAATAATTCCTAATAAATTAATAAACTCTGAAAAAACTATAATATTGATCTTATAAAAAGAAAATTGATATGCATACAAACAAGTAAAAAGTTGAAATGATATTTTAAAAAAAACACACGAATCTTCTTAATTCATTAACACACACATTGAGTTATTTAAAATTAAATTCTATACTACAATGTGTGTTTTTATGATTAAAATTTTTTTTCCTTGGCAAAACTCTTACACAAATCACGCCATTTTTGTTTGTTTGTTTTTGTTTACATAATTAAGTTTATTTTTATTTCTTTGTACGAATGTTGACACTTTTTCATTTCTGCAGATGAAGCTGAAAAGTTGACAAGTGTGGGAATTATGAAATAACTCATGTAATTAATTTTATTATATCAATGTTGGTAATCAAAGCCTACAATATTTTATCACTTTCGCTTTAAAATATTTCGCGTTTGAAATGAGATATAAATCAAGTTTCCTAACTGAAAATTTTGTTGAAAGAACGCGAGGCCATTTATTTTCATTCCTTGCATTCAGAGTCACAACATTTGCATCCCACGTCAGACTTCACGTTTTCCTGATTTGCCATAAATCATATTAATTGTGTGCTGAGACGAATTACATTGAATTTTCTGCATCCATTCGTCATCACTTTGAGTGCAAATCCGAGAGAAAATTCACCAAACCTTAAATTTAGCGCATGCATTTGAATTATTGTACAGTATCTGCTTCATTATGTAGGCGAGAAATGAGGTTTTTCAGTACATTCATATAATATAATTCAGGGTACTTACGTATTATCGCAACCCTATTGGCGACATTATATGAAACAAAGCACATGGTTGTCAATTCAGCGCGTACGACACATGTCAAATCGGGGTTGCCAACTTGGTGAATTATCTTGAACGTTGGTATCGTTACTATTGTATTTAAGTACCTAATTCAGTGTTAAACATTCATTCATTCATTTTGTAAAAAGTTACGTAATTTTCTAAAATAAATTTGATGCTATATATGTAGGGTGTCCCGAAACTGAGCGTCAAGTGGACACAGGATGAAAAGGGAGAGAGGGAAATTTATATTGTTACGAATTTTGTGTGAATAGTGTAAATAATGTGTATTTGGATGTGCAAAGCATTTATATTACCTTACGTTATATTTAATTTATGCTAAAATTGTAATATTCACAAGCAACGCCGTTTTTTACGTTATAATGGTGATTCAGTGGGAACTTGGTGAAATCTTGGCATCATTTTGGCGATCAAGCTGGTGACTTTGGTGACCATTTTGGTGACATTGGCGACCATGTTGGCGAGTTCAGAACCCTCTTGATTCTTCTAGAAATTTGAAGAGAAATCCACTAATTTCATAATCTATGACGCAAGCGGCTCTTTCTTGAAGTTTCCACCGGTTCTATAAATAGAGCAAAGCCTGCCGAAACAAGTCAGTATAGTTACAACCAGTGATTAGTGAGTATTGTTTTGACTAGCGATTAGTAAATTTGCCTTGACCATGATAACTGATTAGATCGGCTGTGCTTGTGAATAATCTTTTAAATACGTGTATTTTAAACACTGATAATTGTGTTTGACTGCTGTTGAAGGTATGAAGACCTTCCAAGATTTATTCTTCGAATAATGCTGTTGAATCCCGTACTTAAAAGATTGTTTTCTCGACTATAAATTCTTATCGCTCTGAAGAACTATCTTGTTCATTGCGACTGATTTACATGAAATATTTGAACCCCGATCAACGTAACAATATCACTAAGTTAAGCAATTACTAACGTATTTTTTAAATGTGGAAAAGTGCACCCTACTTCACATCATTAACTACTGTGGCCACAAATTTCATAATTTTACTACCGTGCTATAAATCACAGTCTCAAATCGTGCAAACAATTTTACTGATTTATTTTAATTCATCGTAGTTTGAGAAAATGACGTCTCCTAACTTTGATTCTCCACACAAAGAAAAATACGAATGCAGGCTCTACATCCTATTAAAAGTGATCTCTTGATGATTCGTAAGTAACTAAATAAATTTATTTCTTCCACTGCTTCAGAAATTCTTTGGTGCAGTTTGATTGCATTTTCGGTTGGATTAAAAGAAGTTAGAAAACAAATACTTCGAACATTTAATTCATTAGAGTATTGTAAAAAAATGTTTTCGTTTTGTTTTCAATTTATTTCTTGATTTTAATAGTTACACACTTGAGATTAAGTTTTTTAAAATTAAGTCATTTAGTAAAAAAAGTCTTCAATAATTGTTATGGATAGAAAAGTAGGAATTGTGCAATTTTTGGAATCTTAACTAAATGTGTCATCTTTTGAAATACTTTACCTAGGGTTGTATATATAATAATTTTATTATTATAGAGAGTCAAAATTAGGTGATATTTTCTTAATCCCCTATTCAAACAAACTACGCTAACTTTAACTAAACCAGCAAATTTTTTTCCCAATTTATATGACTGCGACCAGCTATGTAAGATGAAGTTTCTGAAATAATCAATGTAAAATTGTAAAATTTGCGGACGCAGGTACGTAATGATGTCATGAAGGGAGACAATTTTCCACGTTTTCAAAGTCGTCTTTTAACAAAGAGATATGAAATCTTTTTTTATTTTTCCAAGAACTAATACTTTTACAAGGAGAGAGAGAGGGAATTTTGATATGATATAAAATAAAGAAATCTTTTTTCACTGTTTCATTTAAAATCTTAAATTTATTTGGCATTATTAGTAAAGGTTATTAAAATTATTCAAATTTATAAACTCGGTATATGAAAATATTAAGAAAACTTGTTTTGTGTTTCCTTGTTATCTTTAAAAAAAAACATTTTTATGAACTGTTTTTTTTTTCATTATTTAATAATTTTCTTATTTCTTTAAGAGCCATTTATTATTTTTTCAAAAGTAAATTACACAACATTACCATTCTTTAAGAAGGTATGTGATTACAAAGACCAAACTCCAGAAAATTCTTTAAAACAATTCAAATGCAACTTAAAACATTTTACATTTAATCATAGTTATATAACATACAAGATGTGTGTAAGCTTTTCCATTTAAGGCAGGAAAAAGGACATGTGCCCTTTACTATCATTCTACGCTCAAATGAAAAAAAGAAATGGTGGAAGGAGGTATGAAAAAAAAAGAGAAATTTAAAATGCGCATCCCCTTGCATCATCACCCCTTTGTTAGAGTAGTACCTCATTTTTAGTGAAATAAATGTGTTGCAAAATTTTTCTCCAGACACCAGATTGGCTTGATGGGAGGGCGTCACTTCCTCTGCCCCCTCCTGGCATCACGTGACCCCTTTTCTCTCTCGACATGGGCCCCACCCCTCATCCCCTTGGAGCCGGATCCGCGGAAACCAATTTCCTGCGCCCGGGCCGAAGAAAAGGGCCCCAGGTCATTAAGGAACCTGCGCAGCCGGAAGGCTGAGGAATTCTTTTTTTTTATTCGAAAGGGGAGGCACGATTCTGAGTCACTCATTCTCGAGTCGTCTGCCTTTTTTTTCTCTCTTTCTTCTTTATTATTCATAAATAAATTATCTCTCACCCCTGTGTAATTACACGTGTCACCACTGACGAACCAGGAAAAGAGTTGAAGTAAAACTGCCTTGCACCAGAAGGAAAAAAGAAATAAAATTAGCTAGAGTAAATAAAAAGAATGGAAAAAAAAAGCTTTTCTTGTATGTTTTGGTAATATATTTTACTTTATTCAAAGCGCACGATTTTTAAAATTCTGCGTTGATACTTTGAAATGTTCTTCGTGAGATTCTGCATCGTAAGGTCGTTTTTCTAGGCCGTTATTTAAACCGTGTTGCGCATCTCATTTGAATACGATTTAAGTTTGTTGTTCCTTTTGTGTGTGATCTAAATTTTTTATATATTTAAGGGGAAAAAACAACTTTTGCCAAATACTAGTAATTTACAAATTTGGATATAAGTTATGGATAGCTAGCTGCCGACATTCTATTTAAAACTACAGAAGGTTGATAAAAACCTGATTGTTGCTGATATGGGGAAAAAAACTAATTAAATTGAAATAATAATTCGCAAAAGAAGCACCACAAAACCCTATTACCTCTTTCAAAAGTCATACTACTTCATATAAAATGCTCTTTTCAAATTATAATACTTCAGAAAATTCCATGACTTTAATTCTCTTTCTGTCTTTCTTTCCTTTTTTTTTTTTTGCTAATAGGCTGCATATTGGAAACTAAATCTTTGCAGACACGGCAAGTTCCCACCCACCCACCCACACACACACACACACAAATCTGGGTGCCATTTCATGGCGGCACCATCTAGAGATAGCTCTCGCTACCTAATTTTGATGTTTGAATTTATTTTAATGCCTTTTATATATATTTTCATACTAATCCTTTTTTTACTACATCTCAAATATATCATCTTTTTATTTTTATTATCTCAATATCAAAGAGCAATTAAATGTAATTTAGGGTATTCAAACACTTTAAAATCACCAACTTCCATCGAAATGCACTTTTTTTTATTATTATTATTTTGTTGAAATTGAGCAATCTTTTGACTTTACAAAATTTACATTATTTTGTTTCCACAATACATAGAGCTGAATAACAATAAAAATTACGTAAAATAAGTAAAACCGGAAGGGGGCATTTAAATTATTCAAAATTTATCATGCCGAGTTTGAGAGCTCAAAATATTATAAATGTATTTCTTTGAAACTTTTTGCACCTGATGTTTATAAATATAACAATAATCAGCCTCATAACTATATGACATTTCTTGTAATGTTTATTCGATCACACAGCTTTAAGATTTTCAAACATTAAAATTTTTTTACTTTAGTAATATTTTTATTGGTTTAAGTTTATTATTTTTTTCTCTGATTGCTTTAAAGGATTTTTAAGAAATTACTAGCACTTCACATATTATTGTGATTTTTGTAAAATTTAGATAATTTATTTTAAATATATTGCACGGATTCAGTATTAATATTTATTGGTATTGATCCCTAAAACGTACTTATAATGCTATTTTTATAAAAAGATCTCTAAACATGATCGAGTACTTTAAGTATTTTATTAAATTAAGCATTTTAATTCGCAGATGTTTGTCAATTTGATTTGATACGTCACAAAGATTTTGATTAAAGTTTTATTATTTTTTCAACTCATATGCTCTGAAAAAAATGAATGAGGAAAATAAAAAATTTCAAAATATTTCTTTAAAGTACTGGTGTTAAGTGTTATCAAAAGCAGCGATTTCGATTTCCGATTTGAAATCTTTTCCATTGCAGTTTACAAAAATAATAATAGGAAGAAAAAAAGTTTGTGTTCCATCTTCTAGAAAATTTGAGGGGCTGCGGTAGCCCAAAGGTATCCAACCATGGCAGGCATGTCATGAGTTCGATCCCAGTACCACTAAAGACCCGCCGAAGAAAAATGCACGTTAAATCTGTCGAGAGCTGAAACGTCCTCCCGTTTGTGTCGTCCATCTCGTGTAGCTGAACAGTGCGACGTTAATATTAACTCAACTCAACTCAACTCTAGAAAATTTGTCAAAAGACTAATGTTTTAAAAATCATTGATCAAACTTTCAATTTATCACTTTTCAGCATTAGAAGAATAGCTTCGATTAAATTGATGCTTCTAAAATTTCAATTTATCTTCGCTTCCTTCATGGGCAAGCGTCAAAATTTATAATGAAAATAGTTATATTTGTTTTGAAGATTTAGTTTAAAAAATAATATTGTTAAGAGATTTTTATTTCCTCTCAAGGAAAGAAATAGCACCAATCTCCTTTTATTTTCCAGTTAAGGCTTCGAAATTAGAATCTTCATTACATGAATAAATTTGATAAGGAACAGTAATCAAAAGCAATTTGCTTCTTTCTCAGAGGTAATGTATGAGCTATTGGATTGAAAGTTATACTCGAATTAACGTTGCACGGTAAAGCAACACGAGGGTTTCGGCGGAAAAGTTTTGAAATACGATCAAGTGACGAGGACGACAACTGAGTTGGCATCCCAATTTCCTAACTACCACATCAAAGGGAGGACGTTCGATCCTCGACGTCTTTACCGTGCATCGATCCCCTCTGCACGGTGGTTCTTCAGTGGTACGAGGCTCAGACTCACGAAACCCCGGCCGCGAGTCCGTTACCTTGACCACTAAGCTACCGCGATCATATCATAATGTTGAGAGTAAAACTTTCAAAATTTTCTGAAAAAATTTCCCTGCCAATAATAAAAATAAAGAACTTTATTAGAATCAACGGGAATTTACTTAATAATCTAAAATTGACTTTGATTGTTCTTGCATATAAAAGTCTTTTCGACAAAGGGCATAGCTACGGCCGTATCAATGATACGGGGTTTTTAAGCTATTGGGGTCCCAATATGTGTAAGTAAAACTCGTAAAATATTTACCCATCAACAAAACTCCCATTTCCAAAACCCCCCTCCCCAAGGAATTTTGATACTGGGCCTTGGGACTAGCTATGAGAGGACTAGCTTAGAGTTTTCTCGACTCTCTTATTTTATTAACCCTTAAGTATGTTATAATATATGTAACGTGTTTTTGTCACTTCTGATGGGGATTTATATAAGTGTACTCATGTACATTCATAAGTGCTCAAGAACTCATGTTAAAAAAAAGAAATCAACAAAGAAATAAACACTGCTGCAAATCACTTTAAATAGCGTCTCACTTTAAGGAAATATATAAGGTATCTTTCTATTGTGATATTTTTACTGATAAATATTGGACTTGTGTGAACTGCTTTTGAATTTCTAATATTTTCATCGATGGAAGGAATTATGAAGAACAATGTAATACACAGAAGTATGTATAAATATTTAATAAGTCAAATATTTAAGCAATTAAATATTTAAATGTTTTGTAAATGCAAGTAAATAGATTATTATTAAAGAGAAAGGGTAACAATGATTTTTAGTATACATAATTTTTTTAATACACATAGGCAAGAGTCTGAAGAGTCGCAATAAGGCAAGCCCTGTTTTACACCATTGCTTTTTAAACTGTTCAACCCGTGGCTCCCATTTTCAACAAAAGGTTTTCCCGCTGCGCTGTACCTCCTAAGTTAAAGTATGACTAATTATGAGAAAAACAAGCACACACACCCATATATATACACTTTGCAGTATTCAAAGGCGTCTACGAAACCACTATGGTTCCTCAAAGCACCCCGATGCACATTTTGGGAATCTGCTTCACACGATCGCGGACGTCTGAAGGTAGGGGCCAACTGGTCATGGGCCCAGGACTTGATCTCGTTCTCAACTTGGACTCAATAAGATCATGATGGGAATAATTAAAATTATCAAATGTTATTCCTGAAAGCCTTTTCCGAAAAACTGGAATTTTGAATTCGATGTCAACTGTCAAGACAGCATTATTACGTCATGTTTGTCAACTATGTCTAGGCCTAAGCCTACCACCATACATCATCATTAAACATTTAGTCGAAAGGTAACAGTCGGTCGAGTCGGTTTGCCTGGAATTATGGGATATGCACATTTACTTGTTGCCACTTGTATGAGCATTTGAGAACGTATGCTCTCTCTCTGTCTCTCACTTTTCTCTCTCTCTCTTCTCTCTCTATATATATATATATATATATATATATATATATATATATATATATATATATATATATATAATATATATATATATATATATATATATATATATATATGAAAGATATTGGGGTGAAAGGTTTTCATTTTGGGTAACTATGTTTATTTCAACACTACGGATTCCGTGTTGAGTTTGTTTAGTGATGAGTACTATTCCATTCAAAGAAACATCCTCTTGGTTAACATTCAACTTTTATTAATGGTCACACACACATTGTAGTTACTGGACCAACATTTTGCGTTTCTACTTCACAATAAGCATACACATACAAAGCATACATAGCTAATACAGAAATAACACATACACTAGCTACAGCTGATTAAAACATGATGAAAACAAACAAAAAAAGGGACAAAGAAACTCCAGCTATTTATATGAGGCGGCAAATCCCTCGTGACTTTTTCTAACTAACGCTCGATAGTTTCTGACGCAATCCTACTTTTAAAAGAAGCAAGCTGTTAATTTCTAAGCTTCGATTACGATTAAAACCCGGTTATGCGGATAAATTAGCTAAAATTTAAACGCGGGTCCAGAAGGAGTGGACCATCAATAATTAAAAAAATATGCAGGATGAGATTAATATACACTCTGTCGCAAAAAATATATGCACCCAGAAGAAATGAGCTACATTCACGAAATTTGGTATGCATGTAGTGTATATGAAAATAAACAAATGATTAAAAATTCAGAACAAAATATCATTTTATTAAGCGGTTACAGCTTGCAAAAGGTTAAAAATCAGTAAGTAGTAAAGCCACCTCTGGCAGCTATACAAGCCGAAATTCGGCGTGGCATCGATTCAATTAGATCACTTATGACCCCCTGTGGAAGATCCTGCCATAGTCTTTGCATCTGCGCAGTTAATTCTATCTCGGGAGCTGCAGTTGCCTTCCCAGCGCGTCCCAGACATGCTCTATTGGCGAAAGATCTACCTGGCAGGCCATGGTAGGACGTCATATCCTTGAAGACATTGTTGGGAGAGTCGCGCAGTATGTGGACGAGCATTATCCTGTTGATAAATGGCACCTGGGCGACTTGATAGCATGGGTAGCACAATCGGCGTTAAAATATCGTCCACGTATCTGCGAGCTGTCAAAGTGCCTTGAAGGACCACTAAAGATGATCGTGTGTCCCAAGAAATTGCTCCCCACACTGTCACACCTTGTGAAATTGCTGTATGCCGCTCGAGACAATAAATGCCGGATCGACCGCTGGCCGGTGAGCCTTATCATATGAATCGGGATTCATCACTGAAGATGACACGTCTCCAGTCTGTCACACTCCAAGGCCCGAGGTCGGCAAAAATCCAGTCGACACTGCCTATGATGTTTGGTAAGCGTCTTAGCGGATTCGGTCAATCGTCTCCTTATGGTTTCTCTTGATGGCACTGGATGTCTGGAAGGAGGTAAGTAATCGATGCTAGCGACGTTGTTGGTGCCGAAGTGGCCACTCTTCTGATTGCACGATCCTCGCGATCATTTGTGTTCCTGGGACGTCCTGACCCTCCGCGACGGTACATTTTCTGGATCCACTGTTGCCACACCGAGCAACTACCATATCGCTCCGACCGAGGTGGCGGCCGAACGTCTATTCGACCAACCTGCTTCTTTATTATACGTATCAAAGTCCGTCAGCTGCTCGTACTGCCACCGGTTACGTCTAGAGGCATCCTAGGTCTCAATATCGTTAAAGTCATCAGATTCGTTTGGATGGCCGTACGGCGCTATATGCTTTTAAACTCTCCCAGTTGCGCAACTAATATGCGCATAGCACACTTCAAAATTTTAATCATTTGCATATCTCTTACCAGACTACATTCTTGCCGAGTTTCGTGATTGTAGCTTGATTTCTTCTGGGTGCATATATTTTTGCGACAGAGTGTATATATACAGTGGCGCATCCTTCCAGACCCCCCCAAAGCCCTTGATTTTTTCCGATTGATTTTAATTCTAAGTATATAGTACGTATTTAATTAAGAGAACTTTGCACCCTTTGAGCAAACTTCTTTATTTACGTTTTAAAATATTTTAAATTTTATACACTGTTTCTATTCAAGAAAATGTTACCACATAAAAGTTTTCATATATTGTTCACACAATTTTAAAAATTTAAATTTTTTGAAGAAAATTGGGAAAATTTTAAAATTCTACTCCTTTTGTAAAAATTAATTTTTTGACCTGAAATTTTTTATAATATTCTTATGGATATTCTTAACAACTTTAGGGATCAATTTTAGAATAACTTCATTTGTTTTCGAGAAAAAAAAAAATAAAATGTTGATATACAGGCTAAAAATCAACGAAAAAGCCAACATGTCTTACATTTTATTTTTTTTTTTTAAAGTATTAAGTTTATAGCAAAACGGATCCCTAATTTTATTACATGCTTTATTTTTAACACGCAGGAAAAAAATTGAAGTAATTGGTAAATAATTGTCGAAGGAGTAGCATTTTGAATGCACTAAGGTTTCGAAAAACACAAACTGAGAAAAACCACTTTAAAGTTTATAATTCTGAAAAAATAATTATTATAAGCTTAATTAAACTTAAAATACCACTTTAAGATATTACTTATACGTTTTTCTTTAAAATAATTGCATTTTCATATGTTTTCAACCCACACATTTTTATAAATGATCAACTTTTAGAGAGTACTAATTGCACAAGAAAACTCAAGAAAAACTTAAAAATTTTTTTTTTCTGTCACGACAGAAATTTTAGCTGTTTTTCTTCTTATAATATTAAAGTATTACATTTGTATGAAAAATATATTATAAGAACTGAAATTATAAAATTATTAATATAAAATGCCTTAATTTAAAAATTTTACATGCACACATTTCACAAGGAAGAAAAAATTACATTATTGTATTGCCTCGAAATATTCTGCTTTTAATACTACACATTCTTTTTTATAGTTATTATTTCTATTTATAAAATAGATTTTTTTTATCATAACGCATTTTTTAGCTTTTTTTTTTTCTAAAAAGGGTGTGTGGCTGAATTGCCTAATTTGTTTTCAAATGAAGTTTTATTCAACTTCTAACTTTCCGACATGCACAAGTGATATATCAATCGAAAGATAATAATGCAAAGAATAAGATTAAATGAAAATAAAAAAAAAACGATAGGTTTGTGATTTTTAGGGTACCAAGTCCTCTTAAGTATTTGTTATTAATGATTAATTTTATTAATTAATTCTAATTATTTATTCAACAATTAGTTTTTTACTGTGTTTTGTTCCCGAAAATCGACAAAATCAAAAGGAACATGATACAAGAATGGTGAACTTTCGACCCCGGACCCTCCCCCCTTGAAAAAATCCTGTGTGCGCTACTGTATATATAATATATACCTGTGACTTTATAATTAGACAATATATATATATATATATATATATTATATATATTATATATATATATATATTATATATATATATATATATATATTATATATATATATATATTATATATATATATATTATATTATATATATATATATTATATATATATATTATATATATATATATATATATATATTATATTATAAGTATATATATATTATATATATATATATATTATATATATATTATATATACATAGAATATATATATAATGTATATATATGTATATATATATTGTCTTGAAAAAGTCACAGGTGGGGCTTAGAAAAGGGGCTTAGAGCCTCAAAAATTCTTAGGCCGTCAATACAAACGATAGGTCTTTAGTGGCACTAGGATTCTAACCCTCGTGACTCGACACATTTAGCACTGATCATAATTTATTGGCTTCTAAGGTATAACGATGTTCATTTAATATAGCTCTGTTACAATTAATACAACAGTTAAATCCTGTTCTCCCTTACAGTAGAGTTAGCTCCCTGTAGTGACTCTGGATTTGCCTTTCGACAGCCCTTTGTCCAGGGTTCCCCCTCCCGACTGTACTCTTTTTCAACTAGTTCATTAAACACGCAAAGGAACTTACATACAGTCAGACACCTATTTAACGAATTTCGCTATTTCATGAATTTTTATCTTTCTCTGATTAAAATGAAGACAAAACCCCTATTTAACGAATAATAAACCCCGAATTAGCGAATTGTTTCAACCACGAAATTTTTTTTTATATGTTTGTATTAAAAACAATTAGAAATTATTTTTTTTTTCATATGACATCTGTTTTTGCCAAGACCAGAATTTTTTTTTCTTGCAAATAACAAATTTCAACGTCCAAGGGTTCAGAGTGTTATCAGACTTAACAAGTGTAGATGAATTATAAGGATAATCTATCGTATGAGTGTTGAATGGGACCAGAAACTTCTTTCTTATCTCATCCCACTCCCCAACGCAAGGGAATATTTTAAGATTGCAACGATTATGTTACATTCGATGACGGACTGCCTATTTGTGCAGCTGAAGTTCAGGTAACTGTTAATTTGTCGGAGCCAATGAATAGCGATTATGACGCAGAAATTGGTAACGAAACTGCTATTAAAACTGTTTCATTTTTTTAATGCTTTATACTGGAAACTGTGAAAACATAGCTTATGCGGCAAGATGCAAATAACGCATTATTTTTTTCTTCGCATGAAGTCGAAAAAGGAACTCTTTCGAGTCAGGAACCAAAAAGATCTTCCATCAATATTTTAAAATTTCCAATTAACTGGCGAGTAATAATTCAGTAATGGTATTTTTAGCTGTTGAATAAAAAGAGCAAAATTTGTAAATTTGGATATTTTTTGTGTAGTTCCAAAAGGTACATGCAAAATAAATAAATAAATAAATTTTTACCCTGATAGAACGAATAACCCCGATTTAACGAAAAAAGTTTGTCCCAATGAATTCATTATATCGGGGTCAGAGTGTATTAGTTTCTCCACACTGAAAACGAAAATTTATTTTTTCCCTCAAAACCAGTTTATTATTTCATTTTTTTCAGTAAGGGAATGGATTCTATTTTGAACTGAAAGTTGAACTCTGTTCTAACTAGTCTGTTGCTCGGGTAAATTTGTTTGAATTCGTAACTATTAGCGACCGTTCCTTATTTTACCGTTGTAGAAAATTGATCATTAACTAAATGGAAATTCTGAATGGGAATGAAACTCTTAAATAAGTAATTACATTATCATGGGTAAAAAAAATTACAACCGCTAAAATATCCTCTAAATTTATTGCTCTAATTTTTTTTTAAAAGTATCACATATTTAAATAGTTAATAGCTATTCTGGTGCAACAGCTCAATTTTCAACCTAATTATTCAAAATTAGTTAAGGTCTTCAAATTCAAATTATAAGTAAACAATTGCAACACCATCATTATAGCTTTGTTTAAATATGTCATAAGTATACATATTTTTATAATTGATGAATATTTTATTCACACTTTTTCTGTGTGATGAATGCAAATCTGCTTTCGTGAATCAAAGATCTTTATGAATTTAATCATTAATAAACCTTATAAGCAGATAACTATTTCGTTAGTCGACATTGTTCAAAGGAACTATTTTTAAAATTTTATTTAGACCCCTTAAGGAATAAATTAGTGCTTAAGTGTTAGTTCCAAGTCATTGGCTACCTTTGACGAATATAAGTAAATTTTTGTTTGCGAGTAAGAGTTACATTCATGTCGCACTACAAAGGTGCACAAGGACTACTGACGACTGGCCTTGCCATTTTGAAACACTTGCAAGTGATGAAAATGACATCTGAACTGTATCCCTCTCCTAACATCAACACCACACGAGTACTTTTCAGCCTCGACAGATTTAACATACAATGACCCACTTTACATCCTTCAGCGGTATCAAATATAGTTGTCAAACTTCATTAAATTTTCGGCGATAAACCCTTGGCATGCAGTTAATGTTTGGAGATAAATAGTTAACAAGGCATCAATGTGCGCATATTCCGTAATTTATATATATAATTATATATATATATATATTCCGTTTTTAACTTGTCATTGCTGTTGTTTTTCTCTAGATTATAAACTTATTTTCAACTGAATGCACTCTTAATCATTTTGCTAGGGTATTTATAAATTATACTATTTATCGTATACGTGATATATTTTACAATTATTAACTGTTTTCTTTATGTATTTTTATTGTTAACCTTGTATTACGAGCATATGCCATTAATCATTATTTCTGATGTTTTTTTCTGATTTGTTGCTTGGAATGGCTACACCAGATTTATGTCATGCGCGCGTTTAGTTTTAAAAATTTCTTTTTATTTAAATTTTAAAAATAAGAAATTGTTATTATTATTATTTTTAATTATTTTGGTTTGTTTTTGCTTAAATTTTATCATTTAAATAAGACCTATTTTTATTGATGCTTGATGTCTTGCTGCCTTCTCAATCTGCAGAATTTTTTAATATTGCTTTGACAGTAATTTTGATCCTATTTCTTCTAATATGAACATTATTTCATATGCATTACTACATTATTATCCCGATATTGAAGCATTTGGCGTTTATTTCATAATGTTGTTTTTCTTTTTGCATTACAAATTTTTGGGAATGTAATATTTTAATATTAGTTTTTTTTCTTGCAATGTTTTCACACTTTACACACACATATGTATAATCTCAGTTTTTTTAACCTTTAAATTATTATTGATGAACATCAGACTATTGTAATGAGAGTGTCCCCATTCCCTTACATAAATTATGCTTTATAACATGAAATACAAAATTGCGATTAAAAAATTTTCAATTTTTTTTACACCCTACTTTTTGCTTTAACTAATAGTTGCTTAACCAATAGTTAGCTATCTATTACCACTTATTTCTTCAGAAGAACAATTTGTCTAACCGGGAATTAACATTCTGCTGATTCCAAACCGTACCTAAATCAATTTTCTTCTTTCGTAAAATACATTTATGTTTTTTTTTTTTTTTTTTTTTTTTTTTTTTTTTTTTGCAGATGTTAAAAACGCACGGAGTAGGGAAAGCATTTGGAAAAAGAAGAATGAAGAGAAAAGGGGGAGAGGGGTGGAAAAGAATAAAAGAGAAATGAGAAAGAGAGAGAGCTCCAAAATTGCAGAGCTGTCTTCCCAGAGCTCATGAATCATCCCATTTTCTTTTCATCCTCTGCTCTCCATCCTCCCAAACAAATATTTATTTGTGTTCCGCCCTCTATCACGCGCCGAATCTACAATAGGACGTTCTCCAGCTGTTTTGTGCTGTAGTAGATAGCCCTGGTATTCGTTCGACCCCAACAAATGGTAGAAAATGCCCCCACTGTTGTGGCAATATTGATAATAACAGAGACGATATTCTGGAAATCTGCTGAGAATGGAACGTTGTAGCATATGCATGAATTTTTAAATTATTTTTCTCGTCATTATTGTAAATATGATGTGTTTTGTATACTTTTTGATATCTTTTGATAAGCTTCAAATATCAAATGGCTATTACGGTAGCTCTTTGGTTAAAGTTGGGAACTTAAATTTAAGCCAGATCTTTGCAGTCCTGATTCTACTTAAGATCTTCATGCGAAATAATGTATATTGCAATGCTTTTCAAACTTTCAATATTTGGGACCCAATATTCAATCATAATTTTCATCGCCCTCTTTCCCCCCTCCGTACAATAACATACTATATTGAATTCAATAATACTATACTTTGACACTAAAGTCACAGCCTCTTAAATACCACCGGCGTATATGAACGTCTTTTGGAAATATGATTCTTTCTGTGTACTGCTATTCATAAAATTATTCCGAAGGTTTTGGAAAGCATTAAAAGGATCTTGAAAGTGTTTACGAAGGATTTACTTATTTCAGACACGGTTTTACTTATTTTTTCCTTTTCACCCCTCCCCCTCCCTCTTCCCAATCCGTCCCATGCGTCCGCCTACGTTAAAAAGGTGGAACCGGGCAGCGAATCATGTAACACATTCAATGGGCAGTTAAGGGATTATTCATAAACCGTACAAAACACCGAGATAAGTGTTAATATTGACACGCACTTTACATATTACAAGCCCGTGGGGTCACAGATAATTATTAAACGTGTTTTTAACTTAGTATTAATAAATTAATTATAAAATACATTATGTGTAATACTAATACATTTATCAATGTATTATATCAGTGTAAATACGTATTTTGTATTTTTCCTGCCAGAATGTATTTTTTTGTTTACACTGTCCATAAATTAATAATATTTTTTAATAATCTTTTATTTTCCACATTTCAATATGCTCGTGCCTTCCTAGGTGGACGCCCCACAGTTTGAGAAACGCTGGTGTATTGTTATATAGTTTTGTTGTAAGAAATGGTTTATAAAAGGATCCTTTTATTATAGAGTTTAGGCCCTTTCACCACATGAATAAAAGCCCTCGTGTAGCTGAACAGTGCGACGTTAATATTCAATCAAACAACCACATGAATAACAGAGCTAATCCATGAAATTAGATATGAAATATAAAATTGTCTTGTTAGACACTGCTGGACAATTACTAAGGACGGATCACAAATTGCTATGTAGCATAACATTAAGCGAGACATGAGGCCTAGTAGGATAAAATATAGTTGCCCCACTGTTCAGACATTACATTTAAGAATATTTATTGTTCTGGGAAGTACAAAAGCTGTGAAACATCTGAAAGAAAAAAAAATGTTCATTTGATCTGCGTACGGAGAAATGAAACAATGCATCTAAAAGTCAGCAGGCACCTTAAAGAAATGTATCAGTACGGGATATGTCCACCGTGGAGTGTGATGCAACATTCCACACGTCGTACCATACTTTGCACAACATTATCCAGCAGCTGTTGAGGCAATTTATCCCATTCCTCTGTGAGTGCACGGATGAGGGTGTTCTTGTTTGTCGGAGGATAGTTTCGACCAGCAACTTGCCTCCCCAAAGCATCCCACACATTTTCAATGGGGTTTAGATCTGGAGAACGCGCTGGCCATACGAGACGTTGAATACCCTCGCTGTCTAGACAATCCTGAACAGCGAGTGTTCGATGACATGTTGCGTTTCGTCCATAAAAAAATTTATCACCAACAGCACCACGGATAACGAACATGAGGAAGTAGAACTTCATCAATGTATCGTTGGCCCGTCATAGTCCCATTCGCAACCACATGTAGGCGCGTGCGGCCATTGATCATGATGCCAGCCAGCACCATGATACTGCATGTCGGATATCGGTCCTTTTCCTGGATATTTTCTAGACGATACGCAGTATCACTCTCGCGCCAGACCAGTTGGCGTCTACAATCCGATGACAGACTGAACCTACTCTCATCTGAGAATAGTACGCATGCCCAGTCCTGTTCAGTCCAATTGTGATGCTCACGACACCATTGCAAACGGGCAGAACGGTGCTGTCTGGTCAATGGGACACACACAACAGGTCTACGTGCGTATAGTCCCCCCCCCCTCAAACGTCTGGCAACAGTTTTTCGCGAGATCTGCTTTCCTGAGGCAGCAAGAAACTG
Organism: Trichonephila clavipes; assembly: GCA_019973935.1. NCBI lineage: Eukaryota > Metazoa > Arthropoda > Arachnida > Araneae > Nephilidae > Trichonephila > Trichonephila clavipes. Next base: position 5,655 of record BMAU01000871.1, on the reverse strand, counting down.
ATTTGCCACCTGCTGAGCTGTGGTGCGCCTGTTCCTTTTTGTTGATAGGACGATATATCTGTCTTCTGCAGGCGTCGTACTTCTAACACGACCTCCCCCGTGCCGTCTACTACACATTCCAGTAGTTTTAAATGACTTCCACAGCCGTGAAACAACGCTGTGAGCGATGTCGAACTCCCTGGCAACATCTGTTATTTTTCGCCCTTCTTCGATCTTTCCAATAATTCGGCCACGCATAAAATCATCTATGTGACGTCGGGAAGACATGCCAAAAATTTAAAGTTTGTCTATTAAATCTTTCTAGTAAAACTTTGACTTGAAACAACAACTGTCCACGCGCGTCAAAACCTTTAAAGCTCTTATGAACGCTATCACGTGATGAACAGACGTGGAAAAAAAATTTGCATACTCATACTTCTTCTTACTAATATCCCGCACTTATTCTAATTTTCCACATTTTGCTTCCTTTCATTTTGTGGTTGCTATGGATGATAGTGTTATCCGTCCTTAGCAATTGTCCAGCAGTATATATATATATATATATATTGTATATATATATATATATATATCGTTATAAATCTGTTTTAGTAGGTTATGTTTATGTTCATATATTCTTGTTTAATGACTTAATATTTAAATTTTACGAATAGAACTCTTTCCTTTCCTCTTGGTACATAGTATGATTACAGGTGAAGGTTGGCGCCGCAAAAACTTGTTTAAACCTGCAATCCTGGTTCCTAAGGCCAGGAATTTGTCTTTATACTGTGTGCCAGTTATCTTAGGTTTATAACTATATGATTATTTTTATATTTTTGTTTATATGTATATGTATATGTGTGTATAAATTTATATATATGTGTATGTATATGTATATGATTATATATTAAAAAATTCTTATATTGGATTATATATATATATATATATATATATATATATATATATATATATATATATATATATCAGTGGCACACACAAGGGGGGGTCCTGGGGGTCCGGACCACCCCAGAGCCCTTGAATTTTTTCCGATTGATTATAATTCTTAAGTATATAGTATGTAAAATTTAATTAATGTCTTGATATTAATGATTAATTTTATTAATTAATGCTAATTATTTATTCAAAAATTAGTTTTTTACTGTGCTTTGTTTCTGAAAATCGACAAAATCAAAAGGAGTATGATACAAGAATGGTGAACTTTCGACCCCGCCCCTTCCCCTTGAAAAATTCCTGTGTGCGCTACTGATATATATCCATGAAATATATATATTTTTATATGCTGATGTAAGTTAATAATATAATCAAAAGAAGAAAATTTTATTTTTAATAAAAAAAAATATTCTTTTTTTTTAGAAAAATCTCTCAAAAACGAATGATAATTAAATTTTGCAACTTTCCTATTTAATGCAAGATAGAGCAATTATGGCATAGTTCCACGATTTTGTTTCTTTGCCAGTAACTCCAAAGGTGTTTTTCTGTTTATTAGGAACCGACCGAAAATTTATAACAAATATTACTAAACAAAAGTTTTTTAAAAATATAATAAAATAAGGGATAAAATCATTGTGTAACGAGACTAATGCGTGTTTAATCTGTTGAGATTTAAAGCTTTAATATTGGTATAATGTGGAAATCAAAGGATAATAGAGCTTTACTTGGCCGCGGTTCAAAAATATAAGGTCCTGTTTCTCAATTTATCTTGTATTATTTCTTGGGCGACTTGGATGAGATAATATTTTTGAATTAGTGTTCATCCATCAATGTTTTCCGCATACAGTCGGACTTCCATTTTACGAACTTCTATTTTTCAAATTTTCTCCTATAATCGAGAACTTGATATATTGAAAGATGAATTTCAAAATTTAACGAATTTTCCACGTAAGGAACAATTTTTTCTGGATTTAGCGGTTCTGTTATATAGAGATCCTACTGTAATTGAAAAGGAGGAACCATTTTTATAAATTCCTATACTCTATTAGTTCACTCTCTCCCTATATATATTTATATACATAATATATGCATCTTGTTCAAATTTTCATTCGTTAATAAAATAATTTTGAATTCATCCACTAAAGTTTAAATGCATTTTTTTAAGCTTGTAGTGGATGACACTTAATGTTTATACAGTTTTTTCAAATATTTTAATTAATTAATTAACTATTTTTAATTTTAAATTTATTCTGTGTTAATTATGACGATGTTAGAACTAGTACCAACAGATGGCACAGGTAAGTTTTCCTGACGAATTTTTCTTGGTTTTAAATAACTTTTTTTTAAACTTGTAGTGGATGATACTTGATGTTGATAGTTTTTTTTCAAATATTAATTCATTACTTAAATTTAATTAACTAAAATAAAAATTTTCTTTATTGACCTGAGTAAGAATTGACTTTTAAATTTCTTTTTATATTACTTGTTAATTAAAAAGACCCATTATCCTACCTTCCTTAAAAGGATTAATGAAACCCATACAACTTTCTATGAGCACTTCGAAGCAACAGGAGGACCTAGAAATGGACCTAGTAACTCTGAACCACTGACAAGTGACGAGGACAACATCTCATCCCGTTTTCCAAACTTCTTTACAACGCTTACGTGAGAAATCTGAGTCTCGACAGATTTAAGGCATCTCAGCTCACTACACGATGCGTCTTTAATGACACCAGGATTCAAACCCACTGCTCGACAGACATAACCCTAATTTTCGATGAAAATGGGAACTCTGATTATTTTTATTAGAAACTTCATTTTCACATTCAACATGGAAATGTTCTTTGTGTTATCCATCGTAAGTACAAATCTTCAAGAGAAGCACAATTTGTTCTGTTTGTTTTACAACCTTTTAACCCTTTATCGTACACCGTATGGGTTGAGTGGCTAAAGCGGACATGTAACATTTCGTGGTCTGAGCGGACACTTTAAAACTCACCGTGGTTAGAGCGGACACATTTTTCCCATATTAAAACAGATTCGATTATCGAATTACAAGGATAAATACATTTTTGCCTATTAAATTTAATTATTTTAAATTGTTAAGATATTATAGTGCGAATACATTTTAAACATAACGAAATGTAATAAAAATAAAAACTTCCAGAGAAATATCTAAAAATTAATAGTAAATATCAATATAATGAAAGGTATGAATGAATTTCAGAAATTTTGTGGAAAACTCTGTATTTGAGAGTCAAATAAATATTAAAAAAAATACAATTGTCATAAAATTAATTCGTGTCATTAATGTAAGTAAAAATAAATACTAGAAATAAAATACAAGATACAAGTAAATAAAAGAAAAATAAATACAAGAAAATAAATGCTAACTAACATTTATTATAAAGGCATAAATATCATTTACCATTGGAATAAAAAAGGGGGGGGGAGAAGCGTATGTAAAATTGGATGAAAGAATTTAAAACATCAAACAATTTAGAAAAATGTCTAAAATCTTTTAAGCTCTGTAACTTAGGTTGGACTAAATCCAATGGTAAATGACATTTATGCCTTTAAAATTAAAGGTTAGTTATTTATTTACTTGTATTTATTTTTCTTTATTTATTTACTTGTACTTACATTACATTAATGAAACTAATTAATTTGATGGTAATTGCCCCCATGTTCTAATATTTATATTTGACTCAAAAATACAAAATCCCTGAAATTTGTCCATACCCTTCATTATACAGTTACTATTACTTTTTAAATATTTCTTGAAAGTTTTTATTTTTTATTACATTTTGCAATGTTTAAAATGTATTAACACTTTAATATCTTAATAATTTAATATAAATAATTAAATTTGATTGGCAAAAATGTATTTATCTTTGTAGTTCGATAATTGAATCTGTTTTAATATGGGGAAAAATGTGTCCACTCTAACCACGATGAGTTTCAAAGTGTCCACGAAATGTTGTGTGTCCGCTCTAACCACGTCCGCTGTATCCACACAACCCACCTTATGGTCTACCGAAAGAGGCAGCGTATCCATGGTACTGAAATACTTCTCATCCGGGATTGCCTTTGTGGCAAAAAGTCGGGATCTTTTCATTGAAGGCAGGAATTTACATTCTTGAAAATATTCGATAAAGAACAGGGACTGGCAAGCCAGTGTACAATTTCTTGCTTGAGAAAAAATTAAAAAGCAAAGATAATTCAAATGAGTCGATATTATCTCTGTCTCCATTGCAATGTAAGACTTGGTATATATATATATATACGCTATATATATATATATATATATATATATATATATATATATATATATATATATATATTACATCCTGCTTCAAATTGAGTGTGTATATATTATATATAAACACAAAATCCTCAACCGTTTGAAAAAGAGGTACGAACTTGAACTTCTTTGTAAGTATGAGAGAAATTCTTTTAAGATGACAGAACACCTCTAAAACTCACCCTTTGGTCAAAATATCGATTTTTCGTTTTTGGTCTTATATTAAAGTTCAATCTTTTTATCTTTGTAAATCTGTTTAAATTTTGTTTCTATCTTAATTAGAAGCCGGGTTACAGCTTTTCAATATTACTTAATCATGCCTTCCTCGACCCGAAATAGTTTCTGCTAACCGGAAGTGGCCGAGTTGTTTGTTTACGTTTCTCTTTCATAGTATATGGCATGAAATATTATAATTAATATACAAATATTTAGTCAGAAAATTAAAATAGAACATTTAAGAATAAATATAAAATGTATTTGGAAATACATTTTTTCCTTTTATGTAAAAACCTGGCAGCAAAGGAATTTGTTGTTTTGACTTTGTTGTTTACATATGCGTTTGATTTTCATTCTGAAAGAATTGACAGCGTAAAAAAGTTTATTTGATTGTTTTATTCAGTTTTATTTTAACTTAAAAATAGTTAAAAGTATTGCTAAAAAAGCGCAAGCGGCAATTTTATGGTAATAAATTCACAAACACTTCGAAAATAATAGCACTTCAGCAGTTCTTGAATGTACTGTCAGCTGTTGGGAAATGAGATTTTATCAACTGCAGAAGAAATAATTGCCTGGTCCTGTGTTTGCAACAATCGTTGACCTTGAACTTATTGTGGAAGCTTTTGTCAATTCTTGTTGCCCAAAATATTTGCTGAAAAGCAGAACTATTCGAGGATTCTCGATATGGATTGTGCTCCCATTTTACACTAAATGTAAGTGTTGTACTTTTTTTTGCATTTGCTTCATCAAAAAGTTGTAAGTGCACCTGTCATAAAATACTCAGGCTAGTATATGATATGCGGCAGATAGGCAAAAGTTTTGCTGGGGCATTTAAATTATGCTCAACATTAAATTTGCTCTCGACTAACCAAAACTGCTTACAAAAATCAGGATGCAAAGCTTTTAAAAGTGGTTCAGGAAGTAGCTGAGAATCCATGATAAAAGCTGCTACTGAAATTGTGGACAAAAACAAAATCTATCATCCGATATTGTAGAAATGTGGCATATCGGTGATAGCACATGGCAGCGAAGAGGCTATACATCTATGAATGGCTGTGTTGCTGCAATATCAGTTGATACTGGTAAGGTGTTAGACATAGAAGTTATGTCGTCCTACTGTCCAACATGCAAGAGACTTCCAGACTATGCCAAGAAACTTTGAATATGAGTCGTCAAAAGCCGACCACATGTCAGTGTAATTTCACAGG